>CM060901.1:1421599633-1422799633 GCA_030737815.1 Allium fistulosum
TTTGTAAATAGACACTATTATAATATCAGAGGATTTTTATAAAAAGTGTTTTAGCTATCGTAAGGTAAAAACCCGACATGTTTATTTGTGGCGTGGTCTTACGAGATGCTTTTGTTTTCAAAGAATTTTGAAACTTTAATAATCAATTTGAGTGTGATTTTCTCACGCTGGTATTCCAGACTGACTCGGGTATTGTTTTATATGATGCTCGGGTCAGACCGAGATAAACAGGTTCAGATTTGTAGCTGTGGAGCTCAGGAGACGAGCTGGATGGCGATACGTACTTCCGTATTTGGTTTATTGTTCCGCTGTGTATTTGGATGTATGTCATTGATGTGATGAACTCTGAAAAATGTATTCTGTAAATATATTGTATAAACAGATATATTTTTCTGTTTGAGTAAAGATCTGTTTTGTATATATTATATTTTATTCCGCTGCGATGTGAGATTCTGTTGTTGATTTTCTGTTTCTTCTTCTTCTACCTCTTCTTCTTTAACACAAATGGTTCGATTTTCCGGGTCTGGAAAGTCGGGTCGTTACAGTGGTATCAGAGCTTAGGCTGGCGACAACCTTGGCTCTGGTGGGAATTTTGAGAGTACTAATAGATATGAGCGCGTATTTGTTAGTGAATATAAAATTGTTTTATATTGTGTTGATTGGTTTATTGAGTAGTTTATGGATTCTGGTCGATGTGTGGGACGCCACAACATTGATAGGGATCTCTAAACGCTTGTATAGAACAATTCGACACAGTATTGTTTTAAAGTAGGGTAAATGAAATAATTTTACCCAAATTATTTTTGTATATAAAAAGAAAAGTTTTTGTAAGCTATTTAGCTTATATATGGATGTTTGATTGTTAGGAAGTGATAATATTAAATTAGTATCATTTAAATATCAAATTGAATAAGAAATTGGAATCATAACCTAGGTTAAGAAAATAAATTCAGATAATAAAGTGAAATTTGTAACTGTGAATTATAAATATGATTTATAATTGGGAATAGGATTCCAGGGGAACATTTGAAAATAAATCGAGATGGATTTCAAATTTGGAATTTTGTGAAGTTTAAAATTCCTTTGAGTTTGGAAATGGTTTGAAAAGGGTTTTGGAGAAATAATAGTATTATTTCAGGAATATTTTGAGTTGAAATCTTGTGAGATTTGGAAATTAAAAATATTTGAAAGTGTTTTTAAAGAGATAAAAGCATTAAATTCTCTTTCGGTCGCTGGGAAATAACTTCGGTGATGACTGCAGCATCATCGATGTTCATTTTCGGGTTTCTGAAAGAGAAATTGCTACCTAGATGTATGGGCTGGTGTTTGTTTGTAAAACTGAGTTTGGTTTTGGAATTGAAAAGGGTTTTGGGTATAGTTGATTTCAAAAGTGATTTTGAAATTCTGGGAAATTGTTTAAACTCTGGAATCTTATTTAAAATGTTTATGGAATGATGAGAAAAATAAAATATATATTAGTTAAATAAATTGTATAATCCCTAATTAAAAGTAAAAGTATAAATGGGATTGAATTTAAATAGATGGAAGTATGAATATAAATAAATTGTGGCTTATAAAATTTAGAAGTGGAATAAATAAGCCAAAATAAAAGTTGTTTTGAATTGTGAAAAATGGATGTAAATCCAAAACTTGAATTATAAAATAGATTGAACTTCAGTAAAATAGTTAAGTGATTTTCGAAGTAAAAATCAAATATTGAATTGTAAAAAGAAGTGTGCTAATTTGGAATAAATTAGAAAAGTGGATATGTTAATGGAATTTGGATTTGGTAATAAAAGTGGAAGTATAAATGAATAATGGAATTGGAGTGTAATAGTGATAATTTGAATTGTAAATAAATTCAAGTAAGCAGAAATGATTGAAGTGGCATTGTTATTAATATAATACAATTCAGGAATAAGTATTGAATGTGGATTAGAGGTTATATTGGATTCAATGAATATACCACTTATATTAAAATGGAAGAGAGTTAAAAATAAATTGAATTGGAATCAATTTAAATTGGTTATGAAACTTAAGCAATTATTTATTCTTATGGATATCGTCAAAACTGCATAAAATAAACCGTCGTTTGACGTAAGTAAAGTAAATTGAAATTCTATCAGTTGATAGAAGTTAAATAAATTGATTTTGAGATCAATTGAATTAAATATAAGTTTGGTTTGCTAAAATGAGCTGAATGTGAGAAATTGAGATGTGAACCATTTAAATTGGATGTAGTCGTACATAAATGGGTTGTAACAATTTAAATTAATGTTGGAACCAAAACATTGCTTATAAGTGTTGTTTAATCTACTTTCCTCATGGAAATTCTCTTGTTTGTTAGTTAAATATGTAAAATGTTGTTAAGTTGCATGATCTTGGTACTTACATTTTTGAAGTAAGTACAGGTTCAGGGAAGCCGTATAGCTGATTTTGGGTTGCACTAATTGCTAAATAAATCACTGCTTTGCTTAAAAAAAATTGCTATAATAAGGTACGCTTACGCAAAAAATTCAAAATAGGAGATATGAACTGCATATATTGATATATATTGTGATTTCCGGCCTGAGGCCGATGTATATATATATTTGTGCATCCTGCGATATCGCAGAAGTCCCTCCGTACAAGGGAGACTCTGCCAAAATTTTCCGTAAATTTTGGGAGTTAGAAAATTTTTGAAATTTTTGAAAATTTTCATTAACGATAAATAATCTAAATTTGCTAAGCAAATGGAATTGGAACCGAATAATTGAATCTAGTTTAAATATGAATGTAAAGTAAGTGAAATCGAAAGAACTAAGGAAAGTAAGCTTGCAAATAAACTTTTAATTGAGATTTAAATTAATTAGTAAGTGCAACTAATTCAATATTCAAAGTGGAAGATAAATTGAATTCAAGTGGAAATGTAAACGCAAAAGTGGATAGAAATGGATAGGAACTTCAATAGTGAAGTGAAAATAAGTATAAGTAGTATGTAAAATGTTTATCTTAAACTTAAGAAATGAATAGTGAATTCTTAAGAAAATGTGGTACTGAAAGTATGCTAAGTGAATAATTGAATTAAGGTGAAACTGAAGTTGTGAATAAGGGGATAACAATCAAAAAGGAATGTGAATAAAAGAGAATTAATATAACTGATAATCAATTGGAATTTATACGTAAGATGTACGTATATTATTTTATTCGCATAGCTATTTGATCCAGATGTCGAGCACAGAATTTCGAGGTAATTATGCCGATCCGAGTTAGGATTTTCCGCTCGATTTTCAACGGCGAGCCTGGATATGGATTGTTGATTGATTCTGGAAATTCTCTATCATAGTTTGTGACTATGCAAGGAGAAGGACGGTTTCTGATCAAGAAACCAGATCTGAGTCCGCACTAGGAAGTCGGGTGGACAATACTAGTTCGGAAGTGAAATTGTGTGATCGATTGAGCGATCGAATGTGGTTTTGCGTACGAATGATATATGTGCATCGTACGGGCTTAAGTAAAGCAAATATTGGAAATTTGTAAAGGAAAGTATAAAATGACTTTGGAATTGTGATTGAATATTATTGCTTAGTAGGATATACAGGTGTATAAAAGCAATGGATAAATTGGGATTTTGATTTTAGAAGATAAATTTAATGGCCCGAAAAAAGGTATGTATTTAAATTTCTATATGAAATTTGATTAGGTTTTGAATCTAGCCACTTGGCTTTTTGTTTTCTTTTTGAGATTGGGAGGCCGTAGAGCCATTTTGTAGTAGTACCGAGCTAGCCGCGCAAAGGAGACGCTGGCGAAATTTTTCAGAAATTTAAGGAGTTAGAAAAATTTTTAAGAAAATTTCGATAATTCAAAATTGAATTCAAATTTAAATTTGAATGGATAAGTAGGTGATACGGGTTGAACTTATGAATAAGTTTGGGAAGTTAAAAGATGATTAGTGTATCATTAATAAAAGATTGTTGGGTGTTGTTAAAACTGTTTGGTTTTGGAAAATAGTAATGGGTATTGGATCATTCTTCCTAACTGGTAATTTCGGGGACGAAATTCTTTTAAGGGGGAAGGAATGTGACGACCCGGAAATTTTGAGCATTTGAAATAGGAATATTTAATTAATTTTGAATATTCATAAGATAATTATTAACTTTAATTTCAAATATCATTAATTATTGGATAATTAATTGTTGAATTTAATTATCGAAATTGGTAAATTTTTGAATCTGGAGCTTTAAGCCTGTTAAAAATAATTTAAAGGATTGTAAAAATTATATTGATAGTACTGAAGATAGTAAAAGTGTTGAAACTGAATTTGGAAGTGTTTTGTTCAGTTTTAAAAAAAAATATATACCGTTTAAACTGAATTTAACAATAGCCGTCCGAGGCACAGTCTCGGAATTCGACGAAACCAGTTTCATTGGATCCGTAATATTGTATTATTATCGGATTTTAAATTTCGTAGCATTTGGGGTGGTTGTGTGCGCGTATGATATAAAACCGCGTTGGGAATTTTATCGAGACGATTTGAAATAATTTATATAATAAGTTGACTGGTCAAATTCATCGCACATCAGAGTTTTTCAATATCCCAAATCACTGTAACTAATAGAGCCTTCTCGAATGCAGTTTCCTCTCAAAACAAATCCAAGAAATAAAATCACGAATCTTCTTTCCTCATCAGTTCAAATCAAAACTTTATCCTTACACTTCAGAAAACACTGTAGTCGACTAATTCTATCTGTATCTTCTCGAATACACTTCCCTTTTTATTTATTGTCGCTCTTCATTGTGCAAAAGCTTGTTCAAGGTATAAAATAAAAATCAATGGCCGAGCAACTCATCAAGGGAGTCATATATTTCTTCCCCTTCCTCCAATTCGAATCGGCATCACGCAGAAAAAAAAAACGAAAAACCCTCTTTCGTTTAAAATCTGATAGCTTGAAAAATCAAAGATATAAGGCTGAACTACGAATTCAAATGCACGCGAACCCTCCCTTATATCCAAATCGAACGCCATTCACCAGATCGACTCGTGCTCGAGTCGCGAAAGGGCACCGTGGGACGTCGAACGATTTAAAGGCTGGAGATTGGTCGTGAGGCCGCAGTTCGAGCGGCAGAGTGGTGCTAGGGTTTCGAGTTCGACAAGGCGATGGAGAGGAGGCTGGCAAGAGGCAGCGGCTTCGATGACATTGGGTTGTTCGCAGGCGAAGTCTGGGGTTGATCTCGAGGCCGCGATGGGGAAGTCGGAGCTCACGAGAAACGATGGCGGCGCGACTGAAGAGGAGGACGCTGGCGTGCGTTTTTGTGATAGGATGAGGTATTCGTTTTTACAGTTAATTTTTGATTTAATAAATATACAAATATAACATGTTTTCATTCACTCAGTTTAATTTTAAAATAATGGTGATTAATTTGTTTAAATAACTAATTTAATTATGTTAGTCACTGAAAATATTTTAGGAAGTGAGTTAAAATTAAATTGTTAGTTAAATTAAATAATTAGTTCATTGAATTAATTTGGAAGTAATTGAGCATTCAATTTGTTCGAATATGTATTTAATCAACTGTAAATATCTATACAAGGTCTAGAATAGAGAAACAAGCTGGAATGGAAGTGTTTGGGAAATGGATTGCAAAATCAAAGCAGAGGTAAGTTAATCTCACTCAGCTGAATTTAAATTTAAATTTAAATGGATAAATTTAAGTAATTGGTTGGATGATTGAACTAGTGTGATATGCTATATATATATATATATATATAGTAGTAGTATATTGGAGTTGTTGATATTCCCGCATTTTATAGCGGATGAGACCCTATGCGCCGCATAATAGCGGATGATATTTTATAAAACCCATATACCGCGATATTCCATCTTGAAGTGGAATTGGTATTGTGCTAACGTCTGTGGATGCAGGGAAACAGGTTGGAGGGATCCAACTGGATTCCTCAAAATATTTAATTTTGTTTAAATATTCTGTGATATGATTGTTGATATCCTGTGATGATTTATATTTGATAATCTGGTTGGATTGAATTTCCCAGTATAATGAGTTATCAAAAGCAATTGAATTGGATTTTTGGAAAGAAATAAAAGAGTAAAATTCAAGTTAAATAAATTCTAGTGAATTCGAATAAATTAAATAAGGAATTGTAAAAGAAATTTCTTAATTCGAACAAATATGGGAAAAAGGGATTTTGAATTTAACAGTGAAGAAATAAATCTTTAACTAAAGTGATATTATTTAAAAATATAAAAGAATTGATTTTATTGAAATTTAAAGATTTAATTTAATTAAAATATTAATTGAAGAAGTTTGGAAATCCGAAATTGGTATTTTAGTTAAAAAGGTTTTAATGCATAATAAAGAAATAAAAGATGAAAGTTAATGTATTTGAAATAATTGAAGTAAATAGGGAAATTTACTTCAAGGTAAAGTAAAATGGGAATCAATTGGAAATTGATTTAAGTGTTTAAAAACTTGGAATTTTAGAAGAGAAATGAGATTTTGGGATTTATAAACTGGGTTTATAAAGTAAAATAAAATATCAGTAGATATTAGAAAATATAAATTCAAGGTGGGAATTTATAAAGGAATGTGAATTGGTTTAAAATAAATGTTGATTTATTTTTAAAGGATGGAAATGAGAAGTGTATTTCTCTGGATAGCCAAGTACGTCTTCAAGGTAGTTTTAAATATAAGTTAAAAGTTTTAATATGTTTTAAAAAGCATGTTTTAGAAAATTGATTATTTTCAAATGTTAACTTTTTTAAAAGTAAGTAGTTTCAAAAATCTATTATTGTAATAATTATAAAAAAGGTAATTTGGTATTAGATTTTAAAGAGGAATTCAGCTTATATTTATAAAGTGGTTTTATTTTAAATATTCTTAAATTATATATTTTGATAAAGTATTAAAGTAGTTCTAAAATTTCAATGTTATAAAATATATTTGGTGTTTTCAAATTATTTTAAAATTAAAAGTATTGTGTACTTGGTGATTCAGAGAAAATAAATATTTGGGAAATGTATTCCGTAAGCGGAAACTATTTGAAATTTTTTCAAATGAGCTTTGAAAATTTGGAAATATATCTTGGAAAGATATTTGGGCAAATAAATAATGTGGGAAATTATTTATTGTGTGATGGTTGCTTGTGGATGTTAATTGATAGTTAAATAACCGACTATCAATATTGGCCAAATGCGTTGATCGTTTCGAAGAGACCGGGATCGAGTTTCCGTATACCGGGATTCTAGGTCTGGAGACTCGAATACCACTTCTATTCGGTTTGTACGTTTCGTGAAAACGATTTCAGAGTCGAAGATGGAGCTGTGAAGTGCAAGGGCTAGTCGCTACTAATCCTGAGGATATTTCCAAAATGGATGTAGTAGGAATAGTGCCTTCGGTTCCGTTCGAACTCGGGAAGGACTTGTATGGACGAATGCTTTCGTGACATCGTCAGGTGGACGATGAGCATTCTAAGGGATATGTGCTATAAAGGTATCGTTTAGCCTCGAGCCTCATCAACCGGGAATGACTGAAAATCAGGGGTTATGCAGCAAGGCTTCGTGGGTAGCACCCACTTGAGAGTAAAGTCATCCCTGTCTAGACGTCCCTTTTATTTCGGCTTAGTGGTGCGGTTGCTGATCCCAACCGTGGGGTGATTTTATTTGGAATTATCCAGTAAGGGATGATTCCGGCCTTGTGTTGCAGGGGAGCGGGCGTACTCCTCGGTACTGTGATCTAGGCCACGTACTGTGACAGGTGGTACCCCAGTGCCTAGTCATTCGTTGGAAATCCATTCTCCCTACGTGCCTTGTACGAGTTTTGTTTGTATTACCCACTTTGTGGCTAGTATGCCGGAATTTAATAGATGTAACAATTTCGGCTATTTTAATAAGTATTTGTAAATAGACACTATTATAATATCAGAGGATTTTTATAAAAAGTGTTTTAGCTATCGTAAGGTAAAAACCCGACATGTTTATTTGTGGCGTGGTCTTACGAGATGCTTTTGTTTTCAAAGAATTTTGAAACTTTAATAATCAATTTGAGTGTGATTTTCTCACGCTGGTATTCCAGACTGACTCGGGTATTGTTTTATATGATGCTCGGGTCAGACCGAGATAAACAGGTTCAGATTTGTAGCTGTGGAGCTCAGGAGACGAGCTGGATGGCGATACGTACTTCCGTATTTGGTTTATTGTTCCGCTGTGTATTTGGATGTATGTCATTGATGTGATGAACTCTGAAAAATGTATTCTGTAAATATATTGTATAAACAGATATATTTTTCTGTTTGAGTAAAGATCTGTTTTGTATATATTATATTTTATTCCGCTGCGATGTGAGATTCTGTTGTTGATTTTCTGTTTCTTCTTCTTCTACCTCTTCTTCTTTAACACAAATGGTTCGATTTTCCGGGTCTGGAAAGTCGGGTCGTTACACCAATGATCTGCTGGATAGACAATATAATAAATGGTAAGATATTGAAGATGTAGTGCCACAAGAGTTAGGATCTCAAGCTGGAATTGGGCAGGTGACTACAACACATAAAATGTATACGTCTTCAAAGGCCATAAGAGCAGTGCAACTAGGGGATATGTGAAATGCACTCACAACTGGTCTTAAGCAGTGAGTGAAAACGAGCGCACAGGCATGTCGAGACAGTTAATCTATGTAGAGGGTGAATGCAGAAGGGGTTACTAGCGAGTATTCTTACTGGGAACTCAAAGAAGAGAGTTAAGATATAACTCTCCTTTATATTTAATGACCTTGTAAAATATTTAAACATTGTTTAGATATATAGGTGAAGAAGACCGTACTATGGTAAACAATGAATATGTACAACTATTAACTGTGATATCTCAGTTGATTAGAGTTGTAGCTGTGAGCCCGATGATTAAATCCGTGACACTTGTGTTAAAAATGTATTAATGAAATCTGGGCGTAATATTGTTTGGTGTGAGTGACAATGTTTGATTGATATGTCATGTATTTATACCCGACACCACAGTTATATGTTATTATTAATCATTATTAAACTCACAGCTAGATTTCTAGCCTAACTCGAGTTTTGTTATTTGTTTAACAACCTCGGGACAGTCCGATGTTGTTTTACAGGTCAATATTATGACTACATATGTTTTATATGTTGCGATATGGAGTTGGAGCCGACGACGAGTAATTACTGTGTTTATAATTATTTTGAGATCTCATTGTACTGGTGAATGTGATGTATTCTAGTGATGAATTGTATATGTGTGTGTGTGTGTGTGTGTGTATATATATATATATGAGATAATGTATCAGATATGCAGAAATGATATAAAATTCATTATTTTTATTCACTCTGATTCTATTAGTTGGGAAATTTTTATTCGTCTCTCTAGTACCGTATTATTCAAATCTATAACTCATGTACATTGTCGAGATGAGATATGTATTATTTCAAATGTACTCAAGTATTGAAACGTATCCATATTGACCTAAAGTAGTGTATACGTGATCGCTCCTTCCATGCCCATTGATCCGATTTATCGGACGGTAAACTCTCTTTGATATTTCGATCACTGGAGCCGGGGCGTCACAAGATTGGTATCAAAGCCTAAGTTGGAATAACACAGAGATAGAGATATATTTTGACCCTATAGGAGTGAGACATAGGTTGTTAACCTAATTTTATACGACTCTCACTTGTGTAGTGCGATTTGTGGATGATCGATTGGGTCGATCACTGGGGTAGAAAAATATATATTTATGTACACATATTTGTATTGAAAATTGACTAAGTAAAAGTTATATATATCTTCTTTTAAGGAAAAAAAACAAAATAAAATAATATTCACGCTTACGAATTGAATATTTGTGTGTGATTTTGATGTATTAAAATGGATTTTATTTAGATGTAATAGATGCTTGCTTGATGTTATGAGTGATTTGTTTGAATGTTTGATTGATAATGATGTGTATAACTTTATGAAAAAAAAGAAATGAAATTATAAAAGCAAGCTTTGATTTTCAAAGGATGAGAAAATTTATTTATAAAAATATTTCGTGGTGAAATACGAACTTTGAAAAGAAGTGCGAAGACTTATATATAAGAATATATTGAAGAGAAAATTATAATTTTTGAAGATGAAAATGGTATTTAGAGAAATTGATATTCATTTTATAGAAATGTATATGAGAATTTGAGGATATCTTCCAAATATAAATCAATGAGATTTGTCTATAAAGAAAAGGAACGGTGGAATTTACTTTTGAAATAAAATGACTTGGGAATTAGTTGTGTCGATATATTAGTTGAGTGCTTTAAGAATCCTGATCGATATGTCTGATTAGTGTTATCGATAGGGGTTCCTAAATATTTGAACGAGGTGATTTGACATAACTATATGGAGAAAAATATGCGATTAATATTTTGATATGAAAAAGTATCATTTTGAAAGGAGAATTTATATAGGGAAATGATTCCTTGTTTTATGAAGTGGTTTTATAATGATGATATCTATTTCGATTCAGAAGTTAAATGGATTTAGTGTATATATATGAAAATAGTAAATTTTTGGTTTCGTGTTTTAAAAATATACGAGTTAAGCATTTTTGTGTACAAGGTTTGTATGCTCTCATACGATATTTGAAGCCATCGGGTGTTATAAAGATTTGAGATCGATGACGAGGCAGTGTTGAAATATTTTATTGTGTAGTCAACACTGTAGCCAATTGGCGAAATGAGTTACTAAGACCGCGAAGAGACGATGTTGTTATATTAAAAATCTATAAATAATAGTTGAATTATATATATGTATTGATGTTTGTCGATTGTGTGCTGGGTTGCCGAGTTGTTGATGGTATGTTATATATTATATAGTTATGTGATGTTAACAAGCTTTAGGGGATATTATTTCAAAAGTTGAGTAGAATTTTGGAAGAAGTTTATTCAAAAAAATAAAAACCTTTAAAACGGAAATGTTTGGTTAGTTGAAATCTAATTTAGTTGGTTAAGCTGGAAAAATAAATAGTAGGTATTTTAGCTAATTATAAATCTAAATTAAGTCACTGTCTAAATTTTTATCATAATCATTAGCTGCTAATGTTACAAAAGAACCAAGTTATGCCAAGAAAACCGAAGTGCCTTTCTGAAACTGATTCCCGAAACCTAAGTAGAAACCAAGTGATAGTTGTTCGATCATAGTCAGGAAAGAAGAAGAATTTTTTTTTTACTACTGTAAGGCTGCTGCAATGTGCAGCAGCACATTAAATCCTAATTGGCAACTTCCTTTTACAATAAAGCAATCAGTTTTATGTCCCTCTCTGAAGAAGAAAGACAGGTACAGCTGGAGTGGAATTAATTTCTAGAATTCTTACCTCATATAATAACTTGAAATTTATGTATAAATGCATGCACGCATGTTATAAGAATATCAGTCGATGTGTATTATGTTTTATTTATGATTACATTTTAGGATAATATGCCAAATATTAAACGATCATTTTGTGATGTTTTTCGTTTAAATCAATCTGGTTTTATTTAGAAAATAAAGTAATTAATAAAATAACTCATACATACTTGAATTTGAAGCAAAGATGTTACTTTAAATCTGGAAGCATTAAACTCTTTACTTCTTCCTAAGAATTGAGCATAGGATCAAACACTTTATATTTTATATATAACAAGTGAAAATAAATGCGGTTTGGATTTTTTTTTCCATACTAATACTGCTATTGAGCTATAAAGCACTTGACTTGGTGGGCTGCATGTACAACAGGCCCGTCTATAGTGCCAAGAACATTTCCATTAAAAACCGGTTTGGTTTGCTTTTGCACTGACTACATCCCAACTCAACTAGTCGTAAATATAACTTAAATTTATTGTTATATGCTGGCATAGAAGTGTAAATGGGGTTTTCAAAAACATGGTTCAAATCATATATAATGGAGTTCAAAATGTTAATCGAAATTGAATGTATGTTATACGTTTTTGATCACTACGTAATAAATTATTTATTTTTGAATTTAAACAACGTAGTGAATATTTTCGCCCTTTGTAGTTTCATGCAACATCACCGAAATGGTCTAACCGTGCTGGAAATGCACCTGGAGCGAATTCCAAGTTTTTCTATAAAGCTAAACAAAAATATGCAGTTTATTTTTGCATGATAAGCCTCTAGGCTGTTGCATTGCAGTGCTGACGCAGCGGATATTACAAAAACAATGTAGATCGTTGAATGTAGCAATCGATGGATTGATGAATACTGAAATGCCCGAATTCGTTGATCCGAAGATACCGAATTCTTAGCTATCTCTGACTCGTTGATCCGAAGATACCGGGAAAGAGATCTACGATTCTTCGACGTTGATCTTGCGTACAAGATACCGTGAATCGGCTTCAACAAACGATGATTCGAGCGCACTCGAATGACGTAAGTGGAGATAGGAGATACACTCGACTACCAATTGAAATTGAAAGCACAAAGCTAACAAAAGAGAATTTTATTCAATATTCAACAACCTTCAAAATGTACAACTCACGCCTATTTATAGCATTTTACAACTCAACACTGAAAATAGTACAACTCTTAGGTCGTGAGCGACCTACGACCTATAATGGAGCGACCTAAAAAGTACACGACTTAACAAAGCATACGACATACAACAAACGACCTAAAAACAAACAGGCTACGACTTAAGAAAATATACAACACATTACAACGACTCACATAGGTCGTACACGACCTAAAGTACACAGCAGCTTCCCATCAACGACCTAGCCTTCTTCGCGACTTAACATAATCAACGGCTCAGATTGACGCGGCATCAAGATCTTCGGCTACAAGCTTCTGCGACTTAGGACTTTACGACTTAAGATATCAGCGGCAGAGATTAACACGGTCTAAGATTCAACGGCATCCAGAGCTTTGCGACCTAAAAGATAAGCGGTTTCAGAAGCTTCGTGATCTAAGCCTTGCGACTTAAGACTTCGCGACTTATCTTCCCAGATTACCCCGCGACCTATCATAGGTTGTGACCTTTTCGTGCGACCTAATATAGGTCGTGATTTGTTAGGTCGGAGCACCCCATTAGCTCGTTCCAGCCCCCTCTTTCCTATCTCGCTAGGTCGTACGCGACCTAAAAGCATGTTAGGTCGTTCCAGCGACCTATCTCCTTGTTTTAGCTCGCCATCCTCAAACCCCTTAGGTCGTAGCTCTTTCCCTGGTGACATAGTAGGTCGTTCCCGCGACCTAGGCCTTCGTTCGTTAGGTCGTATACGACCTAAAAACAAGTTAGGTCGTTTGTGACTTAAACTTTCACCAGGTTGCACTGCAAAGTTAGGTCGTTCGCGACCTATCACTTCCTTAGGTCGTACACGACCTAAGACTTCAACTTTCCACCTTTCTTCACAAAATGTTAACATGTTAGCTTTAGGTTGGATTTGACCTATCAACATGTTACGACCTATGACTTCTTTCTGGGCTGCATCATCCTCCCCAGGTTGAGGAAAATTCGTCCTCGAATTTGCACCTTCTTCTTCCCCAACAAATTCACTCCCATGATATGGTACAAGATGTTTAACATTGAATACGTCCGACGTGTACACATCCTTTGGCAGCTTCAATTTATACGCATTTTCATTAATCCGTTTGACAATTTCTACAGGACCAATTTTCCTTGCTTTCAATTTATTGTACGTTCCCACCAGAAAACGATCTTTTGTTAACACTGCATAAACCAAATCACCTTCATGAAATGCAACACTCCTTCGTTTCAAATCTGCAGATTGTTTATACTTCTCATTTGCTTTCTCTAATCGTTCTTGAACGATTTTATGACATTCCGTCAGCCCTTCAACAAAATCAGCAGCTTTCTTAATTGTCCCCTTTGAGTGTGGTATCACCGTTAAATCCAATGGCCCTTTCGGTAAGCTCGAATAAACAATCTGGAATGGACTGAACCTAGTACTTCGATTCACAGCATGATTATGGACAAACTATGCTTGGCATAACTTCACATCCCAACTCTTCAGATTGTCTTGAACAAGACACCTCAACAAGTTTCCCAACGATCTGTTCACAACCTCGGTCTATCCATCCGTTTGCGGGTGATAAGCACTACTAAACTTCAGCTTCGTTCCCACCATTTTCCACAAACTCAACCAAAAGTGACTCAGAAACCGAGTATCTCTATCCGACACAATAGATTCTGGCAATCCATGAAGTCGATAGATCTCCCCGAAAAACAACTGAGCAACATGAACAGCATCCGCCGTCTTCTTACAAGCAATAAAATGTGACATTTTCGAAAATCGGTCAACTACCACATAAATGGAATCATTACCACGTTGTGTCCTCGGTAATCCCAACACGAAGTCCATACTCACATCAACCCATGGTTTAGTTGGTACAGGTAGCGGCATATATAAACCAGCATTAGTCGCAGTTCCTTTCGAAACCTGACAAGTATGACAACGCTCCACAAACCTTTCCACCTCTTTCCTCATTGATGGCCAAAAGTAAGACTGTGAAATCAACTGTAAGGTACGGTCTCTCCCAACATGTCCCTCGTCGTGTAACTCTTTGATAATCTTCATTCTCAGACTACCCTTTGGTATGCACAATCGATTTCCTTTAAAAAGAAAGCCATTAACCATCACGAACTCCTCCGTCTCTCCCTCCTTGACTTTATCAATAAACTTTGCAAAGTAAGGATCATCGGTAAATAATTCTGGCAATATTTCAAACCCCGTCACTTCAAACTTCAATGTAGTTAACAAGTGATTTCTTCTACTCAACGCATCCGCAACACGATTCGTCACTCCCGACTTGTGTTTCACAACAAATGTAAATTGTTGCAGATATGCAATCCACGATGCATGTCTCGCTGAAATCTTGTCTTGCCCTTGCAAGTGCTTCAATGCTTCATGATCAGTATACAGAACAAACTCTTTCTGAAATAGATAATGTCTCCAGTGTTTAATAGCTTGCACAACAGCATAAAACTCCACATCATATGTATTGTATCACATCTTCGCTCCTGACAACTTCTCACTGAAATAGGCAATAGGACGACCCCTTTGACTCAACACTCCTCCAATTCCAACCTTGGATGCATCAGTGTGTAGCTCAAACAACAACTGAAAATCAGGTAATACTAGAATTGGTGCTGTCGTCAATAATTCCTTGATTCGTTCAAAAGCAACTCCTGCTTCCTCCGTCCATGTAAATTGTTTACCCTTTATACAATCAGTCACAGGTTCCATCACACTACTAAAGTGTGGAATAAACCTTCGATAAAATGAAGCCAACCCATGGAAACTA
Source organism: Allium fistulosum (assembly GCA_030737815.1). Taxonomy (NCBI): domain Eukaryota; kingdom Viridiplantae; phylum Streptophyta; class Magnoliopsida; order Asparagales; family Amaryllidaceae; genus Allium; species Allium fistulosum. Next base: position 1,421,614,939 of record CM060901.1, read on the forward strand.
CGAACTTCCGTTATCGTCTTGGGCTGCGGCCAATCTCTGATAGCTTCGATTTTACTCTGGTCAACCTGTATTCCTTCCTCTAATACAACATACCCCAAAAATAAAACACTCTTCGCCATAAAAACACACTTCTTTGTAACAGCATAGAATTGTTCTTTACGAAGTATAATTAACACTTTCTTCAAATGCTGAACATGCTCTTCTTTACTAGCACTGTAGATTAGAATATCATCAAAGTAAACCACCACAAATTTCCCAATGTACGGTCTGAAAATTTGGTTCATCACCCTCATGAATGTACTCGGTGCATTCGATAGACCAAACGACATTACCAGCCATTCATACAAACCTTCCCTCGTCTTGAATGCTGTCTTCCATTCATCCCCTGGTCTAATGCGAATCTGATGATAACCGCTCTTCAAGTCAATCTTAGAAAAGATTACGGACCCACTGATTTGATCCAATAAATCATCAAGTCTTGGCATCGGAAATCTGTATCTGACTGTGATCTTATTCAATGCTCTACTATCTGTGCACATCCTCCACGTTCCATCCTTTTTGGGTACCAATAAAGTTGGTACAGCGCAAGGACTTAAACTCTCCTGCACATGCCCCTGTTCAAGCAATTCCTCTACCTGCCTCCGAAACTCTTCATGTTCCTTCGGACTCATTCGATAATGTGGTCTGTGTGGCAACACTGCTCCTGGAACAAGATCGATTTGATGTTGAATATCCCTCAACGGTGGTAACTCCGTTGGTAACTCCCCTGGAAAGACATCGTCAAATTCTTTCAAAACTGGTTTAACTTCTTCTGGAATTTCAACCTCTTCACCGCTCTCTCGTCCAATCAACATGAATACCTCAGGCTCTTTCTCAACCTCCTTAACAAACTCCTTCAAAGATAATAAAGTTTTCAGCTCTTCAATCTCTTCTGACTTACTTTCTCTCGGTTGTCTCTTCTTTGGAACTAAGATAATCTTCGTGCCTTCAAACATAAAACTGTAGCTATTGGTCCGACCGTCATGTTGTACTGCTTGATCATACTGCCATGGTCTTCCCAATAATAAGTGACAAACATCCATCTCTACTACATCACACCAGATTTCGTCTTTGTATTTCTTCCTGATAGAGAATGGAACACGAACTCGTCTATCCACTTTCACTTCTCCTCCCTTTCTCAACCATGCTAACTTGTATGGATTTGGATGTTTCTCTGTCTTCAATTTCAACTTTGTCACAGCTTCGGTTGAAACAATATTGTCACAGCTTCCTGCGTCGATCACAAACTTACACACCTTTCCCAATATAGTACATGTTGACTGAAAGATATTACTCCTCAACCAACTAGCTTCTTCCTGCTTCGGTGTTAAACACGATCTCCTCAGCATTAGATTACAACCTTCATCTCCTGACGCAATATCTTGCTCATCCTCCTCAACTGGACTAGAACAGTCCCCATCACCATCCTCATCCTCAATTTCTACAATCATGGTTCTCTTCTTTGGCTTTGGACACTCACTGCTTTTATGACCCAATTCCTGACAATTGTAACATTTGAAACCATTGTTAACCCTTGCCTTCTCAACCTCCTTCACCACTGGTCTACTGATAGGTTTAGAAACATTAGAACTTCCACCAACACCCTTCGCTTGATTGTTAGAATTAGTAAACACACCACCTCCTCGTCTCCCTTGCTTTTCCCAAGCCAACGCTTTCTGATGTGCTTCTGCCACAGATCTTGGATCGAACATATTAACCATATCCTGAATCTGCATTCTCAATCCCCCAATGAATCTAGATGTCAGCTGCTCTTCCGTTTCCATAATATCATTCCTTGCAATAAGTTGATAGAATTCATCAGCATAGTCATTCACAGATTTCGTCCCTTGTCTCAAGTTTTGCAAACGTTGATACATCAAAGATTGATAATTGTAAGGTAAGAACGTTGCTTTCATCAATTTCTTCATCTTCTCCCAAGATTCAACTTTTGACTTTCCCATCCGATCACGTGTAAGTTTGGTCTGCTGCCACCATGCCAAAGCTCTACCCCTCAACCTTGTAGCAACCAACTTCACTCTACGATGTTTTGGAACTTCTTTAAAGTCAAAAATCTCTTCAACATTAGCCACCCAATCTAAAAACTCCTCTGCTTGCATACCGCCTTTGAATTCAGGAATTTCAGTCTTCATCCCCGACTCCCATTTGTGATCATACTCAGCGTGATTTCTTCCTGGTCCTCGTCCTTGTCCTCGAACACTACCACCATCATATTCCTCTTCAAAATCAGATGTATATCGTTGTCTATCTCGTCCACCCACATCTCTACTTCCATTACGTCTTCCACCATCATCCCTTCTATCTACATTCCTTCGTTCATGATCATTCACGTTCCTCCCACGCCCTTGATCATTTTCAACACTTTTGTCTCGATTAGAATGCGGTGAGACTCTACTTCCCCCATGGTTAGATTCAGGTGAAATCCTTCTCCGATTTTGATTCATTTCCGTCATAAGCTTCTCTAACCAGCCAATTCCTTCGTTAAGCTTCTCACTAAAGTTTTCATTGATTCTTTGCTCCATCTCATCAGCTTCTTCTCTTCGATACAAAGCTTCTACGCTTTGGTGGCGATTAGCTCTTCTTGGCGGCATACTTGAAATCTTCCAAACACTTCAACACTTCAAAATTCAAACACAATTCGGACTTTGATCCAAAATGAAACGGATCGAAAACTTCCACTTCGTAGCAAATCGCGATGAACACGATGGACAAAGTTTCGGTTTCCAATACAAATTCGATCAATCAACTTGATCTCGGCTCAACACTTCAAGCTCGGCTATTCACTTCCAAACTTCAAATTCTCGGCTCCAAGACTCGATCTAACTATGATTGGTTAGAACAAGTTCTGATACCAAATGACGCAGCGGATATTACAAAAACAATGTAGATCGTTGAATGTAGCAATCGATGGATTGATGGATACTGAAATGCCCGAATTCGTTGATCCGAAGATACCGAATTCTTAGCAATCTCTGACTCGTTGATCCGAAGATACCGGGAAAGAGATCTACGATTCTTCGACGTTGATCTTGCGCACAAGATACCGTGAATCGGCTTCAACAAACGATGATTCGAGCGCACTCGAATGACGTAAGTGGAGATAGGAGATACACTTGACTACCAATTGAAATTGAAAGCACAAAGCTAACAAAAGAGAATTTTATTCAATATTCAACAACCTTCAAAATGTACAACTCACGCCTATTTATAGCATGTTACAACTCAACACTGAAAATAGTACAACTCTTAGGTCGTGAGCGACCTACGACCTATAATGGAGCGACCTAAAAAGTACACGACTTAACAAAGCATACGACATACAACAAACGACCTAAAAACAAACAGGCTACGACTTAAGAAAATATACAACACATTACAACGACTCACATAGGTCGTACACGACCTAAAGTACACAGCAGCTTCCCATCAACGACCTAGCCTTCTTCGCGACTTAACATAATCAACGGCTCAGATTGACGCGGCATCAAGATCTTCGGCTACAAGCTTCTACGACTTAGGACTTTACGACTTAAGATATCAGCGGCAGAGATTAACACGGTCTAAGATTCAACGGCATCCAGAGCTTTGCGACCTAAAAGATAAGCGGTTTCAGAAGCTTCGCGACCTAAGCCTTGCGACTTAAGACTTCGCGACTTATCTTCCCAGATTACCCCGCGACCTATCATAGGTTGTGACCTTTTCGTGCGACCTAACATAGGTCGTGATTTGTTAGGTCGAAGCACCCCATTAGCTCGTTCCAGCCCCCTCTTTCCTATCTCGCTAGGTCGTACGCGACCTAAAAGCATGTTAGGTCGTTCCAACGACCTATCTCCTTGTTTTAGCTCGCCATCCTCAAACCCCTTAGGTCGTAGCTCTTTCCCTGGTGACATGGTAGGTCGTTCCCGCGACCTAGGCCTTCGTTCGTTAGGTCGTATACGACCTAAAAACAAGTTAGGTCGTTTGTGACTTAAACTTTCACCAGGTTGCACTGCAAAGTTAGGTCGTTCGCGACCTATCACTTCCTTAGGTCGTACACGACCTAAGACTTCAACTTTCCACCTTTCTTCACAAAATGTTAACATGTTAGCTTTAGGTTGGATTCGACCTATCAACATGTTACGACCTATGACTTCTTTCTGTGCTGCATCAAGTGCAGCAGCACCATGCTGCTATAGAGCAGCAACATCGAGCCAAAAAAATGGTCTTTACTACTGGAGCTCTAAATGCGTTGGATAATAGTTAGTAGATACTACAAAAATGTTATATTGATCCTTTTAAGTATTTCTCTATTGCTTGATACAAATTACAGTCAAATATGGATTTCCATATATCGAGTTTCTTAGTTATCAACAGTGTATGGTCGACGATGCTTCACATCAAACATATGCATAGATATAATTAAAAGAAATGTTGTAATTTTTATTACTGATTTATTTTTTTTGATAATACAAACCGATACATGTACAAAGCTATTTATATGAGTTTCGGGTATACAACAGTTTAACATAATTTGGGCCTTGTTGCTCCATGGGCTTCTCTGATGTTTGAACTCGCATTTGTATGTTGAGATAAAACAGCCGCATGGTTTCAGATCTCTAATACTCCTCCTCAAAATTATCTAGGGTGTTCATTTTCTCCTCTTTCATTCCACGCCATCTTTAACCCTCAATTCAGTCTTCAATTTGATAAAATTTCTATATGAGAGTGGCTTGGTTAAGACATCTTCTCTCTGATAGATGGTTGGAACATGATTTACTTCCAGCTTTCCCTTTAGAATCTGTTTACGTACAAAATACAGGTCGATTTCAATGTGTTTTGTACATGAATGGAGGACTGGGTTAGCGACGAGAGATATGGTGCTGAGATTATCACACCAGATGATGGGCTTCCTTGTAGATTTGATTCCTTGTTCATTTAATAGAGATTCGATCCACATAACTTCGGTTGTGATGCTTGCTATAGATCTGTACTCTGCTTCAGTGCTAGAGCGAGAGACATTAGGTTGCTTTTTAGAGCACCAAAATATGTGATTCGTCCCCAAGTAAATACAGTACCCAGATGTCGATCTTCGATCATCTGGGTCTGTAGCCGAGTTTGCATCAGAGTAAGCCTGAATATTTAACTCTTTGGACCATTTTAAGAGTAATCCATGATTTTGCGTGCCTTTTAGATATCCCTGTATGCCTTTGACCGCTTTCCAGTGTTCGTTCAAGGGCTTTTGCATGTATTGACAAACTTTATTTACACTGAAACATATGTCTGGCCATGTTATAGTCACATATTGTAGTGCACCCACCACACTTCTGTACTGCTTGACATTGCTTATGGATTCACCTTTGTCCTTTGACGGTTGTAAATTACTGACCATAGGAGTTCGTAGAGGTTTAGTTTGATGCATATTTGCTTTGACGAGAATCTCTAATATGTATTTCTTTTGGCTCATAAATAATTCTGTTTCAGATTTTATTGTGATTTCGATGCCTAAAAAATAATTTAGATCCCCAAGATCTTTGGTTGAGAAGATCTGATCCAGATGTTGAATGGTACTATTGATACCTTCATTATTGTTTCCTGTAATGATGATATCATCCACATATACAAGTATGTAAGTTGTTTTCTATTCACTTGTTTTTATATACAGTGAGTTGTCTGATCTTGTAGAATGGTATTCATGTTTGGCCAGTGCTTGTTTTGATAGAGTTAGTGGTATGCCCTAGGGGCAATTATGTAATTTGTTACATATATCTAACTCGTTGACCAATCTTGTTCGAAATAAAAGGTATTTTCTTCCTATTAAATACTTGATATAATCAACTTGATATAATGTGATTATATTAATTAATTAACTTAATTAAAAGTATATATAATAGAAAATCCATAAATGGTATATTTTGTGATAGTAGTTTAAAAGTGTTGTAACCATGAGTAATTTATCACAACGAAACAAATATACCGTTTTAAATGTTCCTAGTCAAGATGCATCGAGACTGTATATCAATGTATCCGTTGAGACTGGAGTACGTAACGCTCACCAAATGTTGGACAGTGTATTACTCATGACTGTTGGGGCACCTAGGGATTACGTACTAATAGTTATTGGATAACTATGGAACGACCACTCGATATTTTTCTATTGGTTAATATAACTAAGGTCAAACAGAAAATATCGATGTGACTGATTTTCACAGTTCTCTCGACTTGAGAATACCGTGGATCTTCAATATGAAAGCTTCGCTTTGATTATAGCCAAATCATGGCATGGCGTCCATCGAGTGACTATAGTTGGGTCGAGTGGAAGTATTGGAAGTGAAGCACTATTCAAGAGAGGATTCGTCTCCTCAGTTATATTCAGTTAGTATCATAGTCAATTCAAAGTCAAAGTCTCTGGCCAAAGCATTTTGGTTAATAATAATTGTTATTATTGAACTAAGGACTTTGTATTTGGACTATAAAGTTGAATGTGGATGAGGTTGGAATTTTGACCATTACCAAATTCCATAAGTCCAAAGTGATATAGTTTTGACGAAGAGAATTGGTGTAAACAAATATCACAACTGGATAACGCTTATTAAACTAAAATTGGATTTTTACCGAAAATGAGTAAGCGATAAATTTGGCTATAATGTCACACCACCTGCTAAGTGACGTGTGAACGTCAACATTAGAATAGTTCGATGTTAATGGCTGACCAAATTTACACCTAAGAGTTACACAGCTGAAATGATGAATTCCCTTACGACCGAACGATTTAGTTAATTTGTAATTATTGTAAATTAATTAATATTTATGAAATATTAATTATAAAATTTGAATATGATTTGAGAAATAAATATTGTTATATATATTTATAACAGTTATAAATATATAGATCGATATATAATATCGACAAGCGATTAAATTAGATTTAATTGCATAGTATTTTGGCTTGGGCTTAGATGAGTTTAAGGCCCATCATTAGGGCTGCAAAATTTCGGTTTTGGGAAGGTCTAGGGGTGGCTAAAACATAGGGAATTGGCTTGGAGATAATGAGATGAGATCAAGTGAGAATGAGTAAAAAGGTTTTCCTCCTTTCTCTCTAATACAACCCTATATATATGTTTGTATGCATGTATATGTATATATATATATATGTATGTATGTATGTATATATATATATGTATATGTATATGTATGTATGTATGTATGTATGTGTGTGTGTATGTATGTATCTTTAAAAATAATGATGAACTTTTTTGGCCGCCATTACCTTCTACATTGCTGGTTAAAACATAGCTCTCAATCCACTCCTAAATTCTCAAATATATTTCAAGTTAAAATAATACTATTCGATAGTTAGAGGTCGGTGATTCCGGACTTGAAATCTGATGAATTTTCAAAATTATAATACTACATAAGTTTTCAAAATGTTTGAAAGGATAATGAATTTTCAAAATGTTCGAAAATATTTATATAATAATTTTAAATTTATTAATAAGTAAATTAATTAAATATGTTAATTAATTAATGCATATATGCTTGTATTATATATGTTATGTTATTTTAAAATGCTTAAGATAACATAAGTATACATGTATGTATACAAGATAAATTTTGAAATTAATAAATTTTAATAAAAATTGTTTAATTGAATAAATTAATTAAAGGTTAATTAATGAAATAAAATACACATATATATGATATATGTATGTTACACCATAAAGGTTATAGTATACACTATAAATGTTATAATATATATGTCCAATATAAAAGTTATATTGGAATACTAATTTAAAATTAATTAAAAAGTTAATTGATTAAAATTAATTAGACAAGATTTAATTAATGATATTTTATACGTAAGACTATCATATAATAAATATGAAATATAAAGGTTATATAACAATAAAACGTATATGATATGTGTATAAACTAAATGTGGAACAGTCATAGTTTATGAGGTACAATATTTCAATGAAGTTAGTTCATTCGCAGTAAGCCAATAAACATTATTTTAAGATCATGTATTCAACTTGAATGATTTCAAAAGGATCATATTGTGTTAATGTAACACAAGGCCATAAACTACGAGATGCATCTAAGAACTCGATCCTTAAAATGTCACCTTGATCGGTTTACATAAAGTATAACATATTTGATGTCTTAATGTTAAGAATAATCGAATGCGTTTTTGTAAAAGGTTTGTTATGATATTGTAGTAAGGTTTTCTTTTGAATAGTTTGACCATTTGAAAGAAAAACGAATGTATACGAATAGATGTAATTTAAGGTAAACTTGGAATGAAGAGAATGAATAGTCACTTCTGCTTCATAGAGGAACATTGGAAACAAGAATTGTAATACTAATTGATATTTACATTGGAATATGAAATATGATTTTTATTTCGGAATGTATTTTCATATAGAAAATTATTTTCTAGAACATTTATTTCTTTGAGTTCAAGTTATATGATCAAAGAACTCTCCACTTTGAACTAGTTCCAGCATATGAAATAAGTAAACAATATTAAGTGAATGGTGGACCTCTAAATTTAGTACGCTATTATAGTAATGGCGGAAATAGTGGGAGCATGCCATATAGCACCTAATGATTGCATCAAATTACGAAAATTGTTTTCGTAAAATGTACCACAAATTATTTGTGAAATAATGTTTATTTTTGGTATTGACTGAAAAATAGATATAACTATATTTCAATATGAGTATTATGAATATTCATTATGAAATTGAACCATATTATGGAATTTGTTTTCATAGTAAAAGTGATGCAACAAAAAATACATATGTATCTAATATTATATATAATTGTTTTGGAATTATAGACTAAGTCGTAATTTTGAGAAATAATTTTACTATATGATTATGAATCATATGATACAGGTTAATTATATCTCCAACAATTAATAACTATGCACCCATTCAGTGGGAGCATCATAAGAGTTGATGAACTCTTTGAATTAATACATATTGATGTATGCAATCCCAAGTCTATTATAACAAAAGGGTTCCACATAATTTGTTAAATTCATCGATGATTTATTACCAACATGTACATATGTATTGGATACACATGTAGTAAGTTTATGATAAAATCATAGAATATAAAAGAAAAGTAAATAAAATAACACGCAATAGAATAAAATGATTTGATTTGGTCGAATAAGTGAGTATATTGGAAAGAGTTCCAAATATACCTAAAAATGAATATAGATTCAATCTCAAAAGTCACTCATCCATGTGATACATAATGATGCATCGATAAGGAGTAATCAGACATTGGTTGACAATTTACGATTAATTGTGAGTGAAGTCGAGTTAGTTTCTTTCTATAAGGTCATGTACTTAAGAGTAGTACACAAGAGCGATATTATTTCAACTAAATAACAGTTTACAAAATCATACAAGATAAGAGTTCCTAAGAAATCCCAACATATTCTAGGCCAAGGAGTTGGCAGGTTGTGCAAGTCGAAAGATTGCATGAAATAATTGTTAATGAGGGATCTTGTCTGAATCTGCAAAAAGTTTTTTGGAAAGGCCTGTCATCAAATGACATATTTATGTTTTGAACATATTTTTTGTAAACTAAAATCAGTTTTATAAATAAAAAGGTTGATAAAGCGTTTATGAATCCCTATTCTATTTGCACTAAGAAACAATTGTTGTTTCAAGATATATCAACTTCATTGTGAAGGAATTTCTTTGAGAAATTTTTGATAGTTAAATGGAATTGGATCCGATCCATAGATAGAACTGATTATACGAGATGAAGTGAAATTACTAACATAAATGAACACATAGCATTAGAATGTCTAATAAGTATTCTCGTACATCGAAGAGAAACTATGAGTTTCTTATTAATGTCGAAAATATACATTACCCTCGGTCGTTCAATTAAGCCATTAAGATTGTTGACTCTATGTGGTATGATGCGCAAATCTGAAAGAATTCCAAGTATGCTATCAAAATATGATTTTGGTGGTCGTAACCAAAGAGATGTGATCCATCGGCCGAGATTGTGTCTTTATTGGAAAGACTAATGTGGTTGGAATTAAATGAGCAATGCTGATAAGAGTTATATCGCAAATTTCAATTATTGAAATTAGCATAACAGATTCGGTATTCAACATTCTCAAGTTAATTCAGATTTACTCACAAAATTATCGCTCGATAAGACTTAGTGTTTGATACTTATGTATTGAAACAGAAAATTCTAAATAATGATTTAGAGTAAGCCGTTTACACATATTAACCAAAAATGCCTCAAAGTCGGTGGGAGCGATATTGGGTTTGTGAGTCTTTGGATATGATCCTAGAAATGATACAAATGTGTCATTTTATAAGCATCAAGATTGAATAAGTATTTTGGTAGAAATATCAAATAGTTTGATTTTCAATCAAAGTGTAGAGGAAGCATGTGTTCATAAGAAAGAACGTTAAAAGGTACATTGATATTTCTAAACTATAAGTAAACAACACGTTGTTGATTTTAACAATATGCTTGTATTAAAAATCAACTTTAGTTGATTTAATACTCAATTTTGGATTGTAAATGATGTCTTTTATGGTGAGTATAAAAGATATAGGGATTGTACCAAAACGATATACAAGAGCAACCTATTAAAAAGAGAACATGTAAGTTGGATTCCTTATGCATTAGAAATAGGAATTATCATACAGGTTATGTTGTGTATGATATTGTGTTTTATTTATGTTTTTGATACATGGAGAAAATATAAAATCCAAATTGATATCACTAAATGGTTGTTTGAGGTGTTCTCGCGTATTTATGAAATACTAGAGAATTGTTTATAGAAACAACGAACTCGTTATGATGGAACGTTTGGACACAAACTTTTATAAGTGATATTGAGTATAACATGTCAATGATAAAATTCAAGTTAAAATCTTTAATTTGAAAATATTTCAAAATAAAGGTGATTGTGGTCGATTCAACGAAATGTTGAGAAAATCAACTTGAATAGCGCTTCAATAAACCAATGTATATAGATATAAATGCACAAATTTATAATTGAGCCAAAGATGATTCTGAATGTTGAGAATCCCATAATATTGTTATAAGATAACAATGTCATGAAATTGGTCATGATAGAACTTAAAGCTCACTAGAAGTCGAAAGACATACTTCGAATTGTTCCACATAATAAAGGCATTTTATCAGTGTCGGAGAGAGTTAATCAACAAAGTAGATAATTAAAACATAATAGCATACCCATTCACTAAGGGACTGACCTAATTGGTTTTGAGAAAACTGAGTGGAGAAGTTGGAATTAGATTCCATAATTGACACCAAGTGCAAGTGAGAGATTGATAGAGTCAGGGGTATGCCCTAGGGGCAATTATGTAATTTGTTACATATATCTAACTCGTTGACCAATCTTGTTTGAAATAAAAGGTATTTTCTTTCTATTATATACTTGATATAATCAACTTGATTATATTAATTAATTAACTTAATTAAAAGTATATTTAATAGAAAATTCCATAAATGGTATATTTTATGATAGTAGTTATAAAGTGTTGTAACCGTGAGTAATTTATCACAACGAAACAAATATACCATTTCAAATGTTCCTAGTCAAGATGCATCGAGACTGGATACTAATGTATCTGTTGAGACTGGAGTATGTAACGCTCTCCAAATGTTGGGCAGTATATTACTCATGACTACTGTGGCACCTAGGGGTTACGTACTAATAGTTATTGGATAACTATGAAACAACTCACTCGATAGTTTTCTGTTGGTTAATATAACTAAGGTCATACAAAAAATATCGATGTGACTGATTTAGACAGTTTTCTCGACTTGAGAATACTGTGGATCTTCAATATGAAAGCTCCGCTTTGATTATACCCAAATCATGTCATGGCGTCCATCGAGTGGCTATAGTTGGGTCGAGTGGAAGTATTGGAAGTATTGGAAGTGAAGCATTATTCAAGAGATGATTCGTCTCCTCAGTGATATGCGGTTAGTATCACAGTCAACTGAAGTCAACTCAAAGTCAAAGTCTTTGGCCAGAGCATTTTGGTTAATAATAATTGTTATCATTGAACCAAGGACTTTGTATTTGGACTATATAGTTGAATGTGGATGAGGTTGGAATTTTGACCATTACCAAATTCCATAAGTCCAAAGTGATATAGTTTTGATGAAGAGAATTGATGTAAACAAATATCACAACTGGGTAACGCTTATTAAACTAAAATTAGATTTTTACCGAAAATGAGTAAGCGATAAATTTGGCCATAATGTCACACCACCTGCTAAGTGACGTGTGAATGTTAACATTATAATAGTTCGATGTTAATGACTGAAAAAATTTACACCCAAGCGTTACACAGCTGAAATGATGAATTCCCTTAAAATCGAACGATTTAATTAGTTTATGATTGTTATAAATTAATTAAATTAATTAATATCTGTAACGACCCGTAAATTTTAACTATTTTAATAACGTAATTAGTTGAAATTTTGTGAAATTTTAAACGATAAAATTTTGAAATAAAAATTTGATATTTGAAATGCGTCTAGTTAAACATAGCAACTGGTAAATTTTCATCCAAAAATATGGAAGTTTATTTTCGTGTGTAATTTTATTTCAATCTAATCAGTTAGGAATTAATGAAAATAAAACGTTTTTGAAACCTGACTCTGTGGGTTATGGGCCCACCACGCTTCCGCTGCGCTGTAATGATGGAATAGTGAAAGTCCAGGCTGAATGGTAATAGTCACAGCCGAATTTAAAGAGGAAATAAATGCAAACGGCCGTTAAGTTTATATGGTGGAAAAATGAAAGGCAATGGGAAGCTAAAAGGTTGAATGCTGAACTGATGCAAAAATCATTTTATTAGTTTTGTAGTGTAACAGATCCCCGAAATATACAAATGAATATACTATGAAGATTAGATCGACGAGACGTTCAAAACGGCATACAGATATCAGTGGTATGATTGAATTATAAAAATTCAAATTTTCTACTAGCGGAAAATGCAGCAAAAACGCAGAAAAATAAGATCGACGGAGCTAAAGAAGTTCGAATTTGGAAAAACGAAAAATGACGTCTTGCTCAGAAGATATTTTAGAATTTTTCTATGTAAAAATATTCAGGTTTCGAAAACGTTTTATTTTCATCAATTCCTAACTGATTAGATTGAAATAAAATTACACACGAAAATAAACTTCCATATTTTTGGATGAAAATTTACCAATTGCTATGTTTAACTAGACGAATTTCAAATATCAAATTTTTATTTCAAAATTTTATCGTTTAAAATTTCACAAAATTTCAACTAATTACGTTATTAAAACAGTTAAAATTTACGGGTCATTACACTCTTATTTAATAATTAAATAAAATTGAATTCTTTATTAAGTAAAATTGAACTTCTTGAATAAGTGAAATTAAGTTTCTTTATTAATTGAGTTGTGAAATTGTAACTAAGTAAATTAATAAGTGAAATTGAATTTCTCTAATAAGAAATAAAATGTGTTTTATTGAAATTAATGTAAGATTTGAAATGTAAAGAATTTGATTTGATGTATTTAATTTAATTAAAATTTGTAAGTTTTGATATAATGGAGTTAAAGTTAAATGATTGATTTAATAAATTGGAAATTAAATATAAATTGTTTTGAATGATAAATTATCTTAACGAATATTGGATGAAATCGATTAATGAATTTAAACTGATTGAATGTTAAATTAAATTAATTTAAATGATTTTGAAATGAAACTTATATACGAACTTGAATCAATATTTGAATTGTTTTAAAAAGAAATTGAAATTGAATTATAAGATTTTGAAATTATGAATTTGGAAGTTTTGAAACGTAAATTATGGAAATTGATTTAGAAAGAGAAATGAAATGTTGGTTTATAAATTCCAATTGAAATTTTAATTGATTTGGTTTTTGAAATATATAAACGACCAATCGGTGTAATAATTACGAAAGTTATTAAAGAAACCGGAATCGGTTAGGGACATACTCACTGTCTAAATCGAAAACCACTTTAATAACTATACGCGGAGTGTGATCCAGAATGAAGTGGTTGGAATGATGTACGTGATGACTGAAGAAAGAGAACGATAATGGATAGCCTTGACACTTGTGTCAAATTGGAAATGACTAAAACAGGAGCCGTGCCGGGCCAAATGGGGTCAGCTACCTCGAACGAACACACTTCTTCGAAAACTACTCATTACTTGTTGTCGATTGGTGCACCCTTGATTTGGGAGTGTTGTTTCGCGGTGTTGCAATCGCTGCGGCAATGCGTTCTCACCAGTCCGGATCAGGCAAACGGTAGTTTCACTACCTTGGGTATTGCCTCATGTGTCGTGTCATACTTGGATCCCTATATACGCGACCACTATGATTTGTTTTGTGTTATACCTATGGAGTACTCCCTGATATCCCACTAGTTTACGGTGGAGTTTACAGTGCTGTATAGACTATAACGCTTATATAAAATGTGTTAAGGGGATAATGGTAACGCCTTAACACTATTTTTATACTTTATATTACTGATAGGCATTATCTACTTATCGTACACTACTACATAGTAGATAGTTTAACGGATCCTTAAAGGATGGTTATTCCAAGCATCCTTTGAGTTACCTATATTTCAGTTGCTATTTCACTTGAGTTGGATTTATTGATATAAGAATGTTAATCCTGACTCGAGTGTTTTGTGTTTTGTTTTACGCTCGGGTCAGACCGAGTGTACCAGTATTCGAGACTCACCTTTGGAGTTGGAGCTTCGCTTGGAGATCCAGCTATCTATCTAGTTTCAGATATCCAGTTGATTCTAGTGATGTATTCTGATTCTTGTATTTGACTATTGTATTCGAGACTTCTGCTGTACCTTATTTAACTCTGATATGTATATAGTAGCTTCATGAACTACTATCTTTTGTTTCCGCTGCATTTATTACTTTGTGTCTGTGATCTGTGATTATTTTATTTACTGTATATGTTCAGTTTTGCCAAATTTAAATTAACAATTCGGTATTTTGAATTATTCAAGTCCGACATGTGCGGATGCGAATGGTCCAAAATAGCGGGTCGTTACAGTTGGTATCAGAGCGAGTGTAACGACCCGTAAATTTTAACTGTTTTAATAACGTAATTAATTGAAATTTTGTGAAATTTTAAACGATAAAATTTTGAAATAAAAATTTGATATTTGAAATGCGTCTAGTTAAACATAGCAACTGGTTTTATTTTCATCAATTCCTAACTGATTAGATTGAAATAAAATTACACACGAAAATAAACTTCCATATTTTTGGATGAAAATTTACCAGTTGCTATGTTTAACTAGACGCATTTCAAATATCAAATTTTTATTTCAAAATTTTATCGTTTAAAATTTCATAAAATTTCAACTAATTACGTTATTAAAACAGTAAAAATTTACGGGTCGTTACACTCTTGTAATGATGGAATAGTGAAAGTCCAGGCTGAATGGTAATAGTCACAGCCGAATTTAAAGAGGAAATAAATGCAAACGGCCGTTAAGTTTATATGGTGGAAAAATGAAAGGCAACGGGAAGCTAAAAGGTTGAATGCTGAACTGATGCAAAAATCGTTTTATTAGTTTCGTAGTGTAACAGATCCTCGAAATATACAAATGAATATACTACGAAGATTAGCTCGACGAGACGTTCAAAACGGCATACAGATATCGGTGGTATGATTGAATTATAAAAATTCGAATTTTCTACTAGCGGAAAATGCAGCAAAAACGCAGAAAAATAAGATTGACGGAGCTAAAGAAGTTCGAATTTGGAAAAACGAAAAATGACGTCTTGCTCAGGTGATGATTTAGAACTTTTCTATGTAAAAATATTCAGGTTTCGAAAATGTTTAATTTTCATCAATTCCTAACTGATTAGATTGAAATAAAATTACACACGAAAATAAACTTCCATATTTTTGGATGAAAATTTACCAGTTGCTATGTTTAACTAGACGCATTTCAAATATCAAATTTTTATTTCAAATTTTTATCGTTTAAAATTTCATAAAATTTCAACTAATTACGTTATTAAAACAGTTAAAATTTACGGGTCGTTACACTGTGGGTTATGGGCCCACCATGCTTCCACTGCGCTGTAATGATGGAATAGTGAAAGTCCAGACTGAATGGTAATAGTCACAGCCGAATTTAAAGAGGAAATAAATGCAAACGGTCGTTAAGTTTATATGGTGGAAAAATGAAAGGCAACAGGAAGCTAAAAGGTTGAATGTTGAACTGATGCAAAAATCGTTTTATTAGTTTCGTAGTGTAACAGATCCCCGAAATATACAAATGAATATATTACGAAGATTAGCTTGATGAGATGTTCAAAACAGCATACAGATATCAGTGGTATGATTGAATTATAAAAATTCGAATTTTCTACTAGCGGAAAATGCAGCAAAAACGCAGAAAAATAAGATCGACGGAGCTAAAGAAGTTCGAATTTGGAAAAACGAAAAATGATTTCTTTCTCAAAAGATGTTTTAGAATTTTTCTATGTAAAAATATTCAGGTGTCGAAAATATTTTATTTTCAACAATTCCTAACTGATTAGATTGAAATAAAATTACACACGAAAATAAACTTCCATATTTTTGGATGAAAATTTACCAGTTGCTATGTTTAACTAGACGCATTTCAAATATCAAATTTATATTTCAAAATTTTATCGTTTAAAATTTGTAACGACCCGTATTTCTACGGATCGAAACATCGTAAAACAGTTGTCATTAAGTCGCATTGTTGATAAGTCATCCAGAGTCTAAGTCTTAGGTCGTATAGAAGTTAGGTCATATAGTAATTAGGTCGGAGTAGACGACTTAAGGAAGTAGAGTGACCTAAGGAAGTTGGCGACCTAAGGATTTTGGGATAGGTCGTATAGAAGATGAGTCGTGTGATGGCTTAGGTCGTGGGGTAGGTTAGGTCGGATGAGCGACTTAAGAGGTTGGAGCGACCTAAGAAGATTTCGTGTTGGGACTTAGGTCGTGGAGAAGGTTAGGTCGTAAAGCGACCTAAGGTAAGACAGCGACCTATAGGAGTTAGCGACCTATAAGAAATTGGCAACCTAAGGAATTGACGACCTAAGAAAGTTAACGACCTAAGGAATGGAGCGGCTTAAGGGGTTTAGCAACCTAGGGGTTGAGTGAGTTAACGACCTAAGTAAGTTAGGTCGTGGACGAGTTAAGTTGTTAGGTCGTATATCTGTTAGGTCGTGCGCATGTGTTAGGTCGGCAATGCTGTTAGGTCGTATGTCGCGTAGAGGCTTGAATTGTTAGGTCGGGGATCTTTTAAGTCGTAGGTCGTGGATTTGTTAGGTCGTAGGTCGTGGGATTTTTAGGTCGTGACCGACCTAAAAGCGAACGACCTAAGAGGAATCAGCCTATAAATACACGTCCATTTCTTCACTTTTTGGGATTCGGATTTTGAAGCGACGAAGTGCTGCTATTTTGAGAGCTCGAGTTCTACACTTCTTCACTTCTTTTCTCCACTTTAATCTTGTGATTCCTTCCATCCAAATCGAAGATCAAATCGAAGATCCAAGAGCTTAGATTGAAGATCTACATCCATCGAAGAGAGATTTCATCGTTTGAAGCGGATTTGTGATAGATCGAGTTAGATCCTTCGCTGTCCAGATCTGAAGTGTTTTGCTTTTGAGGTGTTTAGGTGATTCGGTGAGTGGTGATTATCTCTCACACGGATCCAAAGGAGTATATCGGATCGTTGGCTTGATTTTGTGTTAAAGTAGTGATTTCCATGCATTTTTGTAAACTTAAGTATAGATCTATTGTTCATGATGATTTGATACCCATTTTACTACATATTAACCTATGCAAGTTCATTCATCAAGTTGTAGAGATATTGCTCATGATTCATGCTTATTAGATTTAGACTCTTTTATTTACGAAATTGCCATTATTGTTATAATTGTTTATTTGATCATGTTTGAATGCTTGATTACTTGGATTAATGATTGACTTGATTGATTGTTATGAATTAGTTGATTGATGATTTGATTTGGAAAGTTTGTTGAAGATGATTCAAAAGCTAAGGGAAATGCTCTTGAATTGGAAAAGCTGCTCGTGGCATATGTGGCGAATGATGAAGCTCATATGGATAGATTTGATGATGATGATGTTGAGATGAGGCTTTGCTATGATGAGATGAAGCGAAGCATGATATGAGATAGCCTTGGTTTAATTCAGACGGGATCACTCCAAGCATGTTGATGACTCGGTGAAATGGTTCGAGTTAGAGGATAATGGTTTGCTCGAGAGGCGCTTGAGCTAGTATGGAAATAGTCGTCGAGGAGGATGACTAGAAGGCTGAGGTTTCATTGTTGTTGAAGGTTCTAGCATACTCAAAGCAAGAGTACGTTGGGCAGATTCGATAGACCCTAAATACTATGATTGTAGTCGAGTACTCTGGGCAGATTCGATAGTCCTAGGCACGGGCTGCGACGACGTGCGGAGTTATGTCTAGAACCGGGGTTTCCATTAGCCCTTGACGGACAGCTGAAAGAATGTGCCGGTCATTCAATTAACGGTGGTACCGAAGCAATGATAACAGTGATAGCCAGAGTCATGAATGTTTGGTTGTATCGTCATTCGGTCACAAGAGCAGTGTTTTCTGGGTGCTTATCTGATCTTGGTTTAGGCCTTGGGGGTTTGTACTTGGAAAACATCGCCCTTGACTCGAGTGATAATTGCTTTACTTTAAATGTTTGCTTTGCTATGTTTACTTCTGCTTAGTGTGTGTCTGGGGGCTATCACTGTAGAAAGAGGTGGAGTGGGAGGGTTGGATTCCTATTCCTTTTTCCTTTATGCTCTTTTGGTATGTTGTTAGTTAATTTACCGCTCACTAAGACTGTTGTCTGACTCAAGGCTTTATGTTTTTAACTCTTATTGCCTTAGGCTGTTCATCCATTTTGGGATGGGCAGACTAGGTAGCAGGTGATAGGTGCTGGTCTTAGTTTCTGACGATGCTGATGACGAAGACGAGCTGGAGGCTTGCATATTATTTTCTTACTATATGTAGTGGATGTTCCGCTGCTTTGTACAATTCTCTGAGTGATATGTAGTGAGGCTTGATGTATTGACTATTCAGATGTTTGTATTCAACTATTATGAAGCTTAATTGATGAGATTCATTTGTGAAGCTTTACTATATATATGTTTTCTATTGTATTTTTATCCATGCGCTGTGAGTAATACGATAGATTCTGCTGTTTTAAATTACCTTGGCAATCGTCCATGGTTGCCTAGCACACTTTACAGCGCACTATGTCTAGGTTTAGTGCAAGGGTCATGGCGGTCGTCACATTTGGTATCAGAGCTTTGGTTAATCGATTTTACCCAACGCTCGTTGATGTAACTACGTATGAGAGACGTAATTGTATTTTGATGGATGATTACTATATATAATATAGTAGCATAGAAGTAAGTGAGTCCTTTATGCAGTTGTTTCTCAAGGTATGCTAATCATTCCTTTTATAGATATTAAGGATGAGTCGAAGAGGGAGACCAGCTGCTAGGGAAGGCCGTGCTACTGAAGGGGCTGTTGATTATGCTGCTATGTTCGAGGCTATGATGACCTCGATCATGGGAAGGATTCCAGCTCCGGGGCCATCGGTAGATGTTGGGGTTCAAGTTCAAACTCCAAAACCGGTGGATTTTGCTAAGTTGTGTAAAGACTATACTGCCCTTGGAGGAAAGGTTTTCTTGGGAACAGAGTCAACCATTGAAGTTCAGAGATGGATAAATGCTTGTAGAAGGATCTTTGGTGATTTGGGAATTGAGGATGCAACTAAAAGAAAGCTAGCATCTAGACAGCTTCAAGGAAGAGCTTCTGATTGGTGGAACTCTATCACCATTGATACTCCAGAGGAAGAGATTACTTGGGAGCAATTCCAAACCAGATTTGAAGCTAAGTTCATTTCTACAGCTCAAAAGTCTGTTCTGTTCAAGAAGTTTGTGGAGCTCAAGTAAGGTGGAAGGCCAGTTCTTGAGTATGTTTCTGAGTTTGAAGCTTTGTCCAAGTATGCCCGGTCGTATATTGAATCTTCATATCAGAAGAATGAGAAGTTTGTGACAGGCTTGGACAGTTATCTTGGGAGGCAGTTGGTGGATCATTTGGACGATTCATTTGAGAAACTTGTAGAGAAGGCTCTCAGGCATGAGAATCTGTATCCTAAAGAAGGATCTGTTGTTGCTGTGACCAAGGAAGAGTTTAGACCTCAGCAGGGTGGAAACAAAAAGAGGAAACAGCAGCAGCAATAAGGTAAGGATGGCCAGAAGAAGCCGAAGGGCAAAGTGACTTGCTATAATTGTCAGCAGAAGGGCCATTTCTCCAGAGATTGCAAGAATCCGAAGGTGCCGGTGAAGTGTCACAACTGTGACAAGCCGGGGCATGTTAAGAAGAATTGTCCAGAACCGCGGAAGGACAAGCAGATTGTGCAAGCTTATGCTTTGGGGGCTGTTCCATCATCTTCGAAAGCTCCTACCGTTGAAGAGAAAGGAAAGAGTGTGGTGGTTCAAGGTACTCTTTCCATATGTGGTGTTCCAGTTAGAGTGTTATTTGATACTGGAGCGTCACATTCTTTTGTTTGTAATGAACTTGTAGGCCGGTTGGGTTTAGAACCGGATATTATTGATAGGACATTGGTTGTGACTAATCCAATTGGGGGTTTGTCTTGTTTGTGTATGCTATGCCGTGGTCTAATTGTATCGAGTCATGATTGCTCTTTTGTTTGTGATTGTTTTGTTCTGAACTTTGCGGGGTTCGGAATTATTTTGGGTATGGACTGGCTTAGGAAGTATGCGACAAAGGTTGATTGTGAAAGGTTGGAGGTGACAGTGGAGAATGTGGAGGGGCGAAAGGTTGTGATACGATGTAAGCATGAAGAAGGCGTCTTCATGAGCTTCATGTATTCGCTGGTTGTTCCACGGGATGGACTGTCATCTGTGCCAATCGCTAATGGATTTGAGGATGTCTTTGACGAGGTCAAAGGGTTACCGCCGCATAGAGAGATCGAGTTTCGTATCGATCTAGTTGAAGGAGCCATACCTGTTGTGATGCCTCTTAGGCAGATGGCGCCTAGGGAACAGCAGGAGTTGAAGGTGCAGGTTGATGATCTTTTACAGAAAGGATTCATTCGGCGTAGTGTGTCCGAATGGGGTGCACCAGTTGTGTTCGTAACCAAAGCGGATGGATCGTTGAGGTTGTGTGTGGATTATCGTGAGCTGAATAAAGTGACTAAGAAGAACACGTATCCATTGCCGAGAATAGATGACTTGTTTGATCAGCTTCACGAAGCGAAAGTGTTTTCTCAGATGGATTTGCCAACGGGATTTCACCAGTTGAGAGTGGCTAAGGATAGTGTGCCGAAGACTGCTTTTAGGACACCATCCGGTTTCTTTGAGTGGCTGGTAATGCCGTTTGGATTGACTAATGCGCCAGCATATTTTGTGGATCTTATGAATAGAGTGTTCAGAGATCAGTTGAACAAGTTCGTGCTAGTGTTCGTGGATGATATTTTGATTTATTCCAGAACTGAAGAAGAGCACGAGACGCACTTGCGTATTGTTTTGGAAATCTTATGAAAACATCAGCTGAAGGCTAAGTTTTCGAAGTGTCACTTCTGGAAGAGTGAAGTGAGGTTCTTAGGCCATATTATTTCTGGAAATGGAATAGCGGTTGATTCCGCTAAAGTGGCAGCAATCCAGGATTGGGTTAGACCTAAGAATGCAACTGATGTGAAGAAGTTTTCTTGGATTAGCAGGATACTATCGTCGATTTATCAAAGGCTTTTCCAAGGTGGCTGCACCGTTAACAGGATTGACGAAGAAGAACCTAGTATTCAAATGGGATGCTAAGTGTGAGCAAGCTTTCAGAATCCTGAAAGAGCGATTGACTAGTGCTCCTGTTTTGACTATTCCTAGTGGAAGTGATGAGATGGTGGTTTACACCGACGCATGTGGTACTGGACTTGGAGCAGTGCTGATGTAGAAGGGTAAAGTTGTTGCGTATGCAAGTCGACAACTGAAGTCGCATGAAAGGAATTATCCGACTCATGATTTGGAGTTAGCGGCGATTGTATTTGCTCTGAAGATGTGGAGACATTATCTATTGGGAGTTCGATTCGAGTTGTTTACAGATCATAAGTCATTGAAGTATCTTTTCTCCCAAAAGGATTTGAATCTTCGGCAGCAACGATGGCTAGAGTTTTTAGCATCATATGATTTTGGTATAGCCTATACTCCGGGAAAGGGTAACGCAGTGGCAGATGCGTTAAGTCGAAGACATGTAGGATTGGGAGCCATGTTTTCAGAATGGAAAAATCTCGAGTATTTAGCTGAGTTTGACTTCAGGCCCAGATGTGACTTGGAACCTGAGATGTTGGCAAACTTATCGATAAGACCGACTCTTGTGGAAAGAATTGGCGAGAGCCAAAAGCGAGACGATAAGCTTGTCAAGATTATCCATGATTTGGAATCTGGATTGGTCCCAGAAAAGGATAAAGGATTCGAGGTCGATCGAGAGGGTTGGCTTCGGAAGCAAGGACGACTAGTTGTTCCCGATATAGATGAATTGAGAAATGAGGTTCTAAAGGGAAGTCATCACTCGAAGCTGACAATTCATCCAGGTGGAAATAAGATGTATCGGGATATGAAGAGAACCTACTACTGGGAAGGTATGAAGAAGGATGTTGGAAATTTTATTTCCAAGTGCATGAACTGCCAGTTGGTAAAAGCCGAACAGAAAAAGCCAAGTGGATTGCTTCAGCCATTAGAAGTTCCTACATGGAAGTGGGAGCAAATATCGATGGATTTTATTGATGGGTTACCTAGGACGAGAACGGGAAATGAAGGGATTTGGGTAATCGTAGATCGTTTGACTAAGAGTGCAAGATTCATTCCTGTTCGATCAACTAGGACTGCATCAAAGTTGGCTGAGCTGTATGTTAAGTGGATAGTTCGATTCCATGGTATTCCGAAGAGTATAGTGAGCGATCGAGACCCATTGTTTACTAGTAGATTTTGGAAGAGCTTTCAGGAAGTTTTGGGAACCGAGTTGTGTTTGAGTATAGCTTATCATCTTCAAACAGATGGTCAGACCGAGAGAGTCAACCGAATTTTGGAAGATCTCCTCATAGCTTGTGTTTTAGATTTCGAAGGATCATGGGAAGATCACCTTCATTTGGTGGAATTTTTGTATAATAACAGTTACCAGTCAAGCATTGGTATGGCACCGTATGAGGCATTGTATGGAAGACCGTGTAACTCTCCGACATGTTGGTTAGAAACAGGAGAAAAGTTGATACTTGGGCCAAAAATGATTCGACAGACTTCGGATTGTATAAAGATCATTCGGCAACGAATGAAGGCAGCCCAAGACCGTCAGAAAAGTTATGCCGATAAGCGTCGTAAGGATTAGGAATTCGACGTAGGTGATATGGTTTTTGTGAAGATTTCTCCACTGAAGAATGTTATTCGATTCGGGAAGAAAGGAAAATTGACTCTGAGATTTGTTGGACCATTCCCGATCATCGAGCGAATTGGGAAGCTCGCCTATAGATTGGAGTTACCAAAAAAGATGTCGGGTGTGCATAATGTTTTTCATATATCGTATCTACGGAAGTATGTGCACACTCGAATACAGTGGTTTCTGCTGATAGCTGTGAAGATTTCGAGATTAATCCAGTCGATAAGAGACCTCGTAAGCCGCTTCGTGTTGTGGAAACCGACACGAAACAGCTTAGGAGGAAGGTGGTTAGGTTGCTCAAGATATAATGGAGTGATGATGATAATGACTGTACATGGGAGGTGGAAGAGAGGATGAAGGCAGCTCATCCTGAACTCTTTGAGGTAAGGCCATAAGGTGTCGTGTCATCTCACAACATTGTAACTTGTTCTAGTTTTAGAATTCTGCATGCTAGGCTAGTAATTGGATGCATGGTTTGTTGATTGCTATGGATGGTAGGCATGCAGAATAGTCTTTGTTTGCTCTTGTTTCTTTGGAATTTCGGGGGCGAAATTCCTAAGGGGGAGAGAATGTAACGACCCGTATTTCTACGGATCGAAACATCGTAAAACAGTTGTCACTAAGTCGCATTGTTGATAAGTCGTCCAGAGTCTAAGTCTTAGGTCGTATAGAAGTTAGGTCGTATAGTAATTAGGTCGGAGTAGACGACTTAAGGAAGTGGAGCGACCTAAGGAAGTTGGCGACCTAAGGATTTTGGGATAGGTCGTATAGAAGATGAGTCGTGTGGTGGCTTAGGTCATGGGGTAGGTTAGGTCGGATGAGCGACTTAAGAGGTTGGAGCGACCTAAGAAGATTTCGTGTTGGGACTTAGGTCATGGAGAAGGTTAGGTCGTAAAGCGACCTAAGGTAAGACAGCGACCTATAGGAGTTAGCGACCTATAGGAAATTGGCGACCTAAGGAATTGACGACCTAAGAAAGTTAACGACCTAAGGAATGGAGCAGATTAAGAGGTTTAGCGACCTAGGGGTTGAGTGAGTTAACGACCTAAGTAAGTTAGGTCGTGGACGAGTTAAGTTGTTAGGTCGTATATCGGTTAGGTCGCGCGCATGTGTTAGGTCGTATATCTGTTAGGTCGCGCGCATGTGTTAGGTCGGCAATGCTGTTAGGTCGTAGGTCGCGTAGAGGCTTGAATTGTTAGGTCGGGGATCTGTTAAGTCGTAGGTCGTGGATTTGTTAGGTCGTAGGTCATGGGATTTTTAGGTCGTGACCGACCTAAGAGCGAACGACCTAAGGGGAATCAGCCTATAAATACACGTCCATTTCTTCACTTTTTGGGATTCAGATTTTGAAGCGACAAAGTGCTGCTATTTTGAGAGCTCGAGTTCTACACTTATTCACTTCTTTTCTCCACTTTAAGCTTGTGATTCCTTCCATCCAAATCGAAGATCAAATCGAAGATCCAAGAGCTTAGATTGAAGATCTACATCCATCGAAAAGAGATTTCATCGTTTGAAGCGGATTTGTGATAGATCGAGTTAGATCCTTCGCTGTCCAGATCTGAAGTGTGTTGCTTTTGAGGTGTTTAGGTGATTCGGTGAGTGGTGATTACCTCTCACACGGATCCAAAGGAGTATATCGGATCGTTGGCTTGATTTTGTGTTAAAGTAGTGATTTCCATGCATTTTTGTAAACTTAAGTATAGATCTATTGTTCATGATGATTTGATACCCATTTTACTACATATTAACCTATGCAAGTTCATTCATCAAGTTGTAGAGATATTGCTCATGATTCATGCTTATTAGATTTAGACTCTTTTATTTACGAAATTTCCATTATTGTTATAATTGTTTATTTGATCATGTTTGAATGCTTGATTACTTGGATTAATGATTGACTTGATTGATTGTTATGAATTAGTTGATTGATGATTTGATTTGGAAAGTTTGTTGAAGATGATTCAAAAGCTAAGGGAAAGGCTCTTGAATTGGAAAAGCTGCTCGTGGCATATGTGGCGAATGATGAAGCTCATATGGATAGATTTGATGATGATGATGTTGAGATGAGGCTTTGCTATGATGAGATGAAGCGAAGCATGATATGAGATAGCCTTGGTTTAATCCAAACGGGATCACTCCAAGCATGTTGATGACTCGGTGAAATGGTTCAAGTTAGAGGATAATGGTTTGCTCGAGAGGCGCTTGAGCTAGTATGGAAATAGTCGTCGAGGAGGATGACTAGAAGGCTGAGGTTTCATCGTTGTTGAAGGTTCTAGCATACTCAAAGCAAGAGTACGTTGGGCAGATTCGATAGTCCCTAAAGACTATGATTGTAGTCGAGTACTCTAGGCAGATTTGATAGTCCTAGGCACGGGCTGCGACGACGTGCAGAGTTATGTCTAGAACCGGGGTTTCCATTAGCCCTTGACGGATGGTTGAAAGAATGTGTCGGTCATTCAATTAATGGTGGTATCGAAGCAATGATAACATTGATAGCCAGAGTCATGGATGTTTGGTTGTATCGTCATTCGGTCTCAAGAGCAGTGTTTTCTAGGTGCTTATCTGATCTTGGTTTAGGCCTTGGGGGTTTGTACTTGGAAAACATCGCCCTTGACTCGAGTGATAATTGCTTTACGTTAAATGTCTGCTTTGCTATGTTTACTTCTGCTTAGTGTGTGTCTGGGGGCTATCACTGTAGAAAGAGGTGGAGTGGGAGGGTTGGATTCCTATTCCTTTTTCCTTTATGCTCTTTTGGTATGTTGTTAGTTAATTTACCGCTCACTAAGACTGTTGTCTGACTCAAGGCTTTATGTTTTTAACTCTTATTGCCTTGGGCTGTTCATCCATTTTGGGATGGGCAGACTAGGTAGCAGGTGACAGGTGCTGGTCTTAGTTTCTGACGATGCTGATGACGAAGACGAGCTGGAGGCTTGCATATTATTTTCTTAATATATATACTGGATGTTCCGCTGCTTTGTACAATTCTCTGAGTGATATATAGTGAGGCTTGATGTATGGACTATTCAGATGTTTGTATTCAACTATTATGAAGCTTAATTGATGAGATTCATTTGTGAAGCTTTACTATATATATGTTTTCTATTGTATTTTTATCCATGTGCTGTGAGTAATACGATAGATTCTGCTGTTTTAAATTACCTTGGCAATCGTCCATGGCTGCCTGGCACACTTTACAGCGCACTATGTCTAGGTTTAGTGCAGGGGTCATGGGCGGTCGTCACAAAATTTCACAAAATTTCAACTAATTACGTTATTAAAACAGTTAAATTTACGGGTCGTTACAATATCTATGAATTATTAATTATAAAATTTGAATATGATTTGAGAAATAAATAATGTTATACATATTTATAATAGTTATAAATATATAGATCGATATACAATATCGACAAGCGATAAAATTAGATTTAATTGCATAGTATTTTGGCTTGGGCTTAGATGGGTTTAAGGCCCATCATTAGGGATATAAAATCTCGGTTTTGGGAAGATCTAGGAGTGGCTAAAACATAGGGAATTGGCTTAGAGATAATGGTTTGTGATCAAGAGAGAATGGGTAAAAAGTTTTCCTCGTTTCTCTCTAATACTACCCTATATGTATATGTATATGTATATGTATATGTATATGTATATGTATATGTATATGTATATATATATATATATATATGTATCTCTAAAAATAGTGATCAACTTTTTTGGCCGCCATTACCTTCTACATTGCTGGTTAAAACATAGCTCTCAATCCACTCCAAAATTCTCAAATATATTTCAAATTAAAATAATACTATTTAATAGTTAGAGGTCGGTGATTCTGGACTTGCAATCTGATGAATCAAGAACGGTAAAAGGAAGGGAAGTCATTGCTTCAATGTGGATTCAAAGGCATTATTAAATTGGTAATTTTAATTCACATTACTGTAATCAAATTATATTCTATGATCCTATAATGAGCAATTTCATATCTGTTTAAATATATTGCTGCTATATGTTTAGTTAGGACGTGAGATTTTGTAAGTAGATGTAGTTATCACAAATCAGTTTGGTTATATGCATAATTTGTTTATTATACTATTTGATTTATGTGTAGACAAATGTTGTTTACTGTAAAAAATCAATTTTTTTCATTAATAATTGTTTTATATATATTTATTAATGAATTCATATATATATATATATTAGTGTATATTTCTCTCTCATAATAGCATATATGCATATATAAGATATATATATGATTTAAAATTTTTAGTACACTTATACATATATAATATGAATTTACAAATTCAAAAATTAATCATCATACATATATTCATATTTTTAGATTAACATTTATTGAAATTTGAATTTTTTATTATATATAAATTAATTATTACATATAAAATTCAATTTTATATTTTTTAAAAATATTATATTATTCCTGAAACGTATAGAAAAAATTTAGGATTTTTGAATGAAGTTAATTATTTTTAATAATTAATATTATTTGAAAAAACTGTTTATGATTTATTAAAAATAATAATTTAATTGAAAATTTCTTAAAAAAATTTCGTAACCTTTCATTCATGATCCTAAAACTTCTAATATTTTAAAATTTGAATTTTTAATAATATATTATTTTATATTAAATAATTATTGCCGAAATTAATGTATTTGTTTTTAAAAATAGTATTTCAACTTTGAAAAATCTTCAGATTTTTCTAAGCTCTAATTTATGATCCTGGATTTTTTAAAATTATAAAATTTGAATTTTCATCAATAGATTATTTTATGTTAATTATTTATCGTCGAAAACATTATTTTATTCATAATATATACAAATTAAAATACTAAAATTATTATGTTTGCAAAACTAAGTTAATTTTGAATTATAAATAATTTTTTAATAATTGTTATCTCTCTTTATATATATATACTTATCTATATAAATGTTTTATGTTCATATATTATATATAATATATTTATAAATACATATGTGTGTGTGTATTGTAACACATATACATGCACATATTTGGACAACATACATGACATACAAAATGAGCTAATATGTCTGTTGCGATGTAAATCCCAACATCTACATATGGGCGTATTATACCTTTCACGGAATATTATGTTACACATGCACTCACACATATATGTATATGATACATTTATATATAAACTAAATCAAATAAAATTAATTTCATATCTTAATATATTTGAATTTAAATAAAATAAATGATTTTATTTAAATGAAATTTAGAAATGTTCTAATTCAGTTAGACTTCATAGGCCCAATAAAGATCCAATAGGGTAAATTTTTGAAATTCACCCATAACATCCGCTGCGGGTTGGTCCAGTTCCAACCATGGTATCAGAGCCCAATAGCCTATGCGGCCTAAATTTGTCATATTAGGACTAACTAATTAAGCTTGCCCACTTAGTACGGTTTCCAGAAAGGTAATGTCTAGGATTGGAATTGGATAATCAAGTACCATGTCCTACATGGTTACCGACCTGACCCGAAAGGTGAAGTGAGCCCAAAGGTTGCCCCTAATAGAAAAGGCCCAACTTAATTTGGGCCATGGGCTAATTTTCTAAATCGTTTTGAAAATTAATGTTAAAGATTTTAAATTTATAATTAAATTTAAAATAAAACATGTTTATTATAAAAATTATAATACTACATAAGTTTTCAAAATGTTTGAAAGGATAATGATATTTTCAAAATATTTCAAAATATTTATATAATAATTTCATATTTTAAATTTATTAATAAGATTAATAAAATAAATTAATTAAATATGTTAATTAATTAATGCATATATGCATGTATTATATACGTTGATATATGTTATATTATTTTAAAATGTTTAAGATAACAAAAGTATACATGTATGTATACAAGATAAATTTTGAAATTAATAAATTTTAATAAAAATTATTTAATTGAATAAATTAATTAAAGGTTAATTAATCAAAAAAATATACATACATACATACATACATACATACATACATACATACATATATATATATATAATATGTGTGTTACACTATAAAGGTTTTAGTATACACTAGAAATGTTATAGTAGATATGTCCAATACTAATTGAAAATTAATTAAAGAGTTAATTGATTAAAATTAATTAGATAAGATTTAATTAATGATATTTTATACGTAAGACTATCATACAATCAATATGAAATATAAAAGTTATAAAACAATAAAACTTATATGATATGTGTATAAACTAAATGTGGAACATTAAAGAAACCCAAATAGACTTGAGAAATAAATACATATATATGTAAATGTACATATATCCTGATTTCTGATGTGTTTGACACTTGAATCGCTGGGATATTTCATAAGAAATATATTATTCTATAAGTCGATATCACTCAATATATATATTGAAGATTATGAATCTTCAATATAATGTTGTCCTCTACCATATATATATTAATAAATTACTTACATACTCCTTAGTTGTTGAGAAAACTCAAGCTAGGGATGTTATGCGTAGTATTATTAATATATTGAACAGATGAGGTAAGGTAACTATATGTTTTTGTTGAGCAAACTAAAGGTACATATACTATACTTAAGCCATCACGATATGGTAGGTATGGGTGAATAATCTCTTTCGATTTGTTGAGCAAACTTAAGGTCGAAATGAGATTAGAACAAGGAAAAATGGGTTAGGAGTTGTATATGATACAACCGATAAGGATTTATCCATCTTAAGGTTTGGAGAAAAATAAAAGACTAGTGGGAGCCTTATTACAAAAATGAAATGGTAACATTTAACCTTTCCAATATTATAAGAACATATGCTATATAATGTAATAATTATCTACAATGATAAATTTATGCATTTAATATGATTGATAAAACGTTTGTCAATTAACATATATATACAAACTAAATTGAAAGTTGGCAAATAGAAATATTATATATACCTACTAATAATTCTAATTGCATGATATATAATGTTTCTATACCTATGCAAGTGCCTAATTTCAACTACTTAATACATTCATAAGTTGGTCACTTATATGTTTATTTGGTTTAGACCGTGTATTGCATTTCATGAGTTTTTGAACCCTAAATGCAATTCAAGACTATGGATATTTGATCCATGTACTTTCACATATAAATGTTATATGGTGAACAATCATAGTTTGTGGGATACAATATTTCGATGAAGTTAGTTCATTCGAAGTAAGCCAATAAATAGTATTTTAAGATCATGTATTCAACTTGAATGATTTCAAAAGGATCATATTATGTTAATGTAACACAAGACCACAAACTACGAGATACATCTAAGAACTCGATCCTTGAAATGTCATCTTTATCGGTTTATATAAAGTACAACATATTTGATGTCTTAATGTTAAGAATAATCGAATGCGCTTTTGTAAAAGGTTTGTTATGATATTGTAGTAAGGTTTTCTTTTGAATAGTTTGACCATTTGAAAGAAAAACGAATGTATAAGAATAAATGTAATTTAAGGTAAAGTTGGAATGAAGAGAATGAATAGTCACTTCTGCTTCATAGAGAAACATTGGAAACAAGAATTGTAATACTAATTGATACTTAATATTGGAATATGAAATATGATTTTTATTCCTGAATGTATTTTCATATAGAAAATTGTTTTCTATAACATTTATTTCTTTGAGTTTAAGATATTTGATCAAAGAACTCTCCACTATAAACTAGTTGCAGCATATGAAATAAGTAAACAATATTAAGTGAATGGTGGACCTCTAAATTTAGTACGCTTTTATAGTAATGACGTAAATTGTGGGAGCATTCCATATAGCACCTAATGATCACATCAAATTACGAAAATTGTTTTCGTAAAATGTACTAAACATTATTTGTGAAATAAGTTTATTTTTGGTATTGACTGAAAAATAGATATAACTATATTTGAATATGAGTATTATGAATATTCATTATGAAATAGAACTATATTATGGAATTTGTTTTCATAGTAAAAGTGATGCAATAATAAATACATATGTGTCTAATATTGTTTACAGTTGTTTTGGAATTATAGACTAAGTCGTAGTTTTGAGAAATAATTTTACTATATGATTATGAATCATATGATACAAGTTAATTATATCTCAAACAATTAATGGTTAGCACCCATTTAGTGGGAGCATCATAAGAGTTGATGGACTCTTTGAATTAATACATATTGATGTATGCAATCACAAGTCTATTAATACCAAAAGGGTTCCACATAATTTTTTATATCCATCGATGATTTATTACAAACATGTACATATGTATTGGATACACATGTAGTAAGTTTATGATAAAATCGTAGAATATAAAAAGAAAAGTAAATAAAATAACATGCAATAGAATAAAATGATTTGATTTGGTCGAATAAGTGAGTATGTTGGAAAGAGTTCCAAATGTACCTAAAAATGAATATATATTCAATCTTAAAAGTCACTCCTCCATGCGATACATAATGATGCATCGATAAGGAGTAATCAGACATTGGTTGACAATTGACGATTAATTTTGAGTGAAGTTGAGTTAGTTTCTTTCTATAAGGTAATGTACTTAAGAGTAGTACACAAGGTTGATATTATTTCATCTAAATAATAGTTTACAAAATCATACAAGATAAGGGTTTGTAAGAAATCCCAACATATCCTAGGCCAAGGAGTGGTAGGTTGTGCGGGTCGAAAGATTGCACGTTAATAATTGTTCATGAGGGATCTTGTATGAATCTGCAAAAAGGTTTTTGGAAAGGTCTGTCATCAAATGACATATTTATGTTTTGAACATAATTTTTGTAAACTAAAATCAGTTTTATAAATAAAAAGGTTCATAAAGCGATTATGAATCCCTATTCTATTTGCACTAAGAAACAATTGTTGTTTCAAAGTATATCAACTTCATTGTGAAGGAATTTCTTTGAGAAATTTTTGGTAGTTAAATGGAATTGGATCCGATCCATAGATAGAACTGATTATACGAGATGAAGTGAAATTAACTAACCTAAATGAACACATAGCATTAGAATGTCAAATAAGTATTCTCGTACATCGAAGAGAAACTATGAGTTTCTTATTAATGTCGAAAATATACATTACCCTCGGTTGTTCAATTAAACCATTAAGATTGTTGACTCTATATGGTATGATGCGCAAATCTGAAAGAATTCCAATTATGCTATCAAAATATGATTTTGGTGGTCGTAACCAAAGAGATGTGATCCATCGGCCGAGATTGTGTCTTTATTGGAAAGACTAATGTGGTTGGAATTAAATGAGCAATGCTGATAAGAGTTATATCGCAAATTTCAATTATTGAAATTAGCATAACAGATTCGGTATTCAACATTCTCAAGTTAATTCAGATTTACTCACAAAATTATCGCTCGATAAGACTTAGTGTTTGATACTTATGTATTGAAACAGAAAATTCTAAATAATGATTTAGAGTAAGCCGTTTACACATATTAACCAAAAATGCCTCAAAGTCGGTGGGAGCGATATTGGTTTTGTGAGTCTTTGGATATGATCCAAGAAATGATACAAATGTGTCATTTTACAAATAGTTTGATTTTCAATCAAAGTACAAAGGAAGCGTGTGTTCATAAGAAAGAACGTTAAATGGTACATTGATATTTCTAAACTATAAGTAAACAACACATTGTTGATTTTAACAATATGCTTGTATTAAAAATCAACTTTAGTTGTTTTAATACTCAATTTTGGATTGTAAATGATGTCTTTTATGGTGAGTATAAAAGATATAGGGATTGTCCCAAAACGATATACAAGAGCAACCTGTTAAAAAGAGAACATGTAAGTTGGATTCCTTATGCATTAGAAATAGGAATTATCATACAGGTTATGTTGTGTATGATATTGTGTTTTGTTTATGTTTTTGATACATGGAGCAAATATAAATCCAAATTGATATCACTAAATGGTTGTTTGAGGTGTTCTCGCGTATTTATGAAATACTAGAGAATTGTTTATAGAAACAACGAACTCGTTATGACGGAACGTTTGGACACAAAGTTTTATAAGTGATATTGAGTATAACATGTCAATGATAAAATTCAAGTTAAAATCTTTAATTTGAAAATATTTCAAAATAAAGGTGATTGTGGTCGATTCAACGAAATGTTGAGAACATTAACTTGAATAGCGCTACAATAAACCAATGTATATAGATATAAATGCACAAATTTATAATTGAGCCAAAGGTGTTTCCGAATGTTGAGAATCCCATAATATTGTTATAAGATAACAATGTCATGAAATTGGTCATGATAGAACTTAAAGCTCACTAGAAGTCGAAAGACATACTTCGAATTGTTCCACATAATAAAGGCAGTTTATCAATGTCGGAGAGAGTTAATCGACAAAGTAGATAATTAAAACAAAATAACATACCCATTCACTAAGGGACTGACCTAATTGGTTTTGAGAAAACTGATTGGAGAAGTTGGAATTAGATTCCATAATTGACGCCAAGTGCAAGTGGGAGATTGATAGAGTTAGGGGTATGCCCTAGGAGCAATTATGTAATTTGTTACACATATCTAACTCGTTGACCAATCTTGTTCGAAATAAAAGGTATTTTCTTCCTATTATATAATTGATATAATCAACTTGATATAATGTGATTAAATTAATTAATTAACTTAATTAAAAGTATACTTAATAGAAAAATCCATAAATGGTATATTTTGTGATAGTAGTTACAAAGTGTTGTAACCGTGAGTAATTTATCACAACGAAACAAATATACCATTTTAAATGTTCCTAGTCAAGATGCATCGAGACTGGATATCGATGTATCCGTTGAGAGTGGAGTATGTAATGCTCTCCAAATGTTGGGCAATGTATTACTCATGACTACTGGGGCACCTAGGGTTTACATACTAATAGTTATTGGATAACTATGGAACAACTCACTCGATAGTTTTTTGTTGGTTAATATAACTAAGGTCAAACAAAAAATATCGATGTGACTGATTTACACAGTTCTCTCGACTTGAGAATACCGTGGATCTTCAATATGAAAGTTCCGCTTTGATTATAGCCAAATCGTGTCGTGGCGTCCATCGAGTGGCTATAGTTGGGTTGAGTGCAAGTATTGGAAGTGAAGCACTATTCAAGAGAGGATTCGTCTCCTCAGTTATATGCGGTTAGTATAACGGTCAACTCAAAGTCAAAGTCTTTGGCCAGAGCATTTTGGTTAATAATAATTGTTATTATTGAACCAAGGACTTTGTATTTGGACTATAAAGTTGAATGTGGATAAGGTTGGAATTTTGACCATTACCAAATTCCATATGTCAAAGTGATATAGTTTTGACGAAGAGAATTGGTGTAAACAAATGTCACAACCAGGTAACGCTTATTAAACTAAAATTGGATTTTTACCGAAAATGAGTAAGCGATAAATTTGGCCATAATGTCACACCACCTGCTAAGTGACGTGTGAACGTTAACATTAGAATAGTTCGATGTTAATGGCTGACCAAATTTACACCCAAGAGTTACACAACCGAAATTATGAATTCCCTTAAGACCGAACGATTTAATTAATTTATAATTGTTGTAAATTAATTAATATTTATGAAATATTAATTATAAAATTTGAATATGATTTGAGAAAGAAATAATGTTATATTTATTTATAACAGTTATAAATATATAGATCTATGTACAATATCGACAAGCGGTTAAATTAGATTTAATTGCGTAGTTTTTAGCTTGGGCTTAGATGGGTTTAAGGCCCATCATTAGTGCTGCAAAATTTCTATTTTGGGAAGGTCTAGGGGTGGCTAAAACATAGGGAATTGGCTTGCAGATAATGGGTTGAGATCAAGTGAGAATGGGTAAAAAATTTTCCTCGTTTCTCTCTAATACAACCCTATGTATGTATGTATGTATGTATGTATGTATGTATGAATGTATGTATGCATGTATGTATGTATGTATCTCTAAAAATAATGATGAACTTTTTTGGCCACCATTACCTTCTACATTGCTGGTTAAAACATAGCTCTCAATCCACTCCAAAATTCTCAAATATATTTCAAATTAAAATAATACTATTCGATGGTTATAGGTCGGTGATTCCAGACTTGCAATCTGACGAATCAAGAACGGTAAAAGGAAGGGAAGTCATTGCTTCAATGTGGATTCAAAGGCATCATTAAATTGGTAATTTTAATTCATATTACAGTAATTAAATTATATTCTATGATCCTATAATGAGCAATTTCATATTTGTTTAAATATATTGCTGCAATATGTTTAGTTAGGTGAGATTTTGTAAGTAGATGTAGTTGTCACAAATCAGTTTGGTTATATGCATAATTTATTTATTATACTATTTGATTTATGTGTAGACAAATGTTGTTTACTGTACAAAATCAATTTTTGTCATTAATAATTGTTTTATATATATTTATAAATAAATTCATATAATTTAGTGTATATTTCTCTCATAATAGCATATATGCATAAATAAGATATATATATATATATGATTTAAATTTTTTTTACACTTATTTATATATAATATGAATTTAAAAATTCGAAAATTAATTATTATACATATATTCATATTTTTAAATTAACATTTATTGAATTTTAAATTGTTTATTATATATAAAATAATTATTACATTAAAAATTCAAGTTTATATTTTTTTAAATAATATATCATTCCATAATCGTGTAGAAAAAATTTAGGATTTTTTAGTAAATTTTATTATTTTTAATAATTAATATTATTTTGGAAAAACTGTTTATGATTTATTAAAAATAATAATTTAATTGAAAAATTCTTCAGAATTTTTCGTAACCTTTCATTCATGATCTTAGAATTTCAGAAATTTTAAAATTTGAATTTTTAATAATATATTATATTAAATTAAATAATTATTGCCGAAATCAATGTATTTGTTTTTAAAAATAATATTTCAACTTTGAAAAATCTTCAGATTTTTTCTAAGCTCTATTTTATGATCCTAGATTTTCTAAAATTGTAAAATTTTAATTTTCATCAATAGATTATTTTATGTTAATTATTTATCATTGAAAACATTATTTTATTCATAATACGAGAGGAATGGATACGGTGAGAAGAAGCGCAGGAGTGCGGACCATGAACGGTGGGAATAAGGGTATTTTTGGAAATTCAAAAAGATACTGAGTAAACCTATTCAATGAATTCTCTTTATTAGTAGTAAAGATATACAAATTAAAATACTAAAATTATTATGTTTACAAAACTAGGTTAATTTTGAATTATAAATAATTTTTTAATAATTGTTCTCTCTCTTTCTATATATATATATCTATATAAATGTTTTATGTTCATATATTATATATAATATATTATACATACATGTGTGTGTATTGTAACACGTATACATGCACATATTTGGACAACGTACATGACATACAAAATGAGCTAATATGTCTGTTGTGATGTAAATCCCAACATCCACATATGGGCATATTATACTTTTCACGGATTATTATGTTACACATGCACTCACACATATATGTATATGATACATTTATGTATAAACTAAATCAATAAAATTAATTTCATATCTTAATATATTTGAATTTAAATAAAATAAACGATTTTATTTAAATAAACTTTAGAAATGTTCTAATTTAGTTAGACTTCATAGGCCCAATAAAGATCCAATAGGGTAAATTTTTTGAAATTCACCCATAACTTCCGCTGCGGGCTCGTCCAGTTCCAACGTATTTAAGTTTGTCATACCATACTCTTGGTGCCTGCTTGAGTCCATAGATAACTTTGTGAAGTTTAGACACTAATTCTGTTTCTTTTCCTTGATTATATCCTCTAAGCTGCTCCATGTAAACTTCTTCCTGTAGCTCACCATTTAGAAATGCATTGTTTACATCCAATTGTCTTATTCTCCACTATTTATGTAATGCTATGGTTAATATGATTCTTATTGTAGTTGGCTTTACAACGGGAGAGAATGTTTCATTGAAATCAAATCCATATTTCTGAGTATGCCCGTTTGCAACAAGTCTGGCTTTATATCTTGATATAGTCCATTTGAGTTTCTTTTGATTTTGTAATTCCATTTTCATGCAATGATGTTTTTATGACTTGGTGGTGATACAAGGTTCCAAGTTTGATTTCTTATTAATGCATTGTATTCTTCATCCATAGCATGTCTCTACTGCTTATGTCTGACTGCCTCTTCATAAGTTTTGGTTCACATTGACTCATAGATACAGTATATATCTTTGGTTTGCAAATTCCACTTTTGGCTCTAGTGATCATATAATGTTCTGTTCTAACAAGTATCTCCTCCTGATTTTTGTTGGTTTGATTGGATGATTGAGAACATGATGACTGATTTTCATCATGTTCTGAATCTCCTACTGGGCTGGAGTTGCCTTGAGTTGACTGTATGAAGTGATCAGGAATGTCTGTTGCATTGTGACCTGATCTGGTGTCAAATACTGTGAGTTGCTATCTAGATGTTCTTTGATCTTCCTTATCTCTCTCCTCAATGATCCAGTTTGAGAGCACATGTATGGATGGGATTGATACTCTTGGGTTGTATATCTTTTGTGTTGGCTTGATTTCCTTATCTACAGAAGGAAAGATTCTTTCATTAAACACAACATGTCTGGATATAAATAAATTACCATTGTTACTAAGACATTTGTAGCCTTTTTGATTATTAGCATAGCATACAAAAGTACAAGGATCAAACCTGAGACTTAGTTTGTGAGTGTTGTAGGGTCTAAGACAGGGGAAGCATAAGCACCCAAATGTCTTCAGACTTTTATAGTTTGGTTTTACATTAAATAGGACCTCTGTTGGACTTTTATGCTTTAATACCTTGGTTGGTAACCAACTAACCAGATATACTAATGTTGCAAATGCATTTGGCCAGAATTTCATAGGCATAGACCCCTATGCTAATAAAGTCAGACCTGTCTCAACATTATGTCTGTGCTTTCTTTCAACTATACCATTCTGTTCTGAAGTGTGTGGGCAAGTTGTTTTGTGTATGACTCCTTTTCTTTGAAAGTAGTCCTTTAGACTTTTAAATTCTGCACCTCCATCTATTTGAATAATCTTTAAACAGTTGTTTGTCTGCTTCTCTGCCAGTGTGACAAACTGAATCACTGTATTGTGAGTTTCTGATTTTGTTTTGAGAAAATATATCCAGGTAAATCTGGAGTATGCATCCGTAAATGAAAGGTAATATTTAAAACCATAATCTGTATCTACAAGGGAAGGTCCCCATAGATCTGCTGTTACAAGTTCAAGAGGTGTAGTGGAATTGGTAAAAGAACCCGTGATAGGTAATTTGTGACTTTTACCAAGTTGACAGTGTGTGCAAACATAAGGAGTAGATAAATTTTCAAAAGAAATTCCATTCTCTCTTAATATCTGTTTTACAACACTAACGCTGGGATGACCTAGTTTACAATGCCATAGATCAAATACATTTTTACTACTAGCTGCTATAGATTCAGTGTTATTGCTCCACTTTTCCTTACCATATATATATATATATATATATATCTCTTGACCTGTCAGAGGTGAACTTGTATAGCCCATTGTCCATTTTACTATGTAATAACACATCTTGGCTTAGTAAGTCTCTAACTAAATAGAATTTGGGGTGAAACTCGAAGTATACATTGTTTTCATTAGCAAACTGTGAAACACTTATCAAATTCTTTTTAAGCTTAGGAACTCTTAATAGATTATTGATATAGATTTTTCTTTTACCTTTAATACTGCCATTTCCAACATGTGATATACTTATAGCTTCACCATCTCCCATATGAACAGTTTGCGTACCTGTATAGTCTCTATTGCCAAGATTGAGATTCTGTATATTACTGGTGATGTGATTTGTAGCACCTGAATCTGGATACTACTCTTCTCCACTCAGTCCATCTGATCTGGTAAGATTTTCTAAGTTAGTTTGCTGATTTCTTGAACTTTCTGATTGACTTCTTGGTTTCTGATTTAGTTGAGCAGTGTTCACATTTGATTGAAGTTTCTTTGATTATTTTGATGTTGCTGATTCACATTGAATTCTGAATTGAATCTAAAATAGCATCTGCTAGCAATATGACCGACTTTTTCACAAATTTGACATTTTACTCTGTTATTATAATTCCATCTTCCTTATCTGCCTCTGCCTCTTTGATTTTGACTTCCTCTTGGATTTTTTCTTTCTTGATTTTCTTGATTTCTGATTTTGGAGGCATAGTTGATAGTGTACTCTGTTTGATTTGTTTTTTCTTTGCTCCACTCTTCCTTCATGCGCAAGTAGTGTAAAGTAAACATACTGCAGATTTGGTAAAGTCTCTTTTGATGATATTATTGCAACCACTGATTCATATTCTTGATCTAAACCATTTAGAATGGTTAAGATCTGCTCAGTTTCAAATATCTTGTGTCCTGCTGTATCAAGAAGATCACAATATGACTTTATCTTTGATATGTAGTCCCTCATTGACAGATTCTCTTTTCTTAGATTTTGAAGTTGCCTTTTATAATGCATGATTCTTGCTGTAGATTGAGAGTTGAAAATTTGCTCAATGGTTGTCCATATCTCATAGGATGAATTGCAGCCAACTATATAAGATAACAGACTTGTGCTGATAGATGATAGTAACCAAGATGATAATAAAATGTCTTGCCGTTGATATATGATGTATTCTTTGTTATTTATCAGTTTACCATCTTTATCAGCAGTCATTCTTGCTGGAACAG
Organism: Allium fistulosum; assembly: GCA_030737815.1. Lineage (NCBI taxonomy): Eukaryota > Viridiplantae > Streptophyta > Magnoliopsida > Asparagales > Amaryllidaceae > Allium > Allium fistulosum. The sequence continues at coordinate 1,421,655,317 of CM060901.1, forward strand.
AGACTGTGCCATTGATGAAGCTTTCCAACCCATATCCTCTTACTGCTATCTCTACTTGAAATTTCCAAAGTAAATAGTTGTTTTCATCAAGTTGGGTGGTAATAATCTGACCTTTGGGTTTAATTAGAGACATGGTGGATGATTCAGTTGCTGGTGAGGTTGCATTTGCATTAATCTTGGATGAAGCTGAGGCTGCATCATTTTCCTCAGCCATGATGATGAATCATAGAATCAGTAATTGATTCTCTCAGATCTTGAATGAGAAAACAAGAAATGGAATGAGATTGGCGAGGAAGACAATTCAAGAACTGTGTGCAGCCAATAATAGCAGTGGGAATCAGTTGATGAAAAGCCTTGAAAAAGACTTTTCTGATGATCAAGATTGCAGCCAGTTCACTAGAGTGATGATGATACTCTGACTGAGTGAACTTTGGCAGGGCAAAAAATTGATGTGGGATGAATCTTGAATATGAATTGTATCTCTCAAGTGATGAGTATACTGAAGAGGATCTTGAGTGCAGCCAATCTATCAATGATGAACTCAAAATCTGAGAGGATTTCGGCAAGGCACAATAGCCATTAGGCAGGGTGGCTCCGATACCATGAAAAAAATGTTGTTATTTTTATTACCGATTGCTTTTTTGATAATACAAACCGATACATGTAGAAAACTATTTATATGAGTTTTGGTTATACAATAGTTTAACATAATTTGGGCCTTGTTGCTCCATGGGCTTCTCTGATGTTTGAACCCGCATTTGTATGTTAAGATAAAACAGCCGCATAGCTTCGTATCTCTAATAATAATGACAAGTAAAACTTGTCCAAATCAAATGATTTATTTTTTTCACATGAAACTCTCTGAAGCAATCTAATTATTTCCCTTTAATGTTAAATCTTTTGTTGTTTTGTGTAATCAAATGGTCACAGTACTCATCTTCTTAGATTAGGAATGAATCATCCACAATGAATAGCTAATGTGTCACATGCAAATACTGCCCCGAGCCTTAAGAGTTTATTATAAATGCAGTGCACTTCTATGAAAGTTTGCTGGATGAAATTTTGAAAATTTGGGTATAGTCATGCATACATTTTATTTTTCTGTAAATATGTTGTAAAGTAAATGTACAAAAATAAATAACTTTATTATATGAGACTTATGAGTTTATTCTAAGTTGAGATTATGTACAAATGGCCACTTGGACACAAACTCGCTTTTACTTGCATAAAAATTAATAAAATGCTAAAAACTGAAGGTATGTCTTACTTAATGATCTATATATATTTTGGATTATATGTCGTGTGGCAAATTTCGATATATAAATTGTTTTCGACCATGTTTTGGTTTATATATATATATATATATTAGTGCATTGTAATTGTTCGAAAGTCTCTCCGTATAAAGGAGACTTAGTTGATTTTTTTTTTAAATTTTTGACACTTGGAATTTTTTATACATATTCACATTTAAGAAAATTTTAAAAAGGACCGTTGAAAGCTATACGTATATTGATCGCTATATTTATAATATTGTATTATACATTTGAATGAAATGTATTGTTTACATTTATTATGTATGGTTGTGTCGACGGAATAAGTTCGAACAAGTAAAATATATTATATGAAATTTTATTAGAGTGGCGCAGCGAAAACGCAGTAACAAATGATGCGTATGTTATATTTTGTAGTTAATGTTGTTGATTAAATCGATTACAATATTCTTTAGTAAATTACGAGGACGCAATTTCTTTAAGGAGTGGTGTCTATAACATCCCTATTCGAGGTCAAAATAAATATATATTAAAATGGATATTTTATTGAATTTGATCCAATGAATTAAAATTTTTGGATTTATCGATATAAACAGAAAACATTGATTTAGAATTTAAATTAGAAATTTGAATTTCGTTTTAACAATTCAAAAGTTGTTTGAAAAATTATTTTGGCAAAATAAATAGTATTCATGAAGCTTTGAAATTGTTTTGAGAAAATAATTATTTTAAGTATTGTTTAAAGTCGAATGATGATGTTTTGACAATTGAAAAATTATTTTGAAAAAGATTAAAATTGTGAGAACGTTTTGTAATGCCTTGGATAAAATTTAAATTTATAAATCACTTTAATTTGAATAAAATTTGGATGTTAAATTTGTAAAATTAAAATAAAATTTTATTTGATTTATTTAACTGGCCTTAAAATTTAAGCCCATAGCCATTTACTTAAACCATATCCTTAGCCCTTTATTATTTTCATCCTTATCTCCTTTCCAACCGTCTTACTTAAACTACTTTAGTTCATAAACTAATCCTTAAAAAATAAAAATGGCAAATGACAAAAAAAGAAAAAAAGAAAAAATGTCACGCACTATTACGGGAGTAGTTCCATTACGGTCAAATAGGGAGCTAACCCAAGCACACCCCAGGAGAAGTCTACGATGACCTGGGATCATCGAATTGTGCAACCGCGATGACGTTGCAACCATAAGTAGCAAGGGCGTGGTGGTGGCTGCTCATGATGGCGGCTACGATTACGGTGCCAAGGATGAACATGTGTGAATTTTAGATGATGTCAGGTCGTGATGGCGTTTTGGATTTTGGTGACCGTGCACGTGTGTCATAAAGTAAGCATGTCAACATTGAGACGAGGTAGAGGATTGGACTTTGAATGTTGGTAGGAAGTTATTATCAGTAAATTTTGGTGAGTATAACTATTAATTCATTGACTATATTTCACAATTTTAGTTTATATGAATGCTGAGAATATATGCTTGTTGCTTTAACTTGAATGTGATTGAATATTGGGTTAGTGGCTATAAACTAAGGATATAGACTTGAAAGGAATTGGCTTCATGATTTGGCTCAATTATATGTGGTCGTAGCCTATTTATTTTGGTTTCATATGTAATGTCATCACATTATGCTTGTAAGCAATTAAAATGAATTTTGTTGATTTTTTGCTTGTTTTGATGTGTTGAAGATGATATAAATAGTAATTTCATTGTTTTGAAAATTAGATCGTTTTAATATTCAATGAAAAGTGAAAACAAGTTAGAATAAAGATTTTTGTAAACTTGGGTATTTAAATGTAAATTCTTTAATAAAGTTGAAGATAAAACTTGAATATTTATTCAAGTTCTTTTGATTTATTTGAATTACTGGTTTTATTTAAATTTAAAGAAAGAAGGAAGAATTTATGTTTAAATTCTTTGAAAAGAATCGTTGATGAATTATATTACTAGAAATATTTTTGTATAAAATGACTAGAATTAGAATTAGAATTATTTTCAAGTTAAAAATAATGAGATTTGAATTAAGTTTGAATTTAAATCCTATATGATGTATATGGAAGATAAATCCATAATATGAATATTTTTGTGAATATTAAAGTAGAAAAGCTTTTTTGGAATAAAGTAATTTATTTCGGAAATAATTTGAATTTGAATTTAAACCATAAATGTTGAATGGTTTAAATATCTAATTTTTCCTTTAAAGGAATTTTGAGAATTATTCGAGACAATATTGAAGATATATTTTATAAATGAATTTGAAATTCGTTTTATATACCAATAAAGGTATTTTATTTTGATTTGAATACCAAATAGTATTAAATAATACTTGGTTGAATTTGAAAAGGGACATAGCATGATTTTAAAGGAAGATAAAGCAAGTATGTATATTTATTCATATATTTTGAAAAGCATGAGTATTTATTCTATGAAATATGAGATATAAGTTTTAAAGTTGGGTGATCAAAATATTTGTTTGATTTTGATATTAAGTGTTGATATTTCACTCGTGCTATGCTAGAACTAATGATAAAGTAAACGATTGAAAGCTTGCTTGATGTGGACTTAAATTGATGAGTTGGCTAATATGATTGAATTGGGTGGTTTTATATACTTGTTTGAATTATTGAAATGCAACTATAGATTTATAATATGTATTTTCGCCCATAATATATATAAGCAAGTTTATTATATCTCAATATTATTAATTTGAATGGATGAATTGTCGTGTTTGAATTGAAGTGCTCTGAATGCATTATTGCTTGATAATTAAATTGAATGTACATGATATTTATTCGGCATATAACATCATTTGTGGAATAATGATGTTTTAGGAAGCCAAATGTTTTTAAAAGAGATAAATTTAGCATTTGATGAGAACGATACGAGGTATTGACTACTGGACTGCTATAATCCATCCTAACGGACTGATTCGAGGACCGTAACCCGAATCGTGATGACTTTGTCCCTCATTGCATAGTCCAACGATCCGTTGCATAGACAATATAATAAATAGTAAGATATTGTAGACGTAGTGCCACGGGAGCTAGCACCTCAAGATGGAATTGGGCAAGTGATTACAGCACATAAAATGTATGCATCTTCAGAAGCCAGAAGAGTGGTGCAACTAAGGGATCGTGTGAAGTGCACTCACAACTGGTTATAAGTAGTGGGTGAATAAAGCCGCATGGGCATGTTGAGGTAGTTAGTCTATATAGAGGGTGAATCTAGAAGGGGTTACCAACGAATATTCCTGTTGGGAACTCAAAGAAGAGAATTAAGATATAACTCCCCTTTATATTTATCGACCTTGTAAAACATATAAACATTGTTTAGATATGCAGGTGAAAAAGATCATACTATGGTAAACTATGAATATGTACAACTGTTAATTGTTTAGATATACGGATGAAAAAGACCGTACTATGGTAAACAACGAAATTAGACTACAGAGATTTGAAAATAGTGTACTCAAATTTAAACTGAAAGTAACTCATATAAAATGAATATATTGTGATATATCAGTTGATTAGAGTTGCAGCTATGATCATGATGATTAAAGCCATGACACTTGTGTTAAAACTATATTAATGAAATGTGGGAGGTATATTGTTTGGTGTGAGTGACAACGTTTGATTGATATGTCATGTATTTCTACCCGACACCTCACTTATATGTTATTATTAAGCACTATTATACTCACAACTGGATTTCAACCTTGACTCAGGGTTTGTTATTTGTTTAACAACCACGGGTCAGTCTAAGATTGTTTTATAGGTCAATATTATGACTATATATGCTTTGTGGGCTACGATGTGGAGTTAGAGCCGATGACGATGACAAGTAATTACTATATTTATAATTATATTCAGATCCCATTGTATTGGTTTATGTGATGTATTCAAATGATGAATTGTGTGTGTATGAGATATTGTATAAGATATTCATATATGATATAAAATTCAATATTTTTATCCACTTTGATTCTATTTGTTAGGAAATTTTTATCCCTGTCTGTAATACTATATTATTCAAGTCTATAACTCGTGTACGTTGCCTTGTGTCAAGACGAGATATGTATTATTTCAGATGTATTACGGTCAAGGTTTTAAATCTCGGATTTCGGTCGCGTTTCGTCTCGGAAATTTTACACACATTATCTCGTATCGGACGAGATCTCGGGTGAGATGAGTGTATCTCGGGTGTACATCTTGGATTGACATCTCGGAATTTAAAGTCCATCTCGGGACTATCTCGGAGTAACTTAAGTCTAAATTTGATATTATTAAGATTATTGTAATAATTGTTATCTATATATATAAAAGCTTTTAACATACATAATTTATATAAAATGATAATATTAGTTTTACATTTTAGATCAGAGTGATAACATGATTGATTTGGTATTAACTAAATAATTCTCTAATCATCTGAATATTAAAAGTTAAAAAATAAATAATAAGTTTTTTTTTGCTCATTCATCAAACGATAAAAGAAGAATTAGAGTGTAAGTAAAAAGTCATTAGAGTGCAATTTATTGTGCTCTCACATAAGAAGTAAAAAAATGTAAGTGAAAAAACATACTTTCTATGGGAACTTCTATTGAGATCTCATCACAAATTTCACTATCTTGGATGAGATGAGCGTCAAGTAATATATTTAAAAAAATTAATGTCTCGTTTCGCTAAATCTCGTCTCGCTCAAGTTCGAAAATGAGATCTCGAGCGAGATCTCGGACGAGATGAACGAGATCTTAAACAGTGATTACGGTAATGAAATATATAAGTGTTGACCAAAAGTGGTGTATACAAGAGATCGCTCCTTCCGTGCCTATTGATTCGGGTTATCAGACGGTAAACTCCCTCTGATATTTCGATCACTGGAGCCGAGGAAAGAATTGGAGGATTTTTTTTGGTAGGGAGGGAAATTTATAGAATACGCTTGAATTGTGTAACTTAATATAAATATACTAAAAAAATATATTGTATTTATTAAGTACATGTTGATACGGCGGTGTCACAAGATTGGTATCAGAGCTTAGGTTGGAATAATACAGGGATAGAGATATATTTTGACCCTAGAGGACCGAGACATGTTGTTTACCTAATTTATACGACTCTCACTGTGAAGTGCGAGTTGTGGATAATCAATTGGGCCGATCACTGGGGTAGAAAAATATATATTTATGTACACGTATTTGTATTTAAATTTTATTAAGTAAAAGTTATATATATCTTCTTTTAAGGAAAAAATAAAATAAAATAATATTCACACGTATGAATTGAATATTTATGTGCGATTTTGATGTATTAATTGAATTTTATTTAGATGTAATAGATGCTTGCTTGATGTTATGAGTGATTTGTTTGGATGTTTGATTGATAATGATGTGTATGACTTTATGAGAAAGAACCAAATGAAATTATAAGAGCAAGCTTTGATTTTCAAAGGATGAGAAAATTTATTTATAAAAATATTTCATGGTGAAATACGAATTTTGAAAAGAAGTGCGAAGACTTATATATAAGAATACATTGAAGATAAAAATATAATTTTGAAGATAAAAAGGGTATTTGGAGGAATTGGTATTCCATTTTATAGAAATGTATATGAGAATTTGAGGATATCTTCCAAATATAAATCAATGAGATATTTTTCACACTGTAGTATTATTAATTCAAGTTAAATAACATTATTAATTTTATTATTACTTTATATAACACTATTAATTTTATTAATAATTTAAATAAAATTATTAATTTTTTCTTAATTTAAATAACATTATTAATTTTATTATTACTTTAAATAACGTTATTAATTTTATTATTACGTACTTGCATTATTTTATTAATAGATTCAATAACATTATTAATTTTTTTATTAACATCGATAACATTATTAATTTTATTATAAAACAATGGAATTCACAAACAATTTCAAAACTATATAAACTAGGAATTTCTACATTTTTTTAAATGGTTGGCCATCCAATTTTCCATTATAAACGTCATGATATTCATATTTCGTAAATCATTTAAAATTGAACGATTAACAAAATTTCAATAACACTTCTCCTTATTCCTCGTATCATACGCAAAAGAGCGACACGGGGAACAAGAAGGAAGTGTCATCGAAATTTCATTTACTGTTCGATTTGAAAATTTGATTTACGAAAATTGAAATTTATTTTGTAACTATTATAACTTGAAACATCGAAGTCACAGATGCATTTCTATGATCAAGTTTCCTAATTCACTGGGAATGAAGAATAATTGAGATCCATCAAGCAAATTAAATCCAACACAAAAAAATGGTGCCAGGAAATGTTTAAACAATAGAAGGAAATTCAAAGTCCTTCTACATGTGTCCTTCTCGTAACTATATAATTAGCATTTGTAAAAAAACCAGATTGAAACTTTCAATCTTGATATTTAAGCATGCGTAGTAGATAATTTAATTTATTTAGAATGTGAAATTTAAATTTTTAGTAATTCTCGAAAAACAACAAAACATTCTCAGTACACAATATATGTTTTATTCTCTGAGGAAGAAATGATGTGTTGATATACAAACACACACACATACATATAGAAAATTGGTGACACATTTAATTGTTAGAAGTAATTCTCGAAAAACAACAAACACTACTACAAAACAGGCCATTTGCATCGGTTGTTTACCCCCCTTTTGCATCAATTCAACATTTGATGCATATGCAACCGATGCAACAGGCTTAACAGTTTTGCATCAGTTCTAAAACTGATGCAAAACGGTCCATTTTACATCGGTTGTTACTAACAACTGATGCAAAATACGGTTGGTTGCTTGGACACAACCCTCATGTTGCATCGGTTGTAATGAAAACCGATGCAACAAAGGAACTTGTTGCATCGATTGTAATGAAAACCGATGCAACAAAGGAACTTGTTGCATAGGTTGTTGTTGGAAACCGATGCAACATAAGAGTCTTTGGGTTTGAAAGGCTTCTTTGTTGCATTGGTTTTTTATAACAACCGGTGCAAACTAATCCCTCTATTGCATCAGCCATTTATACCTGATGCAAAAAAGCTATTCTTAGAAATCATTATTACAGTACTCAAATAGACAATATATATATTATTGATTATAACAAACAATTATTGCATGCAATATTACAATTATTCAAAATTAAATTTGATGGCAAATACAAACTGAATAACATAATACCAAAATAAACATATATCAATTATATTGTTAATAATCTACATAAAATAATGGTTCATACATTCATTTTAGCAGCATAATTCAGATCTTTAGTACAATCATTAAGTGGTATAGTCTTAGTTCAGATCTTTAATTAGTACAACCATTAAGAAATAATATGGTGAAAACCTTAAAAACTTCATGGAATCTTGAAAACCCAAATTTTTAAGTTTCAGCTCAAAACCATATGTTGCATTCCATGTTTCCAATGTCAACTTGAACCTGGCAAAACAAGAAATAAACATGTTTTGGCAATTTGGTTAATATATAAGACCCCGCATTCCATTCTACGCAATTACTAGCTAGCACATGATGAATGATTCTCACCAAAATAACAAACCCCATTTTTTAAAATGAAATGAAGACAAACTAACTTAAAACCAAACTAAAGTTGATGTGACGTAGACATATATAATATTTACCTGTATATTAAAGTACCAACAATAGTAATTCTTTAAAGGCTCTAGTATATTTGACTTTCGAAACTATTTAACCCTGCTTGATAGTATCAGTTATCAAACATAGATGATTAGTTTGTGTATGGTTTTCCATTCATATTTAGTTTGATATCAGAAAAATATTTGAAACCAAGAATGCTAAATTAGTCTAAAATTTGACATATATTCATGTAGAGGCACAATTTAGAAGAACAGTCTGATATGAGGTTAGAAGCATCTTTCTTTTCTATTTCCACATGGTTCATACACTAGACTTATCAGAACCATCTACATAAACAGATAAACAAGGACCTAAGTCATGTGGATTTTATAAACTTGCTTACTATAAGTCTTGCTTTTCGTACACGGATATTAAGAACATTATATGTAGATTTGCTTAAAGTTTTGAGACAGGAGCAATGACTAAAACGAAACAGAAATTTATATTTGTAACCATCAATAAACCAAACTCCATCTATCAGACCTGCACCATTTCCAGATATATAGAATTACGATATCTACAATGAAGAACTTTAAGGTGACTTCTAAGAATTCTGCACAGCAAGTTCCTAGCTTTCTCAATCGCTTCATTAATGAATTTATTAGAGATCGAAGTAATAATCTGTATTAGTTTTGAATTTCAATCGAAGCAGTGGTACATAAATAAAAGTGTTGCCTTACAATGAAGCTATAGCTGTAGAATTGATAGAAGAGTGCTAACTTATTTTTGTAGCTTTCTGTATTAGTTTTGTTAGCTTATGTATAACAATACCTTTGAATTTTTTAAATTTTAGCACTTATTATGATATTTATTACACTTGCATTTTGATCGATAACCTCTGTTACTATTACAAAAGTATGCTTTTAAAATGCTTCATGTATAATATGCTTTATCTTTTCTTCAAGCTCTCAATATACAATCTTAAACAAAGAGAATATCACCATGTTAATACTGATACCGTGCCATAACCCGATACTGAAACAAAGCTTCTACCGTGCCTAAAAGTCAAGCTAATACTGATCATCACTATGTTAATTCGCATCTCCCTGCTAGTCTATCACAACCCCTTCCTTCCCTAACATCACAAAATAGCAATGCCTCCTCCATACACCCACTAACCTGAACCTCTTTCTGCAACAACAATTAACCCACCATCATCCACATAAAAGACGACCAGCAAATCCACCCAAAAGCAGACCAGCATCAGCCTCATTACCCAAACTGTCACGTTTCCACAATCGAGCACCTACCCAAACTACAGAAACAAAACACGAACCCCCAAACCGTAATTCAGTAACCCAGACCCAATCCCACTGCCCGTCTACCCTGCTTGCTTCCGACCTCCATCAATTGTGATTTCCAAACCGCGATTTTGTTTTTATTTTTCTTTTGACTTCCGAACCACAATCAGTTCGCCACTTTCTTCCAATCTTTTTTAGTTTTGATTTCATGTGATAATAAAGAGAGGGTTGAGGGAAAAAGACGTGTACTGGGCATCATCCTTACATTCTTAATTGGTCTAAGTTCATTCAATCAAACACATGAACCGACACCATTCCATCAAAACCACATGAACCGACCTCTGCCAAACACCCTGTTCATTCAATGCAATCCACTAACAATGACAAAACAACAAAACCCAGTCACCACATTTCCCCTTCATCTGGACCCAAACTCATTAAATCACACAACCATCACCCTACGCAGCCAACAAACCCACTAATTAACCCAATCACCTGCCACCAACCCACAATCAACAATCCAACCACGCACTACCCCTGTCTGCAACCCCCTATCTCATGCTGCAATCACCGAAATCAAATTGCCTGCCTACCCGACACACTTCAAACTCCACCTCAGCTAACCACGGCCTTATCTCAATCCAAAACAATCAGAAAAACTCTCAAAATCGCAACCACGACCAAAACGAGATTCATTTCAACTGAAATCGAACAACTCGAACAAACGTTTCTTCTTATTTTTCGAATTGCGATTTTAACTTATTAATATTCAAATATAATAATGGGAAACTATAAATTATTTTCACAATTCTTGACTGCAACAGTTTAGTCACATGTTTATATGATCCTTTAATATAAAAATTGAGCCCTAAAATTAGTCACATGTTTATATGATCAAAGTCATAGCCGGCCACACAACTTAAACATATGGAGCAAAAACATTTTGATGTTTTTCAGGTGCAAACAATGATATAAACAAGGTCAATTTAAATCATGTAATGCTGAAAGTATGAAAGAGACAAGAATAAACTCACCATATAGTAGCATATAAGAAGACTACATCCAGTTATGCATGATATAACTAGCTAAATTATCATGAACCTCATCTATCTTTTGCTGGCTATAAGAACCATCTTGTACAAAGTACTGCAATTACAAGATTGTTTCAAAACATTAATCGTATAACTACTTAACAAAAATTATGAAAGAAAAAAATTAAAGTGGTACCTCATGTATATCGGTGCTTTGATCGTGGTTTTTTACTATATCATACATATACCTCATCGCATAATATACACAATCCATCGATCTAGATTGTTGAGGACACTACAGCAATACTACACAATAATTTAATAGTTAGGTTAAGTTGAATTTATATCCAACATAGAAGTTTATTTTTATTTTGTACAAAATAAATCACCTTAACTGTCACGATCCAAATTTCAGCGTTCGAAAATTGACACCCGTACTCACTTGTACTTGAATGCCGCAGATTCAATCGTTGAAATTTGAGTCGTGTCGGAGCTTATAACACCATTAAGTATAACAACACAGCGGAAGAAATAAATAGATGATATTATATACAACTCTAATAGATAAAATATCCAGAATGATACACAACAATGATATCAATATGATACAAGAATATCAGAGACAAATAAAGATGCTACAGCGGAAACAACATAACTGATAACTCCAAACGATCCTCAAAAGAGAATGAGTCCAACAACTCCAACATCAAGCTCGAACCCCCATCACATCTCACTAAGAGAAGCAAGGACAGTCGCCGGTGAACTCCAAACACTGAACTAGTTCCAAATACTCTACTGAACCTGACTATCTGAAAAACTCAACTCTAGACTGCCCGTGTGGAAAATTGTGGGCACCCAGAGTTTAGGAATGGAACAATAAACTCTGAGTCAGTCATGGGACTGGTGTGAGCAACAAAAACAGTTTATCTTTAAACAACAACAAAGGAGTTTTAAACATTGAAATCCGCAATGCTTTTTGGAAAATGAAACTACCATAAGACCTCCCATCACACACACAATGCAATCGCAGACTTGGAGGAGATTTCTTCTTATGATAGTCAAACATGCTTACTACGCAAGAAAAACAATTTTGATATTATTACTAGTGCATAGTGTAGGAAAACCTTTCGAAAGTATAATATTAATCTTAGCCAGCATACAACCATTATTGTATGCCTACTATAGCTACTATGTTCAATAGCAGGTTACCGCCACATTCCATAACAGGTTATACAACTAAAACCGTACAGGGCTCGTATTGTTTCTTTGGATATTCCAACAAATGGTCAGGCTAAGGAACTTCCTATGCCACATGGGAACGCCTCTGGAGGGATGCCCCGAGAACCACCTGGCTCTCTGCCAACATAAGACCGGTTACCCCCTTCCCAGGTAGTAAACTTGAGATATGCCATCCCCGGTCCTTTGGGACCTTTATTCGAAAGCTCTCGATCACTAAGCAACAATCACACAGAGTAAATGAGATTGGATCAACCACACAGGTAAATATCTGGGCTCCATACCATGATACCACCTTTTTCCAGAAGGAATGGTTATACCCTAGGGGAGCTACCCCTGAAACCTTGCCGCATCTTTCCTGTTTCGACCATTTCCGGTTTGTGAGATCCGATGAGGTCTTGTCCACAAGGCTATGCTTTTTCACAAAGCCATGCTTTGATCAACAAATGATCATCAACACACAGCAGCACTCAGCATGCCACACTACCAAATTGGGAGTATATCACTGATAACCTTCAACTACATAACCTCTGAGCTCGTATGTCTCAGAGAAGGGTGTTAAGCTAAGAGAATAAATTCTCCGCCACCAAACAGAAATATATTTGAAAGAAATCAGCTTTATATCTCAAAGTGTAGTGTCAGACATACAACCATACAAGTCTGTTCCGGGTTCGAAGGAACCGAAGGCACTTCCAAAAAGCCCTTGCAAATCCGGATAATTTCTAATCACGTCCGGACATTCCATCACAAAGGGTGCTAAAATCTCTATACCGGGGATCAGCCGATGCAGAGACAATCGATGGTAATCCTTTCGTTTTCGAAAGTATCCGGTCTTCACCACCGGTCTTCAAATGCTATCCATATACGTCGTATCATTATTCAGAATGGGTTATATGACACAAAGTCCTCTCCCGGCTAAACCGAATAATGAGCGCAATATTTAAAAACATATGGATAATGGGATTTCAGTTAAGTCACAACTTATTACCCAAAACTATTCTTCAAATGGTTTAAACACATTACCTTTTTAATCTTTTTAAACAAAAAGATTCAATTCACAAAGTTCACCCAGTTTCACAATGATCTATTCATAGATTTTCCAAATCAATTTCCATTTCAATTGGATTAACTCGTCCAATCTTTAAATCAAAGATTTAACTTATAGCCTTCAAAATCATTTCCAAAGATTTATTCGTAACTTGAAAACCCATTTTCAATTCAAACTTGAAATTCCTTAATCACAAGTTAGAAATTCATTTCTTAAATGAAAGCTTTTATCATTTGAAAACAATTAGTTTTCATCTCGGAAAGATCCAATTTCATTTATACAAGTTAAACACTTGGGTTAAATTCAAATTTCCCAAAAACCATACTTTTAAAATGGTTTAAATTCATATAAACACATTTATAATATCTTTAACCGTAATTTCCAATCATGGATTTCAATTCCAAATTTTGAATTCAAATTCAAATTAAATTATTTAAATTGAAAAACTTCACCAAGTTACTCAAAATAACTTTTATCTTTGAAAACACCTTTTCAAAAGCTTTAACATTTAACCCAAATCCATTTCCAAAATCAATTGAAATTAAAATTTCAATTTCAAAAATATTAAATTTAAATCATCTGTGACTTAACTGATTTCCTCGTGAAATCCATATTTGTGTGTGTAAAAGTGTGGTCCAAGGGTTTTACACAGTAGTGCTACATCATTTAGTCATCACATATCAGAATACAGAAGTATAGTTGATAAGTGGTATAAACTATAACGCTTATCGTTCATTCACAGATCACAGATAATATACAACTGTATCACAAATAAATGAATAAATTATATACAGCTCAATTCACAGAACAAAATATCACAGATCAGATAGGATAATCAATTCAAGGCATCTCATACAATACGATCATTCATAAGTAGGGTGAAGCATTCAATAATCATTTATAAGCAGGATTAATAAATTGTTTAATCCTAATTAATTCAATTTATTCCAATTAAATTAATTACTTATGAATTAATTATCCAATCCTGATTAATTAATTACAATCATTTGATATAAATTAATTAATCAATTACCTTAATTAATTTTTCTTAATAAATTACTATAACAAATAAATTACTCCTTAATTTATAATTATTTCTTAATCACTTTCATTAATTAATTTACCTTTAATAAATTAATTATTCTCAAATTAATTACCTTAATTAATTTATCACATTATCCTTGAATCGATTATTGCTTAATCACTTGATTAATCAACTTTAATCATTAATTAATATTTAATTAATAATCCTTAATTTATAAATTAATTTTTCCTTACTTAATCTTCATTTGATTAATTAACCTTAATTAATCACAATAAGTAATTATCCATAATTACTTAATTAATCAATTATTAATTCGCAATTGATTTCTTAAATAGTTAATCCTTAATTTATGAATTAACTTTAAGATTAAACAATTAAAGGTTAATTAATTAATCTTCCATTACTTAAAAATAAATTTATCTTTAATTAATTAATTATTCTTAATCATCGAAACCTTAATTAATTTAAAAGATAAGCCATTTATCTTAATTAACTTATTTAAAATCTTATTAAATGGACTTTGAATTTACTTATCATTCTACCCGAGGCAAACCAAGGTATACCCGAACTAATACCCGAGCACTACACTCCTAATCCCGAGTTTCTTTTCTTCTTCCTTCTTTTTTGTTTTTGTTTTTACTGTTATGTTATAACACTCTTGCGTACACGAAACAAACCCCGAGCCAAATCTCCTTTTACCCGAGCTTCAACCCCAGGAAATACTTCGTTCCCAATCTAAACTGTGCACTGATTCTGGTGCACGTGCACCGATCACCGGCGTCGCTCCGGCATCTACGAACTCCACCAACAAGTCATCGATCATCCCCTCTTTCGATTCCAACCACTCAAATCCCAAACAACCACGTAATCGAAAATTCGACCTGATCGAATCCTCAGGAACAAAACACTCCGACCAAACATCGCCCCGACATGACAACTTCGACCATCAGGAGCCCCATCATTCTGGCCACAGCCTCGTCCATGACCCAAGTGATCCCTTTCCTCTTTGACCGATCACTTACGAAACTTCAATGGCGATGCAGTCACCATATCTTCAACCTCGACCAAAACTAGGGTTCAAACCCTACTTTCACCTCGTCCGGCCATCACAGGCAACGGAAAATCCTCCGACCATTTTTGCCGACTTCGACGAACACCAGGCTCGCTTCAGCCGAGACCGCGACCACCCAAGTGCCGCCGATCACCAGAATTCTCTCGAAACCCATTTTCCGTTCAACACTCGAATTCTCTCGAATTACACACTTAAAATTCATGATACCTTTCTTAAAAATCCTAGTTTTAGAAGACAATTCAGATTATAATCATGAATTCACCAATTATTCAAGTCGAAATTATGACATTTATAAGTTTCAATGTAATATTTACATTTTGGTTAAAACTGTGTTCAGTTCCTATTTAAAAATATTTTTAACACTTAAATCTTGTTGTAATAGACAATTTTTGTTTATACATCATACCATATAACAGATCAAGGTATGATCAAATAAAATTTTGAAATTTTATTTAGAACCTGAGATATATGAACAGAGCAATATATTCATTCCAGACATGCATACAAACATCCACATACATATAAACAGGAAATCTCATTTATACAGCCCTGCAATGCATATTATATATGTGCATTCCAGGCTATTCACATGCATCAGATTTTATTAAGTTAAATTTTTGAGAAAGATGTTTACTCACCTTGATTAAGAAAGAACAGAGCTTGCTTTATTTTGAATGCTAGCCGAAACCCTTTTCTTTGATCCCTGATTTGTTTTGATTTAAACTGTTATTTTAATTGAAGTTTTGTTTGAGTTTTAGATGGTATTACTTCAGTCTTTGATGAACAAAACTGGAATGAAAAGAGTTGATGTATATATGGAAATGAAGTTAACAGGTGATATGTATAAACTAGTACAAGATATTTTGTATTTGGTCAGGGATTTTCTTTAGCTTTGGTGGCTGAGATAATGTTTGTGGTGGCTAACATTAATTAGGCTTGTACAAATTCATTTTTTTTCCATTTCAGCTGTACAATATATGAGATAGTTGGTGGCTTCCTTAGCAAGCTTCATTACATATTATTTGTTTACACTTGAACATATGTTTTCTTTTGCAAGTGTATATACATAGCCATGTATATTTGTTCACACTAGAATATACTTGAATGTATTTTTATTTTAATTTTGCTTTAGATTTTATCTAAGTGTTAATTTATCTTATATGTATGTAATTTATTTTTATCTATTTATTTTCATAATTTATCTTTTATTCATTTCTATTTCTAACTCAGATATTATTATTTTTGTTTCTATTATAAAAACCATCAATTCTGAATTTAAATTATTTATTTATTTACTTTTATACTTGTGTCCAATATCTATATTTTTATAATTATTTTTAAACCATTTACTTAAACTTTAAAATTCAAATCCAATATATATATATATACACATATATATATATATATATTCAAATCTACTCATATATGCCCATATACATATATATTCACATATATACATATATATACAATATTTAAATTTTAAATGATTCAACATAGAATTTATTTGAATTCGGGGAAACTCGCATCAATTTATCAATTAATTTCACAAATTTTATTCAAAAATTAGATTAATTATCAATTTAAACTTAGATAAAATCCGGGGTCGTTACATTAACAGTCTTCCATTTCAAGTAAGTTCCTCGAGATTTGCCACCATATGCCTCATAAGTTTTAAAGGCCCTACACATAAAGAAAAATTTAAATGCAACGTACATATTCACTTGCATCAAGCAAAAAATATATCAGAAGGCAAATAAATAAAACATACATATTCACTTGTGGTCTAATTTCCAGTTTAAATTGCATTCGACTTGGGGATCCAAAACATAAACCTCATTCTTTTCTATATGAAAAACAAGCAGTAGACAATGTTTCCTACATTATAAGATTTATATGAAGTTAATATCAACATTAGATTTGTATAATAACTCGACCTGGATGTTCTTTTTTTTTCAAGAGCACGATTTAAGACATCATCATGTCTATTTGGAACCCATGTTCCTTCGATGACTTTTTCTCTCCAAGCATTCTGTCAACAACAAAAAAATCAGTTTTCTCAATAATTTATTGCTTTGTTTTGTAAGAGATTAACCAAATGGGATAAAATGCATCGAAACTAGTCATACCACTTTATCTGCAACTATCCTAGTTTTCTCATTAGGGATTGCATAATTTCCATTAGCTCCTTTTTTTGATCTTGCCAAAACCCAGTCAATACTTCGATCCAAAAAAGAACCACTTGGTAATGTTGTCGAGGAACTATGACCTCCGGTTATCCATTTAGCTTTCTTCCCTGCATATCCAGCTTGCCCCAAATAGTGAGGATGCTCATTGTATGCTTGACTCTTCCTACCCTTCTTGCTTAATCGCTGTCAAAAATAATGAATATTAATGTATACCCAAAGTGTCAAAAATAATGCCTGTATTTGTGCATGAAGCTTGGTTATTGTTCCTATCTACCAAATGAAATAAAAGCCTGTATTTGTGCAGGCATTCTGAAACCTGGAGAGGTTCTGCAATTTAGATTTGATGTGTCAAGATCTGGTTAAAATAGTTGCATTTTTGAAGAAAATAAACATGTAGTATATGGGTATGTCTGTCTTTTATTGGGCCCGTACGTAAACATCATTTCCTGTTAATGGCAAACGAGCAACTCCATTCTCTATCTCCCTATTAAAAGGCTTCTTCTTTTTACGATAAGGATGATTAGGAGGGAGTAATCAACGATGATGCATATACACATTTTTTTTTGCAATAATGTAAACGCTCAACAACCATATCATCTTGACAAATTGGGCATGCTTTGGCACCTTTTGTACTATAGCCAAACAAGTTACCATACGCAGGAAAATCATTTATGGTACAAAAAATCATGGCGCGCAATGTAAAATTACTTTGACTATATGTGTCAAACACACACACACCTTTATCACATAGAAGTTTTAGATCATCAATAAGAGGAGTTAGGTAAACATCGATGTCGTTTCCTGGTTGTCGTGGTCCAGAGGTTAAAAGAGACAACATGATATACTTGCGCTTCATACTCAAATGAGGTGGAAGATTGTAAATCACCAAAACAACAGGCCAAGTACTATATTGACTACTTAAGTTGCCAAATGGGTTTATGCCATCTGTGCAAAGACCAAGTCTGAGATTTCTAATTTCTTCACCAAAATCAGGATACATTGTATCAATGTTTCTCCACTATGGAGAATCAGCTGGATGCCTCAATAATCCATCATTTTAACTCACATCTGCATGCCACCTTAAGTTTTTTGCATTTTATTTATTTGCAAATAAACATTTAAACCTTGGTATAATTGGCAAATACCACAAGACTTTTGCTGGAGGCCATTTCTTATCTCGGTCATTGTGAACGTTCCCTCGCGACTTGTAACGGGATAATCCACACTTGGGACACTCGTGCAAGTTCTCATATTCATTTCGATACAATATATAATCATTTGTACATGCATGTATCTTTTTATATCCTATACCAATTGGGCACATAATTTTCTTTGCCTCATAGTTAGAAGTTGGAAGCTCATTACCTTCCGAAAGCATGTCATTCAAAAGTTCCAACAAAGATGTAAAACTTTTATCACTCCACCCATGCTTTGCGTTTAAATTGAAAAGCTTGAGCACATCAGACAATGTTGTGAACTTAGCACAATTAGGAAACAAAGGCTTCTCGGCATCAATTAATATTCTTTCATACAACTTTGGCTCTTCCATCAAATGTTCTTCAGCATCACGAAACATCTCATGAACACAATCATTCACATTATTCGCCTCATTATTCATGTTATCTTCCCGGTCATTCTCATCATTCTCATGATTATTAGAACTAGCTCTACTAAGTATACTTTCACCATGCCATATCCACCGTATATAATTTTGCTTAAACCCATAATGGATTATGTGATCTCTAATCTGATCTATGTTACGAAGTCTCCTCTTATTTTTGCAGTGTCTACAAGGACAAAAAATAGTTTCTTCCCCTCTTCTTAATTGATCATTCAGTGCACAATTGATGAACTCTTCAATTTTGTTTAGGAACTCATCATCGTTACGTTTTACTTTGTACATCCAACTACGATCCATGTGCAAATGCTAGAGACACACTACACAAGCAAAAAAAACATTGGATAAGTCAAGCAATAATTGAAATAATATGTTTGTTGAGGCCATAACTAGACTCTGTATGATATCTGGTTTATTTAATCCTGCATCGTTTATATTTATGCAAAAAGTTTGTTAAGATTGAAACAAAATCTTTTATGCTTATTCTATTATTTTGCAGACTTTATATCTTGAGCAATGATGCATAAAATAACCAACGTCTTCGGTAATGCTTATTCTTTGGCACTTGGATCTTGCTACAGTTGCTCATGTCCTCTCAATGTGCTTCCTTTAGGGAGAAATTCAATGTTTAACGATAGATCTCTTTACTACTTTTTTTACAATATTTGGATATTACATTGTCTGTTTGTTGTTCAAATTTATGTTCAGTGTCATCTTGATTGTGAGATTTATGTATTTT
Source organism: Allium fistulosum (assembly GCA_030737815.1). NCBI lineage: Eukaryota > Viridiplantae > Streptophyta > Magnoliopsida > Asparagales > Amaryllidaceae > Allium > Allium fistulosum. The sequence goes on from CM060901.1 coordinate 1,421,675,498, forward strand.
CTTTTGCAATATATCAGTACTGTAACTGACAGGGAAGATTCGAATTGTAGGAATAAACATCTATAATTTAATATTGAGTTTGTGAACCATTTGACTTGTTTGTGTATTTTACATGGGTGTCATATGAAACAAGAATATATATATTTGTTTTACATGATTCTTTAAAATAATAATATTAGTATGTTAAGGATCAAAACATAACACAAGGCTATTTGTCATTGAGATAGAACAACAAGCAGTACAGTTCGAAAATGTTTTTATCTATCATTTCCATTTCATAAAGTTTAAAATATGATATCATGTTAATAGTGTGAATTTTTGCATTTTGTTTAGTGAAATAGAATGATATATATGACAAAGTATGAATTCTTAGGGAATTGATATACAGTTATTGAAATTTTATTTTGTAAACTAATTTGAAAGAAACGAACTATGAATTAATAACTGATACATCAAATCAAGAACAGGAGCAAGACAAACCAATATATGCGGATAGATCTAGCCATCATAATGATATGGAGAAGTGAAACATGATAGATAATACACAGTTATTTAAAGAAGTAAAACATGAAGCTGGTATACATGGGAATGGTACACGAAGTATTGGTTTGTGTGACAAATAAATTACACACATTCAGATTAGACAGGAAATTTAATATTTGTTACAGCAAGTCAATGAGTAGTGCAACTTTGGAAAAAAAGTAATGTATAGGACCACTAACTATATTATGCAATTCAAATGGAGGATAAAATCGATATCATAAATGATGCACAGAGAGCAAGAAAACAGAGTACACAATATCAACATGTTACAGTTGTTTCATAATGGACCAAAATATTAAGTACACAAACATTCCATGTAAGAAGATTCACATGATTTCTCAGTTCTGGGCATGCATTGCTCAGTCAATTCATACAACAAAAGATATTTAATTAAAACACAGGAATTTATATATCTCCAGGATTTCTTGCATGCATTTGTTTAAAGTTGGGTATTCAAACCAAAACTCGTGTAAAGTTCAGTACTTTTAAAGCTTAGATACATGCAAAAATCTCTCATTTTAAAACTGGATTGTTATTCATTTCATCATGAATCATGAATCATGAATCAGGATTGTTATTCATTTCACCTTAACGTATGTAAAGATCTATCACGGTAGAATCTGAAAATATGAATCCGACATTTCAAAATTAATAAAGAGGTCAGATACACACAGGATTAATGCAGAAATCTCTAACATAAGAAAAAGAAGATGGCATTAAATCCAAATCAATTACCTAACAAAGTGAAACATAAAAAACAATCAACTACATGACAATAAACTACCATTCATTCGCAAAATCCAATTCGACCAACTTAAAAAGGAATACAATTCGAGTAACGTAAAAAAGGAAGATTTGGTACCTTGATAATGAGAAGCCATGGCCAAACCTAATCCGTGAAATCACGTTTGAAATTAACGGTGAAAATCAATTTCTAGGGTTTTTTTTTGTTTTGAAGTAGGCGAAATACTTTTTAGGGGAAACGAATGGGAAGATAAGCGGCAGAAAAAATTGGGATGGCGGGAATTAACGGATGCGTAACGAAAGTGGTTTGATCTGACCTTGACAACCTAAATAATTTGAAATTGCATCGCCTTCGCTAGTGAACCGATGCGAAAATGATTATTTTGGATCCACCGAACAAAACTATGTTGGTAAGGGATGCAAATTAATGTAGTTGCATCGGTTGACTTTAAAACCGATGCGACTAAAACTATTTGCATCGATGTATTTTCTTCGGTTGTTGGTGACAATTGATGCAAATTTGATTTTTTATTACCTATTGCTTTCCACGTACCAATTGCACCGGTTATTAAGATAGAACTAATGCAAATAGTTCTATTTGCATCAGTTTTTACTTCAACCGATTCAAATGAGGCGAAGCAATAAGCACTTTTTGTACTAGTGAAAAACATTCCCGTTAGATTGATTCTCGGTACGTAATATATGTTAAGCCCCCTCGTCTCTCTTCCCATTCCAATTTGCACCAATGCTCCATATCTCTTCTTCCTGGGTCCACAAATAAAGCGAAAACTCTAATACCTTTTATTGTGGTGGATAATCCCACTAGGCAAAATCATGTAGAGAATGAATAAGGTGTTTCTGGTATGGTAAACACGACCACAAACAATACTCCTACCCTTCGAAATCGAAAATCGCCAACAACCATACAACCTCAACCCGAACCTCAAAGTGTGACTATGGTTTCAGACTTATGCTCAAGATAACTCAACTTAAAATGCTTCTGACTAATTCTTGATGGCACCGCAAGGAGAAAGCTATGACGTTATTAGAAGGACTTCTCAAGCATTTCAAAGCAATCCTTTTTGCTAAACCGGAGGAAGTTCATACTCCAACTGACATTGCCAACCTCAATGGGAATGTAGAAAAAAGGAGAAGGCCGTCGAAACATACTGGCGATAATGGAGCCGACATCCTGCTTGAAGAAATGCTCCATAGAAATCATTCTGGATCGACACCCCCTGCTTTGCTGGAGGACCCAATGCGTCTTGACCCCTCAATTTTATGTGTGGCTCAACCATCGTTGAATTACTCTGCCATCGCCAATGAGATACAAACGACCCTTAACGGCCCGATGATAGATCCCCTTACTTATTTCGACACTCACAATAAGTTTTTGCTTCTTGAGGATATGGTTGATAACACGGAAACAATAGCTAGTGCTAAACATAAAAAGGACTCAAAGTTGAAAATGTCCAAATATGAAAAAAACTATCCTGGTGTTGCCTCAAAATGCGCTCGCACAGTGTGTAACACCACCATTCGGCCTATATTCAACTGTGAACATAGTGCATCAGAAAGGGAAGGAACGCAAGTGATTGGTCAGAGGAACGAGGATGAGGGCTTGATCAGTACTTCAGGTGTGAGTGCAAACTATTTGGGAGATGCATTGGACTTTAATGTGCAGGTTGGTGCAAACTGAAACTGGAAAGGAGGAAATGTCCATGCATGGGGATCTGGATAGAATGATTGGTAAAGTGGGTTTTACTAGTTTGGGAGTGGACTTAAACGCAAGGAAAGATACTAAAGATCTTGAAGAAGTTGTAATAGGTGATGCAAACCAAAGTAAAAGTGTGGAGTATGCTGAAGTAAATGTAAATGTGGTGCTACATAAAAACATGGTGGAAAAAAACTTATGTGCTCTTGCTCGGCTTTGGGGATTACGCCAATCAATGAGGAGAACATTATTATGATTCTAGAAGAAACTAAAGGAAATGCTCATGGTAGATTCAGATACGAATTATATTTGGAGGTGGGTGTCATGGATTCATTGAGCTCGGTGCAGCCAGTCATCCTAAAGCGTGCGCCCAGGAAAAGGTCTATTCAGCACAATAGCCCGGTAAGGAGAAGTGCGCGACTTCATGGAGCCTATTCTCGAGCTCAAAGCATTGACTCAGGTTCGGTTATCCCTCTAGATAGCACCTACCATTCTTTAGTTCTGAATGAATTATCTACTAGTGATATGCTTGTTCTCGCTAGACATACATAATTTATTTTTGACTAGAGTAGTCCGATATAGAGTACATTAGAAACAAGGAACTAGAAAGGGTTAGATCCCTTAGGCCATAAAATTTATTAATTGGACTGTTAGTGGTTTGCATGTCCAAGATAAATGCAACAAAATTAGAACTTTCACAATTGACATATCCCTCTTGCAAGAAACTAAAATAAAACACCCCGATCATCGATTCTACAGAAATGTAAGGGGTTTTTACTTTAGTCAATGGGTCTGTCTCTCTGCTAGTGGTAGCTCGGGGAGTTTTTTAGTGGGTTAGAACATAACTATGTTAAACCCTTGCAAACAATTAGTAATGTTTTCACGATGCATCTTATTTTTATGGATTTAAGAGATGACTCAATTTAAATGTCACTAACATTTATGAGCCTCACAGCAAAATCGACAAGAGGATTCTTGATAGAGTTAAGGGCATGCCCTATAGGCAATTCTGTAAGTTATTATAAATTAATTAACTCTGTAATCAATTCTCATTCGTAATATATGTGATTTTCTTTCTGTTATATATTTGTTATAATGTGTTATAAATAATTAAATGCTTAATTAAAGTATATTTAATAGAAAATCCATAAATAGTATGTTTGTGATAGTAATTACAAATAGTTGTAATCATGAGTATTATATCACAATATTATAAAACACATCATTTTAAATATTCTTAGTCGATGCATCGAGACAGGATATCGATCTATTTGTTGAGACTAGAGTACATAACGCTCTCTAAATATTGGGCAATGTATTACTCACGACTGTTGGGGGCACCTAAGGGTTACATACTGATAGTTATTGGATAACCATGGAACGACTCAATCGATAGTTTTCTGTAGGTTAATATAACTAAGGTCAAATAGAAAATATTGACGTGACTGATCTACATAGTTCAGTTGACTTGAGAATACCGTGGATCTTTAGTATGAAAGCTTTGCTTTGATTATAGTCAAATCATAGTACGACGTCCATCGAGTGATTATAGTTCGGTCAAGTGGAAGTATTGGAAGTGAAGCACTATTCAAACGAGGATTCGTTTCCTTAGTTATATAGAGTTAGTATCACAATCAACTCAAGTCAACCCACAGTCAAAATCTTTGGACAGAGTAGTACAATTAATGCTAATTGTTATTATTGAGTCAATGACTTTGTGTTTCGAATATAGAGTTGAATATAAATGATATTTGGAATTTTGGCCATTACAAAATTTCAAAAGTCCAAAGTGATATAGTTTTGATGAAGACTATTGATGTAAATAAAAGTCACAATTGGGTAACACTTAACAAAGTGAAATTGGATTTTACCGAAACCAAGTAAGCGATAAATTTGGTAAAAATGTCACACCACCTGCTAAGTGATGTGTGAACGTTAATATTCTAATATTTCAATATTAATCGCTGACCAAATTTACACCTGACGAATCACACAATCGAAATGATGAATTCTCCTATGACTATACAATTTTATTAGTTTATAATTGTTATAAATTAATTAAATTAATTAATATTTATGAAATATTAGCTATAAAAATTTATTTTGATTTGAGAAATAAATGTTACAAAATATATTTATAGTAGTTATAAATATATTAATCGATATGTGATATCGACAAGCGATTAAATTGGATTTAATTGTGTAATATTTTTATATTGGCTTAAATGGGTTTAAGGCCCATCATAGAGCTTATTAGTTTCATAATAGGTAGGGTCGGCTCATTTTGAGTTAGATACTTAGATAGGCATGATTTTTGTAACGACCCGATATTTTCAACCATTCGCATCCATTATAAGTGTATAGGCAGACACTCATGCCGGAGTTGAATTGCTCAAAATACCGCATTGTAAATAAAATTTGGCAAATCTTAGAATATACAGTAAATAAATATAATCACAGATCACAGACACAGAGTAAAATAATGCAGCGGAAGTAAAAGAAATAGTAGTTCATGAAGCTACTATGTAAATATATCCGAGTTACATAAGATACAACATAAGAAATAAAGTACAGCAGAAGTCTCAATACAATAACCAAGTACAGGCTGAATAGAACAACGGAACCGAAGTTGATAGAACAAGACTAGCAGATAATCTACAGCGATTCAAATCTCCAGAAGGTGGAAATCCAAATCTGTGAATACTCAGGCTGACCCGAGCGTAAAGCAAAACACAAAACACTCGAGTCAGGACAATATATACTTATATAATGTAAACCAACTCAAGTGAACTGTAATAAAGGTACAAGTAACTTAGAAGATGCTTGGGACCGCCCATCCTCTAAGGATCCGTTAAAATATCTACTATGTAGTAATATTCGCTGTTATAATAATGTCTAATAAGTAAAGTATAATCATATAGAAAATAGCGTTAAGGGGATGAAGAACCTTAACGCGATCGGATCTTAAAATCATAATCGTAGTAAAGCTCGATATGGTAGGTGACACGGCACAACTAGGCAATGCCAGGGTAGATATACCAATTACGCACACGGACTGATGGAGCCCATAGCAGCCACTACCATCCACCTCGAACAACACTCCCAAATCGGAGGATGGCCATCTAATCAATCACAAGTAAGAGTATAATATCGAAGAATTGTGTCCGAGAAGAGGTGCTACCTCACTGGTCCGAGATCGCTCCTGTTTTAGCCACCTTATGCCAACTCACGGGAGTTGGGTCCACGTAACATACCTTAAGAACGTCGCCACCATCCTACTTCATTCTGGAATCTCCACCGCGTACACGGTTGTCAAAGTGGTTTTCGGTATCGACAGAGAGTATGTCCATATCCGATCCCGGTCTCTTTGCCAACCAATCGTTATTATAACACGTGGTTATAACTTTTAAAAACAATACTTTACTTCAAAAAAAATATCATTTCAAACCATATCTTTATCAAAATAAAGATTAAATCAATTCCAAACCATTTCCATATATTTAAATTTTCATATCATTTCAAAACTTTATTTCAAATCATTTTAATATAATAAAATATCATATCCTTACAAAACTTCTTTTCCAATCATTTTAATAAAATAAAACATCCTATCAGTTCAAATCCAAATATTCAACTTTAAATACCTTCTAAATTCAAAGATATCGTTCATTTACTATCATTTCAAATCAACTTTAAATAGTTTATATTCCAATCAAAATAGTTCATTTAAACCTTTTAAAAGTGTAATTATTATATTTTCAAATCAAGTATTCAGTTTCCAAAGTTTCAAACCATTTTGAGTTCGTTTACTAAGTCAAAAACCCTAATTATTAAAATTTCTGCATTTCGCAGCATTTAAAAACAACTGCTATAAGTTATATTTGAAAACATTTTTAATTCAGCAAAGACAGCACTTAAAACTGCCGTTAAAACTCAGTTTTAGTTGAATTATTGTTCAAAACAGAAAAGACAACATTTCAGAAGTGCTCGGTAGTTCAGATTTCAAAACAAGGGTTAAATTTGGTTTCAGCAAAGACTACAGACCATTATAGCATTTCTAGAGAATGCTATAATAGGCCTGAGTTCAATATTAGCCTATAAGTTCCACTACAGCAACTACAGCATTTCAGAAATGCTGTAATAGCTCTTTTTACACAATTTTAGTTCAAAACAGAATCTATAGCATTTCTGAATGCTATTAAAAGTAGATTTCAGGTGTTAGTATATTTCCAGCAATTAAATAACTTCAATTTAAAACACATAAACATTTTAAAAATCATATTTTAACGTTTAAAATGTTCATTTACATATCATTTAACATATATCTTTTTCACAATAAATTTCTTATAATTAAATCCAATTTTCAACAATTTACTTAATAAGTTTAAGTGTAAAAGTTCCAATTCTTCACATTTCAACAAATAGACTTAACACTTCAAATTTAAATTACCATTTCACAATTTAACAAAATTTCCAATTTTATTTAATTAACTTAAACCTTTAATTAAAACCAAATTTCACATTTCCTAGTCAAGTTATATTTTAAAAGATCACTTTTAAACATTCATTTATTTAATCACTTACATTCATAGAAAAATCAATAATACTTTAATAAATCACTTAAATTCAAATTTAATCAAATTATAATATTTACCATTTCCAAATAAAATTTAATATCCATTTTATTTATATAACTTAAATATCATTTTTAACCAAAATTCCAAATTTCCAACATAAGTTATATTTCAAAAATCCAGTTAAACCATTCATTAATTACATTTTTAACACATAGAAAAAATCATAATTTCTTTATTTTAAAACATTTCAAAATCTATTTAAATCAAATTTCATAAATTTAAATTTTTTAAATTACTTAAAAATATCCAAAGCACTTTATAAAATAACCACGGGCATGTATATAATTTTCTAACCTAGGTCAAGTGATACGGATATGTATCATTTCAATCCGTAGTTAAAAAAGAAAAATCCGGGTTCTATCATTTCAAACCCGCAATCCCAAGTTAAAATAAATTAAATAAAAATCGTTCAGGCCTATCATTTCAGCCCATAACGATTTTTTCATATTCTAAAGTCCATTCGGGTATGTATCATTTCAACCCATAGTGATTCTAATCTACAGGGAACTTGCAATGGTGATAACAGATATAAATAACAGAATAACATTAAATAACAGTAACATATGATATAACAGGTGTATAAACATCATATGATCATAACATAGTCAAGTATAACATGATAATATATTTCTACAGATTCGCAGGGTGTCAATTTACTAGTTATATAAGTACATATTGTCTGGTGAGAATATCTCACCTGTTAAAGCTGGAGATTAGCGATCAAATACACAGAATAGATTCCAGAAAGCACAACAAGCACGATATAGCATGACTTTTGATTTGAATGAATGGAGAGCCTTGATATTTATCTTGTAAACAATAACCAAAACAAGACAATATACACATAAATATTCAATGCAAAACAATGTTGAAACAATGAAGATAAGAAGCAACAACGGAATAGATTACTTGACCGTGCTTTAACCATTCAAAAGATCGAACAAGGGGTTCATTTTCTTAGTCATGATGATGATGAGTGTGGGAGAGACAAATTTAACTCCTTGGATACATAAGACAAAACAATACAAACAATATAAGTTTTCAACCCAAAATTTAAATAAAACAATGTTAGAAATGACTGCATAAAGCAAATCCAAAGCTATTACATTTGCTTTCAACCTCTAATGCTTCAGCCCTAGGTTGGAATACATGGCCATGGTGTGAATTTAGATCTGGTTTGGGTCAATAAGATCGGCCATAGCATGGGAAAAGATAGAGCAAAGGTTTGTCTACATGAACTACACAAGCTAAGGCAACACACCAATGTTTTTATGCAACAACAAGCCACGACCAAGGCAAGCAAGAGCATGGACAGGCCTGGTGGGGTCAGGTACAGATGTGGCAGAGGTGTTAGGTCAGAAAATGGCTGGTGGTGATGATGTATGTGGCGGCCAAAGTGGTTTGGTGAAGTGGTGAAGGCATAGGTGCTTGGAAATGCAAGTTTTCAAGTGTATATTGCAATTTTGGTGGAGTTTGTTTAGGTTTTTGGTGGATCTATTTCAGCATGGGGCACGGCCAGAAGTGTGGGGTCCAAGGTGATGATGTGGCAGAGGGTCCAGGTGGTGCTGGAGGTGGTGTTGGTGGCGGCTATGGGAGGTGGAAGGTGATGGTGACAATTCTAGGTCTAGGCTTGAATATATGTGATGTAATATTGGATTTTTGGTGGTGTTCTCTAGCCAAGATGGCTCGGCCTGGCCATGGTGGGGTGCTAGGGGGTTGGTTGACCAGAAATCAAGGTGGTGGAGGTCGGCCTAGATCTGGTTGAGGAGGAGTGGAGCCATGAAGTTGAGAACAATGTACAAAAATTCAATAGAAAACCATAAAAACAAGAAGAAAAGAAGATGAATTTACCTAAAATTTTGCAAGATGGAGGCCATGATTTTTTTTAGGGTTAAGAAGCTTTGAAAACTCGTGAATAACATGAGGAAGTCGGCTGGAAAAAAATGAGGGATAGAACGGCAAAAAATAAAAGATGTATTGATTGAAAAAGAAACGGTAGAATTCAAAAGGACTAAGCACACAAAAGGTACCAAACTCTTCATATATCTTTAATTCCTTTTTATAACTTTATATTTCTGGAAAAATAATAATCCCAGATAAAATTTCGAAATTTTATCAAAATATAATAATTTATATAAATATTTATCAATTATATAAAGTTAAATTAAAAAAATAGCTAAAATAGTAAACTAGTCTAGAAAATTTGGAATTGAATAGAATAAATTTTTAGAAAATTCATATGAGCTTGAAATATATTTTTAAACATAAATAATAACATAAAATTAAAATATATTCACAAAATAAATATTTAAAATTTAATTTACATATAATTTTTAATGAAGAAAATAGCAGAAAATAGGAAAACAGCCTTTAAAAATGAAAAATAAATACAGTAAATTTTGGAAAAATTCTATTATCATTTTAAAAATATAAAAAGACAAAAATATACATAAAAAACATATTAACACATATTAAAATAAAATATAAGAAAGAAAATATGATTTATAAAATTTAAAATAGGCAAAATTGCACAAATAAACAAATTATACTAAAAATTGAAATGTACATAACTTTTACATTTTAACTCCGTTTTCAACGAAACGAAAAGTAGTGTTCAAGTTATTACATCTATTTTTATAATAAAAGATGAAATTTATAATTTCAAACTTTTAAATTTTTAAGTTAAAAGTCGAAGTTTGACTATTTGACCAAAATTCACATTTTCTGGAAATATTAAATTTAGTCATATTTGGAATTCCAATCCACATAAAAAATCAAAGTTTTTATATTTACAATAACAAAATTTATTCTTTTCATAAATAAAGCTTTTAAATCTGGAAAAATCAATTTAAAAATAATTGTAAAATACAGGGTTGTTACACTCTCCCCCACTCAAAACTTTTCGTCCCCGAAAAGGAACGAGGTACGGGAAAGCACCTAAAAAGATAGAATGAATAAAATTAAGACAAAATGATAAGAAGATTGCAATTATACCTGATAACTATTGTTATAGGTAAGTTTAACAAAATGGAGGTGATCAAATCAAGAACACAAACACGAAAAAGATCCTCTAGAGTCTGAATCACCCCTTTCACTTGACCGATGGTCTATGAATGGAAAAACAGTGTTCAGATTCCAAAATGAGTAACAAAGATTTCAAAGATTATAAAAAGATTTCTAAACAGACTGGTATAAGCAATAGCCTTCCCATTCTGTAACAAGATAAGAGAAATAAGGACAACCAACAGATAGTTTGAAAAACAAAATAAGATAATAAATTTGAAACAATAATGCTTTGAAATCATAACAATTTAGGGATGTTTATCATTTGGAAATCATACTACTAAAAATCATAACACTTTGGAAATGTTATTCTTAAAAAAGAACATAATAATTAGAAAATCATAACACCTTTTAAAAATAATCTTCATTTAAACCATTTTAATTCAAGGTCAAATAATATTCATTTTAAAGTTGTAGCATTTCTAAGTTCATTCAATTATAAAATTTCCAAAACATTGTATTTTCAAACGGCAACACTTATAAAATGCTACAGTAGATATATTAGTATTTCAAATCAGTTTTATTCTAGAAATATTCATTTGGATATCTTTTAACTTAAGACTTATTAAAACATACCTTTATGAATGGAATATCCAAATAAACTATACTTCATTTATTAAGTCAAAAGTTCATTATTTTACTTAGTTCTTCATTTAAAAAATAACCTAACACTTTATTTAAAATGCCTATTTCATAAATAGATATTCCTTCAATAAGTTACACTTAAAATTTCCATTTGAAAACCAAATTCTCAATTATCAAATTTAGTGATGTTAAAATACATTTTAACTATCATAATTATTCATTTTTCAAGACATATCAATTTCATAAATAAAATATTTATCATAGCAAATATAACAATCAAATTTCTTTACACATTTATTCATTTAGACATCAATTAAACTATGAATTCAAGTTAAATAAACTTTATTACAAAATGTCCAATTCCAATGTATTTTATTTTATCTATTCAAAAATACATTATTTATTATACGACATATTCATTTCAGGAAATAACCATTATTAAAATTCCTAGGTTAGACTTAAGGTTCCATATTAAATCAAATTTGATTATTAAGTTATTTAAATAAAATCTCTTTAAATTCCTTTTTCACTATTTACCTCTATTAATCTTTTATAACTAAAATTTAAGTGTATAACATTTATTATAACCACTCAAATTTTATTTATAAAATCATTTCTATACTGTATATTATCCAATTGCATATTCAACTTCTGTGTAATTTAGGTAAGTTATATTGGAATGAAATTGTGTGTTATACAAATAAAACTTTCCAATTCAATTATCTCAAGTTTGAATCATTTATTCAAAAAATTTAATTTTCTTTTTATAACTGAAATTATTCTTTAAGATAAAATGTAAGAATTAAATTTCTGATTCCCTTCAAACCATTAAGAGATAAATAAATATATGTATATAATATATCAAATCAAATTTAAATCATATATATATATATATATATATTATAAATTCAGTCATATTTTAGAGATTCAAATCAATTAAATTTCCCAAAACAAAGCTGTAGCAAGACAACAGAACGGTCTCTTCACTTCGAAACTCGAAAATGAACGTCGATGATGCTGCAGTCATCACCGAAATTATTTTCCAGCGACAAAGAGAAGAGCACTAAATTTTAAACCTTTTAAAATTCTTTGAAAACAAAATTTCTATTCGAAATACTTTAAATAATATATCCTTTTAAAACTTGAAAATACAAGGTTTGAAACCATCGGAAACTTGAATTCTCAAATTCTTGATTCAAATTCATTTCAGTTCCCAAATCAATTTATAAACAACTATTTATAAATTCATTTGTAGAACAATAAATGATAAATCAAGTATTATCATTTCAAATTATCAATTTAAATCAATTTATTAAGTTCCATAAATTTACTTATATATCAAAATTTTATTTCATTAACCAAATTTAAAATAATATTTTGTCAGTTTGTTCTGTCAAAGTGTTTTAGAAATCCTATCGATAGCGTTGATCAGACGAATCGATCGGAAATCCAAATCAACATCAACAACTCAAACAACACCATATATAAAACAAAACATAGATTTACAAGTACAATTCAAAATGTTTGGAGATAGTTTAGAAACAAAAGACAAGATGGTTAAACAGAGTAGAGAGATGGGTAAGCTTAGATAAACACTACGCCATAGATTGCATACTGCAACACCAAAGAAGTGATGCAGGATGTGCCAAAAAATGTTGCTGAAGGCTAAAAAAGGGCAAAGGCAACACTTTCTCGGTGATGCATTTTGTCGCGTTGCCGCAGACCTCAAAGGCAACATTTTGACTATCTAAGGCAACATAAGAAATATTGTTGCAATAGAACCCTATTTGGGTCTATAGCAACATCCATAGGTGTTTGTACCAACATTCCAAAATGTTGCTATAGATATTAATTTTCTGAATTTGTGGGGCCCACAATGTAGAGCATATTTGATTTTTTAATAGAAATAAATATTTATTTAATAAAATGCTATTGCACAGAATTTGATATTCAAACAGTAATTTATTTAAATAAATATTTTATTTCAACATTTAAAATAGTACAAATTTCTGACTTCACTATTTTACAATTCAATGATAAATAACACTGATATTCACATATACAGATATTCCTCACTACATTACTCAGTTCACTCATTACATATGCAGTTTCAATTTATACAGACACCGACACTGACAAATATATGATGAGCCGAGTGCCGAGCCGAAGGCGAGGCGAGAAGCGGGTCCGGGCGCAGCGCCGGCGGGGGTCCGGGGCACCGCAGTCCCGGCGGGGACGAACAAGTGGGCACCGCCCGATTCATCCGATTTCGGAAGATCGAGCCTTCTTTGAAACCTGTCTTCAACTCCATTTCAGATTGAATCCAACATCTGAGCAATCTGCAAAAATACACACTGACGCAGTAAAATTGAAAAGGAAATATTTTTGCAGTATAAAATAAAATGTAATTTTGAAAATATTATTTGCCTCAGTTATTTGGGTGACAATTTGGTCCAAGCAGTTGACAATGCACAAGAACAAAAATGAAACAGAAGCATGCTACAGAAATAAACAGCATGCTCAATGAATTGGTCAGAGCAAACTATACCAGACTTGTATGCCAGACATAAAACAACAGTGGACAGAGCTCAACAAAAGAACTCAAACTCACAATTAAACCAAAACTCCAACCATATTCAAAAATACAGACCAATAGAAGTGTCAAGTGAATGAGCTGCAGCAATTTCAAAAATGACCGAAGTCAGATAATATAAGAAATATGAACTCGAGCAAGTCCAGCTACCATATGAAAGCAACCATACATATATACATGTGTGAAACAACATGTATATATATAGGCAGTGCAAACAGGCTCAAAGGACCAGTGCATAGATATACAATGACCAATGCAAAGTGGTGAATACAAAAACATGCATCAATGAAACAAGCAGCCTTAACAAGTGAATGGCCAAGACCAAAACAAAGCAAGACTGGCACAAGGGAAAGAAACTTATATGACTCGAAGGCAACTAAATACAAGAGAAGGCCTCAACATCAAATAAAAAACAAACCCAGTGCAACATATATACATGTTCAAGTGCAACAACAAACACATATATACATACATGAATGCATATATATACACACATGATAATGGAAAACATAAGTGATACAACAGTTTCAGTGAACAAGTGAAGCACAAAGAGAAAGGTACACAAGTGTGTGTGTGGCACCAATGGAAACAGTATGGTGAAGCAACTTGACTACAAAAACTCAAGTGAAATATATTACAAGTTCAAGCTACAGGATGTCAACCAGAAGATATATTACAAGTTCAAGCTACAGGATGAACAGACATAGCCAAAGTCAACCACGAACAGTAGCAAGTTCAACCAATTCAAATCAAGTTGCCGAAGCAAATCTAGGGGTTCGAACCCTATATAAACACATTAACATCATCGGTAGATAGTATCGAGTTCAAGCAAGCAATACAGTAAAGTAAAAGCAACAAATTACATACCCGAATACACAGTTGAACTCAAGCAAAATCGAAGGAGCTGTATTCGAAGCAAGGAGACGATCGATTGCCAAAGCAAATCAGAAGAACAGCAATTGTAATCGATCGACAATCAATCGGGTCCTTCGATATTAGCCGAAGCCCTAATCGCACAAGGCCGAAGCCCTAGCTAATCTCACAGGAGCGAAGACAAGGCCGAAGCCCTAGCTAATCACATAGGAGCGAACACGAGGCCAAAGCCCTAATTTCAGAGCAAAAGAGGAACAAGATAGGAGTAGCCATTATCACATACGAGAAAAGGGGATCTACTCTAAACTAGTTCAGGTGGTAAAACGAAATTTTGGGGCAAATTGCAGTGGTGATCCATTTTAACAACCAGATTAAATGTAGACCGTTGGATCGTATTCACGCGGATTGCTAATTTTATTAATTTTTTAATTTGAATACATCTATAGCTACTGCAACATCTTGTTGATACCTATGCTAACACCTTGAAGCGAGTGTTGTAATAGACAAAAATCAGCATACCTATCGTTACATTATAGCTAGCAACACCATGTAATTTCGTTGCAGTAGGCCATCTATGGCGTAGTGAAATCGCGGACAACCTTAACCGGGTCAACCGTGACTTAAAGAATAAGATCGATGTGGATTTTTCTGGGATAAATCTACGTTCGATCTCAAGAGATAGAGTTTGGAATAATACAAGATATTAGCATCTAAACCAA
The DNA here is from genome assembly GCA_030737815.1 of Allium fistulosum. NCBI lineage: Eukaryota > Viridiplantae > Streptophyta > Magnoliopsida > Asparagales > Amaryllidaceae > Allium > Allium fistulosum. Next base: position 1,421,690,969 of record CM060901.1, read on the forward strand.
GGATAAATAAAAATCTCTGGTGAATCGATGCTGACTGTAAAGGATTTTCACCCTTTTACAAGAAAATTAGAATATTGGCGAGACCGCCAATTCACTATAAAGATCATTCGAAGTGGAGTCATGGGATACTCTAGAATCAAAAGATGATGAATAGTGAGGGACACAAATGAATTTTGGAACTGCAGGAAATGTTCCAAAATTCAAAGGAAATCGAATCAAAAGGAAGCGATTCAAACTCGAACGAAAGTGATTCTGTAAATAAATTTACCATACATTCTAAGTTTTGCCTCAAAGCCAAAGCTCTGATACCAACTATGACGACCCGATATTTTCAACCATTCGCATCCATTATAAGTGTATAGGCAGACACCCATGCCGGAGTTGAATTGCTTAAAATACCGTGTTGTAAATAAAATTTGGCAAATCTCAGAATATACAGTAAATAAATATAATCACAGATCACAGACACAGAGTAAAATAATGCAGCGGAAGTAAAAGAAATAGTAGTTCATGAAGCTACTATGTAAATATATCAGAGTTACATAAGATACAACATAAGAAATAAAGTACAGCAGAAGTCTCAATACAATAACCAAGTACAGGCTGAATAGAACAACGGAACCGAAGTTGATAGAACAAGACTAGCAGATAATCTCCAGCGATTCAAATCTCCAGAAGGTGGAAATCCAAATCTGTGAATACTCAGGCTGACCTGAGCGTAAAGCAAAACACAAAACACTCGAGTCAGGACAATATATACTTATATAATGTAAACCAACTCAAGTGAACTGTAATAAAGGTACAAGTAACTTAGAAGATGCTTGGGACCGCCCATCCTCTAAGGATCCGTTAAAATATCTACTATGTAGTAATATTCGCTATTATAATAATGTCTAATAAGTAAAGTATAATCATATAGAAAATAGCGTGAAGGGGATGAAGAATCTTAACGTGATCGGATCTTAAAATCATAATCGTAGTAAAGCTCGATATGGTAGGTGACACGGCACAACTAGGCAATGCCAGGGTAGATATACCAATTACGCACACGGACTGATGGAACCCATAGAAGCCACTACCGTCCACCTCGAACAACACTCCCAAATCGGAGGATGGCCATCTAATCAATCACAAGTAAGAGTATAATATCTAAGAAATGTGTCCGAGAAGAGGTGCTACCTCACTGGTCCGAGATCGCTCCTGTTTTAGCCACCTTATGCCAACTCACGGGAGTTGGGTCCACGTAACATACCTTAAGAACGTCGCCACCATCCTACTTCATTCTGGAATCTCCACCGCGTACACGGTTGTCAAAGTGGTTTTCGGTATCGACATAGAGTATGTCCATATCCGATCCCGGTCTCTTTGCCAACCAATCGTTATTATAACCCATGGTTATAACTTTTAAAAACAATACTTTACTTCAAAATAAAATATCATTTCAAACCATATCTTTATCAAAATAAAGATTAAATCAATTCCAAACCATTTCCATATATTTAAATTTTCATATCATTTCAAAACTTCATTTCAAATCATTTTAATATAATAAAATATCATATCCTTACAAAACTTCATTTCCAATCATTTTAATAAAATAAAATATCCTATCAGTTCAAATCCAAATATTCAACTTTAAATACCTTTTAAATTCAAAGATATCGTTCATTTACTATCATTTCAAATCACTTTTAAATAGTTTATATTCCAATCAAAATAGTTCATTTAAACCTTTTAAAAGTGTAATTACTATATTTTCAAATCAAGTATTCAGTTTCCAAAGTTTCAAACCATTCTGAGTTCGTTTACTAAGTCAAAAACCCTAATTATTAAAATTTCAGCATTTCGCAGCATTTAAAAACAACTGCTATAAGTTATATTTGAAAACATTTTTAATTCAGCAAAGACAGCACTTAAAACTGCTGTTAAAACTCAGTTTTAGTTGAATCATAGTTCAAAATAGAAAAGACAGCATTTCAGAAGTGCTGCGGTAGTTCAGATTTCAAAAGAAGGGTTAAATTTGGTTTCAGCAAAGACTGCAGACCATTATAGCATTTCCATAGAATGCTATAATAGGCCTGAGTTCAATATTAGCCTATAAGTTCCACTACAGCAACTACAGCATTTCAGAAATGCTGTAATAGCTCTTTTTACACAATTTTAGTTCAAAACAGAATCTATAGCATTTCTGAATGCTATTAAAAGTAGATTTCAGGTGTTAGTGTATTTCCAGCAATTAAATAACTTCAATTTAAAACACATAAACATTTTAAAAATCATATTTTAACGTTTAAAATTTTCATTTACATATCATTTAACATATATCTTTTTCACAATAAATTTCTTATAATTAAATCCAATTTTCAACAATTTACTTAATAAGTTTAAGTGTAAAAGTTCCAATTCTTCACATTTCAACAAATAGACTTAACACTTCAAATTTAAATTACCATTTCACAATTTAACAAAATTTCCAATTTTATTTAATTAACTTAAACCTTTAATTAAAACCAAATTTCACATTTCCTAGTCAAGTTATATTTTAAAAGACCACTTTTAAACATTCATTTATTTAACCACTTACATTTATAGAAAAATCAATAATATGTTAATAAATCACTTAAATTCAAATTTAATCAAATTATCATATTTACCATTTCCAAATAAAATTTAATATCCATTTTATTTATATAACTTAAATATCATTTTTAACCAAAATTCCAAATTTCCAACTTAAGTTATATTTCAAAAATCCAGTTAAACCATTCATTAATTACATTTTTAACACATATAAAAAATTATAATTTCTTTATTTTAAAACATTTCAAAATCTATTTAAATCAAATTTCATAAATTTAAAAATTTTAAATTACTTAAAAATATCCAAAGCACTTTATAAAATAACCACGGGCCTGTATATAATTTTCTAACCTAGGTCAAGTGATACGGATATGTATCATTTCAATCCGCAGTTAAAAAAGAAAAATCCGGGTTCTATCATATCAAACCCGCAATCCCAAGTTAAAATAAATTAAATAAAAATCGTTCAGGCCTATCATTTCAGCCCATAACGATTTTTCCCTATTCTAAAGTCCGTTCGGGTATGTATCATTTCAACCCATAGTGATTCTAATCTACAGGGAACTTGCAATGGTGATAACAGATATAAATAATAGAATAACATTAAATAACAGTAACATATGATATAATAGGTGTATAAACATCATATGATCATAACATAGTCAAGTATAACATGATAATATATTTCTACAGATTCGCAGGGTGTCAATTTACTAGTTATATAGGTACATATTGTCTGGTGAGAATAACTCACCTGTTAAAGCTGGAGATTAGCGATCAAACACACAGAATAGATTCCAGAAAGTACAACAAGCACAATATAGCATGACTTTTCATTTGAATGAATGGAGAGCCTTGATATTTATCTTGTAAACAATAACCAAAACAAGACAATATACAGATAAATATTCAACGCAAAACAATGTTGAAACAATGAAGATAAGAAGCAACAACGGAATAGATTACTTGACCGTGCTTTAACCATTCAAAAGATCGAACAAGGGGTTCATTTTCTTAGCTATGATGATGATGAGTGTGGGAGAGACAAGGTTAACTCCTCGGATACATAAGACAAAACAATACAAACAATATAAGTTTTCAACCCAAAATTTAAATAAAACAATGTTAGAAATGACTGCATAAAGCAAATCCAAAGCTATTACATTTGCTTTCAACCTCTAATGCTTCAGCCCTAGGTTGGAATACATGGCCATGGTGTGAATTTAGATCTGGTTTGGGTCAATAAGATCGGCCATAGCATGGGAAAAGATAGAGCAAAGGTTTGTGTACATGAACTACACAAGCTAAGGCAACACACCAATGTTTTTATGCAACAACAAGCCATGACCAAGGCAAGAAAGAGCATGGACAGGCCTGGTAGGGTAAGGTACAGATGTGGCAGAGGTGTTAGGTCAGAAAATGGCTGGTGGTGATGATGTATGTGGCGGCCAAAGTGGTTTGGTGAAGTGGTGAAAGCATTGGTGCTTGGAAATGCAAGTTTTCAAGTGTATATTGCAATTTTGGTGGAGTTTGTTTAGGTTTTTGGTGGATCTATTTCAACATGGGGCAAGGCCAGAGGTGTGGGGTCCAAGGTGATGATGTGGCAGAGGGTCCAGGTGGTGCTGGAGGTGGTGTTGGTGGTGGCTATGGGTGGTGGAAGGTGATGGTGACAATTCTAGGTCTAGGCTTGCATATATGTGATGTAATATTGGATTTTTGGTGGTGTTCTCTAGCCAAGATGGCTCGGCCTGGCCATGGTGGGGTGCTAGGGGGTTGGTTGATCAGAAATCAAGGTGGTGGAGGTTGGCCTAGATCTGGTTGAGGAGGAGTGGAGCCATGAAGTTGAGAACAATATTAAAAAATTCAATAGAAAACCATAAAAACAAGAAGAAAAGAAGATGAATTTACCTAAAATTTTGCAAGATGGAGGCCATGATTTTTTTTAGGGTTAAGAAGCTTTGAAAACTCGTGAATAAAATGAGGAAGTCGGCTGGAAAAAAAAATGAGGGATAGAACGGCAAAAAATAAAAGATGTATTGATTGAAAAAGAAATGGTAGAATTCAAAAGGACTAAGCACACAAAAGGTACCAAACTCTTCATATATCTTTAATTCCGTTTTATAACTTTATATTTCTGGAAAAATAATAATCCCAGATAAAATTTCGAAATTTTATCAAAATATAATAATTTATATAAATATTTATCAATTATATAAAGTTAAATTAAAAAAATAGCTAAAATAGTAAACTAGTCTAGAAAATTTGGAATTGAATAGAATAAATTTTTAGAAAATTCATATGAGCTTGAAATATATTTTTAAACATAAATAATAACATAAAATAAAAATATATTCACAAAATAAATATTTAAAATTTAATTTACATATAATTTTTAATGAAGAAAATAGCAGAAAATGGGAAAACAGCCTTTAAAAATGAAAAATAAATACAGTAAATTTTGGAAAAATTCTATTATCATTTTAAAAATATAAAAAGACAAAAATATACATAAAATAACATATTAACACATATTAAAACAAAATATAAGAAAGAAAATATGATTTATAAAATTTAAAATAGGCAAAATTGCACAAATAAACAAATTATACTAAAAATTGAAATGTACATAACATTTACATTTTAACTCCGTTTTCAATGAAACGAAAAGTAGTGTTCAAGTTATTACATCTATTTTTATAATAAAAGATGAAATTTATAATTTCAAACTTTTAAATTTTTAAGTTAAAAGTCGAAGTTTGACTATTTGACCAAAATTCACATTTTCTGGAAATATTAAATTTAGTCATATTTGGAATTCAAATCCACATAAAAAATCAAAGTTTTTATATTTACAATAACAAAATTTATTATTTTCATAAATAAAGCTTTTAAATCTAGAAAAATCAATTTAAAAATAATTATAAAATACAGGGTTGTTACAATTTTGGAAGGCTCGGATTGAAGGAGAATTATTATGAGATGAGATCCACTTTTTCCTCCTTTCTATCCACTATATAAGCATATCTAAACTAATTTGATTAGAACGTTTTGCTGCCTCCTCCACTATAGCTTGCTGGCTGAAAATCATCCTTAAGCACTCCATCACTATAAGCTCAAATCAAGTCAGATCTGATCACTATCCGATAGCTGAAGGTCAAAGGTTCATGGACCAGCAATCTACTGAATCAGAATGAGTTTCAAGGGGAGAGTTTATCTTTTCAAGGTTTACTTCAAGGCTTCGGGATTAAGGTATGAATTTTATAGTTAATAATTATTAATACAATATTTTATCATATATGTACATTATTGTTAGTTAGGTGATGATTTTGATATGCAAACAATGTTGTCACAAATTAGTTTGGTTATGTGCATGTATATATTTGTACTTAATAAGAAAAGAAAGGTTTTATTTTATCATATATGTCAGGTCAGTGCAGGAATATGAAAGATAACATAATTTTTATATTTTATTAAATTAATATATATTATTTAATTACATATATATAGTTTATTATTAGTTGCAACATCATATCATGATTAAAATTAGTCATATAATTTTAGTTATAATGTATTATAGTTGTATTAATTTTCGGTAGAAAAAATATTTTTTTAAATATTTTATTATCATTAAATATTATTTAAATCAATTTACTTCTTTAATAAATTATATTAATTCGAAAATATTATGAAAATTATTTTTAAAATGTTATAAAATTATGTTAGCACCAGATAAGCTCTCGGGCCACAAAATTAAAATTTTCTATTTTTAAAAATTAATTATTTAAAATGGCCTAAAATAAATAAATTTAAGCCAAAAAATGCAAAAAAGATTCAAACAATAAAATATCAGTTGGAATTTTCTAGAATTTTAAAATTTGAAATAAAAGTTTTGAAATTAATTTTTACTAATAATTTATTAATTTTGAATGAATATTTAATTAAAATGAATTTTAAATTAAATTTTTTTACTAATAATTATTTAATTTTGAATGAATATTTAATTAAAAATGAATTTTAAATTAAAAATATTAATAATTTTTTTGAGTTGTGCGCTTAACTCGGAAATAAATTAGTAAATATTATTTTTACCTTAAATAATTTTATTAATATATATATATATACATGTATGTATGTATGTTATAAATATGTTTGTGGGTGTGTATATATATAAAAAATTATTTTATTATATATACATATTATTCACGGCTTATAAAATATAATTATATATTTTAATATTTGAAATAACTTATATATTTTAATCAATATTTTATAATAATATGTATATACATAAAATTAATATTTTGTTTATAAAATGATATATATATCTATGCAGTTAAAGCACTCGGCAGATTCAATGCGGCAGAGGTGCAAAAAGTCATAGCGGGGATAGAGCGAGGATATAGCGGGATATAGCGAATTACTCTAAAATAGCAAATAAAACTCATACTTAATGTTTTTACAAATATATAAATGGTAATTAAATAAAAAATTAACATTAAATTGAATTATAATTAATACATAAATAATTTTAAATAAAAACATGTGCGAATAAACTGTAAATAAACGTAAACGTTATATAACATAATTTAATTTAGTAGAATATCAGAGTATTTTCATTTCTGAAAATATATTAAAAATTCAATAAATAAATTAATTCCATAATTTTAATAATGTATAAATGTCATTTTTCAAATCATTTCTTTTAAAGAAGATATAGTGGAAATAGCGAAATATAGCGGGAATAACGGGATATAGAGGAAAAAGTGGGGCTTAAAGCGGAAAGGCTATATTTGGGGCTATATGGAAAAATCATTGCGGTAGAAATCCGCTATATAGTATAACAGAATTATAGCGGGATAATAGCGGGGAATTAACTGCACAGATAAATATAAATATTTATTTATATATTTTAAATCTATTATGCATACACACACGTGCGCATGCGCGCGACGCGCGCGCGCACAAACACACACACATATATATATATATATATAATACATAGCCAGGCTAGCCGGCTTTATACTGGGTCGTGCAACTATATTAATCAAGTTTATAATAACTGTTCTGCACATGATAGAATGACTATATAGATTTAAAACAAGAGTATGGCAGAAGACCAAATTACTAAAAGAAACATACAAAACTAAACCCTTTTAGGAGAGTATGACCCATAATCAGACGAATCATACCTAATCACATGCACATAAGAACTAAATAACTTCCAAACAAAGGAACAAAATCCAAGGAATCCTCTGAATAAAATAAAATCCTGTCCTAACTGTCATCCTGAAGAATAACTTTTTTCAGCTCCCTATTCTCACCATCATGCGATAAACAAAGAGAATCACATGATACCTGATAAATTAAAAATCTATGCTCTCTCACCATAGTAGCAATATATCTATAATAACAATCTCTCGTGGGGGAATAACGAAACTTAATGTCTTCATGAACCCATACTCGCTCAACAGAATACCAAGATATCATATTTGGAGACATACTGGAGACAGGGGTAGATGGAGGTACAATGTCAACCTCCAAACGACTAGGGTCTGGCAATGGATTCTTGCGAACCCAAATATGCTTCGCCACCTTTGGCAAAGGAATTTTCTGAGTGAGTGGAAGCTCAATATCTTTTTTCTGTAAATGGTCTGGGGACGGAACCGTTGTGTGATGCTTGCAAGAATCTGCCAACTGACCAAAAGAACAACAAGTGCATATAGGAGGTTTCCAACTTATAATTTACTTCAACTATTGCAACGTGCCCCGGAGTAGGTTCAACAGGTAAGACAGAACGAAGTAAGCCAGAAGGCTTAATCTTAATCAAGGACCTAACATAAACAAGCCTGTTCTTATTGACTGTAGCAGCATCAAAACAAACTAGATCCCCAACAAGATTAGCCAACCAATTAATACCAATCAATGATTGTAATACTGAAGGGATTTTGGTGAATTTGACGCAGCGGATTACACAAAACGATGTAGATTGATGAAAGTAGCAATCGATGGATTGATGAATACTGAAATGCCCGAACTCGTTGATCCGAAGATACCGAATTCTAGCTATCCCGAACTCGTTGATCGCGCACGATACCGGGTTCAAAGATCTGCGATTCATCACGCGTTGATCAAGCGCACTTGATTCCGCGAATCGGCTTCAACAATCGAAGATTCGAGCGCACTCGAATGTCGAAGGTGGAGATAGGAGATACACTCGACTACCAATTAGATGAAAGCACAAAGCTAACAAAAGAGAATTTTTTTCAAAAAATAAACAACCGATACAAATGACATAACTCCCTATTTATAGGGTTACAAAAAAACAACTCACCTAAGTCGTATATGACTTAACGACTTATCAAAGAAATTACAACACTTAGGTCGTTACATGACCTTCAACAGCAATTACATCATATTACGACTTAAGGAAATTGCAATATAAAAACAACACAAGTCGAACGAAATGCAATGACTTAAACCAATTTGTTCACGCGACTTATACAAAACATCATCTCGCGACTTATCACATTATCTCACGACTTATCATTTTATCTCACGACTTATCATTTTACGAGTTATCCACTTCATCTCTTCGATTCATCAAATCTCGCGAGTTAAGGGAAGTTCGGTCACGATTAGTGGAGGCGCTTCGCGACTTAGGCTGGAGAAGGCGCGACTTTAAGAAAACATTCGTCTTCAATGCTTCGCGATTTAGGGCTGGAGAAAGGGAAGAGTCATTGGAAAGGTTTAAGTTGGATGGTGTTATGTCATTGGGATTATGTCGTGGAGGAATTAGGTTGGATTGGTGGTTAGTTAGGTCGTAGACCGATTCAGGCATTTGGAAATTAGATCGTTTGGTTTTCGGTAGGCTGTGATATTGTGGAGATAGGTCGGAGGCATTAGGTCATGGGTCGCGGTGGAGTTTTAAGTCGTAGGAAGGAATAAGTCGTGGAGATTGTTCGCTAGGTCATGAGGAGTTAGGTCGGAGAAGAATTAAGTCGTGGGGATTAGGTCGTACGTGACTTTTTTTTAGGTCGTTGAGTCGCGGAACTGTTAGGTCATGGGCCTGGGATTGTGGTGGAGTTAGGTCGCTAGATGGGGTTAGGTCGTGGGGAAGGCTAGGTCGTAGGTCGCGGTGGTTGGTAGGTTGTGAAGGTGGGTCACTCGTTCTTGAATCCAGGTATGCCACTGCATCATCCTCCCCTTGTTGACAAAAATTCGACCTCGAATTTGCATCTCTCTCTGCCCCAACAAGATCATTCCCATGGTACGGAATCAATTATTTTACGTTAAAAACATCTGTAGTGTGAATATGATCTGGCAACTTTAATCGATATGCATTATCATTGATCTTCTTCAAGATTTCGACTGGACCAATCTTTCGAGCTTTCAACTTGTTGTACGTTCCAACTGGAAAACGATCTTTTGTCAACACGGCGTAAACCAAATCACCTTCTTTGAAGTTCACACTTCTTCGCTTCTTATCTGCCAGTTGTTTATACTTCTCATTCGTCTTCTCCAATCGTTCCTGAACGATTCTATGGCATTCTGTCAACCCATTAACAAAATCAGCAGCCCGCTTAACTGTCCCCTTCGGTTGTGGCACTATCGTTAAATCCAACGGTCCCTTTGGAAAGTTTGAATATACAATCTGAAATGGACTGAAACCTGTACTACGGTTGACAGCATGATTGTGGGCGAATTCCGCCTGACATAATTTCATATCCCAACTCTTCAAATTATCCTGCACAAGACATCGCAACAAGTTACCCAATGATCTATTTACAACTTCAGTTTGCCCATCCGTCTGAGGATGATACGCACTACTAAAATTAAGCTTCGTCCCAACCATCTTCCACAGACTCAACCAGAAGTGACTCAGGAATCGAGTATCTCTATCTGACACAATAGATTCTGGCAATCCATGAAGTCGATAGATTTCTTTGAAAAATAACTGAGCAACATGAACAGCATACATCGTCTTCTTACAAGCAATAAAATGTGCCATTTTCGAAAATCGGTCAACCACCACATAAATGGAATCGTTTCCCCTTTGAGTTCGAGGTAAACCCAAAACAAAATCCATACTCACATCAACCCAAGGCTTAGTTGGTACAGGTAACGGCATATATAATCCAGCATTGGTCGCAGTTCCTTTCGAAACCTGACAGATATGACATCGCTCCATAAACCTTTCCACTTCTTTCCTCATTGATGGCCAAAAATAAGATTAAGAAATCAGCTGTAATGTACGGTCTCTACCCACATGACCTTCCTCATGCAATTCCTTCACAATCTTCAACCGTAAACTGCAATCCGGTATACATAATCGATTTCCTTTGAACAGAAAACCATCTACCATCACAAACTCATCCGTCTCCCCTTTCTTCACTTTACCTACAAACTTCATAAAGTAAGGATCTTCAACTAACAATTCTGGTAGCACATCAAACCCGGTCACTTCAACTTTCATCGCAGTTAACAAATGATTCCTTCGGCTCAAAGCATCAGCCACACGATTCGTCACGCCTGATTTGTGTTTCACAACAAACGTAAACTGTTGCAGATATGCAATCCATGATGCATGTCTCGATGAAATCTTGTCTTGCCCTTGTAAATGTTTCAACGCCTCATGATCAGTGTAAAGAACAAACTCTTTCTGAAATAGATAGTGTCTCTAGTGTTTAATAGCTTGCACAACAACATAAAATTCCACATCATATGTACTATATCTCATTTTTGCTCCCGACAGCTTCTCATTGAAATATGCAATAGGACGCCCCCTCTGACTCAACACCCCTCCAATCCCAACCTTTGACGCATCAGTGTGTAGCTCAAACAACAACTGAAAATCTGGTAATACTAGAATTGGTGCAGATGTCAGCAACTCCTTGATCTTCCCAAAAGCATCCCCTGCTTCCTCTGACCATGAAAACTGTTTACCCTTCATACAATCTGTAACAGGCGCCATCACACTACTAAAGTGTGGAATAAATCTTCTATAGAATGAAGCCAACCCGTGAAAACTACGAACTTCCGTTATCGTCTTGGGCTACGGCCAATCTCGGATAGCTTCGACTTTACTTTGGTCAACCTGTATGCCTTCTTCCGACACAACATACCCCAGAAATAAAACACTCTTTGCCATAAAAACACACTTCTTTGTAGCAGCATAGAATTGTTCTTCTCGAAGAATGATTAATACTTTCTTCAAATGCTGAACATGTTCTTCTGTACTAGCACTGTAGATCAGAATATCACCAAAGTAAACCACCACAAATTTCCCAATGTATGGCCTAAAAATTTGGTTCATCACCCTCATAAATGTACTCGGGGCATTCGATAGACCAAACGGCATTACCAGCCATTCATACAATCCTTCCCTCATCTTGAATGCTGTCTTCCATTCGTCCCCTGGTCTAATGCGAATCTGATGATAACCACTCTTCAAGTCAATCTTAGAAAAGATTACGGACCCACTGATTTGATCCAATAAATCATCAAGCCTCGGCATCGGAAATCTGTATCTGACTGTGATCTTATTCAATGCTCTACTATCTGTGCACATTCTCCATGAACCATCCTTCTTCGGTACGAGTAATGCTGGTACAGCACACGGACTCAAACTTTCCTGAACTCGCCCTTGTTCCAGTAGTTCCTCTACCTGTCTCCTTAACTCTTCATGTTCCCTTGGACTCATCCGATAGTGTGGTCTATGAGGCAATGCAGCACCTGGCACCATGTCAATCTGATGTTGTATGTCTCTAAGCGGTGGTAACTCCTGCGGTAACTCCTCGGGAAACACATCATTGAATTCCTCCAAAACTGGTTTCACTTCTTCTGGAACTTCAACCTCTTCACTGCTCTCACGCCCAATTAGCAAAAATACCTCCGGCACTTACACAACCTCCTTAACAAACTCCTTCAGAGATAATAAAGTTTTCAGCTCTTCAATCTCTTCTGACTTACTTTCTCCTGATTGTCTCTTCTTTGGAACTAAGATAATCTTCGTACCTTCAAACATAAAACTGTAGTTATTGGCCCGACCGTCATGCTGTACTGCTTGATCATACTGCCATGGTCTTCCCAAAAGTAAGTGACAAACATCCATCTCTACTACATCACACCAGATCTCGTCCTTGTATTTCTTCCCAATAGAGAATGGAACACGAACTCGTCTATCCACTTTCACCTCTCCTCCTTTTCTCAGCCATGCTAACTTATATGGAGTCGGATGTTTCTCTGTCTTCAACTTCAACTTTGTTACAGCCTCGGTTGAAACGATATTGTCACAGCTTCTTGCGCCAATCACAAATTTACACACCTTTCCCAGAATAGTGCATGTCGACTGAAAGATATTACTCCTCAACCAACTAGCTTCTTCCTGCTTCGGTGTCAAACACGATCTCCTCAGCATTAGATTACAACCTTCATCTCCTGATGCAATATCCTATTCATCCTCCTCAACTGGAATAGAATAATCTCCATCAACATTCTCATCCTCAACTTCTGCAATCATGGTTCTCTTCTTTGGCTTTGGACACTCATTGCTTTTATGACCCAATTCCTGACAATTGTAACATTTGAAACCATTGTTAACTTTCACCTTCTCAGCCTCCTTCACTACTGGTTTACTGATAGGTTTAGAAACATTAGAACTTCCACTAACACCCTTCACTTGATTGTTGGAATTAGTAAACACACCACCTCCTCGTCGTCCCTGCTTCTCCCAAGCCAACGCTTTCTGATGTGCTTCCGCCACAGATCTTGGATCTAACATATTCACCATATCCTGGATCTTCATTCTCAATCCCCCAATGAATCTGGATGTCAGTTGTTCTTCCGTTTCCATAATATCATTCCTTGCAATAAGCTGATAAAACTCATCTGCGTAATCATTAACAGTTTTTGTGCCCTGCCTCAAGTTCTGCAAACGTTGATACATCAAAGATTGATAATTGTAAGGTAAGAACGTTGATTTCATCAATTTCTTCATCTTCTCCCAAGATTAAACTTTTGACTTCCCCATTCGTTCACGTGTAAGTTTGGTTTGCTTCCACCATGCCAAAGCTCTACCCCTCAACCTTGTAGCAACCAACTTCACTCTATGATGTTCTGGAACTTCTTTGAAATCAAAAATTTCTTCAACATTAGCCACCCAATCCAAAAACTCTTCAGCTTGCATACCACCTTTGAATTCTGGAATTTCAGTCTTCATACCAGATTCCCACTTGTGATCGTACTCCGACTGATTTCTTCCTTGTCCACGTCCTCGTCCATGAACACTACCACCATCATACTCTTCTCCACAATCCGATGTATATTGATGTCTATCCTGACCACCAACATCTCTACTCTCTACATTCCTCCATTCTCGATTATTCACATTCCTCTCGCGTCTTTGATCATCATCATCTCTAGAACAATCTCGACTCACACTTCTATGATCGTTATCAACACTTCTCTCCCGATTGGAATGTAGTGAAACTCTACTTCTCCTATGGCTCGATTCAGGTGAAACTCTTCTTCTACTTTGACTCATTTCAAGCATCATTCTCTCTAATCGACCAATCCCTTCAGTAAGCTTCTCATTGAAATTCTCGTTGATTCGTTGCTCCATTTCATCGGCCTCTTCTCTTCCGTTCAAAGCATTAATATTGTGATGACGTTGAACTCGTCTTGGCGGCATGATTGAATACTTCCTAAACACTTCAACAAATTCACACTTCAATCAAACACCTTTCGAACTTTGATCCAAAATGAAATGGATCGAAAACTCCAACTTTGTTGCAAAATATGATGAACACGATGAACACATCTTCAACACTTCAAATTCTCGGCTCTAAGACTCGATTTAGCTATGATTGGCTAAAACAAGCTCTGATACCAAACTGACGCAGCGGATTACACAAAACGATGTAGATCGATGAAAGTAGCAATCGATGGATTGATGAATACTGAAATGCCCGAACTCGTTGATCCGAAGATACCGAATTCTAGCTATCCCGAACTCGTTGATCGCGCACGATACCGGGTTCAAAGATCTGCGATTCTTCACGCGTTGATCAAGCGCACTTGATTCCGCGAATCGGCTTCAACAATCGAAGATTCGAGCGCACTCAAATGTCGAAGGTGGAGATAGGAGATACACTCGACTACCAATTAGATGAAAGCACAAAGCTAACAAAAGAGAATTTTTTTTCAAAAAATCAACAACCGATACAAATGACATAACTCCCTATTTATAGGGTTACAACAAAACAACTCACCTAAGTCGTATATGACTTAACGACTTATCAAAGAAATTACAACACTTAGGTCGTTACATGACCTTCAACAGCAATTACATCATATTACGACTTAAGGAAATTGCAATATAAAAACAACACAAGTCGAACGAAATACAATGACTTAAACCAATTTGTTCACGCGACTTATACAAAACAGCATCTCGCGACTTATCACATTATCTCACGACTTATCATTTTATCTCACGACTTATCATTTTACGAGTTATCCACTTCATCTCTTCGATTCATCAAATCTCGCGAGTTAAGGGAAGTTCGGTCACGATTAGTGGAGGCGCTTCACGACTTAGGCTGGAGAAGGCACGACTTAAAGAAAACATTCGTCTTTAATGCTTCGCGATTTAGGGCTGGAGAAAGGGACGAGTCATTAGAAAGGTTTAAGTTGGATGGTGTTATGTCGTAGGGATTATGTCGTGGAGGAATTAGGTTGGATTGGTGGTTAGTTAGGTTGTAGACCGATTCAGGCATTTGGAAATTAGATCGTCTGGTTTTCGGTAGGCTGTGATATTGTGGAGATAGGTCGGAGGCATTAGGTCGTGGGTCGCGGTGGAGTTTTAAGTCGTGGGAAGGAATAGGTCGTGGAGATTGTTCGCTAGGTCGTGAGGAGTTAGGTCGGAGAAGAATTAAGTCGTGGGGATTAGGTCGTACTTGACTTAGTTTTAGGTCGTTGAGTCGCAGAACTGTTAGGTCGTGGGCCTGTGATTGTGGTGGAGTTAGGTCGCTGGATGAGGTTAGGTCGTGGGGAAGGCTAGGTCGTAGGTCGTGGTGGTTGGTAGGTCGTGAAGGTGGGTCGCTCATTCTTGAATCTAGGTATGCCACTGCATCAGAATTGGACCCAAACAAGAATGGATAAAACTTGTTCACTAGCAGAGTCCACTAAAGGATTCCAACGAGTAACAATGAACAGATTCCCTAATATAATAGTTGACTCTACTTCTAAGATTTTTAAACAATCATCCAGACATGAAATTTAAAAGTAAAACATAGTGTTGTCACTTCTCATTTTAATTTTACCTTTCAATCTCCAATTTTTTATCAGGTTATATTTAACAGCCAAAAACGGCGGATCATCATAAAAGAAACCAGCAATTTAATCACGTTAAAATTCAGAACCCGCTTCAATACCTTCCATAGGAGGTATATTGATACCGTTAAAAGATTTTAAATCAAAAGAGCGAGGAGAAGACTCACCCACATTACGTGGCTTCAACGAGAAAAGAGAAGCCCAACTCGATTTGTTCATATCATTAGTTATGGAGCTGAATTGGGTAAAGGAATATGTCCAGAACATGAAGTATTAGCTGCTGGATTATGGCTAGGAATTTCAACATTAGCCTTGTGGAAAACAAGGCATAGCACATGATTCTCCTACAAAAGCATGTTCAGATTCTCCACCATGATTAACAGAATCCGCCACAAATTCATTTTCATAAACACATTGACTTCAGCCAGCAGTAACAGGAATCACAGCCTCAACTTCCAGGTGCTAATTCATTTCATCGCTATTAGAACCAAGAATATTCCCTATGTTATTAATGGTTCTCCATATCTCATCACTACCATGTATAGCAGCTGCTAGCAGGGAGACATAGGCGAAGCACACTTATCACCCAAGTTGCTCAGCCCAGAAGCAAGAGCAGCTGAAAATTCATAGTTCATTAGGTTATTAGCAAGGTCATAGAATTTTTTCAAATCACCAAAGTCGGAGATGTTAACGGTAAACCTTAAGACATGGAACCTGAAGCATCGCTAGGAGGAAACTGTAGAAGTGGGGCCACTCCAGAAGTAGATCCAACCAGCGGGACAACAGCAGCAACAATCATAGAGGTAGCAGCCTGACTACTTGAGAAAGTGGCACTAGCGATGTAGCAAATGGTCAACCACTGTGGGTAATGGACCTACCAAAATAAACTAACTTATTAAAACACAACTTTGCTTTGCAATTTTTAGCCATCCAAATCACTTAGAACAATAGCAACGGATTGAGCCCTACATTGACGATTTGGGGAGCTAAGGGAAGGCCGCCATTTTTGTGTGTTAAAATGATCTATTATTATTTTAATATATATAGAATTATTTAAACTAACTTAACATATATATATATATATAATATTTATATAAAATAATAGTTTATATACATACATATATTTCGGCAACATATACTTGCATATTGGATGACCTAACGTGTCTGTTGTGATGTAAATCCCAATATCTATACATGGACAAGTTATACCTTGCACCTGTTGATATGTTACACATGCATACACAGACATATATATATATATATGTATGTATGTATGTATGTATGTATGTATGTATATACCAATACGTAAATTAAATAGAACTATATAATTTATAAATTCAATTAAAATAAAAGATTTTATTTAAATAATATTTAGAAATATTCTAAATAAATTAGACTTCATTGTCCTAATAATGATCCAAAAAGGGAATTTTTTTTTGAAATTCACCCATAACTTTCACTATGGGCTAGCCTAGTTTCAACAATTGTATCGGAGTCCAATAACCTATGTAGTCTAAATTAGTCATGTTACGGTAACTATTAAGCTCACAGCCCTGATAGTGTGGTGTCTAGAAAGGTAGTGTCGAAGGAATGGGTTTATGTAATTAAGTACTCTACCTTACCTGGCTATCGGCCTGACCTAAAAAGATATATGAGCCCAAAGATTGCCTGTAATAGATGAGGCCCAATTTAAATTGGGCCTTGGGCTAATTTTCAAAATTGTTTGAAAATTAAAAATAAACGATTTTAAATTTACAAGTTAAATTTAAAATAAGATATAAATATATTATAAAAGTTATAATATAATAAAGTTTTCAAAATGTTTGAAATTAATTTAAACTAATTTCAAATTTTTTAATTTTTTAATTTTTTAATAAGATTAACAAAATAAATTAATTAAATGAGTTAATTAATAAATTAATACATGTATTATATATTATGATATATGTTATGTTATTTTAAATTGTTTAAAATAACATAAGAATACATGTATGTATATGAATTAAATTTTGAAAGTAATATAATTTAATTAAAATAGTTTAATCAAATAAATTAGTTAAAAGGTTAATTAATTAAATAATATACACATGTATATGATATAGGTGTTATACTATAAAAGTCATAGTATATATTAATTAATGAATATAAATGTTATATATTAATATGTAATTAATTAAAATGTTAATTAACTAAAAATAATTAAATAAGATTTAATTAATATAATGTTATATATAAGACTATTATATAAGTAATATATAATATAAAAGCTATATAATAATAAAACTTATATAATATGAATGTATAAACTAAAAGGTGAAACATTAAAGAAACCAAATAGACTTAAGGCATAAATACATACATAAATGTTTGTATACCGTGATTTTCAATGTGTCCGACACTTGAATAATGAGAATAATTCATAAGAATTGTATTATTCCATAAGTCGATATCACTTAATATTATATATATATTAAAGATTATGAATCTTTAATATAATGTTGTCCTCTACCATATATATATTAATAAATTATTTGCATACTCCTTAGTTGGTGAGCAAACTCAAGTTAGGGATGTTATGTGTAGTATTATTAATATATTGAATAGATAAGGTAAGCTAACCATATGTATTTGTTGAGCAAACTCAAGTTACATGTACTATACTTCGGCCTTCGCGCTATGGTAGGTACGAGTGAACAATTTCGTTTCGATTTCTTGAGCAAACTCGAGGTCGAAGTGAAATTAGAACAAGGTACCAAGGGTTAGGAGTTGTATACGATACAACCGATAATGAGTTATCCATCATCCGTGGAGCTATGATTTTTTAAGTAAACTCAAGGTCAGAATTTCAAGGTGGACGAATCCTAACACCTACTAGTGAAGTAGAAAGACTTCTATGTTTCGACTTAGGGTTTGGCGAAACATAAAAAACTAGTGGGAGCTTATTAGTAAAATGAAACATAAAGTTTAACCTTACTAATATTATAAGAACTGCTACTATGATTTGTCCTAATGATCAACCACTTAAACTTGTAGAAAATAACAACTCCAAAACTATTTTCTTAAACCGACAAACTACTAGACCTAACTATACTGACTGGCTAAGAGCAATTAAAATAGCGTTGACTTATAAGTGCCTTTGGACTGCTATTATATGCGAACCTAAAGAACAACCCACCAATGATGTGGACCCCGAACTATGACTTTTTTATGAAAAATGGGTGTCATACCTAGAAATCGCCACAAGTTTTCGTGTTGTATACGTTAAACAAGCCGTTGTAGAGGCAGCATGAAAATACGTCTGTCCATGAGATATTTGATAGTCTCAAGGCACTGTTAGGTGAACAGTCACGTTCCATGAGGTATGAGCTTATGAAGAAACTTTTCAATACCACAATGACCAAAGGGCAAAAAGTGGACGGTTACATGCTGATGATGAAGGGCTATCTTGATAGGCTTTCGCATTTGGACGTATAGATAATCGACAAATTGCAAGTAGATTTGATCATTGGTTCACTTACTCCTCAGTATAAACCGTTCATACTGAATTATAACATGAACCAATTGAATGTGAATCTCGTAGAGCTCCTCAATATATTAAGGTCGACAGAGTCACAATCTAAGGATCATGAGGTTGTAATTGCTATTAAGGGTAATGTATCATCTTCGAAAAGTTCGAAAAAGCGGAAAAGAGATGGTAAAAAGAACAAGAAAAGTAAGAAAACCGAAGACAAGAGTGAATGTCACCACTGCCATAAGAAAGGTCATTGGAAAAGGAATTGTCCTGACTACTTGAATATTGTTAGGAAAAGGAAGCAGAATGGTTCTACAGCTCCAACAGGTACATTTATGATTCAAAATTATTTTTTAATCAATAAAATGTCAATTTTTCAGATACTAGATCTAGTACTCATATATGTAATTCATTACAGGGGCTTAGGAGCTAGCATTGTATGGCAAAAGAAGAGATAAAACTCCAAGTTGCTGCTGGATCTATGGAAGATGCAACGAAAATAGAAGACTACATTTAGTTTTGCCTAGTGGATTAGTATTAGTATTAAATAATTGCTATTTTGTAAATGACTTTATTTATGGTATTATTTCTGTTTCTAGATTGTCTAAGACTGGATATATATTTCAATCTACAAATAATTTTATGAACATTAGCCTGGATGGAAATAAAGTTTGCGATGGTATTCTTGAAAATGGATTTGTGTGATAATACTAATTATTTGTGTTCTATGAATAATGCTTCTAACAATAAAAATGATATTTATCTTTGACATTGTAGGCTATGTCATATTAGTGAGAAACGACTGTACAAATTGAAAGTTGAAGGTTTTCTGCCATTAATTGATTTTAAATTACTTGACATGTGTGAGTCATATCTCAAAGATAAAATGACTAAGTACCCCTTAAGTGGGAGCAATGAAAGAGTGATGAATTCTTAGGGTTAGTAAATAGTGATGTATGTGGCCCGATACCAGTAATTACCAAAGATAATATTTCTTACTTTGTTACCTTTACTAATGATTTCTCAAGACTAAGATATGTGTTCGTTATGAAGAACAAGTATGACGTCTATGAGAAATTTGTTGAGTATAAAAATATAGTAGAAAATCAAATAGACCGTAAGATTAAAATCCTTCGATCAAATCGAGGAGTGAGTATATTGGATAGGATTTCCCACAATACTTAAAAGATAATAGGATTATCTCTTAGGTTACTGCACCATATACTTTGTAATACAACGGTGTGTTGGAGTGAAGGAATCAAACCCTATTAGATATGGATTGTTTCATGATGAGTAAGGCTGAGTTACCTCTGTCTGATTGGGGATATGCGCTCGAAAACGCAGCGCATATCTTGAACTTGTTACCCACTAAATCTGTGCCTAAAACATCATATGAGATGTGGTATGGTAAGAAACCCTAACTAAAATATTTGAAGGTGTAGGGTTGTCCAGCGTACGTTAAGAACATTAGTCCGAATAAACCAAAGGCAAGATCAGTACTGTGTAAATTTATAGAATATCCCAAAAACTCAATGGGATAATGTATTCTATAATACCAAGGAACAAAAGGTTGTTGTTTCTCGACATGCTATTTTTCAAGAAATGGAATTTTTATCAAAAGAAATTAACAGTGAGATTGTAGACTTGGATGAGATCTAAAAAGTTAATACTAGGCCAAACCAGTTGGAGAACTAAGTTCATCCGTATATGAAAACACGCAACCTATCGGAAGGTATGGTAGGGATCTCTCGCACTAGAGAGATACTACAGTTTTCTCGTGGATGGCGAGAATGAGGACTCTGTCTTAGATGATGACACTCCTCTGTCCTTCCAACAAGTGATGTAGAGTAAAGTCTCTACACTCTGGCTGGGAGAAATGAAATCCGAGATGGATTCCATGTACGAAAACAAAGTTTGGACTTTGTCGAACGTACCCGAAGGGTTAAAACCCATCGACTGCAAATGGATTTTTAAGAAAAACCTAAGTGCAGATGGAGAAGTAGAGATTTATAATGCAAGACTAGTTGTGAAAGGATTTCATCAAATTCAAGGTGTTGATTATGATGAGACTTTTTCACTCGTAGTCATGCCGTAGTCCGTTCGGATTATGCTAGCCACCGCTGCATTCTATGACTATGAAATATGGCAAATGGATGTAAATACGACTTTTCAAAATGGTGATTTAGAAGAAACCATTTAGATGTTGTAGCCTGATGGTTTTGTGGTCAGTAGGAGCGAGGGAAAGGCTTGCAAGTTGTTAAAGTCCATTTATGGAATTAAACAAGCTTCATGTAGTTGGAACAAGTGTTTTGATAAAGCAATCAAACAATTTGGTTTTCATCAGAACATAGAGGAAGCAGGCATATACAAAAAGGAACTGGGCAACACTATTGTATTCTTACTACAAGGATGATCTATTATTGATTGGCAATGACACTTGGTTATTGCAACTAGTGAAAGCTTGGCTTTTCAAGAACTTCTCCATGAAGGATTTAGGAGAAACATCATATATGTTCGGTATAAAAATCCATAGAGCTAGATCTAAGAGGCTGCTGGGATTGTCCCAATCCCTATACATAGAACCATACTAAAAAGGTTCAGTATGGAGAATTCCGAGCGTGGAAACGTTCCAACTTCCAACGCAATATGGAATCATCCTTTCTAAGAAGGATGCTCCTCATACTGATGAGGAGAAAGAGCGAATGAAAATGATCCCTTATGCTTGAGCCATAGGATCTATAATATACGCTATGTTATGTACTAGACCGAATGTGACATACACATTAGGATGCATAAGCGGATATCAATGTAATCTTGGAGAAAAACATTGGATGACCGAAAAATGCATACTTAAGTATTTAAGAAATACTAAGGACATGTTCCTCATATGCGGGAATAGAGACCTCCTTATGAAGGGGTACAAAGATACGAGCTTTCAAAGTGATATTAATGATAGTAAGTCAATGTTTGGCTATGTTTTTACACTTAACGGTGGAGCCATTAGTTGGAAAAGTTCCAAGCAAGAAACAATTGCTTATTCCACGATGGAGACTAAGTACATCGCCCTCAATGAAGCAGAAAAGGAGGTAGGTTTGATGCGCAAGTTTTTGAGGGAGCTCGGAGTGATTCCCAATACTGATAATCCTATTGCATTGTTTTGTGAAAACAATGCCGGCAATACAAATCCCAAAGGAGCCAAGAGAACACAAGAAGTCGCGACATGTTTTTCGAAAGTTCCACCTGATTAAAGAATTCATTGGGAAGAAAGAATTCATGATTTAAAGGGTAGATATCAAGGACAACATAGCAGATCCATTCGCTAAGGGTCTATGTAGCATCTCATATATGGAGGCCAAAAGCTAAGCGCTACAGATGCTACAGTCATCTACAGTATTAACTTCTGGTGACGAAATACGGAAATGCTAATAGTATTCATAAAATCAGAAGCACTTCAATAAGAACAAAATCACAGATTTCAAAAATAACATTTTACTGCTTACACTTCAAACAAATTCATATTCAAATTACATAATCCCATGTCCATTTCCCAAGTAAAGATCAATTATAATCATTACAAAACTACGCCAAGAGTGACATATGACGATGACCCCTTGGTTGATCAGAGAAATATAGTCATAATTGACTTAATATACACAACGGAAAATGAACAGAATAATCTGTATTCCTAATTAGCTATCCATCAGCCACCTGCTTGTCTTCGGAAGCTTTATTCGCCAAAATCAAAATTTGAAAACCTTAACCCTCAGCCTACTCAAATCAATTTTGAGCACCCGAGAGTTTAATGGGAAACAAAAACTATAAGTCAGACATAAAGCCTGGTGTGAATAATTTTGTTACATCTCGGTTTACAGATATAAAGTGAGACAACGCCGCTTAGCGGAATGGGTTTCCCCTCATTAATATCCTTTCAAAACATATATATTTTGCAATTCTTTTCCTACAACCAAACTGGTTAATAAAGCTGATTATATCAAAATAGCAATATCCTTTATGCTAATAAATGGACTATCTGTCCGTAAAACAAGTAATTATGTGAACTATCTGCCCATAACAGGATAGCAAGGTTCGTTATGCTAACAAAAGGACTAACTGTCCGGAAAACAATAGTAAGGTCTGTTATGCTACAAATGGACAACTGTCTATAAAACTTGGCTGACTGCCCGCAAACTGGACTAACTGTCCGAATCAAAATGGACTACTATCCGAATTCTTTCCTTAGGGTTAACTATCCTTTAAATTTTCTTTGAACACCTTTTCAAAATGATTTAGTCCTTCAAATCATATATATACAAGGAAAATATATCTTTAGCTTTACTCTAAGCTATTTTGTCACGATATATATACTTTACTCAAAATAATGTTGATGAATTTTAATGAGGATTGACTATCCTTCAAAATAAGTTAAAGTCCTTTTTAACTTGAAATACTTAGACTATATTGCCTATTCAATACATTCGAAACCTTTGTTTAAAATCTTTAAATAACCCTTTCGAAACCCTTGAAGGTAACGCCTTCGAAACCATTGAAAGCAATCGAAAACAATAAAAGTCTTTCTTTTGAAAGCTTTAAAACATTAGACATCCTTCTTTAAAACCTTTTAAACCTTGCCTTTAGAAAACATAGGAAAACCTTCCTTTTCAACTTTGTCGAAACCCTGGAGAACCGCCCCTTTCGAAACCATTCATTAAAACCTTTCAAAAGCTTTGATACTCAACTCCTTTGAAAGCACTTTAGGTTTAATTTAAAACATGTGGAAACCTTTCGAAACCATTCAAAGTTAACTCCTTCGAAATCTTTGAAAACGTCTTGGTTGATACCATTTAAAACTATCTCTTTCGAAACTATTTTGGGTTTTACTTCAAACATAGAAAAATGTCTTAAAAACATTTAAGTTGAAAGCTTCTGTTTCGAAACCACTTCCTAAGTAATGAAGTGATTGTGTCGAAACCATCCCTTCGAAAGCATTGGAGAGGTAGGTAGATTTTCTAAAACAAAACAACCCTTTAAAACCTACTAGGTCGAAAGGTAAAAAGGCGCCAGCTAGATGTTTCGACTTAGTCGAAAGAATTTATTTAAAATAAAGATACAACCCAATCGAAACCATTCTTTTAAACTATTTGACCTAGTCGAAACCCAACCAAGTCAAAAGCATCTTAGTCGAAAGCAAGCATGCACATTTTTACTTAAAACCAAAGTAAAGCTTCAACCCTTTCGAAACCCCTTGATTTCGACTCTATACCTTTCGCCTACATCCAATTCATTACGTACTAGTTACTTGATACCATATGCATTAGTTTCGACTATGTCGAAGGCGATAGTATGGAGGCGGAACCTAGTGCCGAAAGAGACGAAATAACGAAAAACCTTTTTGTTAGAACTTTAAACTATTTCTTTTATACCTAACCTGCCTTGTTTGTCAAAATCTGATTGGTTGCCATAACATTTTTTCAAAAGTGCTGCCATTTTCCAGAATTAACAAATTCAAATTATTTACAAAAAGCCCCTTCTCCATTTTAAAATAGAGGAAATTAGGTTAACGGACAAATGTTGAAAAAAAATAGGCTGAAGGACACCAAGTTTCATTTTTAGGCTGAAGGACAAATGCTAGTTATAATTAGCATTATATTCAAATTTTACACTGTATAAAATGCTAGTTATATCTAGCATTATATTCAGTTTTACACTATACAAAATGCTAGTTATAGCTAGCATTGTCTTTCAGCCTAAAAAACAAACCTTTTGTCCTTCAGGCTAATTTTTTTTCTAAGTTTGTTCTTGTACCTATTTTCCTGTTTAAAATATATAAAACATTTAAGTCCCATACCTTAAATAATTTTATATACCTATCAAAATGCTTAGGAAAAATCTGGAGAAATTCCACAAAATCACTTTAACATATAAAAATTTTAGACCCAAACAAATAATTATTTACCCGTAAATAATGTATAACCCAAAATACCATTTTCTTTATTAGAAAATTCATATTAATTCCACAAAAATTCAGAAAAATCTGAAAATTGAAAACCATCTCCAAAATATTATTTATGATCTTCATAAAAATTTGCAAGGCATTTGAATGTTATTTAATAGGGTTTTCATCTTAAAACATATCGTAAATTCATTATGAAAAACCATAATTCATCAACAAGTATATATCTTTATTCCATCATTCAAAAACATGGCAAATCATTCCAAATATTCAGAATTCATTTTAAAACCGAAAACACAATTGAAAATGAGATGTAAACATTATTCACCTTAGCCTTTGCGATTAAAGAGATTGAGATATGAATAGATTTGATTTGCTTAAGCTTCTTCCTAGCTTATCTTCTTTCTTTTTCCCCTTTTCCTTATTAATGGTGGCCGGCCTTGAGTTTTCAAAATTTAGAAATGAAATGACCGTGTAAATGATACACGGCTATGGTTTGGAGAATATAGGAATGGCCTCTTTCGTATTTTACCCCTCCTCTACTTCAATTTAACTCTTATTTTAATTCACTGTTAAATGGCACGGCTATACCTTAATTAAAATCAAATCTCAATCCCCTAATCAACACATTATTTTATTTAATTTAACTAATTAAATATTCTAAATAATGTTACAAAAAATCTGGGGTGTTACAGACTCCCCTCCTTAAAGGATTTCGTCCTCGAAATTTATGATAAGGTACACAATAAATAAAATAATGAGGTAAAACATACCATCAAACAAGTCAGGATGAGTATCTCTAATCCTGCTCTCAATCTTCCAAGTACAGTCTCTGTCATCGTCGCTCCACTAGACTTTGACTAACCTGACCGTCTTGGTTCTAAGCCTTTTCTCATCTCTCGCAACAATGCAAACTGGCTTCCTCACCATAGTCAAATCCGGTTCTACTACTAAGTCATCTAGCACAGTCGGTGCAATAGTAGTCTCCGGGTCTTTAACACACTTTCTAATATGAGAAATATGGAAAACATTGTGGACTCCTGCCAAACTGCTCGGTAACTCAACTCTATATCGAGTTTTCCGATCCTCTCAACAATAGGAAAAGGTCCAACGAACCCTGGTGCCAACTTCCCTGATTTTCCAAACCGAATCACACCCTTCATTGGTGTCACTATGACGAAAACTTGGTTCCCAACTGAGAACTCTAGATCTTTCCGTCTCTTACCTGCATAACTTTTCTGCCTAGACCGAGCCTTCTTCATTCTTGCCCGAATGACCTTAATCTTTTCTGCAGCTTCTCTGACTAAATCTGGACCAAGAACCAACCTACCCTCGGTCTCTAGCCAACATACGGGAGATTTGCATGGCCTTCCATACAAAGCTTCAAACGGTGCCATCCCAATACTAGTCTGATAACTGTTGTTATACGAAAACTCGACTAAATGCAGATGGTCTTACCATGATCCCCCGAAATCTAGAACACAAGCTCTTAACAAACCTTCCAAGATCTTATTAACCCTTTCTGTTTGCCCATCCGTTTGCGGATGGTAAGCGGTACTCATCTTGAGCTTGGTTCCCAAAGCTTCCTGCAGACTCTTCTGGCACTCGCTAGTGAACAAAGGATCTCTATCACTAACTATGCTACTAGAAATCCCATGCAGTCTGACCACATTCCTCATGAACAACCTTGCTAAAATAGGTGTCATTCCGGTTGAACTAACTGGAATGAAATGAGCAATCTTGGTTAATCTGTCCACTATGACCCATATACTATCATTTCTCCTATTCGATCTTGGCAACCCGTCAATAAAGTACATGGATATAGAATACCACTTCCACAATGGAATATTTAACGGCCGAAGCACACCAATTGGTTTTTTGTGTTCGGCCTTTGCCTGCTGGCAATTCAAGCACTGCTTTACACACAAACCAATATCCCGCTTCATACCTTCCCAAAAGAAACTCCTCTTCATATCCTGATACATCTTAGTACCCCCTGGATGAATGGTGAACTTCGAACGATGGCATTCCCCCATGACTTCTTTCCTTATGTTTCTTACACTCGGAACACATAATCTTCCTTTCTTTTTCAACCACCCATTCTGGTCAAGACTGAAATCTTTCAAGTCATCGCTCTCAGTTCCTTCTCTAAGCTTCCTGATCCGTTCGGCTAACACTGGATCCTCCATCTGTTTAGAAGCAATATTTTCGATCAATACTGGTCGAACTTCCAAACAAGATAATACAACTGTATCTCCACTAGACCTAGCCTTGGATCTCCATTGCACTCTGCAAACTGCTAATGATTCCAAATCCTTCCACTCGGCAATCATCGCCAAAACTGCATTATGATGTTTCCTGCTAAGTGCATCTCCAACCTTATTGCCTTTCCCTTGTGTGTACTCAATCCCAAAATCATAAGAAACGATAAACTCTAACCACCTTTGCTGCCTCATGTTTAACTCCTTCTAAGAGAACAAATACTTCAGCGACATATGATCGGTATATAACTCAAACCTTTCTCCCAAAAGGTAATGTCTTCACACCTTCAAAGCAAAAATAACTGCAGCTAATTATAAATCATGTGCCGGATATCTGACCTCATGCGGTCTAAGCTGTCTAGAAGCATAGGCTATCAATTTACCTCTCTGCATCAGCACAGCTCCTAGTCATGTTCCACACGCATCGGTATAAACCACCAAACCTTGATTTTCTTCTGGAACAACCAACACAGGCGCATGTGTCATAAGTGTTTCAAACCCTGGAATGTTTCCTCACACTTATCAGTCTACACAAACTTCACATCCTTTCTTGTTAGCTTGGTCATCGGTACCGCTATCCATGAAAAATCCTTAAATAACTACCAACAATATTCAGCCAACCCCAGGAAACTCTTTTCTCGATTACTGTCTTGGGTCTCTTCCAACTATTTACTGCCTGAATCTTAGTTGGATCTACTGACAACCCTTCCGCTGAGACTACATAACCACGAAACTTCACTTCTTTCTTCCAGAAGTGACACTTCGAAAACTTCGCTTTCAGCTAATGCTGCCTCTACGTCTCAAGCACCACTTTAAGATGAACTTCATGATCTCTTTCATCCTTAGAGTAAATCAAGATATCATCTATGAAAACTAATACGAACCTATCTAAGTGCTCTCAAAAAACTCGGTTCATCAAATCCACAAAGGAAGCTGGCGCATTAGTCAGTTCGAATGGCATGACTAACCATTCGTACGACCCATACCTGGTCCTAAACGTCGTCAAAGGTATACTATCCTCTGCTACTCTGAGCTGATGAAAACCTATCGCTAAATCCAACTATGAAAATACCTTGGCTCCACTCAACTGGTCGAACAAATCATCAATCCTGAGCAATGGATATCGATTCTTTATCGTCCTCTCATTCAACTTACGATAATCGATACAAAGCCTCAGCCATCCATCCGACTTCTAAGCAAACACTGTAGCTGCTCCCCAAGGCGAACTACTCGGCCTGATAAGAGTCTTTCCTTCTAAATGTTAGTTCTTAAGATGATGGTTTTGATGACAACAACCTTAGGACTTGTTATAAAATATAAATACTATTATTCTTGTCTAGATATATATGTATATGCAGGATATATATATGCAGGTACTGAGAATGAAGATTGTACAATATAAAGATTTAAGACTAAGTATAGAGATTCAAGACTAACGAATTCCAAATTGAAGAAATCAAGACTGAAGACTCATGAATATCAAGAGTTCAAGATATCAAGATAAGTAATAGTCTAGATTTATGTTAAAACTTCATAATAGCACTAAAATCTTTATTCAGATTTTAATTGTGGAATAGAATCCACCATCTTGCTTTAATAGTGGGATGGAACCCACGACCTCTTTAGTGGGATGGAATCCATGATATTCTCTAGTGGAATGGAATCCACGAAAATTTCAAGATTATTTATTTTTTAAAACTATATTTTTAAAGGCATCTCTATCAATTTAAATATTTTAGCCTTAATTCAAAAACTATTTATAATCATATTAATTTCAAAATTATCTCTTGTTTTTAACTATCTCTTGATTTTAATATTTTAGCTTTAATATATTTTAAAGAAATCTATACTTAGTTTTTAATATTACTTTTATATTATAGATTATATATTTTAAGATTACTTTCTAAAACTCTTTTATAAATTTAAATTATATTCAAAAAGGTTTACAAAGTTTAGAAATTGTTTTGATAAGTTTTAGAATAGAAATCATTTAAAGCAAAATCTATTTTCAAAAATAACATAGGCATGTCAACATCCCTCATCCCCCCATGTCGACATGGTAGCTGTAGAATTTAAAATTCAAATTTTCAAAAGAAGTGTCTATTCATCATAACCTATCGCAAATGGACATGACCGTTGTTCTCCTATAAATACCTGTTGTTTTCAACGAATTTTAAGTTAGTTTTTCTTCATTTCTTCACTCCATCTTCTCCACTCAAATATTCTCTTATATTTCAAATGCTTTAACAAAACTCTACCGAAATTCTAAATGAATCAAACTCAATCATCTCTAGTTTTATTCTCTACCACTCTCTCTCAAAGATCTCAGTGCTATTCAGAGTTATATGATCATTTGTAATCAAAGAAGTGAATCGAGTCTCTCTCTATCAAAGTGTGATTGGAAACGGTGTGATTGTGGCCCGTAAATCAATTGGGTGTGATTGTAGCCCGTAAATCAATTAGGTGATCTTGTGGCCTGGTTAAATCAAGAGAGTTTGTCCCGAACTTGGAGATAGGAGGGTGTATCTCGTGGCCTTGAAATCGAGGTTGTAATATCGACATTATATTTGAAAAGAAATCTGCACAAGAAATTGTGTGGGACTGGATGTAGGGTAACTCCGAACCAGTATAAAATTCTAGTTTGTTCTTTCCATTACTGCTTTTATTTACTATTTGCATATGTGTCTGATTTTGCGATTGTTTTTGTGTTTGGATTTAATTTGAAAAGATTTCAAAAAGATTCATAAAATTAATTAAACACTATTCACCCTCCCTCTTGTGTTAAGCCTTAAGATCTGTAATCCGCATTTCCTACATTTGGTATCAAAGGGAGGTTTTCAAAGTTATCATAATTTGAATTTTGAAAAAGTTTAAAATGACAATTTTTGGAGATTCTGTTTACACTAGTTCAAAACTGTCCAAATCATCATTATCTCATAAGTTTGCATATTGTTATTATAGAAAATTAATTTATCTACCGAATTGGTATGTTGTGCAGGAACAGATATGTTATATGGCTTTTGAAGAATCAACACTCAATGAGCAAATGGCGCAAATCAAGAAAAACAAATGGATACTTAATAGTGGATGTTCAAGACACATGACTAGTAATTCGGAGATACTGAATGACATAATTTATGAAGATAGAGGAATGGTCAACTTGGGAGACAATTCAAAAGGATATGTGATTGGCATCGGCAATGTCGGTAACTCTAAAACTCCTAATATTTCTGATGTTCTGTTAGTTAGGAATCTAAAACACAACTTACTTAGCATAAGTCAACTATGTGACAAGGGCTACAAAATTAAATTTGAAAAGGATAAGTGTCACATCAAAGATAATAAATCAAATATTATCGTTGAAGGAATTAGGAAGAACAATATTTATATTCTCAGTATGAAAATCTCAAATGATAACCTATGTCTTTTGGCTAATACAAGTGACCCTTGGATTTGGCAAAAAAGATTTAGGCATTTGAATTTCAAACTCTTATCTAGACTTTCAAAACTTGATCTAGTAAGAGGTCTCCTTAAAATGGATTTTAAAGTAGATAGTATATGTGATGCTTGTCAATTAGGAAAACTTAGAAAGAGTTCATTTAAATTGAAAGATATGATTTCAACTTCAAAACCTCTTGAGTTACTATATTTAGATATGTTTGGTCCATCTCAAATTCAATCAATAAATCACAATAAATATGTTTTTGTAATTGTACATGATTATTCTTGATTTACATGGACAATTTTTCTGAAACATAAAAGTGATGCTTTTGATTTATTTAAAACCTTTACAAGAAGAATTCAAAATCAACTTTCTTTAAAAATCAAAACTATTCGTAGTGATCACGGTGGAGAATTTGAAAATGAAAATTTTGAGAATTTTTGTTATCAAAAGGGAATAAATCATAATTTTTCCTTTTCAAGAACTCCACAACAAACCGGAGTGGTAGAGCGTAAAAATAGGACGATTCAAAAGTGTGCAAGAACTATGCTTTCAGAGAGTAAATTACCAAGAAAATTTTGGGCTGAAGCAGTCGCTACAGCTTGTTACATTTTAAATAGGATTTTAATTAGACCTTTAACCAATAAAACACCATATGTACTTCTTTTCAATAAGAAACCAAAGGTATCTTATTTTAAAGTTTTTGGAAGTAAATACTTCATTCTAAATACAAAGGACAATTTGGATAAATTTGATCCTAAATCCGACAAAATATTTATCGGATATTCTAATAGAAGTAAAACATACAGAGTTTTTCAATTTAAAAACTAACACCATTGAAGAAACAATGCATATATCTTTTGATGAAAATTTCAAAGATATTGTTCAAATAAATGATGAAGATGATTTTGTTACTTTAAATAATGAATCAAATGAAACAAATTGTGAAACTGTTCATCCTAATAAAAGGATCAGGCTTTTGAAAGATCATCCTATAGAAAATATACTAGGAAATATTGAATCTTTTGTTAGAACTAGAAATCAACTAAACAAGATGAGTAATGTAGCTTTTATATCAACTATTGAACCCAGAAATCCAAAGGAAGCATCATCTGATGATTCATGGATTCTTGCTATGCAAGAAGAACTGAATCAATTCACCAGAAATAATGTATGGGTACTTATTCCTAGAACTGAGGACAAACTATAATAGGAACTAAATGGGTTTATAAAAATAAAATTAATGAACAAGATGAGGTCCTTAGAAATAAATCTCGGTTAGTCGCACAAGGTTATTGTTAAGAAGAATGAATAAACTTTGATGAAACCTTTGCACCCGTAGCAAGATTAGAAGCCATTATAATTCTACTTGCTTTCGCAAACCACAACAATTTCAAATTATTTCAAATGGATGTCAAAAGTGCCTTTTTAAATGGTTTTGTTAAAGAGGATGTTTATGTTGAACAACCTCCA
Source organism: Allium fistulosum (assembly GCA_030737815.1). Lineage (NCBI taxonomy): Eukaryota > Viridiplantae > Streptophyta > Magnoliopsida > Asparagales > Amaryllidaceae > Allium > Allium fistulosum. The sequence continues at coordinate 1,421,723,518 of CM060901.1, forward strand.
CTTTTTGAAGAAGAAAAGTTTCCAAATCATGTTTACAAATTAAAGAAAGCTTTATATAGTCCGAAACAAGCTCCTAGAGCCTGGTATGACAGACTAAGATCTTACCTATAACAATCAAAATTTGAAATTGGTAAAGTAGATAATACTCTTTTTATTAAAAGGAACAAAAATGATATCCAATTAGTATAGATTTATGTAGATGATATCATTTTCGGATCAATAAACAATGAAATGAACAAAGAGTTTTCTGAATTAATGACAAAAGAGTTTGAGATGAGTCATATGGGTGTACTTACTTTCTTTTTAGGATTGCAAATAAACAATTAGATAGTGGTATTTTCATTAGTCAAGAAAAGTATGCTAGGAATCTAGTTAGTAAGTTTGGTATGACCAGTGCGAGTGGAAAACCCACTCTTATGGCAACCAATAAAGCCTTAAATAAAGAAGACATGTCAAAAGATGTTGATCAAAAACTATACAGGGGAATGATTGGATCGCTACTCTTTATAACTGCGAGTAGGCCTGATATCATGCATAGTGTCTATCTCTGTGCAAGATACCAATCTCAACCTAAAGAAACCCATTTAAAAGCTGTTAAACATATCCTAAGATATGTTAAACACACTTTAGACTATGGCTTATTTTACCTTAAAAACGATTCATTTGATTTAATCTCATATTGTGTTGCTGACTATGCTGGTTGTAAATCAGACCGAAAAAGTACAAGTGGAACTTGTCACTTTTTAGGACATTCTCTGGTTTCCTAGTTTAGTCAAATGCAAAATACTGTCTCACTATCAACAATTGAAGCAGAATATATCTCTGTTGCTTTGGCTTATTCTCAAGTTATCTATATGCAACAGACCTTAAAGGATTTTGGATTAAATATTTCAAAATCACCAATTTATTGTGACAATACAAGTGCAATAAATTTATCCAAAAATCCTACTCATCATGCCAGAACCAAACATATTGATATCAGACATCATTTTCTCAGAGATAATATAAGTAAAGAGATTATTTCTCTTCAATTTATCAACATTGAGAATCAAATAGCTGATATTCTGACCAAACCCTTGAATTAATCAACCTTATTAAATTAAGAAGAGAACTAGGTATTTGTTCTATAACTAAGATATAGTGTATAGATATAGTAACATATATATACATAAATAAATAAAGAAATACAAAATTATTGAAATTTTCAAAGGGACGTCGACATGCCCCTACCCTCCATGTCGACATACAACAGTAAAATTTGAAATTTTGATTTTCCCTCTAAAATCAGTTTGGTGAATATATAATCACAACATTTCAAATTTTTCTGTCTTCTTACTTCATTTTCTTTGTAATAAACTTCTGAAAATATAAAATAACGGCCTCCTCTTCTAAATCAAACCAAAATGCAACATTTTCCTTCCCTTCTCCTAATTATGGTCCATTTCAACGAACTACATTGGCTCGAGTAATGAAGATTGAAGAAATCATGAAGGATTCTCAGCAAATGCTGACTGAATTACAAGTTACTCAAATAAGGATGGCAAAGGAACAAGAGAAATAGGGAAAGATTCGTAGAATTTGCAAAAATTTCTAATGGATAATCATGTAGACCCTATTGTGATTGAGGATGATTCCTCTAACATGCGTAGTCATAATCCATTAGAGGACAATGAAGAAGAAGAAGAGGAAGCGGAAGAAGCGCAAATGGACAAAGACAATAAAGTTATTTGCGTTGTAGAAGTGTGTTTTGACAAAAATGGTAATTTGGTCGAACAACATGGAAAATTTTGTCTCCGTTACCCTAATTGTTCGATTCATAAGTTACCAATTGTCAAGGACTCTCTTTAGATTATTATTATATTAATGTTTTTATATTTTGTGTACTTGTATATATTTGTGTCTATGTTTCATATATGTGTAATGTAACATCATATATAATAAAATTAGATTTATGTTTCGCTTATTATACTTCGTTATTAGCACTTAGTTCTATAGTATAAGTTTAAGGGTGTGACTCCCCACCTCTATACTCACACTAGCCAAGGACAATACGGGGTAATGCCGTCGACTAGCATGTAGAATAAGGCTGTTAAGGAGCGACCATCTGTGTAATTGCTTTGTGCGAGTTCCGATATGTCAGATAATATGACTTGCATTTCATTTCAAGAGAAAATCCGACATATCAAATACAAACTCAAAGCTACTACACAGCGGCTATGTGGGCTTTGGAAAAAAATATAGAAATAAGCATAGCACAAATCAGTCTAAGATATTCATATCACTAAGGCGGAAACAGATATGAATATAACACACAAAAGTGTACACCAAAATAGTGGTCATACAAGATCCACCACATCACAAAAGAATATGTACAAGTGCTAAGCAAAAGAATATGTATACATCAAGAGTCTCTATCTCAAATTTATAAAAGCAAAAACTACTAAGCTAAAGTAGTTAGCCAAAAACCAGAAGCTAGCCCCTGCTAAGAAGTCAAGTGGAAGCACCTGAAACACCTCGGTCTGACCCGAGTATTATTTAAGAAGAAAAATAATAAACAGACCAGTCTAGCTATAAATAGCATATAAGTTGAGATGGAATAAGAGATACGACAAAAATATATGATAACAATAATGCCATACTATGATAAGTATATATTTGATAACAATGAAAATCATACAATATCTCAAATCTCCTCAAATATCCAAAAAGAATATCATATTCTTTAGCTTATTCACCAAACCTTAAATATTGACAAAACATATCAATGCAAATCACAAAAATTGGTGAAACACAAATTCTAGAAATCAATAATTAGAAATCCAGAAATCACAAAGGGGGAGGTCTGTCACAAACGGGAGCATGAAAACTCACCAACACGTGTATCACAAACAGGACGCTATCTCATGGTCGCTAACCATAGAGCCGATGCAACGACGTAGTGCAATAACGGTACGCCCGAGGAACCTGAAACTCAAATGAGCCGGAACAACGACATAGTGCAATAACAATACGCCCGATGAACCTGAAACTCAAATAATTCGGAACAACGACGTAGTGCAATAACGGTATGCTCGATGAACTCGAAACTCAAATAATTCGGAACAACGACATAGTGCAATAACGGTACGCCCGATGAACCGAACTCCACCCATTGGTCGCTAGCCTATAAAAATGAGATGAAGCTCAATAAAATAAGTTAAATCACACCAAGCTAGTAAATAAATGAGTTTAGCTTCATGTCCTATAACCACTGGCTTAACTTAAATATTTACGAACAAATTGTAGATTTCCACTCAAAAATACAAAATTATCCTCATCGATCAATAAGAAGTGTAAATTACACTAAGCTAGTAAATAAACAAGTTTAGCTTTATGTCCCATAACCACTAGCTTAACTTAAATATTTACGAACTAATTTTAGATTTCCACTAAAAAATTATCACAAGATTTCAATTGAACAAGTCTAAGAATTAACCGACAAAGTAAACGCAAGCATTTCATACCACTTGTTTTGCTAAGTCGTTTAATTGGATTTCTCGTACGAATGAGGTAAAGGTTTGTATATACTAATAGATTGGAAAACGGTTTTAAAAAGAGCTTTGTATTTAAAAGTATTGTTAAAATCATTTTTGTGAAAGAGTTTGAGTATTTACTACTAGTATAGAAACCTTTGTATTTAAAAGTGACAAATCACAGAAATGATTGTAAAAACAATCTATCACCAAAAATCCACATTCGACGACGTGAATTCAAACCATAAAAATCGATATCAAATCCCAATCAAATGGATATTCCGAAAAATCTATAAATGAAGTCATCAAAGTCGATAATAATTAACAACAACTAACCGGATCAACAAAAATCGATAAAAATTGGAAATCCACTCAAAAAGAGCCAAAATAGGCAAAACTGCACAGAACCAGACGTCTGGAATTCCTTCCAGACGTCTGGATTTTGCCTCTGCTTTGTTTTCTTTTTCCAGGGACCCCTTCCAGACGTTTGGGATTTTCAACCAGACGTCTGGATTTTCCTACTAGGCAAAAAATCAGCCTAGTCCAAATGGGCAAAAATCCAAACCGGAAGCGATCGAACGAGCGATGGATGCTAGGGATTTATGCCGATCGACAACCCAGCCCTATAGGCTCTTCGATACACCACCAAAAACATGTCAAAACATCCAAGATAGGATCTTTAACGATTTTGACTTCAAAATACCAAAATTGGAAAATTCACCAAATCAATTCAAATCAAAAGCAATTGAACATGAAATAGGTGTTAGTAATTCATACCTAACAACAATGAAAGCTATAGACATAGATGTGAGTTCAAGAACTCATCTTTAAAACTCAAAACAAAACGAATGAGAAGCTCTAAAACAAGGCAAGATCAATTCCTCTTCAATACACCTTTAGAATCATCAATCTATTATCAAAGGTGAAGCTTTTCCTAAGTTAGGTTATAGGAATTTCTGAAAATTGAAGAGAGAATGAGATGGAGAAGATGAAGAGGATGCTTACCTAAGCTTCTCTTTCATTTTAGAGCAAGAACTTGAACTTCCTAAGAAAACTAGGGCTTAGGAATTTTAATTTTCCATCTTTTCCCCCATTATTTCCTTTAGCTTGAGTATTAGGAAATGTTATTAATGAATGAAAAGGAGTGGAGTGGGAGTTATTAGGTAGAGGAGTTGGGGTTACCTTGTTAGGTTAGTGGGCTGAAACCCAAATTCAAAACCCCAAATGAAAATATCAAAATTCTAGTCAACTCCAAACATATCGATGTTTATACTCAAAAAGGTCGTAAACGCCATTTTGGTCTCAATGGAAATGGTCTCGAGTCCAAATTCGACCGTTTACAAAAAGTCATGTTTTGGACTTTTAAATTCAACTAACGATGCTATATTTAAATATATTATCGTAAAAATATGCGGGTTGTTACAGACTCCCCTCCTTATAGAAATTGCATCCTTGCAATACTTAAGAAGAAAATAAAGAGTAACAACCACTCTAAGGCATAACAACACAAAAGAAGATATTTTTGAAATGAGAAGTTCACCTTAAGGAGCACGAGAGAGTAAGTCTGGATGTGTTCGCTCGATGAATTCTCTGGATTCCCAAGAGCAATCCTTAGGATTTGAGGACCATTGAACTTTCACAAGCGAAACATCTTTATTTTGAAGGCGTTTAGCCTCCGTAGCAATGATATGAATATGATGTTGCTTATAAGTCAAATTAGGTGAAACTTCAATTTCTTCAATAACACCGGGCTCAAGAATAGAATCGGAATCTATAAGGTATTTCCGTAGTTGAGAGACGTGGAATGCACCATGAATAGCAAAAAATTGAGCCGATAATAAAAGTCGATAAGCCGCGGTACCAATGCATTCGGTGATGGGAAAAGGGCCAATGTATCTAGGTGCCAATTTTCCCGATCGAATGAAATGCACAACACCCTTCATGGGTGAAACACGAATGAACACCAAATCTCCCACAGAAAATTCCAAATTCCTTCTTCGGTTATCGGCATAGGATTTTTGTCTACTTTGAGCTTCTTTCATCCTATGACGAATAAGGTCAATCTTTTCTGTGGAATCACGAATAAAATCAGGACCTAAAACCAGCTTCTCACCGGCTTCAAGCCAACACGAAGGAGATCGGCATAGCCTTCCGTAGAGTGCCTCAAAAGGAGCCATACCAATACAAGATTGGAAGCTATTATTATAAGAGAACTCAACAAGGGAAATATGATCTCCCCAACTTCCACCAAAATCAAGAACACATGCACGAAGAAGATCTTCAAGAGTTTGATTCACACGCTCCATTTGTCTATCGGACTGAGGATGATAAGTGGTGCTAAAATTAAGCTTTGTTCCCAAAGCTTTTTGAAGACCTTTCCATAATCCACTAGTAAATAATGGATCACGATCACTAACAATAGAAGTTTGAACTCCATGCAATTTAACAATTTCTTTGACATAGAGTTTAGCCAATAGAGGTACGGTCCGATTGGACCGAACGGGAATAAAATGGGCGGATTTTGTAAGTCTATCTACAATCACCCATAAACTATCATGACCCGAACGAGAACGGGGAAGACCGTCAATAAAGTCCATGGAGATTTGATCCCACTTCCAAACGGGGATGTCTAAAGGTTGCAATAACCCACCAGGCCTTTAATGCTCGGCCTTTACGAGTTGGCAAGTCATGCAACGCTTAATAAAGTTAGCAATATCAAATTTCATTCCATCCCAATAATAAAGTCGCTTCATGTCCACATAAATTTTACTACTACCACGATAAATGGTAAATTTAGAATGATGAGAATCTTCTAAAATGTCTTTACGAAGATTACTAATATTCGGCATAATAAGTCTATCAAAATTTCAAATGCCACCACGAGCATCGATTTCAAAATCTTTCAGACCATCAATATTATTTTTATCCCTACAACTTCAGCTAAGAAGAACCAATTCAGGATCATGCTTTTGAGCTTCAAGAATGCGGTCTAAAAGAGGAGGATGAGCCTCAAGGCTACATAAAATAAGAGATGAACATAAATTGGATTCATGATCTCGAATCTCACAAGTGGACAAAGTCTCGAGATCATTCCATTCGGATATCATCGTTGAAACAACCGCTTGTTGCTTACGACTAAGGGCATCGGCAACACGATTTCCCTTTCCAGGTGTACAGAGAATATCAAGATCATAAGATGCAGGGAATTCGAGCCAACGTTGTTGATGCAAATTAAGTTCCTTTTGAGAGAAAAAATACTTCAAAGACTTATGATCGGTGTAGAGAGCAAATTTCTCTCCCAAAAGATAATGAAGCCAAATTCTAAGGGCGAAAACAATGGCCGCCAGCTCTAAATCATGAGTGGCATATCTAGTCTCAACAGGCTTTAATTGCCTAGAAGCATAAGCGATAACACGTTCCCTTTACATGAGAACGGCTCCCAAACCAACACGACTAGCATCGGTATAAACAATAAAGTCTTGGCTCCCTTCAGGAATCACAAGAATAGGAGAATCAGAAAGGAGTTCTTTTAATTTCTGAAAAGCAGCTTCACATTTGTCTGACCAAATGTACTTAACTCCCTCCTTTGTTAAACTAGTAAGAGACACAGAAATTTTAGAAAAGTCTTTTATGAAACGACGGTAATAGCCCGCCAATCCAAGAAAGCTATGAATTTCCGTCACACTATCCGGTCTCTTCCAATTTTGAATCGCTTCAATCATTGAAGGATCCACTGGAATTCCGGATTCAGAAATAATATGTCCTAAAAATTTCACACGAGATTGCCAAAAGTGGCACTTAGAAAATTTTGCTTCCAACTGATTGCTCCTAAGAGTTTCCAACACAATTCGAAGAAGTTTTTCATGCTCTTCCTTGGTTTTAGAATAAACAAGAATATCATTGATAAATATGAGAACAAATTGATCAAGGAAGTCTTTGAAAACTCGATTCATAAGGTTAACGAAATAAGCTGGAGCATTCGTTAAACCAAATAGCATAACAAGCCATTCATAAGATCCATAACGAGTACGGAATGACGTCAAAGGAATGCTATCCTCTACAATACGAAGCTGATGAAAACCGGTTGCTAAGTCTAATTGTGAAAAGACTCTAGCACCGCTAAGTTGATCGAATAGATCGTCAATCCGAGGTAAAGGATATTTATTCTTGATGGTGAGATCATTAAGCTTGCGGTAGTCAATGCAAAGCCTAAGTGTACCATCGGATTTCTTCACAAAGATAGCTGAAGCTGACCATGGAGAGGAACTAGAATGAATAAACTGTTTTCCTTCCAACAAAGATAATTGTTTACGCATCTCCTCATTTTCCTTATTGGACGTATAATAAGGAGGACGAGTGGTAGGTAGAGCTCTAGGGATTAGATTAATTCTGAACTCAATTGCTTGCTTAGGTGGTAATCCTAAAATGGGCTTAAATATGTCGGGAAATTCACGAACAACGTGAATGAGGGAAATGACATCCTCCTCATCATCATTATCGTCATCATGTGGATTTAGAGAATATAAGGATGCCGCCGAATTGGAATCTGAATCTTTAAGAAAATATAAATCTGCTTAACAGATCGGGGATGTCGAAGATGGATAGTCCTCTCGGGACATAGGATGTGGGCTTCATAATGATTAAGCCAATCCATTCCCAAAATCATTCTGAAACCTAAGTAGCGCATAACATGCAAATCGGCTCGGAAAGCATAATCACATAAAATAATCTCGACATCTTTACAAAGTAAACTGAGTGTTGCGGATCCACCAACCGGATTCGCAATTTTCAATGAGATCATCAAGCCCATAACATTTAAAGACAAGGTATCAACAAGTTCTTTTGATATAAAAGAGTAAGATGCACCCGTATCAAAAAGAACTCGAATAGGAATATCACTAAATATAATAATGCCATCAAGGATAGAATGAGAAATACGTTGACCAAGAGAAGTGTTACTAGGATCTTGAACAACATTTAGCTTTCCCTCTTTCTTGTTAGGAAGTTTGGGGCATGAAGATAAAAGATGACCCAAACTTTTGCAATAACGACAAAAAAGAGGTTTTGGGCACCTATTTGCATAATGGTCCTTAAAACCACAATTGTAGCATTGCCCATGACTAGAGATAGGAGTGTTTGCTACCGAAGTTGCTTGTTTCCCTTTCTTGTTGGAATTAGGTTTGAACTTAATAGGCCTCTTCTTGTTGTTGTTGAAGTTCTGTTTTGGCACCCACAACTTCAACATCACTTTCTTTATCGGCTTCTTCAAGTCGAAGAGCGATATCAACAAGCTGATCAAATGAAACTTCTAGTTTCAGGAGTAAAGGCTTTTTGAGGTTCTTATTCAACCCATAGACAAACCTCTGATTTTTCTTCAATGGGGTATTAATATACTCGACCCCATATTTAGAGAGAGATTCAAAAGATGCGACGTAATCCGTCACAGAAGATTCACCTTGAACAAGGTCAATAAAGCATCGGGCCAAAGTTACTTTTTCAGCTTCCGGCAAAAACTTTAACTCGAACCTTTCCCGGAATTGCTCCCAAGTAAGATCCGCTTCAATAATTTCAGAAACCAAAAGCTCATACCAATCTAATGCTCTCTCTTGGAGCATGCTAGAAGCCACTTGGACTCGATGTAGATCAACAAGATTCATGGGAGAAAAGATGCAATCGCATGTTCTAAGCCAAGCTTGGACTTCTATAACGCTTTCGAAACCCTTGAATGGCCTTCCACCCGAATTGGTATAATCACTGCACAAGCGTGAAAACCCGGATTTAGGGTGAGTAGGCTCTGGAATGTGTCTGGCAGCTTGAGCATTATTTATGAGATCCAAAAGCTGTTGGGCAGACATGAATACGCCTTCTTGAGGAGTAGCACTGGATTGACCGGCGCTGGGACGGCCATGTCTAACCATTTCTTTTCTTTAAGAAAGAAAGAAAGAAGAGGAAAAAGGTTATTCTCAGAATGAATATCAAACAAACTTGATTGATAAAACAAGGCGTCATAAAAGAAAATAGGATAAAACGGGTCCTATGACTCGAATTAAATCCTAAGGCATGATTCCTAAGAGAGACTTAGGACAATGATCCTTGCTAGGTTATTCTACATTGTTCCAAAGTTTGGCTCTAATACCAAGTTGTGACACCCCACCTCTATACTCACACTAGCCAAGGACACTACAGGGTAATGTCGTCGACTAGCACAAGAATAAGGCTGTTGAGGAGCGACCATCTATGTAATTGCTTTGTTCGAGTTCCGATATTTCAGATAATATGACTTGCATTTCAATTCAAGAGAAAATCCAGCATATCAAATACAAACTGAAAGCTACTACACAGTGGCTATGTGGACTTCAAAAATAAATATAGAAATAAGCATAACACAAATCAGTCACAGATATTCATATCACTAAGGCAGAAACAAATATGAATATAACACAAAAGTGTACATTAAAATAGTGGTCATACAAGATCCACTACATCACAAAAGAATAGATACAAGTGCTAAGCAAAAGAATATGTATACATCAAGAGTCTCTATCTCAAATGTATAAAAGCAAAAACTACTAAGCTAAAGTAGTTAGCCAAAAGCCAGAAGCTATCCCCTGCTAAGAAGTCAAGTGGAAGCACCTGAAACACCTCGGTCTGACCCGAGTATTATTTAAGAAGAAAAATAATAAATGGATCAGTCTAACTATAAATATCATATAAGCTGAGATAGAATAAGAGATACGACAAAAATATATGATAACAATAATGCCATGCTGCTAAAAAGAAAATTTGTTTTGATTTTTTTTTTTGTTTTGATTGTTTTTTTTTGTTTTGGAAAGAAAAAAAAATAAACCATGAAAAAAAAATAAGCATGAGACTCGCCCCCACACTTGATTTTGACTGTGTCCCCATAGTCAACCCAAGTAAAAGGAGAAAAATAAAATAAAAATAAAAATATGACCTATATTTACATGAAAATGAAACGATTATTATATAAACAACATTAGAAAATACACCGTTAAAGAGTAAATGAGACGGTCTTCCAAAGACCAATTCATTTATCTCGTGAAGTATGAGAGACAAAGCTTAAGCATAGAAAACCAAACCATAAAAGATTTCAAAGTTGAACGTTGATTTGGAAAAACGAATATAGTTTATTAAAAATCGTATGAGTTATTTTATTTTCAATGGTTTTTGGGGTAGATAGAACAATTGGTTGACGTTCAAGTTTTTCACCATATTTAAATTCAAAGTCATCATTGACAAATTCTTTAAAATTATTGGTTTTAAAGTAAAAACACCATATTTAACATCAAACTCATCATTGACAAATTCTTTAAAATTATTGGTTTTAAAGTCAAAATGGTGATTTAAGTCTAACCCTTCAGAATTCAACAACTCATCTTCGAAAAGTCCAAAAAAATTTGTGTGCACAAAATTCATCTTCCTTGGTTGAATTATTCACAACTTCATCATTTTCAAGGTGTACAGTTGTTGTTTGAAATTCGTTTTGTTCAGAAAAAGAAAGATCATTAAAATCGAGTTTCTCACCCTCAAAAGAATTGAAATCCAAACCAATTACCGCACTTTCAACAACTTCATTAAGACTATCATTTTCAATTTCAAAATTTTTATTTCAAAATCGTCATTTTAGTAAATGATAGACTATCACTTGACTCGTCGCACATTGGGATTTGATTTTATTTCTCACGTTATTTCTTATATGTTTCAAACATCAAATCCACCAGATTTTTGTGAATTTCGTCTATTTGCTCAACAAAATCAAATTTAAAATTATTAATTTGAGAATTTTCAATTTGAAATGGTTGAGAACAAAAATTGTCTATTGCACCATAATTGAAATTATTCTCATTGCCAAAATCATTTAAAAAGTGGTTCGCATTTCCATTTTGACTTTGAAATTCATTTTGGAGTTCGAAGTTGTATTGGCATGAGTTATAATCAAAATCACTTGAATTTTGAAGTGAATTCCAATTTTGATTATTTTGAAAACTTTGACTTGAGTTATTGCACAAATATGAATTACACAAATCATTTATTCTTTGATTTTTTTGTATAGAGAGTTCAAGTAAAGATTCAGTTTTCATTTCAAGAGTCGAGGGTTGGTCATCATTTTGAAAACTTTGTGGTGCAAAATCAGAACTGTTTGTGCAATAGCTGTTATTAAAATATCTATAAGAATTTGATGTGAAATTATATGGATAATTTTGATTTTCACAACTATTGTAAAATTCTGTTAAGTGGGGAAATTCAGACATTTTCAAAAATGTTTTTTTATTTTGGATTTTTCAATTCTTTTTTTTTAAAAGACAAAAAAGGAAAGAAATTTATTTTACAAATCAAAAATGTTTTTTTATAAATGCATGAAACTAATGCAACTAAATGAATGCAAGGATTTTATTACAAATTTTCTGTCCTTAGTAGCTCCTAACCCAAAATTGTATAATCACACTCTGTTTTTATTCAACAAAATAGTTCTTAGCTAGGTAACGAACATGAGTTATCGGTGCACCACGAATCACCATAGCAATGCAGCCGAAGGTTTAAGTACCTTCAGAGAAACAACACTATAATATTTACGAATCACCGTAATATTTATAAAGGATTATTGCTTTTCCATAGCCTATATACCAAGAAAATAAATTATCGAAAGAGGACAACTAGTCAAGATACATTAAGCCCTAGGTGAGCTCGTGACTCCTATAAGTCCAAAGTCTAACCGTTATTATTAGTCAGATTCTAAGATGAAATACAATTTGTGGGCCAAGGAAAGGGTGATGAAATCCCCCACCTTATGTGGATGTGGGTATTGCCCTTATAAAAGAAAATAAGATGGTATGAATGCAAAACTGAAATTAAACGTGATTTTAATAATGTAACTACGAATGAAATTTGTTTTTGTTTTTAATTTTTTTTAAATGCAAGCAACCAATGATGCAAAGCAAATAAAAGCAATAAATAAAAGCACGATACCAGAACATGCAGAATTTTAGCAATTTTTTTAGACGCGATTTTTTTATAAGCAAGCGGAGCAATTATTTAGGAAGCTACTTCCTTTCTTCTGCTTTTGCAACCTGTAAATGAGAACAAATACTAACACAAACGAAAACGAAAACAAATTTTATTTTATTTTATTTAAATAAGATGGAAAAACAAAAAAGGAAAACGGACTAAAAAAATGGAAACTAAACCAAATAAAAAAACCCACCCGGCCCAAGCAAATGAACCACGCGTTTTAAAAGAAAAGGGTTGCCAAAGAAAATCCCAAACCAAATTCTCGTTTCAAATGCACATTACAAACTCCCAAAATCAGAATTGAAAATTGAAAATTGACAATTGAAACCAAATTCGATTTTCATTAGATTGTTTTCAAGAGACTGAGGGTAGCGATGAAGGCGATTGAAGGGGAGTTTGAGTCTGTCTTGGGTTCGCGAATCGCGGATTCGAATTTGATGAATCACAAGTTCGGCGATTCAGCAATTTTAGGTGGATTACATTTGGAGTTTGTGATGGTGTGGTGATTTCGTGATGAAGCTTCGGGTTTTGGGTTTGGTTAGTCGATTTGAGTATCACGGTTTTGTGATTTGTTGTGTTCGGGCGGTTGATGGTCGCAGGTTGTGGTATAGAAGTGAGGTTTATGGTTGATGGGTTTGTGGATGATTGGATTTTGAGTGTTGGAGTGTGCAAGCAGTTGACAGTGGGGAAGTATGTACTGATGGTTTTGGTTAGACAATGGGTTGATGGTGATAGCCGAAGGAGGATGTGGGGAAGTGGTCAAATGAGTTGGTTGTAAGGTAGTTTTCTGGTAATGGAAGCAGAAGGAGGTAGTGTTTTATGAGCAAAGGAAGGTGCTGATAAGGAGATTGATGGATTTTTGATGACTGTAAGTTAGCAATAATATTGAATGAGGGAGGTGTTTAATGTGAATAGTGAGATGAATTGAAGGCAGTTGACAGGAAGAAGAGGCAATGAAGTATTATTGTTGGTAGTGGAGTTTGATGATGGTTAAGTAGTTGCTGTTGGATGATATTGTTGTGTTGTCAGAAGTGGGTTGTAGCAGTTCGTGGCACATCAGTTTGATGGTGAATGTTGATAAACGTCATAGTTGGGGGAATGGGTATGTTGATGATGTGTTGTGGTAAGATAACTGGTTGAATGTATGAAGTGGAAAGATGGAAGGAGGCTGAAGGCAGTTGTATGAAGTGAAAAGATGTATGATGTGTTGATAGAGTTGAACAGAGGAGGATGTGGAGCACTGGTGGTAAGGCATCAGTTATGGGGTATGGATGTTACAGCAGTGTTATGGTTTGCGGTGAGGTGGGTATGTTTGTTGATGGCAGTTGTGAATGTGAATGTTATGAGATGGTGATATGCAGGAGCTTGATGGTGGAGGATTTGATGTTTTGAACTTGGTCGAAGAGGGTAGTAAGGATTGTAGGAGATGTAAATAGTTGTTGTGTGTATGCTGTTTTGGAAATGCAAGGAGTAGGTTATGGTGGAGGTTGATAGGGATAGGGAATTTGAGGAGGTAGTGGTGAAAGATCGTGGTTGATCAGGTGGTTGGTTTGGTAAGTGGAAGAGGTATATAGTTGAAGTGGGCAGAGAACATAAGGGAGTATGAACAAAGGGCAGAGCAGGAGTGGTAGGAAGGCAATGACTTATAAAAGAAATGGAAATTTGTGAAATGAAAGTTGTAAATTGTATTGCAGTATGAAATCGAATGCAAAAAAAAAATCTTTTTGAAATGAACTTGTGTATTTTAAAAAAAATATGCAAATGCAACTAGAGAAACAACAAGCACACACACAAAATGAAAACAAAAATTACACACAACACACAACGATTTTTTTTAAATGCAACTCAACATACAAAAATGAACACAATAAATTCAAACAAAAATAATTCGAAGAGCAAAACTAAAATAAAATCTATTCCCCAACAACGACGCCAAAAACTTGTTTGACGACGAATTTTCCATCGGTGATAAAATCGTCGAAAAATATTGTAATAAAAATAACTGCAAGCCCAGGTGTACAATTTTAGTATGTGACGAGTACGGGTCGATCTGTAGGGAATTGAATCAGTTTTAAATTCTACTCAATCAAATTAACCCAAGAGTTTGAAATTGTTTTAAGCTAAAAAAATGTAAAAACTAACTAAAACAAAGTGAATAAAAATATGAGAGTGGAAGGCAATTTAGAGGCAAATTCCTTCTCATAATCACACAAATCAACACAATGAAATTATGATCTCTCTTTTTGGTCATTTGTGAATTTATTTGATGTGTTTTTTCCTAGGTATGGTCTATTTGTGCTATTAATTAGCCCAACATAAACCATCAAACTTTAACACACCATCCAAACCACTTGTCAACCCTCATGAAAATGATAATGAAAATAAAAATAAAATCTATTCTAAGCATGATCTATTTACTATTGATTAGTAATATTGACCATCAAATTTTGATTCTAAAATCCACTTCACTACCAAAATCATATGTAGATGAAGAGGTAATTTGTGTTTATGTTTGTTTAAGCATAGCCTATTTGGTGTCAACAACATAGGTATCAAATTCAAAGTTGAACAACAAAATTTTTACCACATCAAAAATTTCCATTAAGCGCAAAAAGAGATCATAAATTAGCAAATATGTTGAATCTACATTATTAAGTGAGCTTCATTACCTCTAAATTGAAGGGGTTTAGCTTCTTATATTTGTTATCATTTCAGCACGTGTAGATTGCAACATAAACATAAACAAGAGGAAAAGGAGAGATAACTAAATTGCATGTAAAAAAATCTAATCTAGTAGAACGAAATAAAACTACTCTAATTGCATAAAGTAAAGAACAATAATTAAAAGAGCATGAAATTAAATTGCATAAATAAAATTACATAAGAGTAAAAGGCTAAGAAGCCATTAAAGAGAGAATGAGAGTTTTATATTTACATTTGTGGCTACAACTCAACTAAAGAGAAGGTGGTAAGAGCTCTCTACATGAAGCCTAAGGGGTATTTATACATGCCTAAAACCCTAATCCTATTTTAGGGGACTACTGAAGTGACCCAATTTTCTTCTACTATATTTTTGTGATTTTTAGTTGAGTTTTTTTTTAAAACAAGAGATCACTTATTTATTGCCTCTTTCATTTCTTTTAATTAATTTCCCAAGATCCAGAATTTACTAATATAAAAATATCAGTATTTTAAGCAAGTCATATCATTTATATATGTGAAGATATATAAATGTTTCTTTGCCTATCAGAGTGTTAAAGTAGCAAAGAAATTTAATCATACAATATTTTCCACGATTTGGAAGGTTTTGTGTCACATAGCTATTTTTACACTTTAATCTTTTATTTGACTCAAGATTGACTAATACATGATTCAGGTGTTACCACCTTAAAATAGCTATGTTACACAAAACCTTCCAAATCGTGGAAAATATTGTGTGATTAAATTTCTTTGCTACTTTAACACTCTGATAGGCAAAGAAACATTTATATATCTTCACATATATAAATGATATGACTTGATTAAAATACTGAAAATTTTATATTAGTAAATTCTAGATCTTGGGAAATTAATTAAAAGAAATGAAAGAGGCAATAAAGAAGTGATCTCTTGTTTCAAAAAAAACTCAACTAAAAATCACAAAAATATAGTAGAAGAAAATTGGGTCACTTCAGTTGGTATCAGAGCTATGTTACCAAAAACATAGCAAAAAAAAATCTAATTTTCTTATATGGATAAAATCCAAAGGAACAAACCACATAAAAATATTTTCAGTAGGAATAAATTACTGAAACAATTAAATCAAAAACAAGACTAACTAGCTATGTAAATTATATAGAAAATCATGGTAGGAAGACCACCAAACTCTGGAGCAAGATCCTCTAGTGCAACACCATTGGTCAATTTGCAAGATTTGGTGAGGGCATTTAGGGAAGGAGCAGTGCAGAGGGAAGAAAATCCTCATGAGGAGTTATCTAAGCTACTGAAAACAACTGAAATTTAGGAGGCAAGGATTTTGAAGGCACTGAAGGAGTCATGGGTGTGCAAACATGGCTAAGAACTTTGGAAAGGATATTTGTAGACATGCAAATCAATGACCAAAGGAAGAGGCAAATAGCTTCCAGAAGTCTCAAAGGAGTAGCACTGGATTGGTGGTAGGTAATCATCACAGGAAGACCAGAAAATGAGATAACATGGGATCAGTTCAAGGATATGCTTGAGGCTAGGTTTGTCCCAGCAACAGCTAAGGCTACATTGCTTGAGGAGTTCATAAGATTGAGGCAAGGATCAATGAGTTTGACTGAATACACTCAAAAGTTTGAGAGCTTGTCTAAGTATGGAATCATGCTCATAGGGAATGAGGAATCAAAGAATTCAAGATTTATTCAAGGACTTAATGCTGGGTTAAGTAGAGCAATGCTACCATACAAAGACAAAACATTTGATCAAGTCATAGATCTCACTCTTTCTTTTGAACAACATGATAATGCAAGGGAGAAATTCAGGAACATGAGAGCTAATAACAACAATAAGAAGGATAAAAATAGAGCACATCCTTATGACAAGAAGAATTCAGACAAGAAGGTTGAAGGAGAAACCAATGGGGAAGTTAAGAAGAAAGTTATTTGCTACAACTGTGGCAAGGAAGGACACATGAGTAATAGGTGTCAAGTAGCTAAGAAAGCCCTATTCAGTTGCTATAATTGTGTGAAAGAAGGTCATATCAAAAGGAATTGCAAAGAGTTCAAGAAAGGAGAAAATGTACGAGCATTGGAAGGCAAAGCAAAAGCAAATGCAGTGGGAAATTCTGGACAATTGGAAGTATACTCCTAATTAAAGATTATCCAATCTCAGTTATATATGAAACTTGGGCTACACATTCCTTAATATCACAAGACATAGTAAATAAATTGGCTCTCACATGCAATTTAGTTGATGAACCTTTGTTTATTCAGAGTCCCCTAGGTAGTTCTTGCATGCTAGGAATTAAATGTTTGGGAGTAAAATTAAACATAGGAGGAAATATGTTTAAATCTGATTTGTTTGTGTTAAAATATCCTGGAATAGGAATTATTCTAGGAGTAGATTGGTTGAGTAAATTCAAAGCAATTTTGAACTTGGAAAATTTTACTATTTCTTTGAAAACAGAAAATGGTAAAAATATTATAGTCATGAGCGAAATAGCCAAAACAAATTGCCTTAATCAAATGTGGAGTATGACTGAAAAAGAATTAATTCTGGAAGACATAAAAGTAATAAATGAATACCCAGATGTCTTTGGAGAGGTTATAGGAGTTCCACAAAATAGGCAAGTTGAATTTCAGATAAGATTAATCCCAGGAGCAAGTTCTATCATCAAGAAGCCTACCAGAATGGGTCCTAAAGAATTAGTGGAATTGAAACAACAGTTGGGAGAATTGGAGCGGAAGGGCTTCATAAGGCCTAGTAGTTAAAACTTGGGTTCTCCAGTGGTATTTGTAAAGAAACATGATGGTACAATCAGAATGTGTATTGATTACAGGGAATTAAACAAAGTTACCATCAAGAATAAATATCCACTCCCCAGAATTGATGATTTACTTGATCAATTAAATGGAGCAAGAATCTTTTCAAGGCTAGACTTAGCCTCTGGATTCCATCAAATGAAGGTTGAGGAGGAAAGTATTAAGTACACTGCATTCAACACAAGATATGGGCTATATGAATTTTTAGTAATGCCTTTTGGATTGACAAATGCACCATCCTATTTTGTAGATTTAATGAATAGGACATTCAGAGTTTTTCTAGATAAATTTGTAGTTGTTTTCATTCATGATATATTGGTGTATTCAAAATCAGAAGAGGAGCATGCAAGGCACTTGCATCTGGTTTTGTCAAGATTAAGGGAACATGATTTAAAGGCAAAATTTACTAAGTGTACATTTTGGCAAAATGAAGTTAAATTTTTGGGACATATTATATCTCAACAAGGGATTTGTGTAGACCCAAACAAAGTCATGGCAGTGCAATCATGGAGTAGACCCAAATCAGTGACTGAGGTGAGGTCATTTTTAGGAATGGCAGGCTACTATAGAAGGTTTATAAAAGACTTTGCAAGAATAGCCATTCCATTAACCAAGCTAACCAGAAAAGAGCAACCATATGTGTGGACAGAAAAATGTGAACAAGCTTTTGAATCATTGAAGAAGGCATTGATGGAAGCTCCAGTCTTGCAAGTTCCAGAGGGAAATGAGGGATTAGTGGTTTATACTAATGCTAGTGGGTCTGGGTTAGGTGCAGTACTTCATGCAACATGGAAGAGTCATAGCATATGCATCAAGGCAACTCAAGCCAAATGAAACCAGATATGCCACACATGATCTAGAGCTTGCTGCCGTTGTTTATGCATTGAAGCTATGGAGATACTACTTGTTAGGTACAAAATTTGAATTGTTTACAGACCATAAATCACTTAAGTATTTGTTTTCTCAAAAAGACTTGAATATGAGACAACATAGGTGGGTAGAGTTTGTGGTTGCCTATGATCTTGATATATTATATACCCCTGGAAAAGCTAACAAGGTAGCAGATGCTTTGAGTAGACATCAAGCAAGATTGGCAAGCTTAATGATGACTGAATTCAGGGATTCGACAATCCTTAGTGAAGTAGAAATGAAAGAAGAAATTGGTGCATCAGACAATGTACATAGTGACATGATTGATTATGGAAAATTAAGTCTCATCTCCTTAAGATCAACCCTAGTTGATAAAATAGGAAATATGTAGAATCAAGACACTAATTTAAAAGAAAAAAGGGACATGATATAACAAGGCATGTCAGTGGAAAGTTATAAAGTTGATGATAGAGGTTACTTGAGAAAGAAAGGGAAACTCTGCATACCCAATATAGAAGAACTGAAGCAAGAGGTTATGTATGAGCATCACAAGACAAAGTACACTATACATCCAGGTGGTACAAAAATGTACCATGACCTTAAAAGAAACTATTGGTGGCTAGGAATGAAAGGGGCAGTGGCAAGATATGTGGCAAAGTGTTTAACATGTCAATAAGTCAAGACATATTATCAAAGACCTTCAGGCTTACTACAACCTCTAGAAGTGCCTACCTGGAAATGGGAAAGCATTTCAATGGATTTTGTGGATGGTTTGCCAAGAACAAGAAGAGGCAATGATAGTATTTGGGTTGTGGTTGATAGACTCACAAAAACAGCTCACTTCATTCCAGTGAATTCAAATAGAAATGCTCACAAATTAGCTCAATTATTTGTGAAGGAGATAGTGAGATTACATGGAATCCCCAAGACTATCATTAGTGATAGAGATACCTTGTTTACCTCAAGGTTCTGGTGTAGCTTTCAAGTGGCTATGGGGACAGAATTAAGCTTGTGCATAGCTTACCACCCATAAACAGATGGGCAAACTGGGATTGTTAACAAGATTTTAGAGGATTTGCTTAGAGCATGTATACTTGATTTTGGAGGCAACTGGGAAGATCATCTCTATTTAGCTGAATTTGCTTATAACAATAGCTATCAATCCACAATAGGTATGGCTCCATTTGAGGCTTTGTATGGGAAGCCTTGTGTATCTCCTGCATGCTGGATGGAGGCAGGTGAAAGAGTGTTTCTTGGACCAGAACATGTGAAAGAGACCTCTGCAAGGATTGAACTTGTAAGGTAGAGAATGAGAGTAGCACAAGAGAGACAAAAAGCTTATGCAGGTAAAGGAGAAGGCAAATGGAATTTGAAGTGGGAAATTATGTATTTCTCAAAGTTTCCCCAATGAGAAAAATATTGAGGTTTGGCAAGGCAGGAAAATTGTCACCAAGATATATAGGGCCATATGAAATTATTCAAAGAGTGGGAACTTTATCTTATAAGTTGAAATTGCCAGAGGAATTGAGTAATATACATGATGTATTTCATGTATCTCAATTAAGAAGATGGGTGCATGACAAGGAGACCATTCTGAAATCTCCAACAAGTTGAAATTCAAGAAAATCTAGTTTATAAGAAGGAACCAGTGGGTATTGTGGCTAGAGAAGAAAAGAAATTGAGAAATAAAATAATTAAATTGGTTAAAATCCAGTGGAGTTTAGATGAGAGTGATTGTACATGGGAGACTGAAGATAAGATGAAAGATAAATATCCTAATCTATTTTCTGCTTAAAGGTATGTCTAAATTATGATAAACTTAAACATTACTTATGTATGTTTGATTGGTTTTGAATGCATGAATTTCTGAAATGAATTTATGCTTTGTATACATTTGGATGGAAATGTATGAGAAAAATAGTTGTGGGACACAATTCCTTTTAGGAGGAGAGTATGTGAAGACCCAAATTATTGAGATAAAAATAATTTTTATAAAAAAATCAGTTAATGGAAAATATTCAAAGAATAAAATAAATTAAAAATAAATATAAAAAATAAGTGAAATAAATAAGGAAGAGGATAGTTGTTTTCAGTAAATGATAATGAGGAGAAAATAACTTCAATAAATAATAATGAGAAGGAAAATAACTAAGTGTGAATAAGTTTTATATTCACATATCTTATATATATATATATATTGCATATAAGTAGCCAGAGGAGTATAGAGTGATAAAATAAACTCTTATGAATATTAAAATATATGAAACCAGATTAATATTATATAGGTATAAACACATTTTATAATCAAGAGAAAACAAATGGCTTGAAACATTAGCAAAGAATTAATTGATAAAAAGATATATATATATATATATATATATATGTGGACATTTCAGATTTGCCTTAAGAAAATAAAAATAATGTAGACAAGTCACATGAAAATAGTGTGTAGGTGAAACATGAAAATGGCATGTACATAGAAAAGAAGAAAAGCAACTGAATACCTAAAATAGAATCAAAAAGAAAATGGCATATTTGGCCATAAAAACATATACAAAATCCTCTTATTTGTGTGGGATAAAATGGGGGTTTTTACTCCACTAAAACCCTAGCTGAATGTTTTAAAAATCAAAGGATAAGTAGCAGTTTGTTTTTGGAAAATAGAAAGATATTTTAAGAAAGAAAAAGAAGAGCAAACTCACACTGTTTTCAAGTTAAAGCATTCTCAGGGAAAGAAGAAGGAATGTGAGTGATTAATAATTTTATGAGATTTAAGGCATTAAGACCCAAGTTAAGGGCAGCCATATTACTTATATAAAATCATATCATGTTTTTGTTTAATTTTAATTCTCTGAATAAAATAAATGTTGATCATGGTTGGTGTTTTGGTTGAATCTTTGGTTGTTGTTCTGATCTGTTTTGATTGCTTTGATTAATGCTTTGAAAATACAAACACCCTGATTACAGAAATGGATTCTGTAGCTTATAATCCAGTTTTTATATGGAGATGAGTTAAATATTTTTGCTGAGAAATAGGGTACTAATGAAGAATGAAGTAGGCAGTGTGAATAAGATGATTCATGCTTATGTCTAGTTCATTTTAAAAATGATATGAACAATGCAATATTATATATATATATGTGCTGATTTGTTCAAATCACAAGTCAATATGTTTTTATGGGTTTTTCTTAAAAACCTTACTCTATGTTCACAGTAAAATAAATGTAAGGTTTAATATGACTTCACCAAAATTATGTAAGAAATGGGAATATTTCTGGAAATAAATTTATGTAGGTCTTAGAAAATATGATTGAATAAAAATAACCTTAAAATGGGATGTGGTGTTTTACATGTATACTTGGTATGTCTGGCTGAAATCCCTGAGTGGGTTTAATACTCTTTGATTTATGAAAAGAAGAAAAGAATAGGAAGCATTTCTAGAATTAATAAAATTCTCTTGAAAGAAAAATAAGAATGGTCTCTAGATTATAAAGCTAATCTAGGAGTAGTGCCTTGATCTATTCATCATTAGGTGGATGATGGGTATGTGCATGACTTGTTTAAGTCCTGTAGGTCTCTGTGTAAAGGGTTAACAGAATTGAGCCCCTTTGCAATGCACACATGGTGTTCAATAGCAAGAGTTAAGACCAAATAAATGATAAATGGGGATTGAAAGATTGAGCTATGGAATTAAGGGAGTCAATCCATTGGAGTATATGTACATATAACTGAATTGTGTTGATGAATGAATGCTTGTGTGCATGTATGTTAGTATGAGCTTATATGTATATATATATATATACTCAGATTTTAGTATGACTTTAAATAAGCATCAAACATATGAATCTCTGCATAGTGTTTAGTAATTACAAGTTATTTACAAACTATGATTTCACCCACACCGGAATATATTTTCTGACTCTATTTGTTGCCTTTGCAATCTTTGGGGTGTCTCATTTTCACTAAGGCAGTTCAAAGTGTTGCTGTAGGGAAAGATGCTTGAGTAGCTTGCTTGTATGGATGTTTGAAGAACTTGCTGGTTTTTATATGCTTTAGAGAAGTAGAAGTTTAATTGTAATAAATAATCTAGGCAAATTCTCTTATGTCTTGTGTATTTCCAGGATTGAAACTAGCTTTGTTTTCTTGAAAAGAACATGTAAAGAAAGCTTAAGTATTATATGTGTTTGTGAGTTGTTGATTTATGTAGCAAACTCTGAAAATAATCCAGAGGATTATAATGAAGGAGAGCATACCATATAATCTGATATGTGGATATATTCTCCTTGGCATGCTTGTTATTTTTAGCTATAAAGTTTAAGTAGTTTTAAAATAAACATATGTTGAAGTATTAAGTGGATGGGTTGAAAATGGTCTTGGCTAACTAGTAAGGCTTGTACATGTCTTGTAATTGATACAAGCACATGCAAAAGTTTGAAGCCATAGTCTTCAGATTTCTGAAGCAAACCAGACCATAAAGTAAGCTAATTTTGAAATGCAGCTCAATCTTATGGTAGGTCTAGAACAAGGGTAGGATTATGATACCATAGAACCTGAAAATTATAAGTATACAAGGACTTAGGAATTGGAATTGGTAAAATCTGGAACTGACTTCAATATGAAACTGAATTAGCAAGCTAGAAATTGGGATAGACAAATATAGACTCAACAAGAATGTAGAGTAATTTTGTAAGTGTTTAAAAATCCAGAACACCACACTTTGTAAGCTTTTAGCCAGGAATGTGCAAAGATCTTTTTAAATCATACTCAACACCATTTCCAGTCTATATATCAGAATCTGTATGACCTTTAGATCAGTTTAAAATCCTATTACTCACATGATCATCACATGCTTCATGAACCTAGATATATGCATTTTGCTTGACCTGATTTGCTTGTGCAGTTTGTGCATGTTTTGTGCATGTGTATGTCTGAATCTTGAGTCATTCCAAGATGAAAATACCTGAAAATGTATTAGTTAATCCTAAGTCATTTTAAGGTGGTAACACCTGAATCATGTATTAGTCAATCTTGAGTCAAATAAAAGACTAAAGTGTAGAAATAGCTATGTGACACAAAACCTTCCAAATCATGGAAAATATTGTGTGATTAAATTTCTTTTCTACTTTAACACTCTGATAGGCAAAGAAACATTTACGTATCTTCACATATATAAATGATATGACTTGATTAAAATACTGATATTTTTATATTAGTAAATTCTGGATCTTGGGAAATTAATTAAAAGAAATGAAAGTGGCAATAAAGAAGTGATCTCTTGTTTTTAAAAAAACTCAACTAAAAATCACAAAAATATAGTAGAAGAAAATTGGGTCACTTCAACTACTCAAAATGCCCCTTAGGAAGTGTGGCCTTCAAGTTATCATTAGCGTGTAATTAATTCCCACTAACATGCCTTTAAACCTTCATGAACATGTGCATGTGCTTTTAATCTCCATCACCATTTAATTGTGGTTCATGGGTTACTGGGTAGGTAGGCTCCTTCATGATTACATGAATTCATTTATTTCCATCTTCATTTGTCTTTCAACCTTTGTGCATAAATACATATATGAAAGCTTCTTCATATTTGCTCCCCATTTCCTACCATTAAAAACAAAGATGTGCAAGTAAATTTTCTCAAATAAATCATACACAAATTTACCATTTTACCACCAAAATGAAGATGAATGAACAATGATCTGATGGCATTTTTTTGGTAAAAACATGTAAAAATACCTTAATATGATCATTATTTAATTGAAACAAGATTAAATATGTGAGTAGAAATTTACACTTTTACGTGCCAATCAAATACTCCTACACTTATCTTTTTATTTGTACTCGAATAAACTAAAACTAAGATAAATCCATTTTCGTAGGAAGCACGATTGCATTGAGCATATGCAACAAGTCGTTAAACCTCTCGGTGTCCCTAGTAGGGCGAGTGTTGTCTCGTGAGGGTTTTTAGTGGATACTACCCACGAAATCCTAATGCAACATGAAAAATTCCTAAATGCAAGATTTATTTACAATGATATGAATGAAAGTTTTTGAAAATATATACAAATAAATAATTTACTTTTAAATTGACACGAATAGTTAAATATAAGTTCTGGTCATTATCAAGAAATTTAAGTCCTTTTACTCATCAAAACTTCCAACAAAAGTTAAGTTATCATCACAATTAAACTCTAGTTTGGCTAGTTGTTTTGGTTGATAACATAGTGCAACTATGAAATGGATCCTTCGTTGATTATCAAAGTTTTTCAAAGTGATATTTTTATTTCTTTTGAATAACAAATCGAATCAACTAAGTGAAAATAGTGCTTGGATTTCAATTGCTTGCTCTCTCTAATTTTTTGAAAAGTATTAACATTATTATTATTTACACACCTATCTCGGATAAATTGAGGCCATATATACCGATCATGCACTGCCTTTCGGACTTATGTGAGAAGAGTACAGAGTGTGGTGAGTGCACACACTTGCGTATGAACACATGACTTTAGGTGGTTATTTTTATTAAAAATTTATTTATATACACCTAACCCAGATAAATCGAGGTCAGATTACTGATCCTGCATTGCCTTTCGGGCTTACGTGAGAAGGGTACAGAGCATGGCGAGTGTACACACTTGCGTGTGAACACATGACTCTAGGTGTTTCTTATTTTTATAAAAACCACTTTTTTGTTTTATATTTTTTTTCCTTTTTTTAGAGATAGTTTTGCAAAATCATCTTAGTGCCACTTAACTTAGAAGATCAAAAATGTTATAGCATTTACTTTAAATCAACCACTCTTTTAAATAAAGATTTCAATTAGGATATACTTCATAATTAACACTCATGAACCTTCCTATATACCGGTTAAACCATAGTTACTTGTAATCAAACTTTATTTTTATTTTTGTTGAGATGAATAAATTTTCAAAAATTTCAATTTAATAACCAAAAACATATATTTATCGCATAGTGTTTTTTTGTTTTGATTGTTTTTTTGATTTTGGAAAGAAACAAAATAAACTGCGAAAAATAAAAATAAGCATGAGAACCCCTCCCCTATCACACTTGATTTTGACTGTGTCCCCACAGTCAACCCAAATGAAAGGTGAAAAATAAAATAAAAATAAAAATATGACCTTATTTACATGAAAATGAAACGATTATTATTTAAACGACATTAGAAAATATACCGTTAAAGAGAAAATGAGACGGTCTTCCAAAGACCAAAGCATTTGTCTCATCAAGTTTGAGAGACGTAACTTAAGCACAGAAAACCAAACCATAAAAGATTTCAAAGTTGAATGTTGATTTGAAAAAATGAATGTCATTTTATTAAAAATCGTATGAGTTGTTTTATTTTCAATGATTTTTAGGGTAGATAGAAAAATTGGTTGAAGTTCAAGTTTTTCACCATATTTAAATCGAACTCATCATTGACAAATTCTTCAAAATTATTGATTTTAAAATCAAAATGGTAATTTAAGTCTAGCTCTTCAGAATTCAAGAACTCATCTTCGAAAATTCCAAAAAATTTGTATTCACAAAATTCATCTTTCTTTGTTGATTTATTCACAACTTCATCATTTTCAAGTTGTAAAGTTGTTATTTGAAATTCGTTTTGGTCAGAAAAAGAAAGATCGAATTTAAAATTGAGTTTCTCACCCTCAAAAGAATTGAAATCCAAATTAATTACCGCACTTTCAACAACTTCATTAATGTAACGATCCTGGATTTTAACTAATTTTTAAATTGACAATTAAATTAATTTTTGATTTAAAATTGTGAAAAAATAAAAAAAATGAAGTCTTTAAATAACAATATAAATATCTCAAATAATCTATAGTAATATAAAAGAGGAATTTATTTATATTTAACAAATTTAACAAATTAATACAATACAAGAAAACAAAAGAAATAAAACATAGAATAAAACACATTAAACAAATTAGTTAAGATTCAAACAATAGGATGTTATTTCTATTGCAAAGCACTTGCAAAGTAAATAATAAAATAAGTAAACAAAATATCTACAAACATAAACAAAACTGCATATGCATTTGAAATGGCATAAGACAGAAAATATCTCTAGCACACAAAATCTCTCAGCCGAGTTAAAAGAAATGCAAGGAATTAGAAAATCTATGTACAGGGTATTGATACAAGAAGATAAACACAAGTATAAAATAAAAATAAAGAAATAAGTAAAAAAGCAGATAAAAAAGAAAGAATAGGAATGCGGCCGAGTAAAAATAAGATGCAGGCAAGAAAAGAATGCAAAAGCAAAAATATCTATACATAAAAATAAGGTAAGGTTGTAGACATTAAGTACATTAGCATTTAATGCTTCCATACCTATCTGTACCAAGTCTTCCTTTACCAGATATCACCTATCTGTACCAAGTCTTCCTTTATTTAAATACACATTCATCTTGTGTTAGTTCGTTCATAACAAACATAGTGAAGCCTGAAAGAAAATAAAAAGAAAACATCACTATTGTTTTTACAAATTCAAACTCAGTTTATACAACAAAACACAAAGAGGATTCAAAGGCAGATTCAAACTGCAGTGTTCAAAGCAAAACAGGATTCTAGAAAAAAAATCAATACTGCAGCTTTCAAACAACAGTGCTCTCTGTTTTTCAAAATTGAAGGTGAGTAAACATACTTTCTTTGAAAATTAAATCATGATAATTAGTTCATGAAAGTTTGTGTTGCTATATATTGCTAATAAGAGGATCTGTGATGATTTTTGTTATACTGGAAGCTTTGTACTTATGTTCTTCACTGTTTTAAGTCTCTGGGCAAGAAAGGTAGGAAATTTTATATTTCTTCTAGCAGAACATTTTAAAACTTAAGATTTTTAAACTAAATAAATTAGTTTACACTCAAAACAATAATCTGAAAATGGTTTAGAGCATGTCAGTGGAACCTAGCTCTTGTATGTTCAAGTTTACAGTAAAAGAAATCAATATGTCAAAAATTTGAATATTTAAAATCGTTGATTCGATTCCATATCTTGATTAAACATACAAAGCTAAGATTTTTAAAATAGAAACGATGATTTTTATATCAATATTGAAGGTGCAGTTTGAATATGAATAAAAGTTACATTTTTGTCAATATCTGTTGATTCAACAAAATTTAATTGTCGAAATTTACTGTGAAGTAAGCTTGTTGATCTATTTATACAAGAAAAATGCTTAAACATTTTTCAAATGCAAGGATTTTGAGTTTGAAATAAAAGTAGGGTTTGAGTTCATGATTTTCTATGCTCTGTAAATTGATGATCGCGTCGCCGTCGCTCGATCGAGTTGCACGTGATTCTGAGTGAAGGTCGAGGAGGGTATGGCCATGGCGTGGACGAAGAGGCTTGGCCTCCGGTGATGGATAATGGCGGAACGTGGTGGTTTCCGGTGGGGTGTTCGAGTGATTGTTCAAGCTCCAGGCATTTTTTTATTCGCCTTTTTTGTGAAGATCTGGGTTTCGATTTCGAGTTGGGGGTCGAATCGTGGTTTGTTGGAGGTGTCGAGGGTTCCCGGAAGGGCGGCGAACCACTGTGCACGTGCACGAGGGGACTGGTGTCAGTGCGTTTTGGAGAAGAAAGGGTTGCCTCGGGGAGGACTCAAAGCATTCGAGTGAAAATCTCGGGGATTTTGGTAGTTGACTCAGGCTTGCGTTAGCATGGGTTGAGTAGTTTAATTATGATTGCCAGGTTTTTAACTTGAGAGAAAAAAAATATGGTTCAGGGTATTTAAAATCTTATAACCGTGTTCTTTTTGAAACATGATTTGGTTTAAAGTTTATCCAAATTAAATAAGTTTCAAAATAAATGTGCTAAGTTCCAAAGTAAAGTTAAACAAGGTCAAGATAAAAGTATCTATCAATTTCAATATAAACATCAAGTTATGTGGTTTGAAATTTAGTTGGTTTGATCTGAGGAATTAATCTATATTTACTTTCAAAATGAAGGGATGGAATTGGATAAATGATTAGAATGAGGGTAATTTAACTTTAATTAATAAAAGATCTTAAGTGTTTTGAATAAATTAATTACCTACATTTCATTCAAATGAGATCTAAATGATAATTAAGGTAATAAATTAAGAAATAATTAATCTATGAAGGTGATTAAGATTTAATTAATGAATGATGAAAGGATAACTAATATGGTTAATAAATTAAAGCAATTAATTTGAAGATAATTAATCATAGATTAATTAATTAATGTAAATGGTTAGGGATGATCAGTTATTGAAATTTTATTAATTAAGTGGTAATAAATTAATTAAGGGTAATTTATTAATTAAAGATAATTAATTAAATGGTGAATTAAATAATTAAAGGTTAATTATATAATAATTAAAGGTTGATAATAATAATTAAAGGTTAATTAATTTATTATTTATGGTTAATTAATAAATGATTAAAGAATAATTAATCAAAATGATTTGTAAATTATTGATGTTAATTAACCAGGATCAGAAATTCATAAGAAATTAATCTGATTTGAATTGATCAGACAATTAACTGATCTTACTTATGAATGTTTGGATTCTATGGAATGTTGAATTGTTTGATATCCCTGATTTGTGATGCTTTGTGATACATCCTAATTTATGTTGTGATCTGTAATTTACTTATCTGTGATATAATCTGTGAAACATTTGTATATTATCTATGATCTGTGAATGGACGATAAGCGTTATAATTCATACCGCTTATCAACTATATTATTGTATTTAATCTGTGATGATTGAATGATGTTGCACTATTGTGTGTTAAACCCAGACCCACACTCATACACACACAAATATGGATTTCACGTGGAAATTGCTTAAGTCATAGATAATTTAAATTTGATGTTTTTGAAATTGAAATTTTAAATTTCAATTGATTTTGAAATTGGAAATTTAGGTTTAAAGTGAAAAGCTTTTGAAATGGGATTTCAAAGATAAAAGTTATTTCAAAAAACTTAATAGAGTTTTGAAAATTTAAATAATTTGATTTAAATTTGAATTCAAGTTTGAAATTGAATTCTATGATTTGAAACTAGGGATTAAAAATGTTGTACAAGTTATATATGGGTTAAACCATTTTAAAGGTATTGATTTGGGAAATTGAATTTAATTCATGGGTTTTAACTCGTATAAATATAACTGGATTTTTTCTGAAATGAAACTATTTGTTTTCAAATAGTAAAAGCTTTCACATAAGAAATGAACGTCCAATTTGTGTTAAAAGGAATTTCAAGTTAAAATGAAAATGATTTCCCGAGTTATGGAAACGGTTTGAAAGCTATAAGTTAAATCTTTGTTCTAAAGATTTAACGAGTTAATCACAATTGAAATGGAAATTAATTTGTAAAATCTGTGAATGAATCTTTTGTTTAAAAGATTAAAGTGTGGAAATTGTTTAAACCGTAAAGGTTGTTTAGAATGAATCTTTTTGTTTAAAGATTCGAAAATGGCAATTTGTTAAACCATTTGAAAAGAAAGTTTGGGTTTAAGTTGTGACTTAATTGAAATCCCAATATCCATATATTTTTAAATATTGCGCTCATTATTCGGTTTGGCCGGGAGAGGACCTTTGTGTCACATAACCCATTCCGAATAAGTGATACGTCGTATATGGATAGCATTTGAAGATCGGTGTTGAAGACCGGGTATTTGCGAGAATGATAGGATAACCTATCGATTGTCTCTGCACTGGGTAGCTCCCGGTATAGATGGGAAGTTCGATCGGGATTGTGGATACCCGAATTGCAAGGACTTCTTTGGAAGTGCCATCGGTTCTGTTCGAACCCGGAACATACTTGTATGGTTACATGTTTGACATTACACTTTGAGATATAAAGCAGATTTCTTTCAAATACATTTCTGTTGGTGGCAGAGAATTTATTCTTTTAGCTTAACACCCTTCTCTGATACGTACGAGCTCAGAGGTTATGTAGTTGAAGGTTATCAGCGATATATTCCCAATTTGGTAATGTGACATGCTGAGTGTTTCTGTGTGATGATCATTGTTTGATCATTTGTGATATGATCATTTGTTTGATCATTTATCTTTGTGATCATTAATTTGATCATTTGTTGACCCAAAGCATGGCTTTGTGAAAAAGTGTAGCTTTGTGGACGAGACTTCGTCAGGGCCTCACAACCCGGAAATGGTCAAAACAGGAATGTTGCGGCAAGGTTATGAGGGTCGCGCCCTTTAAGGTATGTCATTTCCTTCTGGAAAGGGGTGGTATCATGGTATGGAGCCCAGATACTTACTCATGTGGACACACTTTATTTATTATGTGTGATGTTGTTACCGAGCTCTCGGATAAAGGTCCCAAAGGACCGGGAGGTTTCGTGAGTTACCTAGTTACAGGGGTAACCCGGCCTTGTGTTGGCAAAGAGCAGTTTGTCTCTCGAGACGTCCAGCCAGAGGCGATCGCATTCGGCAGTAGGAAAGGAAGTTCCTTAGCCTGACCATTTGTTGGAAATCCATTTCCCAATATGGAACTTGTACGGTTTTAGTTGTAGAACCTGCCATTTACTTATGGTGGTCACCACTGTTTAGATGGTAGCTATAGTAGGCATATGATACTGGTCGTATGTTGGCTAAGATTAATATTATACTTTCGAAATGTTTTCTGCACTATGCACTAGTAATAATATCCAATGATTTGTTTTGCGTAGTAAGCATCTTTGACTATCATAAGAAGAAATCTCCTCTGATTCTGCGTTTGCATTGTGTATGTGTGCGGGAGGCCTTATGGTAGTTTCATTTTCCAAAAGCATTGCGGACTTCAATGTTTAAAATTCTTTTGTTGTTGTTTAAGATAAACTGTTTTTGTTGCTCACACCAGTCCCATGACTGATCCAGAGTTTATTGTTCCCTTCCTAAACTCTGGGTGCCCACTATATTCCACACGGGCAGTCTAGAGTTGGGTTTCTCAGATATTCAGGTTGAGTAGATTATCTGGAGCTAGTCAGTCCTTGGACGACTGACCTTGCTTTCCGCTAGCTATGGATTGGAGCATTCTATTGGAGATATTCTATTTGCTTCTGGTGTTATCTATTTTCTTTCCACTGCTATTTCTTGTATCACATCTCTGATGTATATTGATATCTGTTGTATCATTCTGTTGTATCATATTGTATCAGATTTTTGTATCTATCATTGTATCAATGTTATATATATTGATATATTCTTTTTCTTCCGCTGTGTTGTTATACTTAATGTTATTATAAGCTCCGAAGTACCAGATTCGGCGTTTGAATCTACGACATTTTGAGTACAAGTGAAGTACGGGTGCCGATTTTTGAAGGCCGACTTCAGGATCTTTACATTTGGTATCAGAGCTGAGGGTAAAACTTTAGCTCAGGAGTATAACACATTAAGTAGCTCATTAGAGATAGGGTAAAGTATACCCTAGAATGAGTAATCCTTAAGATATCTGTCTGTATGCCTCAGTAAATTCTCTTACTATCCACTGATGGTAAGTATGAGTGCAAGAAGTGGACGAGATAGGGGACAAGGGAATACGACTATAAATGGTCAATATCCTGTAACAACAAGGGAACAATCTTTTCTCTATCAATCTCTTTTGTTCGTCGTTTCTTCTCAATTCTTCGATAATTTCTGGTAGACCCAGGAGGAAAATTCGATATATTAATAAGGGACATAAACTCCGGAATGGCCAAAATTGTCTGATTGGATGAGTTGATTGCCTTGTATGCTTTGGTTGCTATGGTTGATAGGTATAATTTAGTTCCTAAACTAAAAGTTTTGAAATTGTACCCATGTATCTATCTATCTTTTGGATTCCCAGTATATTCTACGAATGGTTAGTTATCCCTTCGAACTAACCGATGCCACTACATATTTCGTAGATCTGGATAACCCGAGTATCTTGTGAGTGTTAAACAGATTCGTTCTTGTATCTGTTATTGATATTCTGATTTGGTAAGCCAAATGCAGAATAGATATTCAGTTTGAGTTTATGAATTATTCTTCATCTATCTTTGTGTCTTCCTTGGAAATTTCGAGGATGAAATTCTTTTAAGGGGGAAGTCTGTAACGATCCTGGATTTTAACTTATTTTTAAATTGATAATTAAATTAATTTTTGATTTAAAATTGTGAAAAATTCAAAAAAATGAAGTCTTTAAATAAAAATATAAATATCTCAAATAATCTATAGTAATATAAAATAGGAATTTATTTATATTTAACAAATTAATACAATACAAGAAAACAAAAGAAATAAAACATAGAATAAAACACATTAAACAAATTAGTTAAGATTCAAACAATAGGATGTTATTTCTATTGCAAAGCACTTGCAAAGTAAATAATAAAATAAGTAAACAAAATATCTACAAACATAAACAAAACTGCATATGCATTTGAAATGGCATAAGACAGAAAATATCTCTAGCACACAAAATCTCTCAGCCGAGTTAAAAGAAATGCAAGGAATTAGAAAATCTATGTACAGGGTATTGATACAAGAAGATAAACACAAGTATAAAATAAAAATAAAGAAATAAGTAAAAAAGCAGATAAAAAAGAAAGAATAGGAATGCAGCCGAGTAAAAATAAGATGCAGGCAAGAAAAGAATGCAAAAGCAAAAATATCTATACATAAAAATAAGGTAAGGTTGTAGACATTAAGAACATTAGCATTTAATGCTTCCATACCTATCTGTACCAAGTCTTCCTTTACCAGATATCACCTATCTGTATCAAGTCTTCCTTTATTTAAATACACATTCATCTTGTGTTAGTTCGTTCATAACAAACATAGTGAAGCCTGAAAGAAAATAAAAAGAAAACATTACTATTTGTTTTACAAATTCAAACTCAGTTTATACAACAAAACACAAAGAGGATTCAAAGGCAGATTCAAACTGCAGTGTTCAAAGCAAAACAGGATTCTAGAAAAAAAGTCAATACTGCAGCTTTCAAACAATAGTGCTCTCTGTTTTTCAAAATTGAAGATGAGTAAACATACTTTCTTTGAAAATTAAATCATGATAATTAGTTCATGAAAGTTTGTGTTGCTATATATTGCTAATAAGAGGATCTGTGATGATTTTTGTTATACTGGAAGCTTTGTACTTATGTTCTTCACTGTTTTAAGTCTCTGGGCAAGAAAGGTAGGAAATTTTATATTTCTTCTAGCAGAACATTTTAAAACTTAAGATTTTTAAACTAAATAAATTAGTTTACACTCAAAACAATAATCTGGAAATGGTTTAGAGCATGTCAGTGGAACCTGGCTCTTGTATGTTCAAGTTTACAGTAAAAGAAATCAATATGTCAAAAATTTGAATATTTAAAATCGTTGATTCGATTCCATATCTTGATTAAACATACAAAGCTAAGATTTTTAAAAAAGAAATGATGATTTTTATATCAATATTGAAGGTGCAGTTTGAATATGAATAAAAGTTACATTTTTGTTAATATCTGTTGATTCAACAAAATTTAATTGTCGAAATTTACTGTGAAGTAAGCTTGTTGATCTATTTATACAGGAAAAATGCTTAAACATTTTTCAAATGCAAGGATTTTGAGTTTGAAATAAAAGTAGGGTTTGAGTTCATGATTTTCTATGCTCTGTAAATTGATGATCGCGTCGCCGTCGCTCGATCGAGTTGCGCGTGGTTCTGAGTGAAGGTCGAGGAGGGTATGGCCATGGCGTGGACGAAGAGGCTTGGCCTCCGGTGATGGATGATGGCGGAACGTGGTGGTTTCCGGTGGGGTGTTCGAGTGATTGTTCAACCTCCAGGCATTTTTTTTATTCGCCTTTTTTGTGAAGATCTGGGTTTCGATTTCGAGTTGGGGGTCGAATCGTGGTTTGTTGGAGGTGTCGAGGGTTGCCGGAGGGGCGGCGAACCACTGTGCACGTGCACGAGGGGACTGGTGTTGGTGCATTTTGGAGAAGAAAGGGTTGCCTCGGGAAGGACTTAAAGCATTCGAGTGAAAATCTCGGGGATTTTAGGAGTTGACTCAGGCTTGCGTTAGCATGGGTCGAGTAGTTTAAATATGATTGCCAGGTTTTTAACTTGAGAAAAAAAAATATGGTTCAGGGTATTTAAAATCTTATAACCGTGTTCTTTTTGAAACATGATTTGGTTTAAAGTTTATCCAAATGAAATAAGTTTCAAAATAAAAGTGCTAAGTTCCAAAGTAAAGTTAAACAAGTTCAAGATAAAAGTATCTATCAATTTCAATATAAACATCAAGTTATGTGGTTTGAAATTTAGTTGGTTTGATCTGAGGAATTAATCTATATTTGCTTTCAAAATGAAGGGATGGAATTGGATAAATGATTAGAATGAGGGTAATTTAACTTTAATTAATAAAAGATCTTAAGTGTTTTGAATAAATTATTTACCTACATTTCATTCAAATGAGATCTAAATGATAATTAAGGTAATAAATTAAGAAATAATTAATCTATGAAGGTGATTAAGATTTAATTAATGATTGATGAAAGGATAACTAATATAGTTAATAAGTTAAAGCAATTAATTTGAAGATAATTAATCAAAGATTAATTAATTAATGTAAATGGTTAGGGATGATCAGTTATTGAAATTTTATTAATTAAGTGGTAATAAATTAATTAAGGGTAATTTATTAATTAAAGATAATTAATTAAATGGTGAATTAAATAATTAAAGGTTAATTATATAATAATTAAAGGTTGATAATGATAATTAAAGGTTAATTAATTTATTTTTTATGGTTAATTAATAAATGATTAAAGAATAATTAATCAAAATGATTTGTAAATTATTGATGTTAATTAACCAGGATCAGAAATTCATAAGAAATTAATCTGATTTGAATTGATCAGACAATTAACTGATCTTACTTATGAATGTTTGGATTCTATGGAATGTTGAATTGTGTGATATCCCTGATTTGTGATGCTTTGTGATACATCCTGATTTATGTTGTGATCTATAATTTACTTATCTGTGATATAATCTGTGATACATTTGTATATTATCTATGATTTGTGAATGGACGATAAGCGTTATAATTCATACCGCTTATCAACTATATTATTGTATTTAATCTGTGATGATTGAATGATGTTGCACTATTGTGTGTTAAACCCCTGACCCACACTCATACACACACAAATATGGATTTCACGTGGAAATTGGTTAAGTCACAAATAATTTAAATCTGATGTTTTTGAAATTGAAATTTTAAATTTCAATTGATTTTGAAATTGGAAATTTGGGTTTAAAGTGAAAAGCTTTTGAAATGGGATTTCAAAGATAAAAGTTATTTCAAATAACTTAATCGAGTTTTGAAAATTTAAATAATTTGATTTAAATTTGAATTCAAGTTTGAAATTGAATTCTATGATTTGAAACTAGGGATTAAAAATGCTGTACAAGTTATATATGGGTTAAACCATTTTAAAGGTATTGATTTGGGAAATTAAATTTAATTCATGGGTTTTAATTCGTATAAATATAACTGGATTTTTTCGGAAATGAAACTATTTGTTTTCAAATAGTAAAAGCTTTCACATAAGAAATGAACGTCCAATTTGTGTTAAAAGGAATTTCAAGTTAAAATGAAAATGATTTCCCGAGTTATGGAAACGGTTTGAAAGCTATAAGTTAAATCTTTGTTCTAAAGATTTAACGAGTTAATCCCAATTGAAATGGAAATTAATTTGGAAAATCTATGAATGAATCTTTTGTTTAAAAGATTAAAGTGTGGAAATTGTTTAAACCATGAAGGTTGTTTAGAATGAATCTTTTTGTTTAACGATTTGAAAATGGTAATTTGTTAAACCATTTGAAAAGAAAGTTTGGGTTTAAGTTGTGACTTAATTGAAATCCCAATATCCATATATTTTTAAATATTGCGCTCATTATTCGGTTTGGCCGGGAGAGGACCTTTGTGTCACATAACCCATTCCGAATAAGTGATACGTCGTATATGGATAGCATTGGAAGATTGGTGTTGAAGACCGAGTATTTGCGAGAACGATAGGATAACCTATCGATTGTCTCTGCACTGGGTAGCTCCCGGTATAGAGATTCCCTAAGTGATGGGAAGTTCGATCGAGATTGTGGATACCCGGAATGCAAGGACTTCGTTGGAAGTGCTTTCGGTTCTGTTCGAACCCGGAACAGACTTGTATGGTTACATGTCTAACATTACACTTTGAGATATAAAGTAGATTTCTTTCAAATACATTTCTGTTGGTGGCGGAGAATTTATTCTTTTAGCTTAACACCCTTCTCTGAGACGTACGAGCTCAGATGTTATGTAGTTGAAGGTTATCAGCGATATATTCCCAATTTGGTAATGTGACATGCTGAGTGTTGCTGTGTGATGATCATTGTTTGATCATTTGTGATATGATCATTTGTTTGATCATTTATCTTTGTGATCATTAATTTGATCATCTGTTGACCCAAAGCATGGCTTTGTGAAAAAGCGTAGTTTTGTGGACGAGACTTCGTCAGGGCCTCACAACCCGGAAATGGTCAAAACAGGAATGTTACGGCAAGGTTATGAGGGTCGCGCCCTTTAGGGTATGTCATTTCCTTCTGGAAAGGGGTGGCATCATGGTATGGAGCCCAGATACTTACTTATGTGGACACACTTTATTTATTATGTGTGATGTTGTTACCGAGCGCTCGGATAAAGGTCCCAAAGGACTGGGAGGTGGCATATTCATGAGTTACCTAGTTACAGGGGTAACCCGGCCTTGTGTTGGCAGAGAGCAGTTTGTCTCTCGGGACG
The DNA here is from genome assembly GCA_030737815.1 of Allium fistulosum. Classification (NCBI taxonomy): domain Eukaryota; kingdom Viridiplantae; phylum Streptophyta; class Magnoliopsida; order Asparagales; family Amaryllidaceae; genus Allium; species Allium fistulosum. The sequence continues at coordinate 1,421,761,216 of CM060901.1, forward strand.
TCCAGCCAGAGGCGATCCCATTCGGCAGTAGGAAAGGAAGTTCCTTAGCCTGACCATTTGTTGGAAATCCATTTTCCAATACGGAACTTGTACGGTTTTAGTTGTAGAACCTGCCATTTACTTATGGTGGTCACCACTATTTAGATGGTAGCTATAGTAGGCATACGATACTGGTCGTATGTTGGCTAATATTAATATTATACTTTCGAAATGTTTTCTGCACTATGCACTAGTAATAATATCCAATGATTTGTTTTGCGTAGTAAGCATCTTTGACTATCATAAGGAGAAATCTCCTCCGATTCTGCGTTTGCATTGTGTATGTGTGCAGGAGGCCTTATGGTAGTTTCATTTTCCAAAAGCATTGCGGACTTCAATGTTTAAAATTCTTTTGTTGTTGTTTAAGATAAACTGTTTTTGTTGCTCACACCAGTCCCATGACTGATCCGGAGTTTATTGTTCCCTTCCTAAACTCTAGGTGCCCACTATTTTCCACATGGGTAGTCTAGAGTTGGGTTTCTCAGATATTCAGGTTGAGTAGATTATCTGGAGCTAGTCAGTCCTTGGACGACTGACCTTGCTTTCCACTAGCTATGGATTGGAGCATTCTATTGGAGATATTCTATTTGCTGCTGGTGTTATCTATTTTCTTTCCACTGCTATTTCTTGTATCACATCTCTGATGTATATTGATATCTGTTGTATCATTCTATTGTATCATATTATATCAGATTTTTGTATCTGTCATTGTATCAATGTTATATATATTGATATATTCTTTTTCTTCCGCTGTGTTGTTATACTTAATGTTGTTATAAGCTCCGGAGAACCAGATTCGGCGTTTGAATCTACGACATTTTGAGTACAAGTGAAGTACGGGTGCCGATTTTTGAAGGCCGACTTCAGGATCTTTTCAATTAAGACTGTCGTTTTTAATTTCAAAAATTGTTATTTGAAAATCGTCATTTTTTGTAAAAGTTGGACTATCTCTTGACTCGTCGCATGTTGGGATTTGATTTTGTTTCTCACGTTGTTTTATGTATGTTTCAAACAACAAATCCGTGTGATTTTTGTGAATTTCATCCATTTTCTCAACAAAATCAAATTTATAATTACTAATTTGAGAATTTTCAATTTGAAATGGTTAAGAACAAAATTTTCCATTGCACCATAATTGAAATTATTCTCGTTGTCAAAATCATTTAAAAAGTGGTTCGCATTTGCATTTTGACTTTGAAATTCATTTTGGAGTTCGAAGTTGTATTGGCATGAGCTATAATCGAAATCATTTGAATTTTGAAGTGAATTCAAAATTTGATTATTTTGAAAACTTTGATTTGAGTTATTGCACAAATATAAATTACACAAATCATTTATCCTTTGATTTTTTTATAAAGAGTTCAAGTAAAGATTTGGTTCTCTTTTCAAGAGTCGAGGGTTGGTCATCATTTTGAAAACTTTATGGTGCAAAATCTGAATTATTTGTGTAATAGCTGTTATTAAAATATCCATAAAATTTGATGTGAAATTATATGGATTATATTGATTTTCACAACTATTGTAAAATTCTGGTCAGTAGGGAAATTTAGACATTTTCAAAAATGTTTTTTTTTGGAATTTTCAATTCATTTTTTAAAGACAAAAAAGGAAAGAAATTTATTTTACAAATGGAAAATGTATTTTTAATAGATGCATGAAACTAATGCAACTAAATGAACGCAAGGAATTAATTACAAATTTTCTGTCCTTAGTAGCTCCTAACCCGAAATTGTATAATCACACTTTGTCTTAATTCAACAAAATAGTTTTTAGCCAGGTAATGGACAGGAGTTATCGGTGCAGCACGAATCACCATAGCAATGCAGCTGAAGGTTTAAGTACCTTCAGAGAAACAATCACTATAATATTTACAAATCACCGTAATATTTATAAATGATTATTGCTATGTCGTAGCCTATACACCAAAAAAATAAATTGTCGAAAGAGGACAACTTGTCAAGATACAATTAAGCCCTAGGTGAGCTTATGACTCCATTATTATTAGTCAGATTCTAAGATGAAATTCAATTTGTGGGCCAAGGAAGGGGTGGTGATATCCCCTACCTTATATGGATTTGCGTATTGTCCTTACAAAGAAAATAAGATGGTATGAATGCAAAACTAAAATTATATGTGATTTTTACAATGTAACTACGAATAAAATTTGTTTTGTTTTTGAATTTTTTTAAAATGCAAGCAACCAACAATGCAAAGAAAATAAAAGCAATAGATAAGGGCATGATACCAGAGCACGCAAAATTATTAGCAATTTTTTTAGCGGTAATTTTTTTATATGCGAGCAAGCGGAGCAATTATTTAGCAAGCTATTCCCTTTCTTCTGCTTTTGCAAACTGTAAATGAGAACAAATACTAACACAAATGAAAATGAAAACAAATTTTATTTATTTACTTTAAATGAGATGGAAAAACAAAAAGGAAAATTGACTAAAAAATGGAAACTAAACCAAATAAAAAAACCCACCCGCCCAAAATAAAGAACCATGCATTTTAAAAGAAAATGGTTGCCAAAGAAAATCCAAAACCAAATTCTCGTTTCAAACGCACATTTCGAACTCAAAAAATCAGAATTAAAAATTGACAATTGAAACCAAATTCGATTTTCAAGAGATTGTTTTCAGGAGACTGAGGGTAGCGATGAAGGCGATTGAAGGGGAGTCTGAGTCTGTCTTGGGTTTGCGAATCATGGATTCGAATTCGATGAATCGCGGGTTCGGCGATTTGGCCATTTTGGGTGGATTGTAGTTGAAGTTTGTGATGGTGTGGTGATTCGGCGATTTCACGATGAAGCCTCGGGTTTTGGGTTTGGTTATTCGATTTGAGGGTCGCGGTTATGTGATATGTTGTGTTCGGGTGGTTGATGGTCGTAGGTTGTGGTACAGAGGTGAGGTTTCTGGTTGATGGGTTTGTGGATGATTGGATTTTGGGTGTTGGAGTGTGCAAGCAGTTGACAGTGGGGAAGTATGCAGTAATGGTTTTGGTTAGACAATGGGTTGATGGTGATAGCCGAAAGAGGATGTGGGGAAGTGGTCAATAGAGTTGGTTGTAAGGTAGTTTTCTGGTGGTGGAAGCTGAAGGAGGCAGTGTTGTATGAGCAGCGGAGGGTGCTGACAGGGAGATTGATGGATTTTTGATGACTGTAAGGTAGCAGTAATGTTGAATGAGGGAGGTGTTTGATGTGAATGATGAGGTGAATTAAAGGCAGTTAACATAAAGAAGGGGAAATGAAGTATTGTTGTTGGTAGTGGAGTTTGATGATGGTGAAGTAGTTGCTGTTGGACGGTATTATTGTGTTGACAGAAGTGAGTGTGGGAAGTGAAGTTGTAGCAGTTCGAGGTGTAGTAGTTTGATGGTGAATGTTGATGAATGTGCACAGTTGTGGGAATGGGTATGTTGATGATGTGTTGTGGTAAGATAACTGGTTGGATGTATGAAGTGGAAAGATGGAAGGAGGCGGAAGGCAGTTGTATGAAGTGGAAAAATGTGTGATGTGTTGGTAGTGTAGAACAGAGGAGGATGTGGAGCACTGGATGTAAGGCAGCGTTATGGGGTATGGATGTTGCAGCAATGTTATGGTTTGCGAGGAGGTGCATATGTTTTTTGAGGACAGTTGTGAATGTTGAATGTTATGAGATGGTGATATGCAGGAGCTTGATGGTGGAGGATTTTGATGTTGTGAACTTGGTTGAAGAAGGTAGTAAGGATTGTAGGAGATGTAAAAGGTTGTTGTGTGCATGTTGTTTTGGCAATGCAAGGAGTAGGTTATGGTGGAGGTTGACAGGGAGAGGGTATTCGAGGAGGCAGTGGTGAAAGATAGTGGTTGATCAGGTGGTTGATTTGGTAAGCGGAAGAGGTATGCGGTTGAACTAGGCAGAGAACAGAAGGGAGTATGAACAAAGGGTAGAGCAATAGTGGTAGGAAGGCGGTGAGTTGTAAAAGAAATTGAAATTTGTAAAATGAAATTTGTAAATTGTATTGCAGTATGAAATTGAATGCAAATTTTTTCCCCTTTTCGAAATGAACTTGTGTATTTAAAAAAAAATATGTAAATGCAAATGCAAGTAGAAAAGCAACAAGCACACACTCAAAATGAAAACAAAAATTACACACAACACTCAACAAATTTTTTTAGAATGCAACTCAACACACAAAAACAAACACATAATAAATTCAAACAAATATAATTCGAAGAGCAAAACTAAAATCAATACTATTCCCCTGCAACAGCGCCAAAAACTTGTTTGAAAACGAATTTTCTATCGGTTAGAAAATTGTCAAAAAATATTGTAATAAAAATAACCACAAGAGCATGGCGTACAATTTTAGTACGTAGCGAGTACGGGTCGATCCGAAGGGAATTGAATTAATTTTAAATTCTACTCAATCAAATTAACCCAAGAGTTTGAAATTGTTTTAAGCTAAAAAAATGTAAAAACTTACTAAAACAAAGTGAATAAAAATACGAGAGTAAAAGGCAATTTAGAGGCAAATCCCTTCTCATAATCACACAAATCAACACAATGAAATTATGATCTCTCTTTGTGGTCTTTTGTGAATTTAGTTGATGTGTTTATCCTAAGTATGGTCTATTTGTGCTATTAATAAGCCTAACATAAACCATCAAACTTTAACACACCATCCAAACCACTTGTCAATGCTCATGAAAATGATAATGAAATTAAAAATAAAATCTATTCTAAGCATGATCTATTTACTATTGATTAGTAATATAGACCATCAAATTTTGATTCTAAAATCCACTTCATTACCAAAATTATATGTAGATGAAGAGGTAATTTGTGTTTATTTTTATTTAAGCATAGCCTATTTGGTGTCAACAACATAGGCTATCAAATTCAAAGTTAAAGAACAAAAATTTTACCACATCAAAAATTTCCATTAAGCCTAAAAAGAGATCATAAATTAGTAAATATGTTGAATCTACATGACTAAGATAGGTTTATTACCCCTAAATTATAGGGGTTTAGCTTCTCATATTGTTACCATTTCAACACATATAGATTGCAACATAAACATAAACAAGAGGAAAAAAGAGCTAACTAAATTGCATGTAAAAAAATCTACTGTAGTTGCATGAAATAAAACTACTCTAATTGCATAAAGTAAAGAACAATAATTAAAAGAGCATGAAGTTAAATTGCATAAATAAAATTACATATGAGTAAAAGGCTATGAAGCCATTAAAGAGAGAAAGAGAGTTTTATGTTTACATTTGTGACTACAACGAAACTAAAGAGAAGGTGGTAAGAGCTTTCTACATGAAACCTAAGGGGTATTTATTCATGCCTAAAACGCTAATCCATATTTTAGGGGACTACCCAAAATACCCCTTAGGAAGTGTGGCCTCCAAGTTATCAATAGCATGTAATTAATCCCCACTAACATGCCTTTAAACCTTCATGAACATGTGCATGTGCTTTTAATCTCCATTAGCATTTAATTGTTGTCCATGGGTTAGTGGGTAGGTGGGCTCCTCCATGATTACATGAATTTATTTATTTCCATCTTCATTTGTCTTCCAACTTTTGTGCATGCAAACATATATGAAAGCTTCTTCATATTTGCTCTCCATTTCCTACAATTAAAAATAAAGATGTGCAAGTAAATTTTCTCAAATTAAAACATATACAGATTTACCATTTTACCCCCAAAATGAAGATGAATGAATGATGATTTGATGACATTTGGGTATTGGTAAAAACATGTAAAAATACCCTAATATGATTGTTATTTAATTAAAACAAGATTAAATATGTGAGTATAAATATACACTTTTATGTGCACTTCACTAGTACTCTGATCATCCAAGGGGGCATCTTCATATGTCGCTTTTGGCGTAATTTATAATAATTATATTTGATCAAAAACCTGGGAATCGTCTTGGGATTATGTAACTGAATATGAAATATTGATTTGAAATGTAATGATAAAAGCTATTTTGAGATCTAAGTAAATTTTATTTCATGTTCATGTGCTTCTGATATTGCGAATACCATTAACAATACCATATTTTTTCACCGAAAGTTAAATACTATCGATGACTGCAGCATCTGTGACACTTAGCTTTAGGTCTCGAGATAGAGGATGTTACAACATGGTATCACAACATTAGGTTTATGAAAACTTAAAAGAAATTTTAAGCTTAAAATGATTTTTGAAAACATAATCCTAAGGAGTTAGAGAAAAGAATTGGGTATGGGACAATGCTATAGTAACGTACTTGTATTTGTTGTATATAAGTATACGCTTTATCTCCACCTTCCCATCTCCCTTAGGTTATTCTTCCTTATCATACAAAGGTTTGAATGTAGATTTAAAGGAAGTAAGATATGGATGCTAGGAATGGAAGAGTTAACCTTGATGGAGAAAGCACCACAACTAATGGAAATGCCAGTCCGAATGTTGGAAGCATGAGGCAAGTTGGAGCTGCTGTGGGATTAGTTGGAGGAAATGTTGGAGAAGGAAATCATGAAGCTCCGGTGGTCAATAGCTATGTAGTATTGAGCAGAGATTATGCTAGGTTTGGAGGGAAGCTGTTTATCGGGACTGAGGACGCAATTGAAGTGGATAATTGGTTGCTTCATTGCGAAAGGATTTTTGCTAATTTTGGACTTAACGATGAGCAGAAAAGGAGATTAGCATCCACACAGCTGCAAGGAGTAGCAATGTACTGGTGGAACTGTGTTACTGCGGGACTAGTTGAAGAGATTATGACTTGGGCATAATTCAGAGGAAGGTTTGAGGAAATATTCATGTCGAAGATTGCCAAGTCAACTCTGCTTAGGAAGTTTTCTAAGTTGGTGCAGGGAGAAATGGCAGTGCTTGTGTATGCTACCAGATTTGATGAATTATCGAGATATGGATATGCTATGGTTGATACAGTTATCAAAAGGAAAGAGAAGTTCATCTGCGGATTGAGACCCGAGCTTCCTAAAGAAACTTTACCACATATTAGGGATATGTGCGATGTAGTTATTGAGATGGCTTTGAGGAATGAGGAGATGCTCGCTTTCTTTAATAGTAACAAAGCAGTGGAAACTCAAGATGGGCTGAACCAGAAGAGAAAGTTTGTTCACAATAAGGAAGCTCAAAAGGGTGGAGCTATCAAGAAAGGAAAGACATAAGTTATCTGCAACAAGTGTGATAAGAAAGGTCATTTTTCTAATGAATGTCGTTTAGGAGCTGGAAAGAAAGTGATCGAGAAGAAGAATATCAAATGCTTCAACTATGATCGGGTTGGACATTATAAGAACTAGTGCAAGGAACCAGTCAAGGATGAAAAGGGCAAAGTGTTTGCAATGGAACTAGCTACCTCAAGACCAACAGTAGTGGAGAAAGGAAAAGCTGCGTTGGAAAGTACGCTTTTGATTCATGGTATGTCAGTTAGAGTTTTATTTGATACTGGTGCACCGTGTTCCTTTATGTCTAATTGTTTGGTAGATAAGCTTAACCAGGAACCCTCATACCTTGTTACAACCTTAGGGATTACGAATCCAATAGGAGGGTATGCAACTCTTGGGATGAGATGTGACCACTTAGAGCTTGAATTGTTAGGTCATATATTTGCTTGCAATTTGCATGTGTTTGATTTTATAGGTTTCAGAATTATTTTGGGTATGGATTGGTTAAGTAAGTACGATGCTAGGATATTTTTCCATGATAGGAAAATATCACTTAGACACCCTAGTTGTAGTGACCGAATTATATACACTGTAGAAAACCCGAATTTAGATTCTTGTGCCCTGTTGTGTGTTATGGACGAAGAAGACGAGTTAAATAGAGTTTTCGTTGTTAGAAAATTCGCATATGCCTTTGAGCTAGTAATAGGACTACCGCTGAAACGAGTCATTGAGTTTCGGATAGATTTAGTACCAGGATCTGAACCTATGAGTAGACCGCTAAGTAGAATGACACCTACCGAGATGAAGGAGCTAAATGTGCTGTTGGTTGATTTAGAAGGTAAGAATTTTATTAGACCAAGCAGTTCGCCTTGAGGAGCAGCTGTAGTGTTTGCAAGGAAGTCGGACGGATCGTTAAGGTTGTGTATGATTATCATAAGATGAATGAGAAGACGATAAAGAACCAATATTTGTTACCTAGGATTAACGATTTGTTCGATAAGTTGAGTGGAGCCAATATATTCTCTCAATTGGATTCGGCTATAGGGTTCCATCAACTTGAGTAGCAGAGGATAGTATTCTTTAGACGGCGTTTCAGACAATATATGGATCATACGAATGGTTAGTGATGTCGTTCGAACTAACTAAAGCCCCAACATTCTTCATGGACTTAATGAACAGAATGTTCTGTGAGCATCTATATAGATTTGTATTAGTATTCATAGACGACATATTCATGTATCCTAAGGATGAAAGAGATCATGATGTTCATGTTAGGATAGTGCTTGAGACACCGACGGAGCATCAGTTGAAGGCAAAGTTTTCGAAGTGTCACTTTTTAGAAGAAGGAAGTGAAGTTTCTTGGTCATGTAGTCTCAGAGAAAGGGTTGTCAGTAGATTCGGTTAAGATCGAGGCAGTGAGTAGTTGGAAGGGACTAAAGACAGTGACTGAGATAAAGAGTTTTCTTGGATTAGCCGGCTACTACAGAAGATTAAGGATTTCTCGTGGATAGTGGCGCCAATGACTAAGCTAACTAGAAAAGAGGTGAAGTATGTTTGGACCGATAAATATGAGGAAGCATTCCAGAAGTTGACGCATTTATTGACTGATGAACGTATGTTAGTTGTTCTAGAGGGGAATCATGACTTAGTGTTTACACGAATGCATGTGGAACAGGATTAGGAGCTATGCTAATGCAGAGGGTAAAGTGACTGCTTATGCTTCTCGACAACTTAAACCGCATGAAGTTAGATATCCAACCCATGATTTGGAGTTAACTGCGGTAATTTTCGCATTGAAGGTGTGGAGACATTTCCTTTGGGAGAAAAATTCAAACTGTTTACAGATCATAAGTCACTAAGATATTTATTCTCTCAGAAGGAGTTGAGTATGAGACATCAGAGATGGTTAGAGTTCATAGCTGCATACGACTTTGGTATTGAATACACACCAGGAAAGGGAAATAAGGTTGCATATACACTTAGCAGAAAACATAAGAATGCAGTATTGGCAATGATAGTTGAGTGGAAAGATTTAGAAGCATTGACTACATGCGAAGTATAATGGAGATCTGATGCTAGTTCTAGTCAAGAAACCGCCATGTTATCATGTTTAGAAGTTCTACCGATTATGATCGAAATGATAGCATCTAGATAAGGAGAAGATCCATTATTAGCCATGTGGTTCAGAAGGTTAAGAAATTGAATAGAGAGTGATGACTTGAAAGATTTCAGCCTTGACCAGAATGGGTGGTTGAGGAAGAAAGGACGACTATGTGTTCCGAGTGTGGGAAACATTAGGAAGGAAGTTCTTAGAGAATGCCATCGTTCGAAGTTCAACATTCATCCGGGAGGAACTAAGATGTATCAATATATGAAAAAGAGTTTCTTTTAGGAAGGTATGAAGGGAGATGTAGGCCTATGGGTGAAGTAATGTTTGAACTGTCAACAAGTAAAGGCCGAGCATCAGAAACCGACTGGACTACTTCAGCCTATAGATGTTCTAGTCTGAAAATGGGATTCTATCTAATTGGATTTCAAAGATGGATTGCCAAGGTTGAATAGAAGAAATGAGAGTATCTGGGTTATAGTGGATAGACTGACCAAAATTGCACACTTTATACCCGTTAAGTCGACTAGGACAGCACCAGATTTAAATAAGTTATTCATGAGGAATATAGCTAAACTGCATGAAATTACTAGTAGTATAGTAAGTGATAGAGATTCCTTATTCACTAGCGAGCTCTGGAGGACTCTACAGGATACTTTAGGTATCAAGCTCAGTATTGGTGCCGCTTACCATCTATAAACAAATGGGAAAACATAGAGGGTTATGAAAGTCTTAGAGGATTTGTTAAGAGCTTGTGTGCTAGATTTTGGAGGATCTTGGGAAGACCATCTACACTAGTCGAGTTTTCGTATAAGAATAATTATCAGACTAGAATAGGGATGGCACCGTTTGAAGCTTTGTATGGAAGGCCATGCAAATCTTTAGTTTGTTGGTTAGAGACCGAGGATAGATAGTACTTGGTCCAGATTTGGTTAAAGAAACTGTAGAAAAGATTGAATTAATTCAGGATAGAATAAAGGAAGCTCGGTCTAGGCAAAAGAGTTATGCTGATAAGAGACGAAAAGAATTAGAGTTATCGACTAGTTTGGCCGGAGTCCACAATTTTTTTCCATATTTCTCATCCAAGGAAGTGTATTCGAGATCTAGAGACTACTATTACATCGGATGTGTTAGAATATTTAGTAGTGGAACCATATATGACTATAGTTAGAAAACTAGTTCGTATAGTTGCAAGAGATGAGAAGAGATTAAGAAACAAGACAGTTAGATTAGTCAAAGTCCAGTGGAGTGACGACGAGAGAGACTATACTTGGAAAACCGAGAGCAGGATTAGGGATACTTATCCTGACTTGTTTCATGGTATGTTTTACCTTTATGTTTGATTGTTGTAGGTACCTTATCACAATTTCGAGGACGAAATTCTTTAACGAGGGGAGTCTGTAATGACCTTAATTTTAGATAACATTATTTAGACATTAAATTAGATAAATTAATTAAATAATGTAGAAGGTTGAGAGGTTGAGATTTGATAATTAAACTTGAGTTGTGCCTTATGATTGAACTATTATAAGTAATTAAAACTTAAGATAAGGAGGAGGAAAATTAGAAGGGCAAAATAGAAAGAGCCTTATTTTTATAACCTAAAACCCTCTCATTCTCCACTCGTTCATTAATTTGCATCTACAAACTAAACTAAAACCTAAGGAGTTCGGCCGACCATTAAAGAGAAGGGAAATCAAAGATTAAAGCTAGGAGATTTAAGATCAAAAGCTTAGAAAATCAACCTTAATCCAAATCTCAACATGCTGAATCAAATCAAGGTGAATAATAACTACCATCTCATGTTTCTTTTGAGAAAAATGTGTGATCCTCTTTAGGAGAGGAGAGCACACATGCACATATATAAAACAACAATAGTAAAGGAGCTGCCAACAAGCTTGGCAGGTAGCAAAAGACCCTGCTGTACAAAAGAAAAAAATCAAACCCTTACAAACGCCTGTGAAACTAAAGACTAACCCTAGACTGACAACTCTATCCAGAATCCAAGGCCTGAAACGACAATAAAAGGTAAGAAGCCATCTGAAACAACTTCCACAACCTCAACTACCAAGCTAAAAACCACAATATACTGCATCTACACAAACCACTAACAAATTCCAAAACAACAATTATCACAATAAATCCCCAAAATATCAACAACCCTCAAGCAAAAGACTTAAAAGCTTTATGATTTAGACGAGGACTTCTCCTAATACTACCAGGTGAATAGCTCATACTGTTCCTTCTACCAGATTTGGATGCACGAGACATTTCACTAGCAAGGATAGGAGACTGAGGAAATTTACCTGTAGACGCAAGACAGCAATATATAACAAATCTGAAACCCCCGGTCCAATAATAGACAGCTTGATCAGAACCAACATCTCCAATCAAAGAAGAACACACATCATTCAGAACAGAACCCAAAGACTCCTCATCAAAATCACTGTGAACCAAATCATCATCCAAATAATCGAACTTCTCCTCAAATCCAGCTCTACATCTACCATCAACCATCACTTTAGAATAAATGTTATTCAAAGGAACTCTGTCTAACACCCTATCTGCAATAGGAGCATGCAAAACAACTAGAGTAACTTTAACAGATCTAAGTGCACACAGAGAAACATCAACAACACACAGTAATCATGCGTTGTAGAAACGCCATCACCCATATATGATCAAGACTCAGTATCACCTAAACAAACTGACATGCCCCTCCTAACCGAAGAGCAAAAACCCACATCTAACATAGCATCATCATCGAATATGAATTTGTGTTTAACAGCAGTCATGTCTAAACCATAACAACAGTACCTAACCTCTTTCAATACCCGACGACAGTCAGATCACCTCCAACCCCATCTAAACAATCACCAACAACTATCAAAACACTATTATCTCCAACCAACAGCACCTGGCCCCTATCCATCACTGTGAACATGTAATTATGCAAATCAACGATCTTGTGATTCTAGAACTCATTAGATATATAAAAACTGCTATTCAAGTCTGGCACATGAACAACAGTGCTCTGACTTTGAGTTCTAACTGAAATTCTAGCAGAAATACCCAACTGAACTTCATCAAAACTGAAAGAAGAGCTATCACAATCTTATAACTACCAAAATCATCACTCCAATTATCATATACATGAGAATCAACCACCTGATTACAACCCATCATCTTGTTTGCAAAACAATCTCCAACTTCCTCTGTTATTTTGTCGAATGAAACACAGCAAGAATGCAGACCATTCTCAAAACTGTTGTCCCAATGCAAAGATCCCGATTTTGTATCTGTGATTAAATCAGACTCCACTATATCACATGATTCTACACCATTAACAGAAGAAACTGCATCTTCTTTAAAAATTGTAGCAAACCTAAAATCACTTACTGAATAACTTGAACTCAATGAAAGAGTAATTGAATTACAAAACGAAACATCAGGATCAAAAAATAAAGGATTAAATGTCTTAAATTCTTCATTAACAGACCCAACAAGGAAAATTGCAGAATCCAAATCACCTGAAACATCATTTTTATTCATGAAAACCGATCTCTTATCTACCATTGAAACAACATCTTTAGAGGAAGAAGCAAACTGTCCAAAAACATTCTCTAGATCTCCAAATTTCGAACTAAAATTCTTGCCAATGTTTATATCGTTGACAGCATTAAAATGAACGAGCGAATCTTCCAGAAACTCGATACCTTCTTTTCTCTGTGACCAAAGGTGATCTAAAAGAATGCTCTTAAGTTTTATAATCTTAAGAACAAAGAGGAAGCCATGTTCGGTGATGGACCGATTATTAGAAGAATTCAATTTCATCGAACAATGGACCTTTTTGTGACCAAAACAACTGCAATTAAAGAACTTAATAGAAACACAACAATCCCTAATCAAGTGAGAAGGGTCTCCACAATGATAGCATAGCCTATTCCCTCTTTTGAATAAAACCCCTCTCTTCTATCTTGGCTTCTGAGAAAAAACTTTAGGATGATACAAGCGTGGCTCTTCCATCCTATGAGAATATGATCGACCATCAGCATGAACACGATTGGTAAAGGAATTGTAATTAGGGAAAACATAATCGAAAGAATGTGAGAAAGAAGGAAACGATTAGGGAAAAAAAGAAAGGAGTAGACGCTGTTGTTTTATGTTTTAAATTCATCTACTTCAATGTTTTTAACTACCATCTCATGTTTTGATAATGATTTCGGTTTTAAAGGATAAATCAGTTTATTTACAGGTTATATGTCATGTATAGTTATTAATTGATTATATGCTTTAAGTCGACGATCTATGGAGATTTAAAAAGAATTTTATGATATGTTTAGATTAAAAAACCTATCATATAACATCCAAATCAGTTGCATTTTTGATATATGGTCAAAAATATTATTTTAAAAGTGGGTTTAAAGTTTTATAATTTTCCAAGTTAAATTGATATTATGGTGAATTTTCTAAGTTTAGAAAATGAGTAATTCAGTTTTAAATATTTTAACTGGTTAAAATATGGTTATCGCCCTGAAATTTTGGTATAGGGAGGAGAATGATTAGTTTGATTTAATTTTATTTTTGGTGATTAATCCTAAAAGTTTAGGATGATTAAATAAATTAGTTTCAATGATAAGGGCTTATTTGCTTAAGTAAAATGTTAAAATTGGGGCTTAAGTGTAAATTGTTTGAGTATTAATGCATATAGCATGCGACAATATTTTCAGAGAGTGAAGTTTGGTAAAAATTATAAACCTATGAGATTTTGACAAATATTGATGGTTAGGTGAAAATGAATTACTATATAAAGCATAAAATCAGTTTTGCAATAATTTACCCATTCGCCACTTCCATATACCTGCTTCCACCCCCATACCATCCTTTCGATACCGTCGAAACCTACACACGATAACCAGAGTCTTGGTATGTTGTGTATTGAGTTTGGACGAAAGGAAATTTGGTGGCGAAGGCATGCATTCGAAAGGGGTGAAGTGGTCTTTCAAAGCTTTCGAACCTATAGACATGCCTTTGTTTAAAAGAGTGTTTCGAAAGGGTTGCTTCTTTGAACCCCTTTGATACCTAACAGTCGCACCAATACTTTTAACTTAGTTAAGGGACACTTTTATAACCCTTGGGTGAATGAGTGCGGATGGTAGATTTCGAACCAATACCACTCCCCAACCATTGAGCTACTTCCCTTTAACCCATACATGGGAAAGGGAAGATGCCGCACCTATACCTTCCGACATAGTTTAGACCGCTTTGCTTTAAGACATAAGTATACATGCGATAGCATGTTTCCGTCACCCTAGGTCTTTCAAAAGGATAGCTTTCGAATGTGTCCCCTTTTATACATTATAGTTTGTTTTGTTTTCAAACTATGGTTTTGAAAGAAATACTTTTAATTGGTTTCGAAGCTATGCTTCCATAACTTTTTACTTGAACCCAATGCTTTCAAAAGATATGTTTTTAAGTGTTTCGAATTTCCAAGTGGTTCGATAGATATGTTTAATGGTTTTGAAAGAGGATGTCTAAGATTTTGAGTAATGGTTTTGAAAGGTCAATTTCCAATGCATTCGAAAGGAAGGTTTTGGCCTTTCAGCCTAATGTTTTCAAGGTTAAAGTATTTAACTTGTTTCGAAAGGAATGCTTTCAATGATTTTGAAAGGGATTGTTTAATGTTTTAAACAATGGCTTCAAAGGAATTGGTTTTATAGCCTAATGTTTTCTTAGTTAAAAGGGGCTTTAACTTATTTTAAAGGGATAGATAAACCTTTTGATTTTTGGTTTTTATCAACATTGTTTTGTAAAGCATATATCATGGCATAAGTATTTTAAGTAAAGCAAAGGGTATAATTTCCTTATTTTAAAACCATGTGATTTCAAGAGTAAATCATTTCTAAAGATTGTTTTCAAGGAAATGAAATTTTAATTGGGTAGTCAACCTAGGTATTTGCTAAGTTTATGACTCAGATATTAGAAAACCAGATGGAACTGATGTGGGGTCACGCCCTATAGTTTAACTAATATCCCCTAGCTAATATAAGTCCAAAATTCCAATGTGTAGGGCTTTGTCACAAATAATACTAAAATGATGTTACACACAGAAACGAATACATAGAGTAGGGATAGGTTATTTGTGAGCCCGCAAAACCATTAGGATCAATTGAACATAGGAGAAATAAGTTAAGGACAGCCCGTCCAGTATTGTGTCTAACAGAAGTTAGAATATTTATTATGTCTGGTAGGCCCGAGTCAGCCAATGTTAATAGTCAGCCTGATAAAACTATAATGTTCGGACAGATAGTCCATTGATTACCTAATTTATATGCATATATGTTATTGCTATTATTGTTATAATCAGTTTGATTGCAAAATTTTGATTTGCAAATGATATGATTTTAAAATGATATTAGTGAGGGGAAACCCATTCCGCTAAGCGGTGTGGTCTCACTTAATATTAGTAAAATCGATATGTAATAAAATTATTCACACCAGGTTTTATGTCTGACTCGAATTTTATGTTTCCCCTTAAACTATCGAGTGCTCAGAATTAAATTTGAGTAGATTGAGAGTTAAGGACTTTTCAGGTTTAGTAGGTTGGACGAATAAGCTTACGAAGGCATGTAGGAGGCAAAGCTAGCTATGTAGGAGTTATTTAGTATTATTTCTGCTGTGATTTATTTATGACTGATATGTCTATCTATCTAGTACTCTAATCATCCAAGGGGGCATCTTTATATGTCGCTCTTGGCGCAATTTGTAATAATTATATTTGATCAAAACCTGGGAATCGTTTTGGGATTATGTAACTGAATATGAAATATTGATTTGAAATGTAATGAGAAAAGCTGTTTTGAGATCTGAGTAAATTTTATTTCATGTTCATGTGCTTCTGATATTGTGGATACCACTAACACGACCGGTTTTCGTCACTGAAAGTTAAATACTATAAATGACTGCAACATCTGTAGCACTTAGCTTTAGGCATCGAGATAGGGAATGTTACACTATCTATCTCAAATCATAGTTTTCATGGGACCTATTAGTTTTGCAAGTCAACCAATAAACTATCAGGCTGACTCGGGCCATAACTTAACTAGATATTTCAAAATCTCCAAATACAATTAGGAGTAAACAAAACAATCTCCAGATATAGTTAGGAGAGATCAATAATAATCTCCAGGTTTAGTAGGATAATCTCCAAATACGGTTATGGAAAATAACTTAACCAATACTGTGAGCATATAGAGCTCTGAGTTCCCTTCTATGCATACAAATCATTCTAGTCTCATAATGATAAAGCCCTATGCACTGGAATCACGGACCTTTACCAATTAGGGGCTAATGGTTAAAGCATAGAGCGCGACCCTACACCGGTCCCACTTAAAGTCTTATGTGTTTTTAAATCTCCGAATCATATCTTTTTGATTAGTTCATGGCATCTTAAGATATTAGATCTATCTGATCTCCTGAATGCAATTCTATCCACTCAGGAATCAAGTCGGACCATACTCACTACTAGGACTACCTATTTAGTAATTCTGCCCCCAATCCTAAAATGCAATGTTGGGTCAAAATAATGTGAGCATGGCAATGATAAATGTGTAATTTAACTGGTCAAGTAATAACAAGAAAATATAACATTATTCATTAAATATGTTCAATTAGTAATTATTGGCATCACAAAATTACTTAATCTTAAGTAATAATTTCCTATGGCAAATTCCTATAAAACTGGGGCTATACACTAATTTATTTCCTTGAAAACCTTTATTTCTATAAATGAATAATCCTTTAAAATCATTCTTTAAAACAAGTGAAAGATAGCCCATCACATAGTCAAAATCTTATGCCAAAATACAATCCTTTTTGAAATATCCTTCTTTATTTACGATATCAAAAGGAGGTAGTCGAACCTCTAAAATTGGCTTTTGGTTTGCATAGTATAAGGTTTTCGGCCTATAAAATATAAGACATCGAATCTAAAGGTTTTCGACATCATTGCCACAAAATACTTGATACCGAAAATATAGACTTGCGACATCATTGCCTCAAAACTATTGTTTTCGAAATCGTAACCACAAGGCATCATTTTCGCTTTAAAGTGGACATCGAAAACTATAACTTACGACATTCATGCCACTTAGTATGGATGTCGCAAATATGACTTGCGGCATCATTGCCATAGAGTAATGGATGTCATATTCTTTAAAACTACGGCTACTTATGCCGCTAAAATAAAGGATCTCAAAAAAAAGGATGACAAGGGACATTAAGCTTTATACCAATGAAGGTTGTCAAACTTTAAAACCTGAATACATATCCTTAAAACAAAAAGGGATGCTGCTTTTGTAGAGTCACGAAAACCATGATGTCGAAGGATGTCGAAATCCTATACATCTATATAAACATTTTCATATCATACCTACCTAAGTAGATACCATATGCATCCCTTCATGTCGGTGTCGCACTTCGTAACTGATATCGGCCTTTATCAGTGTTTTGGTCCTCTAATCAAGCGACATGACAATTTCGTAATTTAACCAAAACTATTTTATTTCCATATAAAGTCATTTCTTTTCACCAACTCTTGTCCCTTATTAATTATCTATTATATAATAATATACTTTACTAATTTCTTTTCAGAAAAACTTCTACAAGGATATTTTACTTTCAAAAAAATTTGCAAACTCATACAAATAATATTATTATTTAATACTATTTAATAGCTTTTCTATTTTAATAAATTCATAGAAAATCATGATCACTTGGGAAATATCCAAAAATCATCAAAAAACAGAATTACTATATTCTTTCTCATATAAAAATTTCCGAGCCAAAATAATTATTTAATTGTATTTAATAATTAAAACATGAAATAAACACATTTTCCATCTTTGGAAATTCATAAAATATTCATATTAACTTGGAAAATTATGAAATTGAAAACACATCTCCAAATTAAAGTTCTAGACAACACATAAAAATTTCAAATCAATAGGAGATCAAAAATTAGGTTATAACCTTAAAACATGTTAAATCAATTCCATAAAAATTCCAATAAATCATCATTTAATCCAATAATGATATAATAAATCCATACATGTTCTCATAAACAATTATGATCTCGGCTGAATTATGAAACCGAAAGATAGGTCCTTAGAATTACAAGCCAAGGAGCTTTCTTTTCGAATATTAGCAATTTTTACTTTGTAGAAATTATAGTGCAACAACACCATTCCACCAATACAATGCAGCTCCTTGCAACTGTCTAGAAACTAACCTCCTCTTCTGCTCATTGTTCAAGCCTAAATCAACAAAATCATCTCACAGTGCAACAACCTATTCTCAACTTCAATAGCATCTTCTTTTCCAATAAAAGGCTTTCCTCCAAGAATGTTGTAATCATGGCTAGAAACCCTACCAAGACGGCCATAGTAGTTTCAAGATTATGAATACATTTTCTAAGATGAGAAACATGAAAAACATTATGGACTCCTACTAAACTATTGAGTAACTCTATTCGATAAGCGAGTTTCCTAATTCTTCCTATGATAGGAAATGGACCTACATATCTCGGTGCCAATTTTTCTGTCTTTCCAAACCGTACCACACCTTTCATCGGTGATACTTTAACAAATACTGTTAGGAAATCAATTCTATGGTTTCGATGATAACAACTATACAATGGAAATTGAATATGCATATATATCTATATTTACAGGTAATTGATAAAGTAACATCACCAAAGAGACAAGAACAAGACTCAGAAGAAGTATCCAGAGGCTACAAGTCGATAGAATCGGAAGAGGAATGATACAGTCACAGGAAAAGCAACATGCACAAATCCAGACGTTTGAGTGCACTAGCCAGACGTCTGATTGATTCCTCTGGTTCGCAAATCAGACAGAATCAAACGTCTGGTTAATATACTAAGACGTCTGAAAAGCAACCATATGCAAAAAATATAAGAGAGCCAGACGTCTCAAACATTTTCCAGACGTCTGATTTTGAACTCGGCTGTGTATATTCAAAGTACAACTGTCACAATTGAAAAGACACGTTCGCTCCTCTTCACTGCAACTCTTCATCACCATTAGAAGCGACCTTAAAGCACTTACTAACAGATGCAACTACACAAAGGATCTCTCTACCGCTATAAATAACATAAGGAATTCAAGAGAAGACCCCACCTGACTTACTTGCGCTCTTTACTCTTATACTCTGATATATTCTTGATCTCTAAGAAATCTATACTTGTATTCTACTCTTCCAAATATTCAGTTCCTCATAGACAATACTCTCTAGATATATATTGGAAGCATTTGTACTATATAGTCAAAATCCGTGTAATAGAGAACACACAGTTGACGAAGAAAACTCTGCTATTGTAAACATGTTCCTCCGGGTGAAGTAAGGGTTATTCGGTGAAAGGAAATTCCGAAGAGGAGCTTCGGGACTGGACGTAGGACGGGAGGTCCGAACCAGTATAAAATCCTGGTGTACTTATATTCATTTACTTTGCTACTATCATCTGTTAACTTTATATTAGATACATCATATAGTTAGTTACCTATACTTGCATATATTTACTACTCGATCCATCATATAGACTTTCATTTGGTATCAAAGTAAGGTTTGATCAAATTACAGTAACACGTTTTTGAATCATTTTGATATGGAAAGTATTTTTCAAGAAGGACAATCCACAGCACGACCACCACTTTTTAATGGCTCTAACTATGCATATTGGTCAACATGTATGAGAATTTTTATAGAAGCTAATGGTCTAGAAATTTGGTTAGCCACTCAAAATAAATATGAAGCACCTACTACCGCTATGAACACATGGACCGATGCACAAATGACCTTAGCATTGAATAATGCTAAAGCTATGAATGTTTTATTTTGTTCACTAGATAAAAATGAATTTTCACATGTCATGTTATGCACAACTGCATTTGACATTTAGCGTGCTTTATAAATTACACACGAAGGTACAACAAAGGTCAAACAAACTA
This sequence comes from Allium fistulosum, assembly GCA_030737815.1. Lineage (NCBI taxonomy): Eukaryota > Viridiplantae > Streptophyta > Magnoliopsida > Asparagales > Amaryllidaceae > Allium > Allium fistulosum. The sequence goes on from CM060901.1 coordinate 1,421,781,549, forward strand.
AGATTTCAATTTTGCAAAACTAATTTTCGTCATTCAAAATGAAGCAAAATGAAAATATTGTTGACATGTATTCTAGATTTCAAACTATCCAACATGATCTTATGGCATTAGGAGTTAAGTTTACTGATATTGATTTAGTTTCTCGAATACTCAACTCTTTAACATCAGATTGGGAAAGGAAGGTATTAGCTATTGAAGAAGCTAATGATCTATCTACTCTCAAAGTTGAAGAGTTGATAGGAAATTTAATGTCATATGAAGCTAATTTGCAGGCACGAAAAGAACTAAATTCGGAGAAGAAGAACATAGCATTCCCAGCAACAAAAAATGATGACTCTGATTTAGATGAAGAAGAAATAGTCTTCATTGCCAAGAACTATAATAGATTCAAGAAATTTAGAAAGATGAACAAATTTCAAAAGAAAGGGAAATCCAACACAACAAACCTGTCTCAAATCAAGTGCTATGAATGTGATCAATACGGACATATGAAGAAGGATTGCCCTAAACTCAATAATGACAAAAAGAAGAACAAGTTTGAAAAATTCAAAAAGAAGAAGGCTTTCAAAGTAACATGGGATGACACGGATTCTTCATCATCTGAAAGTGATAGAGATAGTGACAAAGAACAAGCTAATGTGTGTTTTATGGCACAAACTAATGAGGTATGTCCGGAACCTAGCTATGACGAATTATTAGAACTAAGCATGGAAATAGATGATAAATTTAGACAAATTAAAAAATTGAACAAAGAATATATAGTCAAAATAAATAGATTAGAACTTGAAGTAGGAACATTAAAAGATGAAAAAACTATCTTAGAAGAAGAACTAGAGTTATCTCAAGAGAAAATTAAAAATAATTTAATAGAAAGTGAAGCTATTGTTATTAATTGTGAAAACACTAAAATAGTAAAGGATAATGTGTTAAAAGAAAATGATAATTTGAAAAGCAAAATTGAAATATTGAAAATTGAAAATTTAGAATTAAAAGAAAAATTAGATAAAATAACAAATAATGTGTCAAAATTTAATAAAGGAAAACAAGATTTGGAAAATCTTATTAAAATTTCAAAACCATCAGGCAATAGAAATGGAATAGGATTTAAAAATAACTCTAAATAAAAAGGAAATGATGCTAAAAATTTTAAGTATAAAAAAACTAAAAGTTTACCTATGTCTAATATGAATATCAAAAATATGAAAATATGGATTCCCAAGACAAATAATAATCTAATTAGACAAAAACTTATTAATAATTTCTTAGAAAATGTAGTTTATAATAAAAATTATATTTATAAAGGAACCAAGCCATCTTGGGTATGGCTACCTTTGTCTCACAATTAGGACCCTAAACAAAATATATGGGTACCAGTTAAAACATCTTTTATTTTGCAGGTACCCAAATTAAGAAATAAGGAGAAATGGATACTAGATAGCGGATGCTCCAAGCATATAACCGGAAATTCAAAAATGCTATCAAATATAACATACATCGATGGTGGAACGGTAACCTTTGGAGATAATTCAAAAGGATATGTCGTAGGCATTGGAGAAGTCATCAACTCTGGTATATCTAACTCTCCTATTATTACAAATGTTTTATTAGTTGAAAATCTAAAACACAACTTACTAAGTATTAGTCAATTATGTGATAAAGGTTTTCAAATAAATTTCGAAAAAGATAGATGTAATATTTTAGATAATAACAAACAACTTATTTTTGAAGGTTTTAGAAACAAAAATATTTATGTATTAAACATGAATATAAATAAAAATTCAAATTTATGTTTAACCGCCAAACATGATGATCCATGGTTATGGCATAAACGATTTTGTCATATCAATTTTAAGAATATTAATAAGTTAGCAAAAAATGAGCTAGTTAGAGGTTTACCTAAAATAAATTACGAAGTAGAAAATTTTTGTGATGATTGTCAAATTGGAAAACTAAAGAAAAGCTCGTTTAAATCTAAAAATAATATTTCTACAAAACAACCATTAGAATTATTACATTTAGATTTATTTGGTCCAACACAAATACGATCTATAAATCACAACAAATATGTTTTCGTCATAGTTGATGATTTTTCAAGGTATACATGGACCTTGTTTTTAAAACATAAAAGTGATACTTTTGAAATGTTTAAAATATTTGCTAAAAGAATTAGAACACAAATGGACTTGAAAATTAAAAATATTCGAAGTGATCATGGAGGAGAATTCGAAAACGATCTTTTTACTAATTTCTACAGTAAGAAAGGAATAAGTCATAATTTTTCTTTTCCTCGCACACCTCAACAAAATGGTGTAGTAGAAAGAAAAAATCGTACGTTACAAGAATGTGCACGAACACTACTAAATAGTAGTGGTTTACCAAAACACTTTTGGGCGGAAGCTATTGCCACAGCTTGTTATGTATTAAATCGAGTAACCATACGTCCTATGACTAAACAAACTTGTTTTGAAATATTTTTTGAAAAAAACCTAAAGTATCATACTTTAAAAATTTCGGTTCAAAATGTTTTATATTAAATACAAAAGATAAGTTAGGAAAATTTGACCCGAAGGCCGATGAAGGTATCTTTGTTGGATATTCTGATCGTAGCAAAGCATATAGAATTTTTAATAAACGAAATAATACTATTGAAGAAAGTTTACATGTTTCGTTCGACGAAAATCTATCTAACAATCATACTAATGATGAAGAAGAGACTATTCCAATAACAAATTCAATAAATTCTATTAATAATGAAATAAATGTGCAAAATAGCACTTTAATATCATCTCCTAGAATTCTTAAGAATCATCCAAAAGATAATATCATTGGAGATCTCAATTCTAGAGTAACTAGAAATCAACTTAATCAAATAAGCCATGTATCATTTGTGTCAAATCTTGAACCAAAAAATTATAAAGAAGCTTCAAATGATAACTTTTGGATAATGGCTATGCAAGAAGAATTGAATCAATTTGAACGTAATAATGTTTGGGAACTAGTTCCAAGACCTGAAGACCAATCGGTTATAGGAACAAAATGGGTATTTAAAAATAAAGCAGACGAGAACGAAAATATTGTTAGAAATAAAGCATGTTTAGTTGCTCAAGGTTATAATCAAGAAGAAGGTATCGGCTACGACGAAACTTTTGCACCAGTAGCAAGACTCGAGGCCATACGGACATTACTCGCTTTTGCAAATCATCACAATTTTAAACTGTTTCAAATGGATGTCAAAAGTGCTTTCTTAAATGGTTTTATTAAAGAAAAAGTATATGTTGAACAACCTCCTTTATTTACTCATGAAAAATATCCCGATCATGTTTTTAAATTACAAAAAGCTTTATATGGTTTAAACCAAGCTCCTCAAGCTTGGTACGAACAACTTAAAAATCACTTAATTACATCAAGTTTTCAAATAGGTAAAATCGATACAACTTTATTTATTAAACGAGAAGATAACGTTATTTTAGTTGTGCAAATTTATGTAGACGATATCATTTTTGGTTCAACTAATGAAAATCTTTGTAATCATTTCTCAAATATTATGACCAATGAATTTGACATGTCTCAAATAGGAGAATTAAATTTCTTTTTAGGTTTACAAATAAAACAACTTGAAAATGGTATTTTTATTCATCAAGAAAAATATTGTAACGACCTATTACGACGCTTTGGAATGGATAAAATTTCAAGCAAACCAACACCGATGAGTACTACTGTTCACTTAGAAAAAGATGATAACGGAAAAGATTTTGATGAAAAATTATATCGTAGCATGATTGGTTCCTTACTCTATGTGACAGCTAGTCGACCCGATATTATGATGAGTGTATGTCTTTGTGCTCGATTTCAAGAAAAACCAAAAGAATCTCATCTAAGAGTTGTTAAGCATATTTTACGTTATCTATCTAGTACTAGAGATTATGGTTTGTTTTACCCTAAAGGATCATCGTTTGAACTAGTTTCATATAGTGATGCAGATTTCGGAGGATGTAGAACAGATCGTAAGAGTACTAGTGGAACTTGTCACTTTATTGGACAATCATTAGTTTCATGGTTCAGCAAAAAGCAAAATTGTGTTTCTTTATCTACTTGCGAAGCCGAATATATCTCAGCAGCTCTAGCATGTGCGCAAGTAATATACATGCAACAAACACTTATGGACTTCGACAAAATTATAAATAAATCTCCAATATATTGTGATAACACGAGTGCAATAAATTTATCAAAAAACCCTGTCAATCACTCACGAACTAAGCATATAGATATACGACATCATTTTCTATGAGACAATGTTGAAAAAGGAAATACCTCATTAGAATACGTAAATACCGAAAATCAAATAGCAGACATCTTTACAAAACCACTAAATGAACAAACTTTTATTAAACTCCGACGTGATTTAGGGATTTGCTCTCTTCATGATCTTCTTACTGAATAATTCCTGCTTCATCTAGCCTATATTTAGTCAAGTGTTTTTCTATCCACAAATTATAAACAGTAAATTTATACACCCTTTGTTTTTTAGATAGTTAGTTTCTCTATAAATAAATCTTTAACGTATATATAAACAGTTATACTTCAAGAAATATTATATACACACAATTCATATTTTCCTCAACAAACAAACTATAGCCATGTTTCTGATAACTCTTATATTTCCATCTCGAGGCCTACGCCGGATAGCTCGGTTGATACACCCCAGCGACTTCCTACACCTACACCAAAACAGGAGCCAACGAATAGGTGGTCCTCGTATCATACGAGTTTTACTCCCGACAACAAGAAGACCAAAAGATCTCTGTTTGTCTCTCCTAACACAAAGGAAAAAATTGATGAAATTCATCATTATCAGAAACAACAGATAGATCTTCAACAAGAACTATATTTCGAACAAAAAGTTACAGCACGTCGCCTAAGCTTTTTGGAGCAAGTAGCGATGAAGTTTTGTTTGTCACGGAAGAAAGATATCCATGAACCACTACCAAAACCTTGTAGTTCTTTGGATTCCTCATCTTCATATCGTACTCCTTCGGACCCTTCACCAAGACGATATTCTGGCTCTCCGAGAACTCATGAACGTGGAAATATATGGTCTCTACTTAAACCATGGACGGATGACAAGTCAGGAGATCGTAAAACTCCATTGCCTTCTAAATAAATTATATTTGTATGTATCTATGCTTATTTGTTATTTTATTTCACAACAACAAAATTACTTGTTATAAAAATTCGAGAAATAAGCAAAACCATCAAATTTTAGGCTTTTTTTAGCCACACTGCTTATTTCAGACGTCTGACTATAGCCTTCAGACGTCTGACACAATGATATACGTCTAAAATTTAAGCGCTGTGCATATGTCAAACGTCTGATATAGCCCCCAGACGTCTGAAATTTTGCTCTGTCTTCTCCAAATAAAAATCAGAGCATTTCAGACGTCTAAAATAAGATCCAGAATTCTGCTTAGTTCTCTGCCTCGAAATTTTTCAAAAATAAACCAAACTAGACGTCTAGTTTTTTATACCCAGACTCTGGTAAAACTCTATGACTATAAAATATTAAATAATCGATCAAACCAGACGTCTAATTCATCGACAAGACGTCTGAACTTATCTGCTGCACTCAATTTAGGGCAAACCAGACGTCTGATTTCCAATCCAGACGTCTGATTCCCAATCGACCATTTGAATTCGCCCAGATAACGTCATTTTTTGCTTTTATCTCAAAAATTATTATAACCTACGATTTTCTCAGAAACGATTTTCTTTCTAAAGCATCATCTTTAAGCAAATCTAATCATACTGCCTCCTCGCACTAAGAATGCCAAGATGTCAAAAAGAAAACATGACCAACCGGCCTGATCTTCAAATCCTCAGGTGTGCTCCGATGAACAGATCGAAAGGTGGATGAATAAAGTGCCGCATTCCATCAAAAGGTATGAAGACATCCAAAAGAAAAAACTCCACATAGATCCATTCTACAATCTCCTTAAATTTCCTATGTATGATTTGGATGAACTATGTGAAAATGCCGAGTTGGAAACCCTAATTTCTTTTACTTATAATGATGTCCAAATAGACCAATTAGCCATATTTTTATTCTATGCGAATTTAGACAATACTTCAGTGTGGAACACTGAAAATGAGGATAACTGGCTCTGGTCTAACGTGTATGGGAACAAGATTAGATTAACTCCATGCATAATAGGTCGAACCCTAGGATGCTCTGACACAGGGGAAGATTTATACAACATTCCGGATATGCACTTCAAGCTACAGAATAGTATAACTCATCAAATTTGGGAGGACGTCAAATTTGGGAGGACGAAATGCCAAAATTTGCCTCCAAATTTCTATGTCCAAAAGCTCGACTTCTAACTTGAATGATAATTAACACAATTATTCCACGAATGGGAAGTCACGAGAAAATCACCGAATTAGAGCACAAAGCCCTATATGCTCTATTTAGCGAAACAAGAGTAAATTGGGCCAAATTCATCTTCGATGAGCTAAAGCATTTTGGACTCGATCAAGGCCGTCAATTATTTACCCAAATTATATTATGAGACTTCTTCGTGCACATAACATTCCATCCTACCTATCGACATTCGAAGAAATCTCGCCTAAATATGCTTCCACCAAATTCTTCTCTCTGATGCACCTACCCAAAATCCCTCCAGAATTCATATCCTTCGAAGATTGGACGCACAATCATCAATCTGGAAGAGTTGAGCCTCCTCCTCAACAACACATTGATCCATCCCAATAGGAGGAACAACATCAAGAAGCCACTCCTTCTCCTCCTACACCATTTGATTATTCGAGACAAGATGAAATTATGGAGACACGAACGGATACAAATCCAAACGAAAGTGTTTGAGATCTCACTCTTCGAAACCAACAAATTCTATCTCAAAATCAAAAGCTTTTGGCTAAGCTAATTGACAACTTCGAAACATTATTTGCTACACGCCTAGCCACAGTTGAAGAATCCCTTTCCACTGTCTTGTCGGTTCTTAAAGAAGTACTACAACGGGTTTGCGGTCCAACACCACCTTCTGAAGATTGGCCAACCCCAGTACCTTCTCCTCCCGCAAAACATTCCAAACTCTCTGAGGATGAACCTCTCATGGAAGCTTTGACATCTCCTACAAAGGCTAGCACTTCTGAAAAAGAAGAACCAAAGGAAGATGATCAAAATAAAAATTCTCCAAAGGAATCATAGATTTTGGGAATCATAGACTTTAGGTTTTTTGGAATATCAATTTTTGTACAAATTTATGTTTGTAATCACATTTCTATTTTAATGAAACTTTCCTTTTTGACGATCGGCTTCAATTTTATAATTCTTTTTGATAATGCCAAAGGGGGAGAAATATAAGTATAATCATAAAACATTAAAAATAAGCACATATTCAGGGGGAGATTTATAATCTATATATAAGTACATTGAATAGTTGTCATCATCAAAAAGAGGGAGATTGTTAGGAAATCAATTCTATGGTTTCGATGATAACAACTATACAATGGAAATCGAATATGCATATATATATATATATATCTATATTTACCGGTAATTGATAAAGTAACATCACCAAAGTGACAACAACAAGACTCAAAAGAAGTATCCAGAGGCTACAAGTCGATAGAATCGGAAGAGGAATGATACAAGCACAGGAAAAGCAACATGCACAAATCCAGACGTCTGAGTGCACTAGCCAGACGTCTGATTGATTCCTTTTGTTCGCAAATCAAACAGAATCAGACATCTGGTTAATACACTCAGACGTCTGAAAAGCAACCATATACAAAAAATATAAGAGAGCCAGACGTCTGAAACATTTTCCAGACGTCTGATTTTGAACTCGGCTGTGTATATTCAAAGTACAACTGTCACAATTGAAAAGACACGTTCGCTCCTCTTCACTGGAACTCTTCATCACCATTAGAAGCAACCTTAGAGCACTTACTAACAGATGCAACTACACAAAGGATCTCTCTACCGCTACAAATAACATCAAGAATCCAAGAGAAGACCTCACCTGACTTACTTGCGCTCTTTACTCTTATACTCTGATATATTCTTGATCTCTAAGCAATCTATACTTGTATTCTACTCTTCCAAATATTCAATTCCTCATAGACAAAACTCTCTAGATATATATTGGAAGCATTTGTACTATATAGTCAAAATCCGTGTAATAGAGAACACACAGTTGACAAAGAAAATTCTGCTATTGTAATCCTGTTCCTCTGGGTGAAGTGAGAGTTATTCGGTGAAAGGAAATTCCAAAGAGGAGCTTCGGGACTGGATGTAGGATGGGAGGTCCGAACCAGTATAAAATCCTGGTGTACTTATATTCATTTACTTTGCTACTATCATCTGTTAACTTTATATTAGATACATCATATAGTTAGTCATCTATACTTGCATATATTTACTACTTGATCCATCATATAGACTTTCAAATACATGGTCTCCAACTAAGAAATCTAAATCCTTACGCCTCTTATCTGCATAACTTTTCTACCTAGACTGAGCTTCCTTCATCCGTGCTCGGATCAACTCAATCTTTTCCGTGGATTCTCTCACCATATCTAGACCAAGAATCAGTCTGTCTTCGGTCTCCAACCAACATGGTGGTGATTTGCACGGCCTTCAATAAAAAGCTTCGAAAGGCGCTGTCTCTATACTAGTCTGATGACTGTTATTATAGGAAAACTCGACAAAGTGCAAATGGTTCTCCCATGAACCTCCGAAATATAGTACACGAGCCCTTAATAAATCTTTAAGTACCTTATTGACTCTTTCTGTTTGCCCATCCGTATATGGATGGTAAGTGATACTCATCCTTAGCTTAGTACCTAAAACTTCTTACAAACTCTTTCAGAATTCACTAGTGAACAAAGTATCTATGTCACTGACTATACTATCAGGAATCCTATGCAGTCTAACAATATTCTTTATGAATAACTTTGCCAAAGTAGGTGTCGTTCTTGTCGACCTAATAGGAATAAAAATGTGCACTTTTGGTCAGTTTATCTACCACGACCCATTCGACCTTGGTAACCCATCGATAAAATCCATGGATATAGAATCTCGTTTCCAAAGTAGTACTTCTAAAGGTTGAAGAAATCCACTTGGCTTCTGACGCTCGGCTTTTACTTACTAGCAATTTAAACATTGCCTTACCCATAAGCCTACATCCCTTTTCATCCCTTCTCATCCCTTTTCATCCCTTCCCAGAATAAACTTCTCTTCATATCCTGATACATCTTGGTACCTTCAAAATGAATAGTAAACTTCGATGAATGACACTCCCTAAGAACTTCCTTCCTTAGGTTTCAAACATTTGGAACACACAGCCATCCCTTCTTCCTCAACCATCCATTCTAGTCAAGACTAAAATCCTTTAAATCAGTAATCTTAGTTCCACCTTCCAATCTTCTAACCCGTTCAAATAGTAATGGATCATCTCTCTGCTTAGAAGTAATCCTTTCGATCATCACTGGTCGAACTTCCAAACATGACAATATGGCAGTTACCTGACTAGAAGTAGCCGTGATCTTAATACACACGACAAGTAGTCAACACCTCTAAGTCCTTCCATTCTGCTAACATAGTCAACACCACATTCTGATGTTTTCTACTAAGTGCATCAATCACTTTATTTCCTTTCCCTGGCGTATACTCAATACCGAAATCACAAGCTGCTAAAAATTTTAGCCATCTTTTCTATCTCATATTTAACTCCTTCTAAGAGAGTAAATACGTCAAAGACTTATGATACGTCAAAGACTCGAATCGTCTCTCAAAAGATAGCGCCTCCACACTTTCATAGCAAAAATCATCACTGCCAACTCTAAATCATGAGCCGTATATCTAACTTCATATGGTCTATGCTGTCGAGAAACGAAGGAAATCACTTTATCTCTTTGTATTAACACAACTCCTAACCCTATTCCACATGCATCAGTATACACCACTAAATCAGGATTTCCATCTGGCATAATTAACACAGGCGCATTTGTTAATAAATGTTTCAACTTCAGGAATGCTTCCTCACATTTATTGGTCCAAACATACTTTACGTCCTTCATGGTTGGTTTAGTCATTGGTGCTGCTATTCGAGAGAAATCCCTAATGAATCACCGATAATAGCCAGCTAGTCCAAGAAAACTTCTTATCTCAGTCATGATCTTGGGTCTCTTCCAATTATTAGCAGCATCAATCTTAGCCGGATCTATGGACAACCCATTTTTTGAGACTCATGACAAAGAAACTTCACTTCTTTCTTCCAAAAATGACATTTTGAAAACTCCGCTTTTAGGTAATGCTTCCTCAATGCTTCTAGCGCTATTATGTGATGAACTTTATGATCTTGTTCATTCTTAGAATATATCAGAATATCAACTATAAACACCAACACGAATCTGTCCAAATTCTCTTAGAAGATCTGGTTCATCAAATCCACAAAGAAATCAGGCACATTGGTCAGTCCAAAGGGCATGACTAACCATTCATACAAACCATATCTTCTTTGAAACATAGTTAATTGAATACCATCCTTACTCTCAATTGATGGAACTCTATTGCTAAATCTAATTGGGAAAATACTTTGACTCTACTCAACTGATAAAACAAATCATCTATTCTCGGTGAAGGATACCGATTATTTATCGTCTTCTCATTCAACTTACGATAATCAATACACATCCTTAACGATCCATCCAGTTTATTCATGAACACCACAGTTGCTACCCAAGGCGAACTGCTTGGCTTAATAAATTTTTTCCTTCCAAGTCCACTAAATGCACCTTTAACTCTTTCATTTTAGAAGGTGCCATTCTGCTAAGCGGTCTACTAATTTCTTCTGCTTTAGTTACAAGATCTATTCGAAACTCAACAGCTCATCTCAATGGTAGTATTGTAACTAGCTCAAAAACATCTGCAAACTCTCTAACAACAAAACCCGATTCACTTTATCCTCCACTTCCATTGCACCCAATAAAGCACATACATCGAAACCCATGTTCTCTACCAAGTATATAATTCGATCACCATTATTAGGATGTCTTAATGATATCTTCCTATCCTGAAAAGATATCCTAGCATCATATTTGCTTAACCAATCTATACCCAAAATAATCCCAAAACCCACAAAATCAAATACGTATAGATTGTAGGCAAAAGTATGACCTAACAACTCAAATTCTACATGATCACATCTCATCCTAAGAGTTGCATGCCCTTCTATCAGATTCGCAACCCTTAAGGAAGTAACATGGTGTGATGGTTCTAGACTTAAAATATCTACCAAAAAATGCGAGATAAAAGGATGTGATGCGCCAGTATCAAATAATACTTTAACAAGTATGCCATGAATCAAAAGCGTGCCTCCCATTACAGACTTTCCTTTCTCCTCTACAATCGGCCTAGATGTAGACTGCTCTAAAGCAAAGACATTTCATTTGTCACCCTTGGTCGGTTCTGGACACTGATTCTTGAAATGCACCATCTAGTCGCAGTTGAATCACTCGCACTTCCTTCCCACGATCTTCTTTCCCTTACCTTTCCGACACTCATGAGCATAGTGCCCTTTCTTATCACACTTAAAGCAAACAACATTAGTCTTTCCTTTCTTGGCAGCTCCGTCCTTCTGAGTTCCGTTCTTATGGAAGAACTTTCTTTTCTTACCTTGAAAACCTTAAGCCTCTACAGGATTGTCCTTTCAAAATGTAGAAAGAAATTCTTCATTACTTAATGACATCTCCACACCACATCACTTGGGTCTCTAAGATGCGACATAGTTACCCTAGCGATCTCTTGCTTAAATCCACGAATGAACTTCTCATTCCTTTTGATCTTAATGTCAATGGTAGCATATCCGTATCTGGACAACTCATCAAACTTAGTTGCATACTCTAGTACAAACATCACTCCCTGCTCTAATTAAGTAAACTTCGTGAGCAAAGTTGACTTAGCAATCTCAAACAAAAATCTTCCCTAAAACCTTCTTCTAAAGTTAGCCTAAGTCAAATTTTCGTCTAGTACTCCTACAGTCACACCTAATAGTGCAGAATTTCATCTAAACCAACACACCGAGGTTCAGAGGTCTAGCTCCAGACGTCGGTTTGGTTATAGGTCCCGGATATAAGAATATCGAGACGAGATGTTGTATAGCTGGGACCACTACACATTGAACAACTGAATTAGTATGAGCAGTAGGAAGTAAAGTGCTGAAAGTAAATAACATCGAGACTTTTATAATGGTTTGGGCCGAAAGTCCCTACGTCCACTGTCCTTTCCTTATTTAGTTACTCTTATATAGTCGAGGGGCTTATTACATTGAATCTAAGCGTTTCCTCCATTAATCATTTTTCTGTTAGAGCTCTAGTATAGGAAAGTACTATATAGTTCTTATTCTCTTTCTTTTTTTGTGTTAGAGGATTCCTTGTGCCTTAGGATTACCGCCTATCTATAGCCAGCATGCCGTGATGTCATTGGCTGAGCGCTTTCTCTTTGGATTAATGATCTGGATGACTGTGAGTGGTCTTAATCAAATGCATATCATCATTTGGTTAAGTGTGACTTGATGCAGATTGTTGATCTCCTTTGTTGACACATTGATTCATGCTCTTGGATTGCATATTTTTGTTAGAAACCGAAAGATAAGTCTCGGAATTACAAGCCATGGGGTTTTCCTTTCGAATATTAGCAATTTGTACTTTGAAAAAATTATATTATAACACATGCCCTCCCAAATTTCACCTCATATGATCAATATGGGGTGGACTTTGCAAAGCATAGTGTTGTACCAGGTTTAATCCTTGGCTTGTTTATTCTATTCCCATCATGAAGTTTATTCTGAGCTTTCAGGAACATTGATCCACTTATATAACTTGTAAGGATTTAACCTGGCCGAGAGGGTTTTGAAATCAATTTAAAATCAGTGCCCAAAGGCAAAGGCTTGGCTGGTTAACGGTTTTAAAAACTAAAGGGATGAAATTTTAACTTAGACTGTAAGGTCAAAAACTTTTGAAATCATATTTTCCACTTGAAGCTATCTATACTAGATGATAAGTGAAAAAAAAATTGATGTTGAAAGGTGAAATATAAATCAGGACCATAAGGTCAAAACTTTTAGAAATCTGTACTTTCCATTTGAAGTTACTTAGACCAAATGGTAGGCAAAACTATTTTGGTGCTAAAAGGCAAAACGTAATTTAGGGCCATGAGGCTAAAATGTTTGAAATTATTCTTACTGTTTGATGCCGTTTTGGCCAAGTGATAAACAAAACTATTTTATTTTGGTACCAAAAAGCAAAATATAACTCAAGACCAAGAAGTCAAAATTTTTGAAAACTTTGTTGGTCGCTATCTATGCTAAGTGATAAGCGAAACTATTTTGGTACCTAGAGGAAAAATATAACTTGAGGCCATGAGGTGAGATCTTTTAAAAATGATGCTTGTCACTTGAAACCATCTAGGCTAAGTGATAAGCGAAACTATTTTGGTTCGGAGAGGCAAACTATAACTAGAGAAACGTGAGGTTGGATCTTTCAAAAATGATGATTGTCACTTGTAGCCATCTGGGCTAAATGGTGAGTGAAACTGTTTTGGTGCCAAGTGGAGTAAATATAATTTGAGACCGTGAGGTCAAATCTTTTGAAAATGATGCTTGTCACTTGAAGCCATCTAGGCTAAGTGGTAAGAGAAACTGTTACGGTGTAGAAAAAAATCTAATTTAGGACCGTGAGGTTAAAACTTTTTCAAAAACGATGCTTGTCACTTGAAGCCATCTAGGCTAAGTGGTGAGCGAAACTGTTACGGCGCCGAAAGACGAAATCTAATTTGGAAACCATGAGGTCAAAACCTTTCAAAAACAATGCTTGTCACTTGAAGCCATCTAGGCTAAAGGGTAAGCGAAACTCTTCTGATGCCGAAAGGCAAAATCTAATTTAGGAACGTGAGGTCAAATTTTTTCGAAAACAATGCTTGTCACTTGAAGGCGTCTAGGCTAAGTGGTAAGTGAAACTATTAGTGTGCCGAAAGGAAAAATCGAATTTGGGACTGTGAGGTCAAAACTTTTCGAAAATAATGCTTGTCACTTGAAGCTATCTAGGCTAAGTGGTAAGCGAAACTTTTACGGTACCGAAAGGCAAAATATAATTTGGGACCGAGCGGTCAAAAATTTTAGAATATGATGCTTGCACTTGAAGCCAGCTAGGCTAAGTAGTAAGCGAAACTGATACGATGCTGAAAGACAAAATCTAATTTATTACCATGAGGTCAAAAATTTTCGAAAATGATGCTTGTCACTTGAAGCCATCTAAGCTAAGTGGTAAGCGAAACTATTACGGTGTCAAAAGGAGAAATCTAATTTGGGACTGTGAGTTCAAAACTTTTCACAACGATGCTTGCCACTTGAAGCCATCTTGGTTAAGTGGTAAGCAAAACTGTTATGATGCCGAAAGGGAAAATCTAATTTAGGACCATGAAGTCAATTTTTTTTGAAAACAATGCTTGTCACTTGAAGCCATCTAGGCTAAGTGGTAAGCGAAACTATTACAGTGCTGAAAGGAAAAATCTAATTACGGACCATGAGGTCAAAACTTTTTGAAAACGATGCTTGTCCCTTGAAGCCATCTAGGCTAAGTGGTCAGCAAAATGGTTGCGGTGTCGAAAGGAAAAATCTAATTTGGGACCGCGAGGGAAAAACTTTTCGAAAACGATGCTTATCCCTTGAAGCCATCTAGGCTAAGTGTTAAGTGAAACTGATATGGTGCTGAAAGGAAAAATATAATTTGAGACCATGAGGTCAAACCTTTTCCAAAACGATGCTTGTCATTTGAAGCCATCTAGGCTAAGTGGTAAGCGAAAATGTTACGGTGCCAAAAGGCAAAACCTAATTTGGGATCATGAGGTCAAAACTTTTCAAAAACAATGCTTGTCACTTGAAGGGATCTAAGCTAAGTGGTAACCAAAACTAATACAGTGCCGAAAGGCAAAATCTATGTAACGACCCGCCATTTTGGACCATTCGCGTCCATTATAAGTGTATAGGTAGACACTCATGCCGGAGTTGAATTGCTCAAAATACCGCATTGTTAATTTAAATTTGGCAAAACTGAGCATATACAGTAAATAAATAATCACAGATCACAGACACAGAGTAGTAAAATGCAGCGGAATTAAAAGAGATAGTAGTTCATGAAGCTACTATATGAATATATAAAATACATCAGAGTTAAACCAGATACAACGGAAGAGTAATACGATACATCAGTTACAAATCAGAATACATCACTGGAATCATCAAATACTGAAAGCTGAATAGATGGCTGGATCTTCAAGCAAAGCTCCAACTTCAAAGGTGAGTCTCGAATACTGGTACACTCAGTCTGACCCGAGCGTAAAGCAAAAACACAAGACACTCGAGTCAGGATTAACATTCTTATATTAATAAATCCAACTCAAGTGAAATAGCAATTGAAATACAAGTAACTCAAAGGATGTTTGGAATAACCATCCTTTAAGGATCCGTCAAACTATCTACTATGTAGTAATGTACGATAAGTAGATAATGTCTATCAGTAATATAAAGATATCAAAATAGCGTTAAGTCATGGCCCATTCCACCCTTAACACATTTTTATTCCCACAAGCATATACAAGACCGTAGTTTCCCCAAAACCGGAAGTCACCAGAGGGCAATCCATATACTCAAGGTACAAAACAAATTCGTAGTGGTCGCGCATAAATGGAATACAAGTATGACAAGGCACATGAGGCTATACCCAAGGTAGTGATACTACCGTTCGCCTGATCCGGACTGGTGAGAACGCAACGCCGCAGCGCCCGCAACACCGTGAGACAACACTCCCAAAATCAAGGGTGCACCAATCGACAACAAGTATAAGTAGTTCGAAGAAGTGTGTCCACTTGAGGTATCAATCCTCCATTGGCCCGGCACAGCTCCTGTTTTAGTCATTTCCAATTTGACACAAGTGTCAAGGCTATCCATTATCGTTCTCTTTCTTCAGTCAACACGACACCATTCCAACCACTTCATTCTGGATCATCACTCCGCGTATAGTTATTAAAGTGGTTTTCGGTTTAGATAGAGAGTATATCCATAACCGAATTCCGGTCTCTTTAATAACTTCCGTAACTATTTCACCGATTGGTCGTTTGTTTATTTCAAAACCAAATCAATTTCAATTTCAAATAGAATTCGTAAACCAACATTTTATTTGTCTTTCAAAACCAATTTCCAATAATTTACGTTTCAAAACTTCCAAATTATCATTACACCATCTTATAATTCAATTTCAAATTATTTAAAACAATTCAAATTTGGATTCAAGTTCGTATATAAGTTTCATTCCGAATCATTTAAATTAACTTAATTTAATATTCAAATCAATTTAAACTCATTTATCGATTTCATTCAATATTCGTTAAGTTACTTTATCATTCAAAACAATTTCTATTAAATTTCCAATTCATTAAATCAATTTCTTAAGTTCAACTTCATTAAATCAACTTACACTTTTGAATTAAATTAAATTCGTCAAATCAATTCTTTCAATTACAAGTCTTACATTAATTCCAAAATATCACATTTTCATTTCTTGTTAAAGAAAATTCAATTTCAATTATTTACGAAGTAAAATTCACTTATTAAAAATTCAATTTAATTTAATCATTAAATAATTCAATCTTATTTAATTATTAAATAATTCAAAACTTAATTATTAAATCATTTCAAACTTTAATAATTTCAAACTTAATTAAAATTTTCAACTTAATTCAATAATTTCTCAAATTAAACAACATTCTTTCATCAATTACATTTTTAATATTTTATTTCATATTTTTAAATATTAACATTTTCCTTTCATTAAAATGCAAATTTCAACTTCATTTCAAACCATATTATTTATTCAAATAAAATCTTCGTTTATTTTAAATCAAATTATTGACCAATCGGGTTTTATTTAATTTTCTATCCTAAGTCAAAGTTCAATTTGGGAATTTATCATTTCAACCCGATTCCAATTCAATTCAAAATCAAAACATATCAAAGGGAACTTGCAGTGTGATAACTGGGATGGTGTCGAAGTAAATAAACAAGCAATAACAACAACCAATATCAATCCAATAATCAATTCAAATAATCCCGAAATAACCGTATTAATTCGCATTGTTATTTGTACGAATTAACATAATTATTTCTAGAATCTACACTATCATTTCATGTAGATTAAAGATTATTCCACAAATCATTTATACGGTTTTTCACTTGTCATTCAATCATCAATTTAACAACGTACATTCAGTGGTTCAAATTGTAATTAAACAAATCCTACGTGTCAATAAATTCAACAGTAAAAAGGGGTCATATTATACAAATGTCAGTTAATCAAATTTAACATTTAATTATCCTATATCAAGTTCAATTTCATACTATTTATCATTTTAACATTAATAATTTAACGTCCAATACAAACATCAACAATCAATCAATTATCAGCCAAACTGTATTATCATCGCATAAATAACTAACAGATAATGGTGCCAGATGTCATAGGTGAACTGATACAGGCAATAACATATATAACAGTGTGTTTAACTAGCAGCAACATATTTCAATTGTCGTTTCAATTGAAATCAAATTTAATAAATAAAAGAACGTTAATCGTGAGTGAGTGCTCACCTTTCGAGGCTAGAATATGAGATGAGTTACGGATCCCAGCAGGAATTTCGAACAAAACTGGATTGGCACGAATTCGACGGACAAGCTGATAGATAAGAGTTGACAAATGAAACAATAAGAATCCGCTTGATTTGAGTTGAACTAAATATACATTCACATAAATGTAATACTGCGCTTAATCTAACTAACAAAATGTGCTTACATAAACCTGTAGAACATTATATAATTTCTATACTTATATACATAAACGGGTTTTATACAACTTTAACATATATAACAATATATTATAGATATCATATATTTACTTTTCAAACCAATAACCTATACATGCAACTGTAAAACAGTATATACAGGACCAACATATACTGCAAACGACTATATATCACTTATAACAGCACCAATTTTATACTTAACTTTAGCAATCCATACATATATAAACTTACACATATATAAACGCAGCTGAAGGTACATAACAAAATATAAACATAATTGACACACACGAGCTCTAGTATACGTATACCCAATAGATTAACTATGTATATAGATATACTATAAACCTGTACACTGTGACAACTATAGGTATGTTATAAACTCATATATGCAGACCAACTTTATAAAAATAAAGTATATTATAACTCTATCAACTATATAAACAGTACACAACATATATAATTATTATATTATAACATATTTGTAAACACCATACAGCAATTGATATAACATATGCAAGCTAATTAGTATACGCCTTAATATATAAATACTAACATCATATATATACATATGTCGTTTGTAAACAAAAATATATTTATATAGTGCCTTATGATACTGCAAATATATATCATATAGTAAGACATCTTATACGCAGAGAAGGATGAAAGATTCAACATCAACATAAGGCAAAGTAGCTTACAACACTGACCAGGAGAAAACGGCAAGATGGAGGTGAATGACTGAGCTCGCCGACGCGCGTGAAAGCATAAAGAAGCAAAAGAAGTGCGAACCGGAAGTATGAGAGGTGCAAGTCATCGGAGAAGATGGAGCTCGGAGCTGGTTTGTGCATGGGTCTGAGGAGATAGGGGAGTTGCGGCGGTGATAGGTAGCATGCAGGCGGTGGCAGGGCACATGGCAGTGGTGACCAAGGGCGGTCGATTTGGTTCGGTGCACTGGGCTTGGGTGAGAGCCTTGGTGGCTCGGGTGGTTGTCGCATGGAAGGGCGGATCGTGGAGGTCAGGGGACCATCGGGTCAAGGGAAAGGTGGGAGGCGGGCTGGTGGGGTCGAACCGATGCCAGGCTGGGCGTGGATCTGGGTAGCGGCATGCGATGGCTATGAAGGCGGAGGTCAAGAACGAGGTTGCTAGCTTGGCGGGTGGAAGCCGGTTGCGTGCATATGTTTTTGAGTTATCTTTTTACTGTGAGGAGGGGAAAGGAGCTGCTAGGTGTTCGGTTGCGGAGGAAGGAGCACTAGTGACGAGGAGGTTTGCTTTAGCGGGGATAGTCGGTTGTTGTAGGAGCTAGAAGTGGGATGCTGGCCGATGAGAAAATGAGGGAGGTGAAGGGTTAAGGCATGAGTTTCAGTGGAAAGAAAAAGAACAGGCAAAAGAAAAATAGCAGAGGAAGAGAAGAGAGTGGAAGAACCAAATAGACACATGAACAGATAATGGAACGATTATTGGAGTCTAGGGAATAGGTAAAGTCTAACCGTTAAATTCATAAAGAATATTAATGACAAAAGGCTGTTTGAATTCAAGAAGATATGAATGCTAGTGTCTATTGGATTACACACATGATAACAAAAAGTCTCAGAGCAGATTGTAACCGGCTACCGATACGGTAGGCGTTACGCCAAAGTGCAACGTACAACGAAACTCCGAAATTGATGATCGAATATACCGTAGAGATCAGCATGACGAGACGATCAAAATGGTATATAGAAATCAGTGGTACGATTGAATTATAAAAACTTGATTTTTCTAATAGCGGACAATGCAAGAAAAACGCTGAAAATAAGATCGACGGAGCCAAAGATGTCCGAATTTGGAAAAACGACAAACTGACCTTTTGCTCAGAAGATGGTTTAGAATTTTTCTATGTAAAAATATTTTGGTTCTGAAAACATTTTATTTTCATCGTTTGTTAACTGATTAAATTGAAGTAAATTTACGCGCGAAATAAACTTTCGTATTTTCGGACGAAAATTTACCAGTTGCTATGTTTAACTAGACGCATTCCAAATATTAAATTTTATTTCAAAATTTTATCGTTTAAAATTTCACGAAATTTCAACTAATTACGTTATTAAAACAGTTGAAATTTACGGGTCGTTACATTCTCCCCCACTCAAAAGTTTTCGTCCCCGAAAAGGAACGAGGTAGGAGAATAGAAACAATCAGAAAGAAAAAAATAGATTTGAAATACAAAATAACAATTAATTTAAACCATATAAATTCAAATTTAAATAAATTGATATTCAATAATTGATTTAATCCATTTGATTTCACTAAAATAAATCTCAACTATTTCTAAATTCATTATCTTATTATCCAATTATCTTCAATTTACAAATTCTAAAACCATAAATTTGAATAGTCTTTTATTATAATCGTACTTTTTTTTCAGCAATTTAAATTTTTCTTTATTCCAAATTATTGTTAAATTTATTCTACTTAATATATCTAATCCCATATATTTAACCCATATAAATTAATTTAAACCAGAAAAGTTTCGATTTAAATTAATTTACATCTATTAATTTCTTTTAAATTCAAGGTATTTTCATATGTTGATAAAATTTCAATTTATTAATTCTTTCAAAACAAATTTATTAATTTTTTCAAAACAAATTTATTTCATTATTAACCGAGTTTTACTTATTATCCTATCTAACTCTATTAACATCTTTATAATCAAAATTTAGTGTATAACATTTATTATAAACACTCAAATTTTATTTATAAATTCAATTTATCTTATATATTATCCAATTACATATTCAACTTCTGTATGATTTAGGTAAGTTGTATTAGAATGTAGTTGAACAATATACGAATAAAATTTTCCCAATTCAATTATTCAAGTTTAAATATTTATTCCAAATTTTGGTTTTATTTATAATTAAAAACATCTTTGACATGATTTTAAGAATTAAATTTCCAATTAACTTTAAACAATTTAGAGATATATATAATATATTTATAACAAATCAAATTAAATTTTAAAATAAGATACCTATATATATAAATCAAATTATACTGAAGAAATTCAAATCAAAATATTTTTTCAAAACAAAACCGTAGCAAAGCTACAGAATAGTATCTCCACCTCGAAACTCGAAAATGAATGTCGATGATGCGGCCGCCATCATCGAAATTATTTTCCAGCGACAAAGAGAAGAGCACCGATTTCAACATTAAAGAAAAATCTTTGAAAACGATTTCTATTCGAAAATATTTTAAATACTATACACTTTAAAACTTTTCAAATCAAAGTTTGAAATCACCAGAAATTTAATTCTCATATTCTTTATTTAAATTCCTTTCAAATCCCAAATCAAATTTATAACCAAGTTTCATAAATTCATTTATTTATATTATGCAATAATCAATGGTTTACAAAACGAGAAATGAAAATCAAATTTTTATCATTTCTGACAACAATTCATTACAATTTAATTTCAAAAAACTTATACTTATATATAATATAATCATACAAAACTTTTATTTTATTTATCAAATTTGAAAACGATATTGTGTCAGTTTGCTCTGCTCAAGTGTTTTGGAAATCCTATCGATAGCGTTGATCAGACGAATCGATCGAAAATCCAAATCAACATCAACAACACAAACCATACAATATAAAACATTTTAAATATTAATTTATAAATACACTTCCTCGCTCGATGATACAGGAATGAATTTTCAAAATAAGGATAGGGATTCAATTTTTGATAGAAATCAAATCAAAGAGAATTTTTGATTCGAAGATAAGTCTGAAACAGAAGATAGGATGATTTAAATAACAAATAAGAAGATGGATGAGTTTATATAAATCGCGGGCAACCTTAACCGGGTCAACCGTGACTTCAAGAATAAGATCGTTGTAGAATTTTGAGGTAAATCGACATTCGATCTCAAGAGATGGAATTCAGGTATAGCAGGGAATAGATAGCATCGCAAACCGAGGATACAGAATTCTCCGGTGAATCGATGCCTATTATAAAGGAGTTTCACCCCTTTACAACCATTCGAAGTTTGGCGAGACCGCCGATTCACTATAAGAGTCATTCGAAGTGGAGTTATGTGATGCTCCAGAACTGAAAGAAGACGAATAGTGAGGGACACGAATGAAATTAGGAACCGTAGGGAACGTTCCAAAATTCAAAAGAATCGAGTCAAAAGGGAGAGATTGAAACTCGAATGAGAGTGATTCTGTAAATACATTTACCATATATGTTGAGTTTTGCCTAGAGCTACCAAAGCTCTGATACCAACTGTAACGACCCACCATTTTGGACCATTCGCGTCCATTATAAGTGTATAGGTAGACACTCATGCCGGAGTTGAATTGCTCAAAATACCGCATTGTTAATTTAAATTTGGCAAAACTGAGCATATACAGTAAATAAATAATCACAGATCACAGACACAGAGTAGTAAAATGCAGCGGAATTAAAAGAGATAGTAGTTCATGAAGCTACTATATGAATATATAAAATACATCAGAGTTAAACCAGATACAACGGAAGAGTAATACGATACATCAGTTACAAATCAGAATACATCACTGGAATCATCAAATACTGAAAGCTGAATAGATGGCTGGATCTTCAAGCAAAGCTCCAACTTCAAAGGTGAGTCTCGAATACTGGTACACTCAGTCTGACCCGAGCGTAAAGCAAAAACACAAGACACTCGAGTCAGGATTAACATTCTTATATTAATAAATCCAACTCAAGTGAAATAGCAATTGAAATACAAGTAACTCAAAGGATGTTTGGAATAACCATCCTTTAAGGATCCGTCAAACTATCTACTATGTAGTAATGTACGATAAGTAGATAATGTCTATCAGTAATATAAAGATATCAAAATAGCATTAAGTCATGGCCCATTCCACCCTTAACACATTTTTATTCCCACAAGCATATACAAGACCGTAGTTTCCCCAAAACCGGAAGTCACCAGAGGGCAATCCATATACTCAAGGTACAAAACAAATTCGTAGTGGTCGCGCATAAATGGAATACAAGTATGACAAGGCACATGAGGCTATACCCAAGGTAGTGATACTACCGTTCGCCTGATCCGGACTGGTGAGAACGCAACGCCGCAGCGCCCGCAACACCGTGAGACAACACTCCCAAAATCAAGGGTGCACCAATCGACAACAAGTATAAGTAGTTCGAAGAAGTGTGTCCACTTGAGGTATCAATCCTCCATTGGCCCGGCACAGCTCCTGTTTTAGTCATTTCCAATTTGACACAAGTGTCAAGGCTATCCATTATCGTTCTCTTTCTTCAGTCAACACGACACCATTCCAACCACTTCATTCTGGATCATCACTCCGCGTATAGTTATTAAAGTGGTTTTCGGTTTAGATAGAGAGTATATCCATAACCGAATTCCGGTCTCTTTAATAACTTCCGTAACTATTTCACCGATTGGTCGTTTGTTTATTTCAAAACCAAATCAATTTCAATTTCAAATAGAATTCGTAAACCAACATTTTATTTGTCTTTCAAAACCAATTTCCAATAATTTACGTTTCAAAACTTCCAAATTATCATTACACCATCTTATAATTCAATTTCAAATTATTTAAAACAATTCAAATTTGGATTCAAGTTCGTATATAAGTTTCATTCCGAATCATTTAAATTAACTTAATTTAATATTCAAATCAATTTAAACTCATTTATCGATTTCATTCAATATTCGTTAAGTTACTTTATCATTCAAAACAATTTCTATTAAATTTCCAATTCATTAAATCAATTTCTTAAGTTCAACTTCATTAAATCAACTTACACTTTTGAATTAAATTAAATTCGTCAAATCAATTCTTTCAATTACAAGTCTTACATTAATTCCAAAATATCACATTTTCATTTCTTGTTAAAGAAAATTCAATTTCAATTATTTACGAAGTAAAATTCACTTATTAAAAATTCAATTTAATTTAATCATTAAATAATTCAATCTTATTTAATTATTAAATAATTCAAAACTTAATTATTAAATCATTTCAAACTTTAATAATTTCAAACTTAATTAAAATTTTCAACTTAATTCAATAATTTCTCAAATTAAACAACATTCTTTCATCAATTACATTTTTAATATTTTATTTCAAATTTTTAAATATTAACATTTTCCTTTCATTAAAATGCAAATTTCAACTTCATTTCAAACCATATTATTTATTCAAATAAAATCTTCGTTTATTTTAAATCAAATTATTGACCAATCGGGTTTTATTTAATTTTCTATCCTAAGTCAAAGTTCAATTTGGGAATTTATCATTTCAACCCGATTCCAATTCAATTCAAAATCAAAACATATCAAAGGGAACTTGCAGTGTGATAACTGGGATGGTGTCGAAGTAAATAAACAAGCAATAACAACAACCAATATCAATCCAATAATCAATTCAAATAATCCCGAAATAACCGTATTAATTCGCATTGTTATTTGTACGAATTAACATAATTATTTCTAGAATCTACACTATCATTTCATGTAGATTAAAGATTATTCCACAAATTATTTATACGGTTTTTCACTTGTCATTCAATCATCAATTTAACAACGTACATTCAGTGGTTCAAATTGTAATTAAACAAATCCTACGTGTCAATAAATTCAACAGTAAAAAGGGGTCATATTATACAAATGTCAGTTAATCAAATTTAACATTTAATTATCCTATATCAAGTTCAATTTCATACTATTTATCATTTTAACATTAATAATTTAACGTCCAATACAAACATCAACAATCAATCAATTATCAGCCAAACTGTATTATCATCGCATAAATAACTAACAGATAATGGTGCCAGATGTCATAGGTGAACTGATACAGGCAATAACATATATAACAGTGTGTTTAACTAGCAGCAACATATTTCAATTGTCGTTTCAATTGAAATCAAATTTAATAAATAAAAGAACGTTAATCGTGAGTGAGTGCTCACCTTTCGAGGCTAGAATATGAGATGAGTTACGGATCCCAGCAGGAATTTCGAACAAAACTGGATTGGCACGAATTCGACGGACAAGCTGATAGATAAGAGTTGACAAATGAAACAATAAGAATCCACTTGATTTGAGTTGAACTAAATATACATTCACATAAATGTAATACTGCGCTTAATCTAACTAACAAAATGTGCTTACATAAACCTGTAGAACATAATATAATTTCTATACTTATATACATAAACGGGTTTTATACAACTTTAACATATATAATAATATATTATAGATATCATATATTTACTTTTCAAACTAATAACCTATACATGCGACTGCAAAACAGTATATATAGGACCAACATATACTGCAAACGACTATATATCACTTATAACAGCACCAATTTTATACTTAACTTTAGCAATCCATACATATATAAACTTACACATATATAAACGCAGCTGAAGGTACATAACAAAATATAAACATAATTGACACACACGAGCTCTAGTATACGTAAACCCAATAGATTAACTATGTATATAGATATACTATAAACCTGTACACTGTGACAACTATAGGTATGTTATAAACTCATATATGCAGACCAACTTTATAAAAATAAAGTATATTATAACTCTATCAACTATATAAACAGTACACAACATATATAATTATTATATTATAACATATTTGTAAACACCATACAGCAATTGATATAACATATGCAAGCTAATTAGTATACGCCTTAATATATAAATACTAACATCATATATATACATTTGTCGTTTGTAAACAAAAATATATTTATATAGTGCCTTATGATACTGCAAATATATATCATATAGTAAGACATCTTATACGCAGAGAAGGATGAAAGATTCAACATCAACATAAGGCAAAGTAGCTTACAACACTGACCAGGAGAAAACGGCAAGATGGAGGTGAATGACTGAGCTCGCCGACGCGCGTGAAAGCATAAAGAAGCAAAAGAAGTGCGAACCGGAAGTATGAGAGGTGCAAGTCATCGGAGAAGATGGAGCTCGGAGCTGGTTTGTGCATGGGTCTGAGGAGATAGGGGAGTTGCGGCGGTGATAGGTAGCATGCAGGCGGTGGCAGGGCACATGGCAGTGGTGACCAAGGGCGGTCGATTTGGTTCAGTGCACTGGGCTTGGGTGAGAGCCTTGGTGGCTCGGGTGGTTGTCGCATGGAAGGGCGGATCGTGGAGGTCAGGGGACCATCGGGTCAAGGGAAAGGTGGGAGGCGGGCTGGTGGGGTCGAACCGATGCCAGGCTGGGCGTGGATCTGGGTAGCGGCATGCGATGGCTATGAAGGCGGAGGTCAAGAACGAGGTTGCTAGCTTGGCGGGTGGAAGCTGGTTGCGTGCATATGTTTTTGGGTTATCTTTTTACTGTGAGGAGGGGAAAGGAGCTGCTAGGTGTTCGGTTGCGGAGGAAGGAGCACTAGTGACGAGGAGGTTTGCTTTAGCGGGGAGAGTCGGTTGTTGTAGGAGCTAGAAGTGGGATGCTGGCCGATGAGAAAATGAGGGAGGTGAAGGGTTAAGGCATGAGTTTCAGTGGAAAGAAAAAGAACAGGCAAAAGAAAAATAGCAGAGGAAGAGAAGAGAGTGGAAGAACCAGATAGACACATGAACAGATAATGGAACGATTATTGGAGTCTAGGGAATAGGTAAAGTCTAACCGTTAAATTCATAAAGAATATTAATGACAAAAGGCTATTTGAATTCAAGAAGATATAAATGCTAGTGTCTATTGGATTACACACAGGATAACAAAAAGTCTCAGAGCAGATTGTAACCGGCTACCGATACGGTAGGCGTTACGTTAAAGTGCAACGTACAACGGAACTTCGAAATTGATGATCGAATATACCGTAGAGATCAGCATGACGAGACGATCAAAACGGTATATAGAAATCAGTGGTACGATTGAATTATAAAAACTTGATTTTTCTAATAGCGGACAATGCAAGAAAAACGCTGAAAATAAGATCGACGGAGCCAAAGATGTCCGAATTTGGAAAAACGACAAACTGACCTTTTGCTCAGAAGATGGTTTAGAATTTTTCTATGTAAAAATATTTTGGTTCTGAAAACATTTTATTTTCATCGTTTGTTAACTGATTAAATTGAAGTAAATTTACGCGCGAAATAAACTTTCGTATTTTCGGACGAAAATTTACCAGTTGCTATGTTTAACTAGACGCATTCCAAATATTAAATTTTATTTCAAAATTTTATCGTTTAAAATTTCACGAAATTTCAACTAATTACGTTATTAAAACAGTTGAAATTTACGGGTCGTTACAATCTATTTAGGACCATGAGGTCAAAACTTTTCAAAAACGATGCTTGTCACTTGAAGCCATCTAGGCTAAGTGGTAAGCGAAATTGTTACGGTGCCGAAAGGAAAAATCTAATTCTGGACCATGAGGTCAAAACTTTGTCTGTAGTATGAACTCGTAAGTGATCATTTGGGACTCAACCTTTGAAGGGATAAGCTCTAGTTTTGCATTTAATGTTGGCCCAAATGTTGGCAGTTGATTGGTCATCTTTAAAAAGTGTTTCTCTTTTCCTATGCATGAGTGACTTGGTATTTGACGGGGCGGCCTTTTTATATTCTTTGTCAAACTAAATCCATGGTGGAAAACTTCTCTTTCTTTAATCTATGCCATTCCTCTTAATATAGACACTCCTCCTCCTTTTATTTTCTCTTTTCACCTGTTCAAATTGCAAAAACGCCGTTTAACATTCTCAAGCTTTCTTCGATTCTTCTATTTCTATCTATTTACAAGCAAGTAAGTCCTTTTCAACTTTGTTTTTCTTATTATGATTGCTGATATAGTCGTTGATAATTTTCCTTTCATCACTTATCCAAGAACTTAAATCAAGTTTAATTCTTTTAATCTTTATCCTGGAAATAATGTCGATTCTTCTTTTTGCAGTTGAACTTTTTTCTTCCTTTTGTAGTCCAACAAGTTCTTAGTAAAATTTTGTCTTCCTACGAAATTGTTGAAGTCGAGACACTTGTTCCTTGGGCCGAGTTGCATTTTAGTGATCCTCCTAAAGAGTATTTTGTGTGGTCCATAGAGCATTTGGAACACGGGATTTTCTTGCCTCTTACTCCTTTGTTTATTGTCATCTTAGAGTTTTACAACCTCAATCCTTTCCAATTTATAGCTACCTCTTACTCATCTCTATCTGCTATGGCGATCTTATATTCTGAAAAGGGTTATCAAAACATATCAGCTGTCAGGATCGGTTATATGTTCAATCTGCTGGAGTCTAAGACTTTCGAGGAATTTCCAACACATTTCCTCAAGTTCTTAAGGAAGTATCCTCTAGAGGATCCCTTTAGCAAAATAACACCATGCCAGTGGTTTCTGGTAAAAGCTTCCTCTAACCGAATCATCACTTCTTTCAATAATTCTAGTATGTCATTAGATGCTCCTCTCTTTTCTCAATCTTATTTGTATTCTAAAATGTGTCCTTTTATTTTATTGGAACTTAATTAGCTAGACCCGAAAAGAGTAGCGATCCGATACTTGTTAGTCAGTTTACAAATAAGTATAAAGAAGTTATGAAGATTCCATTCCTTCAGCGATACCGACACTTAGTTCTTACCGAGAGCAAGTTGAAAGCCATGGGTCTGTTACCCTATTTTTCTAATTTTCTTGGATTCATGCCTTTTGGGAAATATGTTGAAGCTTCTACTATAATCATTGTTAGTGGAGATGAAGCCGAATCTAATCCTGGGGAGGTAAAGCTGAGGGTTTCGCTATCTGATCATTAGATTTGCTTACTTAATGTTCTTAATCATAACTTTTAGTCTCAATCTTGAATTTAACCTTATCTTTTTTTCCTTGTTATAGGGACTTCCAAGATAGCCGGCTCCCAAGATAAATGAAAAGTGATCCAGAAAAGGGCTAGGTTGCTATCTTCCGGCAAAGAGGCTCTCGACTTAAAGAAACAAAAGGTCTCTAAACCTTCCCAGACCAAAATCTCTAAAAAAGTTACAGGTTTGCTTTTTGAGAAGAACAAGCAAGCCATAGAGATTACAAGGGCCACTTTTGAAGGTGGTCTTTCTTCTACCATCATTGAAGCACATGCCAGGCTTCCCATCTCAGTTTATGGCATCCGAAAGACGATCAAATATGGCCTCGGGAAAGTATCAAGGTAAAATGGAAGTTCATGTAAAGGTTTATAATTTCAATATTTGACCTTACTCTATTAAACTCTTTCTAGATGGTGGAGGAATTCTCCATCCTTCAACATGGGTGGTTGAAGATTGAGGAAACAGTGGCGGCTGCCGAAGCGACAATAAAGGAGTTCGCGGAGTTCAGGGCTAAGTTTCAGGAGGCGACTACTCAATTTGAGGGATCAGGTAGGACCGTAGGAGAGAAGGATTATATGATCGAGATTCTTGAGAAAGCCCTGAAGTAAAAGGACGAGAGGCTGAAGAAAGCTGAGGCTAGGTTGATTGACAAAGAACATTATGTCGCTAGAGAAGAGCATGAGAGGGAAGCTAGTAGGCGAGCCTTTCAAGTTTTATTTGATGTCTACGCTCACCACCGAGATCAAGACATGCCTTTCTCTCTCTTCTCTAAAAAACAATGCCACCATAGTTGAGGCCATTTTTGCTAAGAAATATAAGGAATACCAGAGAGAGAAGGATACTGCGGCCTTCGAAGCCGAGATACCGGTAGTGGAGGTGGAGGAAGCCGAAAGCTCAGTAAGGGAGGAAGAAGAAATTGCTCCTGATGAGGAGGTACAAGAAGATACCCCTGATAACACTTTTAATGGAGGATACATACTGTAACTTGTCGTTGTAATAACCTTTGTAACTCTCGTTATGTAAAATTTATCTTTTTTTCGAATGGAACCCTTCTAATGACTTGAGTATATTTGAATTCTCATCCAATCTTGATGCGATCATTATATGCTATCTCAAACTAGGGTAACTGATATGGAATCCTTCATTACTTTCCATTCTTTATCTTTGCTAATCTTAAGCTGATGTTTCTTAGAGAGTATCCTTCCTGAAATGTTCAAGGATCCAACGAGCCCATGCTTCTCTTTACCAATCTTGTGAGGACAAGGTGGCCGAGCTCTAAAAGTTGAAAGTAACCCTTACAGCTTTTGAGGTTAAGAGCAGTTTTCTTGAGTCGAAGCTTGTTTCATGGCAAATTTTCTATCAAGTTAGAAAACTGCCGATAAATTTTGAATTAAATTTATACCGTAAGCGCACGGCGTACTATCGTAGTACGTGGCGAGTATGGGTCAATCCGTGGGGAATCGTTTGATTTTAAATCTCTATCCAATCAAATTAAACCAAAGTCGAGGGATTGTTAGCTAACTAAAAGAAAGTAAAAACATGCTTAAACTATGGAGAATAAAAATATGAGATTAAAGAGCAATTTAGAGGAAAATCCCCTCTCTTGATCACATAAATCAACATAATGAAGCTATGATCTCTTTATGATCATTTGTGAGTTTAGTTGATGCATTTATCATAAGCATGGCCTAATTGTGTTATTAATTAACACACTTAAACCATCAAACTTTAATGCACCCTCTAACCCACTTATTAACTTTAATGAAAATGACATGAAATTAAAAGTAGAATCTATTTTAAGCATGGCACATTAACTATTGAATTAGAAACATAAACCATCAAATTTTGATTCTAAATCAACTTCCATTACCACGATCATATGTAGATGAAGAGGTAATTAGTGATTCAAATGACTAAGCATAGCCTATTTGTTTTGAACAATATAAGCTATCAAACTCAATATTAAACACGAAATCACACAAATATCTAACTTTCCATTAAGCACAAAAGAGACATAAATGAAAAATTATGTTGCATCTACATGATTCAAGAGAGCTTCATTACCCCTAAATTGTAGAGATTAGGCCCTCATATTTGTTATCAAATCAACAAATGTAGAAAGCAACATGAAATAAACAAAAGGAAAAAGATAGCAAATGGAAAAGAGACTATTCTAATTGCATAAAAGAAAATCTACACTACTTGCATTAATAAACAAATCTACACTACTAATTTGAAATGAAATGAACAAAAGAAGAAAAGTTCATGTATTGAAAATTGCATTAAAAAAAAGATTACATAAAAGAAATGGCTAAGTAGCCATGAAAAGAAAGAAGAGAACTTGATTTATTTGTGAGCCTAAACTAAACTAAAGAGAGACTAAGGAAGAAGGGTACATGAAACATAAGAGGTATTTATACATGTGTTAAACCCTAATTCATATTTTTGGGGAATTCCAAAACTACCCCTTAGAAGTGTGGTGGCCAAGTAACCATTAGCATCCAATAATCATCCATTAAGTGTGCATGAAGGTTTAATGGCCTTCTAGCATGTGCATTAGCTCCTAAGTGTACATTAAGGTAAGTGGGTAAGTAGGGTCCTCCATGATCCTCACTTTGAATTATTTCCAACTTTATTTGTTCTCTTCACTCTTGTGCATACATATATCATCATGAAACCACTTGTCAAATTCACCAAATTTCCTACAAAACAACATTGAAAATTCAAAGTAAATTTTCATAATTTAATAAATGCATAAAAATGACCATTTTGCCCCTATATGAAGATGAATATGTGACAATTTGAAAATAATTTGAATTTTGGTTTAAACAAGTTAAAATACCCAATATGATCATTTATTTAATTTAAATAGATTAAATATGGTGGTAAAAATATGCACATTTACGTGCACATCAAATACCCCCACACTTATCTTTTTATTCGTCCTCGAATAAAGAAAAACTAAGATAAATCCGTTTTCATAGGGAGCACGATTGCATTGAGCGTATGCAACAAGTCGTTAAACCTCTAGGTGTCCCCAGTAGGACGAGTGTTGTCTCGTGAGGGTTTTCAACGGATACTACCCACAAAATCCAAATGCGAAGTGAAAATTCCTAAATGCAAGGCTTATTTACAATGAGATGAATGCAAGTTCTTGAAAATATTTACAAATAGAGGGTTTACTTTTAGATCGACGTAAATAAGTTAAATATAGGTTTAAGTTATTATCAAGAAATTTAAGACCCTTTACTTGTCAAAATTTCCAACAAAAACGAAGTTATCAAAGCAAATATACTATAGTTTAACTCGTTATTTCGGTTAATAACACAGTGTAACTATAAAATAGATCCTTAGTTGATTATTAAAGTTTATCAAAGTGATATTTTCATTTCTTTTCAATAACAAGTCAAATCAAATAAGTTAAAATAGTGCTTAGATTTCAATTGCTTACCCTCTCTTATTTTATTTTATTTTTGAAAATTTTATGGATATTAACAATATATACATATGCCTAACTTAGATAAACTGAGACCAGATATATTACCCATGCACTGCCTTGCGGACTGATGTGAGGGGAATACAGAGCGTGGCGAGTGAACAAACAAGTGTGAACACTTATTGACTGTAGGCATTATTAGTAAAATAATTTTTATATGAACACACCTAACTCAGATAAACTGATGCCAGATATACCGATCGTGCATTGCCTTTCGGGCTTACGTGAGAAGGGTACAGAGCATGGCGAGTGAACACACGAGTGTGAACACATGACTCTAGGTGTTTATTTAAAATATATATATATATATATATAAGAAATATATTTTTTTTGTTTTGTTTTGTTTTGTTTTGTTTTGTTTTTTGGAAGAGAGAGTTTTGCAAAATCATCTTAGCACCATTTAACTTAGAAGACAAAATAAAATGTTATATCTTTACTTTAAATCAACCACTTTTTAAAACAAAGATTTTCAATTAGAATATATTTCATAATTATCCCATGAATCTTCCTATATACTAGTTAAACCATTGTTATTTGTAATCAAACTTCATTTTTATTTTTGTTAAGACAAATAAATTTCAATTTAATAAACCAAAACCATATATTTATCCTATAGTGTTTCTTAAAAAAAATCAAAATGCTAAAAAAAATAATTTTGAGATTATTTTTTAAATTTTGGAAAGAAAAATTAAAATTAAACCATGAAAAATCGAAAATGATGATGAGTCTCCCCCCCCCCCACACTTGATTTTGACTATGTCCCCACAGTCAACCCAAGTGAAAGGAACGTTTATTATTATTTACATGAAAATGAAATGTATTTACACGGCATTAGAAAGTATATCATTAAAAAGTAAATGAAACGGTTTTCCAAAGATCGATTCATTTGTCTCGTCAAGTACGTGAGACACACCTGAAGCTTGAAAAACCAAACCTTCAAAGATTTTAAAGTTGAATGTTGATTTGGAAATACGAATGTCGTTTTATTAAATGTTGTTCGAGTTGTTTTATTTTCGATAATTTTCAGGGTTGATAGAATAATTGATTGAAATTCAAGTTTATTATAACCAAGTTGAAATTCAAATTTATCATTGAAAACTTCTTCAAAATTACTGATTTCAAAATCAACATGGTGATGTAAATCTTCCCTTTTGGAATTCAACTCATCATCGAAAAGTCCAAAAAATTCGTGTTCATTGAATTCGTCTTCCTTATTTGGATTATCTACAACTTCATCGCATATATTAAGTTCAAAATCCAAAGTTACTGTATTCAAATTTTGAAATCGAAAAAAGGAGGATCGAATTTTAAATTTGGTTCCAGACCCTCAAAAGAATTGAAATCCAACTCAATTACCGTATTTTCAACAACTTCATTAAGATTGTCATTTTCTATTTCAAAAGTTGTTATTTGAAAATCGTCAATTTAAGTAAAATATGTATTATCGTTTGACTCGTCACATGTTAGGATATGGTTATGTTTCTCATGTTGTTTCATATATGTTTCGAACAATAAATCCATGTGATCATTGTAGATTTCGTCCATTTGTTCAACAAAATCCAATTTTGAGCTATTAACTTGAGAATTTTCGATTTGGATTTGTTGAGAATAAAAATTTTCACTCGTATCGTAGTCGAGATTATTACCATTGCCAAAATTATTTGAAAAGTGGATCATATTTTCGTTTTGATTTTGAAATTCATTTTGGAGTTCAAAATTGAAATGGCATGGGTTATACTCGAAATCGTTTGCATTTTGGAGTGAATTCAAATTTTAATTACTTTGAAAATTTTGACTTGAGTTATCACACAAATAAGAATTACACAAATCATTTATCATTTGATTTTGTTGTGTAGAGATTTCAAGTAAAGACAAAATGTTATTTTCAAGATTTGAAGGTTGGTTATCATTTTGAAAATTTTGTGGTTCAAAATTTGAATTTCTTAAACAATAGTTGTTGTTGAGATATCCATAAGAATTTGGTGTGAATTTATATGGATTATATTGATTTTCACAACTATCGTAGAATTCATGTGAATATGTAAATGCAGACATTTTCAAGAATATTTTTGGGGTTTTTTTATATAAAGGAAAAATATTTACAATTTTTTAAGTTTTGAATTTTGAATTTTTTTTAAAATATGTATGAACTAATGCAACTAAATGAATGCAAGAGTTAATTACAAATGATTTATCCTAAGTTAACCCAAAATTGTGTAATCACACATTATCTTAAATCAACAAGATAGTTCTCAGATAGGTAACGGGCAGGATTTATCGGTGCACCACGAATCACAGTAGTAATGCAGTCGAAGGTTTAACTTCCTTCAAAGGAACAACCACTATAATATTTACGGATCACCGTAATATTTATAAATGGTTATTACTCTGCCATAGCCTAAACACCAAGAAATTAAATTGTTCAAAGAAGACAACTTGTCAATATACAATCAAGTGTTATTGATGTTTAACCGTTATTATTAATCAAATTCTAAGATGAAACAGATATTAAACGTGTATTAACAATGTAACTACGATGAATTTTGTTTTTGTTTTTGATTTTGAAATTTTTTTTATACACAAATGCAAATGCAAGCAATCAACAATGCAAGAAAAAATAAGAGATGAAAGCACAATACTAGAGTGTGCAGAGTTATTGAGCAATTATTTCAAAGCATCAATTTTTTTAAGCAAGCAAGCGAGCTACTTTTTTTTCGCAAGCAGTTCTTCCTTTTGATTTCTTGCTTTGGCAATCCTGAAAATAAAACAAAGTTATACGTACAAATTTTTTTTGAAAAGACTTTTAAGGGTAAAACAAAAAAAATAAAAGGAAGCAACTTTTTATTGTATAACAATTGCAAAGTTTTTTTTAATCAAGGAAAAGCTAAAACAAAGGAAATCAAAACTATTGAAGCAGAACAAAAGATAGAAAAATCAAAGAAAACAAATGAAACAAAATCTGTTTTTTTATTATTAACAAGAAGATATATTTAGGTAAAAGAAAACAAAGGGGTTTAAAAAAACGAATTAAGTTAGAACACAATGTCGGCCAGTTTGAGATGAAGTTAAAGCACCACTTTTTTTTTTACGAAAGCAAACCCGGCCCACAGAAGCAAATTTTTTTTCTTTTAACAAACCTCTCGCGTACCCATCAGAGAAACAAATGACAGCTCTTTCTCGTTCTCAAAATTAACGAATCTATCAGCAAACAAAAATTCGCAACCAAACATAATCAATTTCCAGAATTCCATTTTCAAATTAGCAAATCTACGATGTCCCTAAATTTGTAACTTCCATTACTCACTTCATACTTGTTTGCGATTAGGGTTCTCGCGGCGGTGGTTTCGATGTCAGTCGATTTTGGTATTCAAAGGGGGACGAGCTCTTGGAGGCTGTGGTCAAAGGAGTAGGTGGCAGTTTTGTTTTAGTTGCGGCAATTGGTGTGTAATGACCCAAGATTTTAGGAATTTATCCTGAAAAATATAAATGAATTTAAAATAATTTTTAAATAAATTTTAAAGGAGGAATTGATATAGCTTGATAGTGTATCAGTGTGTGTACATGAGTGCACAGGAAATGCACATGAATATAAGCTAAAACCCTGAACTCCAAGAATACATACATATTGATGTGTATGGAAATATATATATATATATGTAGATTAAATTCTTAAAAGTAGTATGCATAAGTAAATGTATATATGAGTGCTACTGAATAATTTGAGTGTACATGTGCATATGTGTGTGTGTCAGTATAGAATGATGTATGAATATATAGGTGGGAATACTAATTATTTCAGAAAGACTTATATACAAATATATATGTGTTAATAAAATACTAGAGATTAAACTAGTGAAATAAAACATACAGACACATTTTAATATAAGCAGAAATGAAAAGAATGGAGATATAAAAAGGAATAATTCTCTTATAAATAAATGAAGGAAGTACATACCATTTACATGAAAGCTAAAAATAGGAAAATAAGATAAAAACAGAGAAGTTCTTGGTATAGGCAGAAATAGAAAAGAGTATTTAATAAATAACAAAACCAAGTCACATTTTTAGCATGATTGTAGACAAAGGGGAAAAGTATTTTCTGAAAAGCAAATTTCTGAAAAAAATGTGTAACCACTTTTCTCTTCACCCAAATTAAGCCGGGAAGGGGTAAAACTTTGGGTTTAAAATTCAGATAACATGATTTTCTGGTGGGTAAAAATGGACTTAGCCAATACCCAAAACCCTAAGAGAGAGACCCTGTATATATATACATGTATATGCAGCAGCCTCCTCTTCTCCTCAGAAAAGAATTTTGAAAAAAAAAAGAGAAAAACAATACCACAGAAATCATAAGACAAGAGAAGAAAGAGAGCTTGAGGATAAGGGCAGAAGCTCATCAATTAATTAAGGAAACAAAGAAGAGAGCTAGGTGAGAAAACTCACTCAAAAAAAAATCTAAGGCAATAAGTCCTAATGTAGGCAGCCAGATAAAAGTATTTTTATTAAAAGAGTATTTTCATATATGAATGTTTATCTGTGAATTTAAAACCTGAATATATTTTGATTTTCTTTGATTGATCACTTGTTTTATTATAACAAGGTTTTTATGTGTTGATAGTATACATATCTGTTTATACACTCAGATCTCTGATATGTTAATATTTAGGGATATAAACAAATACCCAGAAAATAAAATGTTGAGAATAGGCAAGTAGTATTGGTTTTGGCTTAACCCAGAAAAATGCAAATAATGTTGAGCTGCAATATACTCATGTATAAGTGCTGAGGCTTGAAATAGAAAGGAATTAGGGGTGCAATAGGGTTGCCTATGTGCTGATGCTCCTGATTCAATAAAATGCATAGCAAACAAAATTTTGTGATTCAGTGAAACCAGATTATTCTGAGTTTAACTCAAGCACAAATGTTTGCAAAAGAAAAACTCTCTCAGAAGCTATAAGCCAATGTTAGTTGCCTAAACTCCTTTTAAAAAAAAATATATATACCAGGATGAATATTTATATATATATACAGAACCTTATTTTGTAGTCACCAATGGTTGTTTGCTTGTTGTTTCTGTATGGTCATGAATAATATGAGATACCATGATATAGATGTTTTCAGTTAATGAATCACTGAATGGTTTTGTCATGAACAATCAAAAGGGGTTATTATTAACTAAAACCTGATTAGGAAATTGGGGTCAAGAATACTGCAGGAATGACTTGTGTGCTTGAGTAACATAAGTTGACACATGGCTTGTTTAAGTCCTGAGATCTTTGTGTAATGGAGTGAATTAGTTCATTACAGTGTGTCCATTGATTCATAAATTTTGCAGATGAGACCAAGGATAGATAAATATACCAAGGAAATAATACTTGAGCAGATGAGAAAACTAGAGTTTTTCCCAGATTTGAAATATGAGAATTGAATAAGTGATTTAACTCAATTTAGTTATTTTCCTGTTTGGTATGAATGATTGTTTGTCTATGATTGAGTTGTATGCTTGAATGTATGTGCTATATTCATATGTGTAGTCTCTGGAAAGAAAGTTAAAGTGTGCACATGCACAATGACACAGAGCATGCACACAAGTATTTACCTGATTCCAAAGGACAGAACCTTATGTATTTGTACTTAACTTGATTTTAACCTAATTAACAAATTGCTTTTGTGAATTTTCTCATACCAGACATGTGTCTGACCCTAGTGTGCTAATGGCATCTGGGGTGTCTCATTTAAAATGAGGCAGTTTCAAATGCTTTTTCAGGGATTGCAGCAACTAAGTAGGAGTAGGAGCAAGGCCTTGAGAAGAAGATATAGCATGCTAAACTTAGTTAGATAAGAGCCTAAATGTTGAAATCTGCATGTATTGACAATTTAAATTGCTACTTGTATTAAGTGTTGAATATTGGATGGATATTCTGTTAGGCATTTTGTTAAGAGATTGATTTGTATCTGGAAACTATGAATTAAGTTGAATATCTGTTATGTTTAAAAAGAGTTTTAATCAAATCTTGTAAGTAGATTTAGCAAGAACACCATGTTAAAATGGAATGATTACATTTTATAAATGCACTAGTCAATCATGAATCTTGGAAAGGATTTAAGTTGGAAGATCTGGAGAGTTGATCCTCAGAAAATTTAAATGGTTTTATTTTCTAATATAGCATATGTATGCAAAAGAAATAGGCATAGGTTAAATGTTTTATATGGCTGCAAGGTTTCTATAGTTAAACTTGTTTCATACAAATGCCTCATGTACTATATTTTCTTTTAGAAAGGATTTGTAATAAGGGAAGAGTAAGACAGATCCAAATAGTTGCAGATATATATGCACATAAATATGTTTAGTGCAAACATTACCACATCTTTTCCTTTGTACTTGTAATAGGAATCTGAATTTTACTCAGATTTTAACCAAATGCATTTTTAAGGCCAGACAGACCTTATAAGAAGAAATACAAACCTGAATGATGATAAACACTTCTATCATCCTCAAAACCCAAGAACCAGACTCTTACTCATATCAATCCTGAAGCCTTCCAGGTTATAGGGATGGGTTTCAAAAATAATTAAGCAAGAATTATTGTTTTGTATGATGGAATATAGGCAAAAATAAAGTATATATGTATATGTGTAGATATAGGTAGATAATAGATTGCAAACTGTACAGAGGAAAAAAAAATGAAAAACCAAAAATTGTGTTTGAACCGACCAGCATAGCACTCGAACTCGTGACCTTTCATGTATAAGTTAGGCGCGTTTCCATTACGCCTAGATGTTGCTTGTGTTCCCTTAGGATCCACTTTCTTTTATACTGATTTTGTCACTATTCAGAGCTTAACACAAACATCTATATTAAAAGCTTGTTTACTACTGATAATTACTTGATCACTTCTTAGTTAGGATAAACAGACTAATATGTATGTTACCAGTGGATTGTTTGGTCAAAAAAAAAAAGATTAGCAATCCAATATCCTCTTGTTTTTTCAGAACTCTGATTCAAACAAGAGAGGCATATACATCCTCATATGTATGTGCTTACCTTTGTGAATGTACTGATATATTTATATTGGTTGATTATTGTGATCCTGGATATATTTTGGTTTATTGGAGAAAGATATTGACCCTGAGAATTATATTTACAATGGATGATATATCTATATATATATATCCTCTTTACTTTAAAAAAAAAATTTCTTATGAAATTAGAGTATAAATAGGAGGGTCATTTCAGTTGGTATCAGAGCTATGTTATTCAACATAGTAGAAGTAAGGATCAAGTCCTTAGATAGAAATAAAATTAAAAAGGAACTAAATATCAAACTAACCAGCTATGTAAATTATTATTAGCAAACTATGGTAGGGAGACCACCAAATCAGGGAGCAGGATCTTCCCATGCACCACCAATGGTCAATCTGCAAGACTTGGTGAGAGCATTTAGGGATGGGGCAGGACAAAGGCAAGAAAATCCCTATTAAGAACTCTCAAAATTGCTTAAGACATATACTCATTTAGGAGGCAAAAGCTTTGAAGGGACAGAGAGTATCATGGAAATTCAAACATGGTTGAGAACATTGAAAAGAATTTTCAATGACATGCAACTTGATGATCAAAGAAAGAGGCAAGTGGCTTCAAGACAGCTAAAAGGAGTAGCTTTAGGCTGGTGGGAAGTAATCATTGCAGGAAGGAATGAGAATGAAATCACTTGGAATCAATTCAAAGAGATGTTGGAAGCAAGGTTTGTACCAGCATCAGCAAAGACTACCTTGTTAGAAGAATTCATTAGACTTAGACAAGGAACCATGACTGTCACAGAATATACTCAAAAGTTTGAGGGACTTTCCACATATGGAGCGATGCTTGTGGCAGATGAGGCATCTAAAAATGATAGGTACATAAAAGGTTTGAATCCAGGACTTAGTAGAGCCATGTTACCCTATGCAGACAAGACTTTTGATCATGTGATAGACTTAGCCTTGAGGTTGGAACAGCATGACAAGGAGAGGGAGAAGTTCAGAAATTTTAAGAGCAATAATAACAAGAAAGGTAAGGGGAGGTATCACCCTTATGATAAGAAGAAAGAAGAGGCTAGTAACAAAAACACTGGAGATGTCAAGGCTAAGGAAGACAAGAAGAAAATTGTGTGCCATCAGTGTGGAAAGGAAGGGCATATCAAACCAAAATGTCCAGAGTTGAAAGGAGGAGCTTTCAAATGCTATCTATGTGGGAAAGAGGGGCATATGAAGAGGAATTGTCCTGAGTATAAACAGCAAGGCAAATTGGAAAATTTGGAAGGAAAAGGCAAAGCCACAGTGGAGAGTAACACTGTAAACCATAGCCAAGTGGAAGGTACATTACTTATTTGTACCATACCCATAACAGTAGTGTATGATACTGGGGCAACTCACTCTTTAATTTCTTATGAATTGGTTAAAATGCTAAAACTGAATTGCATATTAGTTGAAACCCCATTGCATATACACAGTCCATTGGGGAGTTCTAGTGTTTTAAATATGATTTGTGTGGATGTGGAGTTGAACATAGGAGGAAATATTTTTATTTCCAATTTATATGTTTTGAATTACCCAAATATAGGTGTTATATTGGGGGTAGACTGGTTAAGGCAATTTAAAGCCATAATTAATTTAGACTCATCCACCATATCATTGCAAAATTCTAGAGGCCAGAGAATCACAGTTTTATGTGAGGTAGCTAAGGAAGGAAAACTATATCATTTAGTTGACTCAGAAAAAGATTTCAACTAACCATTGAAGAAATTCCCATAGTCAAGGAATATTTGGATGTGTTTGGTGAGGTCAAGGGTATTCCACACCATAGACCAGTAGAATTCCAGATCAATCTAGTTCCAGGAGCAAGCCCAGTGATTAAAAAGCCAACTAGAATGGGGCCAAATGAACTAAAAGAATTAAAGAAACAGTTAGAAGAATTGGAAGAAAAGGGTTTTATAAGACCAAGTAATTCTTGCTGGGGAGCACCAGTGGTGTTTGTTAAGAAGCAAGATGGATCCTTAAGACTCTGCATAGATTATAGAGAATTAAACAAAGTAACTATTAAAAATAAATACCCATTGCCAAGAATAGATGATCTTTTTGATCAATTAGCAGGGGCAAAAGTATTTTCTAGACTTGACTTAGCATCTGGTTTTCATCAAATGAAGGTGGAAGAATCAAGCATCAAGTACACTGCCTTTAACACTAGGTATGGGTTGTATGAATTTTTGGTTATGCCATTTGGCTTGACCAATGCACCATCTTACTTTGTAGATTTAATGAACAGAACCTTTAGGGACTGTTTAGACAAGTTTGTGCTTATTTTTATAGATGACATTTTGATTTATTCCAAGACAGTGGAAGAACATAAGCATCATTTGCACCTGGTTTTGTCTAGACTAAGGGAAAAAGATTTAAAGGCAAAATTTTCAAAATGTGTGTTTTGGAAGGAGGAAGTACATTTTCTTGGCCATGTTGTATCTGCCAAAGGAATTTCTGTGAACCCCAATAAAGTAGTGGCTATTCAAGCATGGAAGAGGCCAAGCACTGTGAGTGAAGTGAGGTCATTTATGGGGATGGCAGGGTATTATAGAAGGTTTATAAAAGACTTTTCAAAAATTTCTACACCACTCACTAACCTAACCAGGAAGAACCAAGCTTTTGTTTGGTCAGAAAAATGTGAAAAGTCTTTTGAACAATTGAAGGAGGCATTAGTGAATGCTCCAATCCTAAAGGTACCACATGGAAATGAAGAATTAGTGGTATATACAGATGCCAGTGGATTTGGCTTGGGTGCAGTGTTGATGCAACAAGGCCAAGTCATTGCATATGCATCCAGACAACTTAAACCCCATGAAGTAAGGTATGCCACACATGATCTCGAATTAGCAGCTGTGATATATGCTTTAAAACTTTGGAGACATTATTTGTTAGGCACTAAGTTTGAACTCTACACTGACCACAAGTCTCTAAAATATTTGTTTTCACAAAAAGATTTGAACATGAGGCAACATAGATGGGTGGAGTTCTTAGCTGCCTATGATTTTGACATACTCTATACACCAGGCAAAGCAAACAAAGTTGCAGATGCTCTAAGTAGACAGCATGCTAAATTGGCTATGATGATGATAGCAGAATTTAAAGATTTGTCTTTGCTAACTGAGTTAGAGATTGAGGAGAATGGTTGTGTGCAGATGCATGGTGCACAAGAAGATAAAGGGAAGTTAAGCTTAATGACACTTCAACCAGATTTAATTCTGAAGGTAGGAAAAATGCAAGAACAAGATGCTCACTTATTAGAGAAGAGGATGCTCCTCTCAAGAGGGGAGGAAGTAATGAATTACCACATTGATAAAGATGGTTATGTGAGATACCAGAATAGGGTGTGTGTACCAGAGGACATAGAATTGAAGAAGGAGATATTGAATGAATATCACAGAAGTAAATACTCCATTCACCCAGGTAACACAAAAATGTATCAAAATTTGAAAAGAGACTTCTGGTGGAAGG
Source organism: Allium fistulosum (assembly GCA_030737815.1). Lineage (NCBI taxonomy): Eukaryota > Viridiplantae > Streptophyta > Magnoliopsida > Asparagales > Amaryllidaceae > Allium > Allium fistulosum. Next base: position 1,421,824,336 of record CM060901.1, read on the forward strand.
GGATGAAATCTGATATAGCTAAGTACATTGCCAAATGTATGACTTGCCAACAAGTCAAGGCTGAAACTCAAAGACCATCAGGGTTGATGCAACCTCTTAGTGTACCACAGTGGAAGTGGGAAGACATATCTATGGACTTCATAGATGGACTGCCTAGATCTAAGAGAGGTAATACAAGCATATGGGTGATAGTTGATAGGCTAACCAAGGTAGCACACTTCATCCCAGTCAAGTCAGAAAGAACAGCACCAAAACTAGCTCAAATTTTTATAAAAGAAGTAGTAAAGTTACATGGCATTCCCAAAACCATTGTGAGTGATAGGGATACCATCTTCACTTCAAAATTCTGGAGAAGCTTTCAAGAAGCAATGGGAAGTGAACTATGTTTAAGTACTGCCTACCATCCTCAATCAGATGGGCAGACTGAGGTGGTAAACAAAGTTTTGGAGGACATGTTGAGGGCATGTATACTGGATTTTGGGGGCAACTGGGAAGATTATCTTCATCTAGTTGAATTTACATACAACAACAGCTACCAAAGCACCATAGGAATGGCTCCATTTGAAGCCTTATATGGTAAACCCTGTTTGTCACCTGTTTGCTGGGTAGAAGCAGGAGAAAGGTCTATTTTAGGACCTGAGTACATACAAGAAACCAAGGAGAAAATTGAGTTGATAAGAAGAAGAATGACAGCAGCTCAAGATAGGCAAAAGAAATTTGCAGACATGAGAAGGAGGCAGGTAGAATATGAAGTGGGAAATTTTGTTTTCATCAAAATCTCACCCATGAAAAATGTGCTGAGGTTTGGAAAACAAGGCAAATTAACCCCAAGATATATTGGACCATACAAAATTCTGGAAAGAATTGGTCCCTTGGCATATAGGTTGGAATTACCAGAAAACATGCAAGGTATACATGATGTTTTTCATGTATCACAATTGAGAAGGTGGGTCCATGACAAGGCAGAAATTCTTGAAACCCCAACCCAAGTGCAGATAAATCCTAATTTGATTTATGAAAAGGATCCAGTGGGAATTTTGGCAAAAGATGTGAAGAAGTTGAGAAATAAATCTCTGAAACTTGTGAAGGTACAGTGGAGTCTAGATCCTAGTGATTGCACATGGGAATTAGAAGACAAAGTTAGGATGAATTATCCTAAGCTATTTTCAGATTAAGGTAATTCTGATCTTTGATTGTTTTCTTTATTTTGGATGAATATATTTTTAGTTAGTATAGAACTAAGAATCTATTTAGTAGAGAATATACTTGTTCTCTGAATTAAGTTTAAAATTTATTTTAAGCTTAGGAAAATTGTGGGACACAATTTCTAAAAGGAGGGGTGTATGTAATGACCCAAGATTTTAGGAATTTATCCTGAAAAATATAAATGAATTTAAAATAATTTTTAAATAAATTTTAAAGGAGGAATTGATATAGCTTGATAGTGTATCAGTGTGTGTACATGAGTGCACAGGAAATGCACATGAATATAAGCTAAAACCCTGAACTCCAAGAATACATACATATTGATGTGTATGGAAATATATATATATATATATATATGTAGATTAAATTCTTAAAAGTAGTATGCATAAGTAAATGTATATATGAGTGCTACTGAATAATTTGAGTGTACATGTGCATATGTGTGTGTGTCAGTATAGAATGATGTATGAATATATAGGTGGGAATACTAATTATTTCAGAAAGACTTATATACAAATATATATGTGTTAATAAAATACTAGAGATTAAACTAGTGAAATAAAACATACAGACACATTTTAATATAAGCAGAAATGAAAAGAATGGAGATATAAAAAGGAATAATTCTCTTATAAATAAATGAAGGAAGTACATACCATTTACATGAAAGCTAAAAATAGGAAAATAAGATAAAAACAGAGAAGTTCTTGGTATAGGCAGAATTAGAAAAGAGTATTTAATAAATAACAAAACCAAGTCACATTTTTAGCATGATTGTAGACAAAGGGGAAAAGTATTTTCTGAAAAGCAAATTTCTGAAAAAAATGTGTAACCACTTTTCTCTTCACCCAAATTAAGCCGGGAAGGGGTAAAACTTTGGGTTTAAAATTCATATAACATGATTTTCTGGTGGGTAAAAATGGACTTAGCCAATACCCAAAACCCTAAGAGAGAGACCCTGTATATATATACATGTATATGTAGCAGCCTGCTCTTCTCCTCAGAAAAGAATTTTGAAAAAAAAAAGAGAAAAACAATACCACAGAAATCATAAGACAAGAGAAGAAAGAGAGCTTGAGGATAAGGGCAGAAGCTCATCAATTAATTAAGGAAACAAAAAAGAGAGCTAGGTGAGAAAACTCACTCAAAAAAAAATCTAAGGCAATAAGTCCTAATGTAGGAAGCCAGATAAAAGTATTTTTATTAAAAGAGTATTTTCATATATGAATGTTTATCTGTGAATTTAAAACCTGAATATGTTTTGATTTTCTTTGATTGATCACTTGTTTTATTATAACAAGGTTTTTATGTGTTGATAGTATACATATCTGTTTATACACTCAAATCTCTGATATGTTAATATTTAGGGATATAAACAAATACCCAGAAAATAAGATGTTGAGAATAGGCAAGTAGTATTGGTTTTGGCTTAACCCAGAAAAATGCAAATAATGTTGAGCTGCAATATACTCATGTATAAGTGCTGAGGCTTGAAATAGAAAGGAATTAGGGGTGCAATAGGGTTGCCTATGTGCTGATGCTCCTGATTCAATAAAATGCATAGCAAACAAAATTTTGTGATTCAGTGAAACCAGATTATTCTGAGTTTAACTCAAGCACAAATGTTTGCAAAAGAAAAACTCTCTCAGAAGCTATAAGCCAATGTTAGTTGCCTAAACTCCTTTTAAAAAAATATATATATATACCAGGATGAATATTTATATATATATACAGAACCTTATTTTGTAGTCACCAATGGTTGTTTGCTTGTTGTTTCTGTATGGTCATGAATAATATGAGATACCATGATATAGATGTTTTCAGTTAATGAATCACTGAATGGTTTTGTCATGAACAATCAAAAGGGGTTATTATTAACTAAAACCTGATTAGGAAATTGGGGTCAAGAATACTGCAGGAATGACTTGTGTGCTTGAGTAACATAAGTTGACACATGGCTTGTTTAAGTCCTGAGATCTTTGTGTAATGGAGTGAATTAGTTCATTACAGTGTGTCCATTGATTCATAAATTTTGCAGATGAGACCAAGGATAGATAAATATACCAAGGAAATAATACTTGAGCAGATGAGAAAACTAGAGTTTTTCCCAGATTTGAAATATGAGAATTGAATAAGTGATTTAACTCAATTTAGTTATTTTCCTGTTTGGTATGAATGATTGTTTGTCTATGATTGAGTTGTATGCTTGAATGTATGTGCTATATTCATATGTGTAGTCTCTGGAAAGAAAGTTAAAGTGTGCACATGCACAATGACACAGAGCATGCACACAAGTATTTACCTGATTCCAAAGGATAGAACCTTATGTATTTGTACTTAACTTGATTTTAACCTAATTAACAAATTGCTTTTGTGAATTTTCTCATACCAGACATGTGTCTGACCCTAGTGTGCTAATGGCATCTGGGATGTCTCATTTAAAATGAGGCAGTTTCAAATGCTTTTTCAGGGATTGCAGCAACTAAGTAGGAGTAGGAGCAAGGCCTTGAGAAGAAGATATAGCATGCTAAACTTAGTTAGATAAGAGCCTAAATGTTGAAATCTGCATGTATTGACAATTTAAATTGCTACTTGTATTAAGTGTTGAATATTGGATGGATATTCTGTTAGGCATTTTGTTAAGAGATTGATTTGTATCTGGAAACTATGAATTAAGTTGAATATTTGTTATGTTTAAAAAGAGTTTTAATCAAATCTTGTAAGTAGATTTAGCAAGAACACCATGTTAAAATGGAATGATTACATTTTATAAATGCACTAGTCAATCATGAATCTTGGAAAGGATTTAAGTTGGAAGATCTGGAGAGTTGATCCTCAGAAAATTTAAATGGTTTTATTTTCTAATATAGCATATGTATGCAAAAGAAATAGGCATAGGTTAAATGTTTTATATGGCTGCAAGGTTTCTATAGTTAAACTTGTTTCATACAAATGCCTCATGTACTATATTTTCTTTTAGAAAGGATTTGTAATAAGGGAAGAGTAAGACAGATCCAAATAGTTGCAGATATATATGCACATAAATATGTTTAGTGCAAACATTACCACATCTTTTCCTTTGTACTTGTAATAGGAATCTGAATTTTACTCAGATTTTAACCAAATGCATTTTTAAGGCCAGACAGACCTTATAAGAAGAAATACAAACCTGAATGATGATAAACACTTCTATCATCCTCAAAACCCAAGAACCAGACTCTTACTCATATCAATCCTGAAGCCTTCCAGGTTATAGGGATGGGTTTCAAAAATAATTAAGCAAGAATTATTGTTTTGTATGATGGAATATAGGCAAAAATAAAGTATATATGTATATGTGTAGATATAGGTAGATAATAGATTGCAAACTGTACAGAGGAAAAAAAAATGAAAAACCAAAAATTGTGTTTGAACCGACCAGCATAGCACTCGAACTCGTGACCTTTCATGTATAAGTTAGGCGCGTTTCCATTACGTCTAGATGTTGCTTGTGTTCCCTTAGGATCCACTTTCTTTTATACTGATTTTGTCACTATTCAGAGCTTAACACAAACATCTATATTAAAAGCTTGTTTACTACTGATAATTACTTGATCACTTCTTAGTTAGGATAAACAGACTAATATGTATGTTACCAGTGGATTGTTTGGTCAAAAAAAAAGATTAGCAATCCAATATCCTCTTGTTTTTCCAGAACTCTGATTCAAACAAGAGAGGCATATACATCCTCATATGTATGTGCTTACCTTTGTGAATGTACTGATATATTTATATTGGTTGATTATTGTGATCCTGGATATATTTTGGTTTATTGGAGAAAGATATTGACCCTGAGAATTATATTTACAATGGATGATATATCTATATATATATATATCCTCTTTACTTTAAAAAAAAAATTCTTATGAAATTAGAGTATAAATAGGAGGGTCATTTCATGGTGGAGGTCGAAGATTTGGTCGTGGTTGCTTGGTTCAGGCGAGTGGGTTGACTGCGTGGGTTGAAGCGATGAAGGGAGGCAAAGCAAGTTGTTTAGGGTGATGGCCAGCGTTTGAGTAGGTGAATTTGGGATGTTCGACTTGTAGCTGCAGAGAGGAGATTAGGCAGTTGATGTAGTAAGGGACAGTGGGGAAACGTATGGTTGATAGTGTAGTTTGTATGTCAGTGTTTGACTGTGGTTGACAATTTTGTATGTAGGTGATTGGCAGATGAATGTTTGAAGTAATGGTAGTGAATGATGAAGGATGTGTAAGTACTGATATGGTGGGGTTGTGGTGATGTCACGACTATGCTGTGGAGTATGAGTATGTAGTAGTGGCTTGTGGAGGATTGTTGTTTGGCAAGCAAATGGCAGAGAGTTGTTGCTGGTGGTTTTGCTATTGAGAAGCAGTCGTTTTGTATGATGTTGTGTTGTAGGAGAAGATGTAGTTGAACTGTGATGGAATGCTGGTGATGGAAAGTGTGAAGTGACAATGTTGTTGCAGTGAAAATTTTGTGGAGGAAGTTGTACGTGATGAAGCAAGGTAGGTGAATGTAGAGGCTGAGAGTGTGGAGTTTCATGAAGTGATGTGTATGGGGTAGTCTGGTTGTAGAAGGGGATTACGCAAGTTGGCAGTGACAGCACGATGAATGTTGGCAATAAGGAGATGGTATTGGCTAGTCTGGAATGTTGGTCGGGAGATGTAAAATGGTTGAACTGTGAAGTTGTTGATGTGAGCAGCAGATGTTGATCAGGTTCAGGTTGAAGATAGGAGTGTAGTGTTGGTTGTTGAGTATGTGGGAGTAGAGTGTTTGAATGGTTGCTGTAGTGGTGAAAAAGAAATGTGACAGTGGTCAGTTTTGGTGTAGGTTGATGTGCATGGCTATGTAACAGGGAGAGGGGTGGGTCAATAGTTTGCAATTTTGTAAATGAAATAGTAACAGAGATTGTAAATGAAATGTTAACAGATTGTAAAATGTAAAACTAGAGTATGAAATGAGATGTTCTAGCAAATGAAATGTGATTAATTTTTTTTATGAAAATGAATACAAAATCTGAAACAAAAGAACACAATGAACAGAAGTGCACAAATGCAAACTGAAATGATCACAATGCACTGCAATTTTTTTTAAATAGAAATGCAATGCAAACGGAAAACTAGAACATGCACACAACAAATTGAAAACAAAAATAAAACAACAAACAATTTTTTTTAAATGCAAACTAACACAAAACAAAAACACACACACAAATCACGCTAAAATAATTCGTAGAATAGAAAATAAAATCAAAGACAATTCCCCGGCAACGGCACCAAAAACTTGTTTAACGGCAAATTTTCTATCGAGTTAGAAAACCGCGGATAAATTTTGAATTAAATTTATACCGCAAGCGCATGGCGTACTATCGTAGTACGTGGTGAGTACGAGTCGATCCGCAGGGAATTGTTAGATTTTAAATCTATATTCAATCAAATTAAACCAAAGTCGAGGGATTGTTAACTAACTAAAAGAAAGTAAAAACAAGCCAAAAATAAGGAGAATAAAAATATGAGATTAAAGAGCAATTTAGAGGAAAATCCCCTCTCTTGATCACATAAATCAACATAATGAAACTATGATATCTTTTTGGTCATTTGTGAGTTTAGTTGATGCATTTATCATAAGCATGGCCTAATTGTGTTATTAATTAACACACTTAAACCATCAAACTTTAATGCACCCTCTAACCAACTTACTAACTTTAATGAAAATGACATGAAATTAAAAGTAGAATCTATTTTAAGCATGGCTTATTAACTATTGAATTAGAAACATAAACCATCAAATTTTGATTCTAAATCCACTTCCATTACCATGATCATATGTAGGTGAAGAGGTAATTAGTGATTCAAATGACTAAGCATAGCCTATTTGTTTTGAACAATATAAGCTATAAACTCAATATTAAACACAAAATCACACAAATATCTAACTTTCCATTAAGCACAAAAGAGACATAAATGAAAAATTATGTTGCATCTACATGATTCAAGAGAGCTTCATTACCCCTAAATTGTAGGGATTAGCCTCTCATATTTTTTATCAAATCAACAAATGTAGAAAGCAACATGAAATAAACAAAAGGAAAAAGATAGCAAATGGAAAAGAGACTATTCTAATTGCATAAAAGAAAATCTACACTACTTGCATAAATAAACAAATCTACACTACTAATATGAAAGGAAATAAACAAAAAAAGAAAAGAGCATGTATTAGAAATTGCATAAAAAAAAGATTACATAAAAGAATTGGCTAAGTAGCCATGAAAAGAAAGAAGAGAACTTGATTTATTTGTGAGCCTAAACTAAACTAAAGAGAGACTAAGGAAGAAGGTTACATGAAACAAAAGGGGTATTTATACATGTGTTAAACCCTAATTCGTATTTTTAGGGAATTCCCAAACTACCCCTTAGGAAGTGTGGTGGTCAAGTAACCATTAGCATCCAATAATCATCCATTAAGTGTGCATGAAGATTTAATAGCCTTTTAGCATGTACATTAGCTCCTAAGTGTACATTAAGGTATGTGGGTAAGTGGGGTCCTCCATGATCCTCACTTTGAATTATTTCCAACTTCATTTGTTCTCTTCACTCTTATGCATGCATATATCATCATGAAACCACTTGTAAAATTCACCAAATTTCCTACAAAACAGCATAGAAAATTCCAAGTAAATTTTCACAATTTAATAAATGCATAAAAATGACCATTTTTCCCCTATATGAAGATGAATATGTGACAATTTGAAAATAATTTAAATTTTGGTTTAAACAAGTTAAAATACCCAATATGATCATTTATTTAATTTAAATAGATCAAATATGGTGGTAAAAATATGCACATTTACGTGCACATCAAATACCCCCACACTTATCTTTTTATTCGTCCTCGAATAAAGAAAAACTAAGATAAATCCGTTTTCATAGGGAGCACGATTGCATTGAGTGTATGCAACAAGACGTTAAACCTCTAGGTGTCCCCAGTAGGACGAGTGTTGTCTCGTGGTTTTCAGCAGATACTACCCACAAATTCCTAAATGCAAGACTTATTTACAATGAGATGAATGCAAGTTTTTGAAAATATTTACAAATGGAGGGTTTACTTTTAACTCAACAAAATAAGTTAAATATAGGTTTTGGTTATTATCTAGAATTTTAAGACCTTTTACTTGTCAAAATTTCCAACAAAAATGAAGTTATCAAAGCAAATATACTATAGTTTAGCTCGTTATTTCGGTTAATAACAAAGTGTAACTATGAAATAAATCCTTAGTTGATTATCAAAGTTTATCAAAGTGATATTCTCATTTCTTTTCAATAACAAGTCAAATCAAATAAGTTAAAATAGTGCTTAGATTTCAATTGCTTATCCTCTCTTATTTTATTTTATTTTTGAAAATTTTATGGATATTAACAATATATACATATGCCTAACTCAGATAAATTGAGGCCAGATATATTACCCATGCATTGTCTTGCGGACTGATGTGAGGGGAATACAGAGCGTGGTGAGTACACACACAAGTGTGAACACTTATTGACTGTAGGCGTTATTAGTAAAATAATTTTTATATACACACACCTAACTTAGATAAACTGAGGCCAGATATACCGATCGTGCACTGCCTTTTGGGCTTACATGAGAAGGGTATAAAGCATGGTGAGTGAACATACAAGTGTGACCACATGACTCTAGGTGGTTATTATATATATATATATATAAGAAATATATTTTTTTGTTTTGTTTTGTTTTTTTTGGAAGAGAGTTTTGCAAAATCATCTTAGCACCATTTAACTTAGTAGACACAAAAAAATTGTTATATCTTTACTTTAAATCAACCACTTTTTAAAACAAAGATTTTCCATTAGAATATATTTCATAATTATCTCCATGAATCTTCTTATATACTGGTTAAACCATTGTTATTTGTAATCAAACTTCATTTTTATTTTTGTTAAGACAAATAAATTTTCAAATATTTCAATTTAATAAACCAAAACCATATATTTATCCTATACCGTTTCTTAAAAAAATAAATCAAAAATGCTAAAAAAAATTGTTTTTTGTTTTTTTTTGCGATTTTTTTTAAATTTTGGAAAGAAAAATTAAAAATAAACCATGAAAAATCAAAAATGATGATGAGTCTCCCCCCCACACTTTATTTTGATTCTATGTTCACTCTTCTTTGTAGTTTACCAAGAATCCACTGGATTTCTTGACTTAGGAACTTCACTCAACATTCTATTCGTATCGGGCTCATCCTTTTAATCTAATTAGGAATCTACCCAACAATCTAATCTGAGTCGGAATTTACCCACCATTCTGATCTAATTGGGAATCTACCAACCATTCTAATCTAATTAGGAATCTACCCAATTCTAATCTATACAGGAATCTACCCGACTCTAATCTATATAGGACTCTACCCATTTTTAATCTATACGGGAATCTACCTGTTTCTCTATTCTATTTGGGAATCTACCCAACTCTAATCTATACAGGAATCTACCCGTTTCTAATCTATACGTGAATCTAGCTGTTTCTAATTTATACAAGAATCTACTCGTTTCTCTATTCTATTTGGAAATCTACCTAACTCTAATATAACGGGAATTTACTTGATGCATGGTTACACAGACCATGACTCACTATTAGCATGCATTCTACTTTTTGACATCTTTTTAAACCCAGGTGATATGGCTTCACTCTTTGTGGTGGATCACCACGGGGTGCTCTTATAGCGAGGTCTACCAACTTCTTGTTAGGTCCAAAATCTTTAGCCACTTTTAGCTGGCATCAGCCATCTACAACCACTTTTCGACTTGCATCGACCATCTACAACACTTTTGGCTGTATTGACCATCTACAACCACTTTTGGCTAGTATTGACCATCTAAAATACATTTTTGAGTTGATAGTTATGCCGGTTTGTAATAACCCTAATTTGAATAACATTATTTAGGACATTTAATTAGATAAATTAAATGAAATAATGTATATAGTTAAAGGATTGAGATTTGTTAATCAATAAGGGGCCATACCTTAATGAATGTATAAGCAAAAGGGAATTGAAAATAAGTATGTAGAAGGAATATGGTAAGGGTAAAATAGGAATAACCTTTGTTCTTATACCCTAAACTCCTCTATTCTTCATTCCTTATTCATTTTAACATTCATAAACAAAACAAAAAATCTAAGGAAGCTTGGCCGGCCACCATTAAGGAGATTCAAGAAGAAGAAAAACTAGGATTCAAGTAGAAAGCTTAAGCAAATCAATCAAATGGAAAATCTCAACCTTCTTAACACCAAGCCAAGGTGAATAATTTACTTCCGTCTCACTTTTGATATTGATTTCGGTTTCAAGGTTTGATCCAAACTATTTTATAGGTAATATGCCATGTTATGTTTGGTTTAAATGGATATATAAGCTTGTTGATGATTTATATTATTTCATATAGTATTTATGATAACTTTAGATTGGAAAACCTATTAGATGACATCTATATGGTTTGCGTTTTTGATATATGATCAAAATACATTATTTTAGAAGTGGGTTTTAAGTTTCATAATTTTCTAAGTTATTGTGGATTTATTATGAATTTTCTATGAGAGAAAATAGTTAATATTGGGTTTAAATTACTTAAGATAATTATATAATGATTTCAAGTCTGAAATTTATATATGTTAGACAACATATTAAAAGTGAATTATTGTGATTTTTGGGAATTTTTCTAAGTATTTTACTATAGTTATAAAATTATTTAAGTTAAGGGTCTTAAATGTTTTATACGTTTTATCAAGGAGAAGGGCTTTTTGCTTAAAATGTTTTTAATTGTAAATTTTGAATTCAGAAGCCTTTTTAGAAAAGAATTTTGATAAAGAGTGGGCAACCAATCATATTTTGATAAATTGGGCAAGTTAGATAAAAAGGAATTACTTTGAAAGGCAACAAAGCAGTTTTATTTCGAATTACAACTTTGCCACTTCCTTAGTGTGCTTTTGTCACCATTCCCAGTTAGACCTTTCATACCAATTCGAAACCAATGCCAATGGTATCAATTAATTGGTATGTAGTGTATTTGAGAAAGGTGGAAGGAATGATGGTGTCGAAGGCATGCTTCCGATGTGGTTGAAGCCACTCAAATTAGCTTTCAAATCAATCAACTTACCTATGTTTAAAAAGAGGCTTTCGAACAAGTTGCCACTTGCCTTTATTTTTAGAAAGGAGCTTTCAAAAGTGTTGCCGCTTATTTTGTTTTAAAAGAAGCTTTCGAATGGATAATCGCTTTTAAACCTATTTGATACCCTTGCTGCCACATTCATACCTTTCGAATTAGTTAAGGCCGCTCTTCTTTATAGCCTTAAAAAAAGGTATTCGAAAGGGTGCTTTTGACTTTTTACCTTGAAGTCGCCTTCCCAATGCTTTAGAAAGGGTCCATTTTTACTCGGGATTAATGCTTTTGAAAGTAATGGTTTCGCCTCCATTCTTTATGACCCTTAGTTATATTAAAGGTTAAGCCTAATGGTTTTGAAGGGAATAATTTTAAATGGTTTCAAAGCAATGTTTCCACAAATCCTTACTTGAACCTAATGTTTTCGAAAGAAATGGTGTAAGTGTTTCGAAGGGGAAGTCCCCAATGCTTGCGAAAGGTATATTTTAAGTGTTCCGAAAGGGTTTTTTTGAGTGTTTTAAAAGGAAGGTTTCCAATGCTTTTGAAAGACAAGTTTAAATGGTTTTGAAAGGGGATGTCTAAGGTTTTATATAATGGTTACGAAAGGGATGCTTTCAATTATTTTGAAAGAGATTATTTAAGGTTTTAAACAATGGTTTCGAAGGTATTGCTTTGGCATTAAGGCCTAACGTTTTCTAAGTTAGAAAGAGTATTAACTTATTTTGATGGGATAGAAAATCCCTTTAATTGAGATTTCATCAACATTGCTTTGTGTAAAGCATATATCATGACATAAGTATTTTGAGTAAAGCAAAGAACCTATTTTCCTTGTTTAGGTATGATTTAAAAAGGGTTAAATCATTTTGAAAGAAATATTTTCAAGGAAGATTGGACATGGTAGTTAACACTAAGTTTATGACTCGAATATTAGAAGACCGGGACTGGTGTAGAGTCGTGCCCTATAGTTTACTAGTAGTCCCTAGCTAATATAAGTTCAAAATTCCAGTGTGTAGGGCTTTATCATAGGTAAGACTAAAATGATGTTACATACAGAAAGAAATACATAGAGTAGAGGTAGGTTATTGGTGAGCCTGCAAAAACATTAGGATCAATTGACCCTAGGAAAAGTTGGTTAAGGACAGCTCGTCCAGTATTGTATCTAAAAGAAGTTAGAATATTTATTATGTCTGGTAGGACCGAGTCTGCCAGTGGTTAATAGACAGCCTGATAAACTATATTGTTCGAACAGACAGTCCATTGATTACCTGATTTATATGCATATTTATTGTTGCTATTATTGTTATAATCAGTTCGATTGTTGGATTTTGATTTGCAAATGATTTATTTTTAAAAGGATATTAGTAAGGGGAAACCCGTTCCGTTAAGCGACATTGTCTCACTTAATATCGGTAAACCGGGATGTAATAGTATTATTCACACCAGGCTTTATGTCTAACTCGAAGTTTGTGTTTTCCCCTTAAACTCTCGGGTGCTCAAAATGTGATTTGAGTAGATTGAGAGTTAAGGGCTTTTCAGGTTTAGTAGGTTGGACGAATAAGCTTACGAAGATGTGCAGGAGGCAAAGCTAGCTATGTATTATTTATTTAGTGTTATTTCCGCTATGATGTATTTATGACCGATATGACTATCTGTTTAGTACTCCAATTAACCATTGGGGCATCTTCTTATGTCGCTCTTGGCGTAATTTGTAATAATTATATTTGATCAAAACCTTGGAATCGTTTTGGGATTATGTAACTGAATATGAAATATGGATTTGAAATGTAATCAGAAAAGTTATTTTTGGAATCTGTGTTGATTTTATTTCATATTCATGTGCTTCTAATATTATGGATACCATTAACATTACCGTATTTGTCACCGAAGTTAATAATACAGATGACTGTAGCATTTGTAGCGCTTAGCTTCGGGCCTCAAAGTAGGGGATGTTACAACTTGATATCAAAGCATAGGTTTATGAAAACTTAAAAGAAATTTGAAACTTAAAATGATTTTGAAACCAAAATCCTATAGATAAAAGATTGAAATATGGGATAATGCTATAGTAACGTACTTGTATTTGCTATACATAAGTATACGTTTTATCTCTATTTTCCTATATCACTTAGGCTATTCTTCTGTATCTTACAAAGTCTCGAATGCAGATTTTAAGGAAGTAATATATGGATGGTAGGAATGGAAGAGTTAACATTGGTGGAGGAAGCACCACAACCAACGAAAATGCCAGACCAAACACTAGAAGGAATCTAGGTCGGGCACAAACTACTAATGTGGATGCTGGAGCGCTGCAAGTTGGTATAGGAGCTATTTATCAGTTCTTCGTTAAGATAATGCAGCCGAAAATGCTACGGGATTATTGGAGGAAAACAGGAAGCTCCGGTGGTCAATAACTAAGCAGTACACAATTGAAGTACTAAGAAGAGACTATGCTAGGCTTGGAGGGAAGCCATTTATTGGGAGTGAAGACACAATTGAAGTGGGGATTTGGTTTTTTCATTGTGAGAGGATTTTTGCTGATTTGGGACTCAATGATGAGCAGAAAAGAAGATTGGCATCCAGACAGTTGCAAGGAGCAACATTGTACTAGTGTAATAGTGTTACTGTGGGAGTAAATAAAGAGACCATGACTTAGGCAGAATTCAGAAGGAGGTTTGAGGAGAGATTCATGTCGGAGATCGCCAAGTCAACTCTGCTCAAGAAGTTTGTTGAGTTAGTGCAGGGAGACATGACAATGCTGGAGTATCCTACTAGATTTGAAGAGCTATCGAGATACGGATATGCTACTGTAACACCCCACATCCCTTAGTAAACCCAAAAGGGCACACTAAAAGATGTGGTGCGTTGTAGGTATAGCTAAAACTTTATAGAGACTAAGATTCACAAGACAATTAAATAAAAACAGCGAAAACATTTAACCAAGAACTCATTTAAAAGTTAAACTTCATAAAATAAGTCATAACCAAAATATGTCTCAAAATACCAAATACATATGTCTCATCAAAAATACCATCTCAGTCACAATACCAGAGTACAAAATCATCCCTCTCAAATAGCACCAGTACATAAAAATCCAAGTGAAAACTAAAAAGAAGAAGAATACATGAAGAAGAACTCCACAGCTGAATCTCCAAGAAAGTCCGAAATATACTGTCCCTGCCTCTTCTGGCCTATAGGGGAAAAAAGGGGGAAATAGAGGAGTGGGTCAGACTAAAAGTCTAGTGAGTGGAAGTAATAACCAGCATTTTTAAGCAAGATAAAGATAATAGACTTTGCAACTGTTATAGTATAAAAGGAAATAAAAGAAAAGATAAAGCTGGAATAAAATACTGCTTGCTTTGATTATTTCGATTGTTGCACTTGTCTTAGATAATTGCTTTGATTAGGCTAAATTCCTAATCCTACTTTATTTAGGCTGAAGTCCTAATTCTACCCTTTGATTGGCCTTCTATATCTGTTGTGCCTACTGCGGGCTAGTCTCATCCTGTGGACCCTACAGCAAAAGACACCTACTAAGTGCTTGGAACTTAATAGCGACTTATCTCCCTGCACTGAGGTCGCACGCTCGACCACCATTAGGCTCGCACTATCTATTGCTCCCTCTTTGGACTTCTTAATTACCCTAAACAACATAAGCATGCCCAGCCTCACCTCCGTGTGTTGTGAGACCACCAATTCCTGATTGAAGGGAATACTGCTGATACGGGTCCAAACAAACAAAATCTAGTCGCCCCTTGCCCAAATCCCCTGATTTGAGCTTCTAATTATTGACCACTAATCTACCCTAAACATCATAAGCATGTTCCAAGAAGAATGCTGCCGGTACGGGTCCTACTTCTTAATTATATACCACTTATCTACCTTAAATAGCATAAGGGGAATGTTGCCAGTACGGGTCCTACTTCTTAATTACTGACCACTTATCTAACCTAAATAGCATAAGGGGTATGCTACCGGTACAGGTCCTACTTCTTAATTAACGACCACTTATCTACCCTAAATAGCATAATGGGAATGCTGCCTGTAACGACCCCAAATTTTCTATATATTTATATTAATAATTAATTGTATTTTTGAATAAAAATAGTAAAATAAATTGATTAAATGGATGCGAGTTTCCTCGATTCAAATAGAAAATATATTAAGTCATATGGATTTGAAAATTTGTATATATGTATATATTGGATTTGAAGTAAAATTTTAATAAATGACTTAGAAAATGTTGATAGTTGAAAATTTATATGCAAGTTAACATAACTATTGAAGTTAGAAATAAGTAAAACCAATAAATAAATAAATGTTTATGTATAAGACTTATGAATAAATGTAGACAAAATACAAAGTGATAAAACAAAGCAATTTATTCTAGCCCAAACCATATCACCTCAGCAAAAACAAATAAAGAAAACAAATAAACATATATATGAACACTTGTTAAAGAATGAAACAATATAAGTAAACACATAGGAATTATAACAACATACTAAAGATAGATATGCTAAGCAAAAGAAGGAAGATGTGAAACATGAAGTACTCAAACATTAAATGCTAGCACAACTCAAGTCAATTCGATTTACTTTGAAATCATTTCGGCCTCTATTATAAAAGTATAAACTCTGACCTGTGTATAAACAAATAAACATCACCTTTTACAAATTGTTATAACCTGTAACATCTTCTCTTATATACATCAACACTTCATCCCATATATCAATTCTTTTCATTCAAGTTTCGTTCATTTTCACTGAGAAGAAATTCTAAAGTATACCATCATCAAAACTCAAACAAAATTCAACTGAAACAAATCAAGGCAAAACCAGAGATCAAGAAAGTTTCTAGCTTTCAAATTCAAGCCTGTTTCAACATAGAGGAAACTCTGTTCTTTCTTTCAATCACGGTGAGCAAACCTTCTTTTAAACTAACCTTCTTTATATCTTTTACCAGTGAGTAACATATTTTGAAAACATTCAAGCCTAATTAAACTGTGTAGACGACTTATGTTAAGTTTATGGCCATATACAAATGAGAATTTTTATGTATACTAATTTCATTTGTTCTGTACACAGTTGCAATCATCTCTGTGTTTGTTTTCAAAAGTACAGAGTTCAACCAAGTTAACAACTTCAAATTTTCACTCCTCAAATCTCTGATATATATATTTTATCTTCAACCGATAGTTTTGTTTAAACATCATCTAGGAGCTAAAATTTGGTTTTCAGTTTGAACATGAAGGGTTTGCCTCTGTAACTAAAATTTTACAGTAAAATAAGATTTTATGATTAATTCAAGTATTTCAAACCATTTATTTGATTATATAACTCCAATGAACATAAAAAAATAGGATTTTTAAAACAACAGGGATGATTTTTAGTTAAGTATTTCTAGGGAAATTCACGTTTGAACAAAAAATCTTTTTTTTTAATTCCTAACAATTGATTCGATTTTAAATGCTAAGATTTGGTTCGAAGCTTGCTTGATCCTCATGCATTCTAGGAAAAATGTAAAAAAAATTATTCAATGCATAAATATTAGGGTCGAATCAAATATAGGGTTTGGGTTCCAGTTTTTTTTGTGTTCTGTAATTTCTTGATGGTGTCACCGTGGAGTGATCGAGTTCGTCACGATTCTGGGAGATGGTAGAGGGGGATATGGCCGTGATGTGGCCGGAGCCGCGTCGTCACTGGTGGTCGACGTCGGGGTTGCGTGTTGATTTTGTGATCAGAGGTTGGGTTCGAGTTTCTCCAGCCTTGCTCGATTTTGAACGATGGCGTAATTGAGTTGTTCTTTGACTTGAGATCGATGTTGGGGTCAGTCGCGACTTGTTGGACGTCTCGTCGACCATTGGAGTGACGTGGGTGAAACGTGCACGTGCACGCGTGGGTGATGATATCTGATGTAGTTGTGGATTTGGGGAAGAAGTAAAAATCTCGGGTTCGTCTCGAAGTACGTTGCGTGGTGGCTCGGGGAAATGAATGTCATGGAGAACTCGAAGACAGACTCGGGTATTCAAGCATTTGGCTCGGGTCAGGTTGTGATAACCACGTTTTGAAATTTAGTAAAACCAGTTTGTAAATTATTAACCCAAGATAACCTATAAGTAAATGGGAATCAAATTTTAAGGTTATTTAAATAAGGTCTTAAAGATAATTAGTTATCTTAAATAATGTTTTGATTTACTTAAAGGTTTTAAGTTTAATATTATAATAATGATAATTGAGAAATTTGAAGAAAATAAATGGATTGTCTAGAACTTAATTAAGATTTGGGTAATTACAGATTAATTTAATTAATGAAGATGCTGAGGAGCAGATTAATTAATTTAATATAAATTATTTGGGGGTTATCAGCTAATTTATTAATTGGTAATTTGAGATTAATTGGTTAGTAAGTGGAGGTTAATTACTTAATGTAAGAAATTAAAGAAAAATTTTTGTTAAGAATTTATTAATTTAATCAGTAATTAAGGGTTAAATTAATTAATGATTAAAGGTTGATTAATTGATGGTTAAAGAATAATGAATAGTAAGGGTTTGAAATTAATTAACCAGGATTAGTAATTAATCTGATTTAAGTTAGTCAGATAATTAATTGACCTTACTTATGATGTTTGGATTTCATTGAATGCTGCATATTGGATTTATATCTCTGTTATGTGATTATGATGCTATGAGTTGCTTTATGCTGAACTATGATACCTGTGATGAATATACTGCTATGTGAATGTGAAACCCTTTTTGTCCGTAAAACGACATTTAAAGTTCGATGGACAGGGAGTCGGATTCCAGTTGGTTATCCGAAACCCACATTGAATTGTAATAGTGAATCTTTGTGACTGATAAATTTATTTTATCTATGAATCTGTGAATGAAGATAAGCGTTATGGGTTATACCGCTTATCGATATATCTGTGATGATTAATGTTGCACTATTGTGTGAAACCCCTGGACTACACCATACACACACAAATATGGATTTCACGTGGAAATCGGTTAAATCACAGATGATTTAAATTTGATGTTTTGAAATTGTAAATTTGGGTTTAAAGTGAAAAGCTTTTGAAATGGAATTTCAAAGATAAAAGTTATTTCGAATAACTTGATTAAGTTTTAAAATTTAAATAATTTGATTTAAATTTGAATTCTAGTTTGAAATTGAATTCTATGATTTGAAACTAGGGATTAAAGATGTTGTACAAGTTATATATGGGTTAAACCATTTTAAAGATATTGATTTGGGAATTTGAATTTAATTCAAGGGATTTAACTCGTGTAAATATAACTGGATTTTTCCGAAACGAAAACCACTTGTTTTCAAATAATAATAGCTTTCATTTTAAGAAATGAACTTCCAATTTGTGTTGAAAGAATTTCAAGTTTGAAATGGAATTGAAATGTTTTGAAATCTATGAAATGAGTCTTTGATTTCAAAGACCGGATGAGTTAATCTAACTTGAAATGGAATTGTTTTGGAAGACTATGAATGAATCTTTGGAAACGAGTTTTGAAAGCTATAAGTTAAATCTTGATTTAAAGATTTAACGAGTTAATTAAATTGAAATGGAAATCGATTTGAAAATCTATGAATGAATCTTTATGAATGGGTAAACTTTGTGAATTGGATCTTTTTGTTTAAAAGATTAAAAGTGTGGAAATTGTATAAACCATTGAAGGTTTTTGAAATGAATCTTTTTATTTAAAAGATTGGAAATGGTAAATTGTTTTAACCATTCGAATGAAAAGTTTTGGGCTTTAAGCTGTGATTTAACTAAGACCCCAGTATCCATATGATTTTTAATTGCGCTCGTTATTCGGGTTAGCCGGGAAAAGACCTTTGTATCATATAACCCATTCCGAATAATGATACGATGATATGGATAGCATTTGAAGACCGGTGGTGAAGACCGGGTATTTGCGAGAGCGATAGGATGACCTATCGATTGTCTCTTCACTGAGTAGCTACGATATAGAGATTCCCTAAGTGATGGGAAGTTCGATCAGGATTGTGAATACCCGGATTGCAAGGGCTTCTTCGGAAGTTCCTTCGGTTCTATTCGAACCCAGAACAGACTTGTATGGATGTGTGTCTGACGTTACACTTTGAGATGTAAAGCTGGTTTCTATCAAATACATTTCTGTTGGTGGCGGAGAATTTATTCTCTTAGCTTAACACCCTTCTCTGAGACGTACGAGCTCAGAGGTTATGTAGTTGATGGTTACTAGTGATACATTCCCAATTTGGTAATGTGGCATACGAAGTGCTGATGATCATTTGTTGGTCAAAGCATGCTTTGTGAAAAAGCGTTGCTTTGTGAAAAAGCGTAGCTTTGTGGACTAGACTTCGTCAAGCCTCACAACCCGATAATGGTCGAAACAAGAATGTTGCGACAAAGGTTTGTAGGGGTAGCGCCCCTAGGGTATGTCATTTCCTTCTGGATAAAAGGTGATATCATGGTATGGAGCCCAGATACTTACTCATGTGGACACACTTTATTTATTATGTGTGATGTTGGTTACCGAGCGCTCGGATAAAGGTCCCAAAGGACCGGGGGTGGCATATCTGAGGTTTTGTATATCCCCAAGGAAGGGGGGTAGCCGGCCTTGTTTGGCAGAGAGCAGTTTGTCTCTCGGAGCGTCCCGCCAGAGGCGTTCTTTCGTGGAATAGGAAGTTCCTTAGCCTGACCATTTGTTGGAAATCCAAACAAAACAATACGAGCCCTGTACGGTGTTAGTTGTAGAACCTGCCATCTACTTATGGTGGCGCCCCACTATTTAGATGGTAGCTATAGTAGGCATAGTTCGAAATGTCTATGCTGGCTAAGATTGATATTATACTTTCGAAATGTTTTCTGCACTATGCACTAGTAATAATATCCAATGATTTGTTTTGCGTAGTAAGCATCTTTGACTATCATAAGGAGAAATATCCTCCGATTCTGTGTTTGCATTGTGTGTGTGGCGGGAGGCCTTATGGTAGTTTCATTTTCCAAAAGCATTGCGAATTGACTTTAAAAATCTCTGCTATTTGTTTTTAAAGATAAACAGTTTTTGTTGCTCACACCAGTCCCATGACTGATCCGGAGTTTATTGTTCTTTCCTAAACTCTGGATGCTAAAAATTTTTCTACACGGGCAGTCTAGAGTTGGGTTTTTCAGATATTCAGATTTAGTAGATTATCTGGAGCTAGTTCAGTCTTTGGATCGT
Source organism: Allium fistulosum (assembly GCA_030737815.1). Taxonomy (NCBI): domain Eukaryota; kingdom Viridiplantae; phylum Streptophyta; class Magnoliopsida; order Asparagales; family Amaryllidaceae; genus Allium; species Allium fistulosum. Next base: position 1,421,844,953 of record CM060901.1, read on the forward strand.
ACTGCACTTGCTTATCTTTGTGCATCATTATTGGGAGTTCGAGCTATTTTTGGATTGGTGCTTTGAAGATGGAGATTATCCGCTGCTGATGTTATCGTTTTCTTTTCCGCTGTTATTTGTTGTATCATATCTCTGATGTATATTGATATTCATTGTATCACTCTGTTGTATCAGATATTGTATATCAATGTATTATTCTTTTTCTTCCGCTGTGTTATTTACTTAATTGTGTTATAAGCTCCGACGACTCGGATTTGAATGGTCGAATCTATGGCATTCGAGTACGAATGTCGATTTTCGAACGTGAAAGATTCGTATCGTTACACTGCCGGTACGGGTCCTACTTCTTAATTATTCACCACTTATCTACCCTAAATAGCATAATGGGAATGCTGCCGGTACGGGTCCTACTTCTTAATTACTGACCACTTATATACCCTAAATACCATAAGGCGAGTGCTGCTGGTACGGGTCCTACTTCTATCCTTCCTTATTAACTTAGTATAAGTCTTTTTAAATAAGCCTCTTTTGTTATCTCTGCTATATTTGCCTATTAACTTATTCTAAGTCTTAAAATAAGCCTTTTTCTGTTTGCCTCTAATTATAACCTGTGTGTTATAACTTTACTTATTAACTTAACCCAAGGTCTAAGTAAAAAATAAGCTTCTTCTGCTATTTCTTCTATTTTCTTTTTTTAGTTATAATTACATGTTATAACTATGCTTGCAAATATCTTAAATTTGCCTATTTCAGTCTAAGTCCAATTTATTACAGTTCTTCTCATTTTACATCCCATTTTCTGTAAATTCGGTGTTTTTATAATTTAGTCCATATCCATGATTTATTCTATCTTATTTATTCCATTCGTGTAAAAAAGGAAATTAAAAAGAAACAGATAATTACAGAAGAAATCCCAAACGTAAAATAGAAGTAAATAAAACGTAAATAACTATAAATACAGTAAATAACTGTAAATAATTGGAAAAGCTATAATTAATAGTAAATAATTGCAATTAACTGAAAAAGAATAGCCAAAAGAAAATAGACTGAACAACAAGTCTAAAACTGTAAATAAACTTGTATAAAGGTTATCCTAATACTGTAGAAAAACTACAACTAATGGAAACCCTATTATTTTAAATTACTTAAAAATCTAAAATAATTACTTAATCACTCACCTGTGGTCCTTAGCTCTTTCCTTTGGCCTTCCTGGATCCACTTGAGGGGTATAAAATATTTTAATTAAAAAGATCTCCTCCTCGGAAATAGGGTCCAGCCGCATGCAATGAACCCAGATGGAGGAAATCTGAATGAGAAAAATAGCTAGGTCTAGGGTCTTATTTATAGTGTCACTTGTGGATCTCAGACCGTTGGATTTGGAGATTAAATCTGGTGCAACCACGTCATAGGCTCGATAGGAACCGTCGGATGGAAGCACGGACGCAGAGGATCGAACAAAATAGGAAAAACACGTCATATATGCATCTGGATGGCTTCTCGGCCATAAGAGAAGGCGGGTCGACCCATACAAGTGGTAGGTCAACCTAGCCAAAGCGAGGGTCGACCCTAGGGTTGACCTGCCCTATATTTTTTTCTTTTTGTTTTCTTCGTTTCTTGTGTCTTGCGTATCTTCTTCATATTAACTCAGATTTTGACAATCTATATATGAAAATTGATCAGAAAATCGCCAGGGACACAATGGTACAACTCCCGTGGTCCAATTCTAAAAATTTCACAAACTTATACTATTATTTAATTAATTCGTTAATTAATTACTATAGCTTAAATTTCGGATTGTTACATTCTCCCCTCCTTAAGGGATTTCGTCCCCGAAATCTCTAAGGATAGAAAAATGAAATAAACGTTTTCATCCAAGTACTACAACCAACTATTCAACCATCATCCATTACATCCATTGTCCTTAAGTTTTTCTAATGCGATTTATGATACATATGCAATTAGTGTAGTGTCAATATCCCTAACTAATGCAAAAGATTAGGCGATCCACTAATTCAGTCGACCTCCTTTTATGCAATCATGTCTGTGCTATGTATCCAAATGAATGCAAATTCCCTAATGATAACTGATAGTTCTATAAGCGTGCTACAATCATCATCCAAATGCAAAAATCATATGATAATCGTCCAATTATAGCAACCATGGAAAATAAAATAAAATAAAAATGCAAATGCACACACATCCATATGCATATGCTCTAGTGTCCTAGTTAGGCCGATCCCTAAGAGATAATAGTGCCTAGTGTAAGTATATGCGTCCATTAGCATCCATTAGCAACCACTTGCAAACACTAGTATCCATCATACATAACATGTTTACATTCAGTCCTACCATTTATATGTTAAATCCAAAGTTCTACCCCCCAAAGGTTAATAAAGGAAAGAACCTATTCAAAACTAAAGATGGAAATGGGAAATTAAAAATTTATTATCAAAGGGATGTGGATAAGAGGCACGCATTTTCTCCTAATCAAATCAACCTTTTCCGAAGTCTCTCTAATCGTGTCTGGACCAAGTAGCAATCTCTCTTTAGACTCCAACCAACACGAAGGAGACTTGCACTGTCTTCCATAAAGAGCTTCGAAAGGTGCCATTCCAATGCTAGTCTGAAAACTATTATTATACGAGAATTCCACTAAAGGAAGATGCTCCTTCCAAGTTCCTCCAAAATCAAGAATACAGATCCTCAACCATGTGTGTCTTACCATCTTACTAATATTACCATACTATTCTCCTATAGTCTTCACACATGAAGCAACAATCCTAGGTTCTCACTAGTGTCTTATACACTTTACGGAAACTTCTATTATTACTTCTAAAAGTAATCACTGCTATCTCCTGTATAGCTTTACACTTTTTCCATTACACCTAGAAAATGATTCCTATCTACTCCACATTTAAAAGTTTGGTATTTATTATTTTAAAAACTAAAGCTTATAAATTTTTAAAATATCAAATCCCAAATTTTTTGTCTTTAAAAGTGTTATTTTCAAATTTCCATTAAATTCAAAGGTACTTGGTTACTTAACATTTTATCTTTCTAGACTTGCATCCTTACAACCGTTTTGAATTTACATTATTCCCCAAACATAGAGGGGAAAACTTACAAATTCTAAATTCCAAACTTATTCCTTATTATTTTTTTAAAGACATTTACAGCTTTCCATTAAAATTTGGATTTTTAAATTTAACTGTTACTAAGTTTTTCGCTTCCAAAAACTTATTTACTTTTTCACCAAACCATTTTTCTTTAAAATATCTTTAAAATGTTTTTAGATGTCTTAAAAATATTTTCTTTTCATAGATTTTCAATTTTGCAATAACTGGAGTAGATAAGAACAATTATTTTATTAAAAATTCCTTAACTTTCTAATTACTTAACCTTGGAGGAGTTCCTAACTACAAATCAGGACTTTCTACAAAGGCCCTCTATAATATCTCTCTTAACCAACTCTGTCTCTAATTATTACACTTCTTGTTATACCTAATGGTTTTATACCTTGATATATTGGAACTATCTTCTTAAGAAACTATTAACGCTAAAACCTTCTATGAATACTTTAAAAGAGGACTTCATATTTATGTGAAATTACAATGAACTTATTTTATATTTTTCAAAATAGGCTATACAAAATATGGTGCTTCCCATACCTTGTATATCTCTTTCACGTATTCCTTTTAACTTGCACAAAACAACTTTATTTATGATTTGGTTTCATAGAAAATTTTATCATTATTCATTTCATTCCAATAGATTAAAGTATGTTTAATCTATATTCTCTTACAATAGACAATTTCTTATTAATTACCTAATCTTACACTTTTCTTTTGAGGAAAACTCATTTTCAAAACTGTTTTAATATATCCATAACTAGAAAACATTTCTTTATACTTATTTAAAAAAAAGTGTACTTACAAACCACTTTATTTCTATACTTAGAAATTATCTTTAAAACACATTTTTATTTGGGTCAAAAAAGATGTTGCGTAAAACACCGTTACCACAACCCAAAAATACTAGTGTATGGATTCAATTAAAATAAATACTAATAAATCTCATATACTTTGTAAAGACATTTCCTTTGGGAGTCACCTACTACAATAATAGTGTTATAGTCTATGCCCCCTTTATTTTCCACGAAAACATCTATTACAACAATAAATGTTGTAACCTATGTTTCCGATATTTAATACACTTTAGGCTTTTATTTTTAAAATCTTTGTTTTAAGAAACTAGCGAGCCATATATGCGCTATAATTCTAAAAGAATTTCACTTTTAAAAAAATTCACACCATATAAAAACCAATTTAAATTTCATACCGATTTTTTTTCAAAAACCCAATATTTACTTTAAAAATATTGATAATTATATTTTTCAACTTTTCAATTCTAATAATTTCATTTGATTAGGCTAGACATAAAGTGGGTTTTCTTCTCACTACCCAAGGAGTACCCTTCCTAATCCTTGGAAACCTCATTTCACTACTAAAGTCTTTTATCCCTAGGCACTACCGTTAAATCCACTTATCTGAATCAATTATAATTTTGCAGTTATCTACACATGGACTTTCCTATTTTCCAACTGAACCTATTGTACATGTCCAATCTTTGCGTATAGCTCTTTGGATTTCTACAATCCAAACGTAAATGTACAAAACCGTTTCTCGAAGTCTTTCCTTATGTCGACCTTCTCCATGCCCTAAAAAAACACTTCCTTGCGCCAAAAAGTTACACTTCAGAAATTTCGCCTTCAACTGATGATCGCGAAGTGTATAAAGAACCTCCTCTAGATGAATAGCATGCTCTTCCATACTCTTGGGAAACACCAAAATGTCGTCCACAACCACTACTACTAACTTATTTAGGACATCTTGAAAAACATGGCTTATCAAATCTATAAAATAGGCTGGAGCATTGGTTAGCCCAAAAGGCATGACCAACTACTCAAAAAATCAGTCGGGTGTCCTAAATGTCATCCTATCAATGTTATCGTCAGTGACTCTAAGCTGATTAAATCCAATAGCTAAATCAAGCTGAGAAAATACTAAAGAGCCAACTAACTGATCGAAAAGATCGCCTATCCTAGGAAGTGGGTAACGTTTCATCTTCGTGAGCTTATTCAACTCTATATATTCTACGCAAAGTCGAAGGGAACCATCTGCCTTTGTAGCGAAGATGACTGGGGCTCCCCACTCAGATATGCTCCGTCCGATGAAGCCTTTCTACAATAGCTCACCAATCTTCTTACTTAACTCCTTCCTCTTAGTAGGTACCATAAGTCTCACGGGCAATTCCACTGACTTAGCGTTGTCATTCAAGTAGATCCTAAAGTCGATCTCTCTCTTAGGGGGAAGTCCCCTAACCTCCTCAAAAAAATATCTGGGAAATCTCTAATGAACGGAACAGAATCTAGCTCTTCTAGTGATGAATCAAAGGAATAAAGGAAGCCCAACATGATCGACCCCTGTGGGTCGCAAGAAACCTTCAGAGTCCTATCACTGCATGTCTCTAGTCTAACGACTCTCCTCTCGCAGTCCAATATTGCTCCATATGTGGATAGCCAATCCATTCCCAAAATCATCCCTTACCCTGAAAATCCCAATACATAGGCATCACAATAAAACTCTACGCCTAGGATAAAAAAATTTCAAACCCCTACAAATCATAGATAAGTGTGTCGATCCTCCTATGGGTTTGAAACAACAATGGGGTCTACAACTAAAGAGATGTCTAAGTGCAAACAATCAAATAAGGAGCTAGAAAATGAAAGAGTGTGATGCTTCAGAATCAAAAAGAGTTCGAATAGGAAAAATCCGAAATAGAAATCGAATCTTCTACAGAGATTTTCCTACCTCGATCCGGTCCACCGCTAGAAGGTGCTGCATCCAAAGCCTCTACTTGCGCTGTAGGTGCGCTTGCTCTCTGCCCCGTTTTTTAAGGACAAAATCTACTAAGGTGACCGGCTGTCTACAGTTGAAACACCTTCACTTCATCATTTTATTTTTATAGTCCTCTACGTAATGACCAACCAATCCATAGCTACGACATTTCTTGCTTTTCTTGATCCGCTTCTGAGGTTCTCCTTCTTTCCTCTTGTCCTTATCTTTCTTGTTCTTCCACCACGGATTCTTAGAGCTTTTTGACTTAGGAAACTCTTTAAGCTCTCCCTTTAGCTACCTAGCTCGTGTACCCTCGAAATCCTATGTGCCAGAAAACGTTCTTCCTCCTAGACTAGCGAAGTTCTTGCATAGCTTAGAAAAATTAGCCGCTGTAGGAGGATTAAAGGGATTTCCACCTACCGGTGCTGTATTGGGCGCTTGCCCTTGCACCTTTGGTACCGTAGCTCTACGGAACCAGTCAGCCATACTTTGCAAAGAAAAGGAAACTTAGGCTCGAATCGAAAGAAGCTGGACTTTGAAGGGATTCATAAAAACGCTTTTATACTTGAAAACTATTTCTAAGAGTTTCTTTCTGAAAAATACTTTTAAAATAAGTTATTTTGAAAAATACTTTACTTTTTAAAACAAATGTTCAGGAATCCTGAAACCTTAGACTCTAATACCAAGTGTAACACCCCACACCCCTTAGTATACCCAAAAGGCACACTAAAAGATGTGGTGCGTTGTAGGTATAGCTAAAACTTTACATAGACTAAGATTCATAAGACAATTAAATAAAAACAGTGGAAACATTTAAACAATAACTCCTTTAAAAGTTAAACTTCATAAAATAAGTCATAACCAAAATATGTCTCAAAATACCAAATACACATGTCTCATGAAAAATACCATCCCAGTCACAATACTAGAGTACAAAATCATCCCTCTCAAATAGTACCAGTACATAAAAATCCAAGTGAAAATTGAAAAGAAGAAGAATACATGAAGAAGAACTCCATAGCTGAATCTCCAAGAAAGTCTGAAATCTACTGTCCCTGCCTTTGCTGGTTTATGGGGGAAAAGGGGGAAATAGAGGAGTGGGTCAAACTTAAAGTCTAGTGAGTGGAAGTAATTACCAGCATTTTTAAGCAAGATAAAGATAATAGACTTAACAACAGTTCTAATATAAAAGGAAATAAAAGAAAAGATAAAGTTGCAATAAAATACTGCTTGTTTTGATTATTTCGATTGTTGCACTTGTCTTAGATAACTGCTTTGATTAGACTGAATACCTGATCCTAATTTAATTAGGCTGAAGTCTTAATTATACCCTTTGATTGGCCTTCTATCTCTGTTATGCCTACTGCGGGCTAGTCCCATCTTGTGGGTCCCATAGAAAAAGACACCTACTAAGCGCTTGGAACTCAATAGCGGCTTATCTCCCTACACTGAGGCCGCAAGCTCGACCACCATTAGGCTCGCGCTATCTATTTCTCCCTCTTTGGACCTCTTAATTACCCTAAACAGCATAAGCGTGCCTAGCCTCACCTCCGTGTGTTGTGTAACCACCAGTTCCTGACTGAAGGGAAACTGCCGCTACGGGTCCTAACTAACAATATCTAGTTGCCCCTTGCCCAAATCCCCTGATTTGAGCTTCTAATTATTGACCACTTATCTACCCTAAATAGCATAAGCGTGTCCCAAGGGGAATGCTGTTGGTATGGGTCCTACTTGTTAATTACTGACCACTTATCTACCCTAAACAGCATAAGGGGAATGCTTCTGGTATGAGTCCTACTTCTTAATTACTGACCACTTATCTACCCTAAACACCATAAGGGGAGTGCTGCTGGTATGGGTCCTACTTCTATCTTTGCTTATTAACTTAGTATAAGTCTTTTTAAATAAGCCTCTTTTGTTAGCTCTGCTATATTTGCCTATTAACTTATTCTAAGTTTTAAAATAAGTCTTTTTATGTTTGCCTCTAATTATAATCTGTGTGTTATAACTTTTCTTATTAACTTAACCCAAGGTCTAAGTATAAAAATAAGCTTATTCTGCTATTTCTTCTATTTTCTTTTTTTAGTTATAATTACATGTTATAACCATGCTTGCAAATACCTTAAATTTTCCTATTCCAGTCTCCAATTTATTACAGTTCTTCTCATTTTACATCCCATTATATGTAAATTTAGTGTTCTTATAATTTAGTCCATATATGTGACTTATTCTATCATATTTATTCCATTCGCGTAAAAAAGGAAATTAAAAAGAAACTGATAATTACAGAAGAAATCCCAAACGTAGAATAGATGTAAATAAAACGTAAATAACTATAAGTATTGTAAATAACTGTAAATTATTGGAAAAGCTATAAATAATAGTAAATAATTGCAAATAACTGAAAAAGAATAGCCAAAAGATAATAGATTGAAAAACAAGTCTAAAACTGTAAATAAACTTGTATAAAGGTTATCCCAAAATTGTAGAAAAACTACAACTATTGGAAATCCTATTATTTTAAATTACTTAAAAAACTAAAATAATTACTTAAACACTCACCTGTTGTCCTTAGCTCTTTCCTTTGGCCTTCCCAGATCCACTTGTGGGGTATAAAATATTTTAATTAAAAAGATCTCCTCCTCGGAAAAATATTTAGTTTAGGGTCCAGCCTCAGGCAATGAACCCAGATGGAGGAAATCTGAATGAGAAAAATAGCTAGGCCTAGGGTCTTATTTATAGTGTCACTTGTGGATCTCAGACCGTTGGATTTGGAGATTAAATCTGGTGCAACCACGTCATAGGCTCGATAGGAACCGTCAGATGGAAGCACGGACGCACAAGATTGAACAAAATAGGAAAAACATGTCATATATGCATCTGGATGGCTTCTCGACCATAAGAGAAGTAGGTTTGACCCCCAGGTTGACCCATACAAGTGGTAGGTCGACCTAGCTAAGGGGAGGGTCGACCTACCTTATATTTTTTTTCTTTTTGTTTTCTTCGTTTCTTGTTTCTTGCGTATTTATAGCAACCATTTTATATGGATCTGTTTATTCATCTCTACAGAATTTCAGTTTAGTCAATTCATTTGTGAAGATGAGCCGCATGATAAGTTTATTCGACCTAATAAAAAATGTGATATATAACTGGTCATATAATCGTGGTTATATAGATATTTTTTATACTAATTTCACTACAACAAAAAGTGTCTTTTATAGCGGCGTATAGCCGCTATTAATCACAACCATAGCGGTTTGATAAGTGCTGTATATCGACATGTTATAAAAAACTGTTGAACATTTATAACACAAAATATGCCGCTATGGTCGAGCTTAGTTTTATAACGCAAATTTGCCGCTATGGTACGTTAATTCAATAGCTCATTATAGCCGCTATAATACAGCTAAATCTCAACAGAACTGGAAATCTTTATAACACCATTTTACCGCTATAAAAGATTTATTCAATAGCTCATTATAGCCGTTATAATTATAAAGGCATTTTACCCAATATTTTTGGATGTGGCTGTATCAAGCTTTTTACCAGACATTGCAAATATGCTCAAAATTACACAAGCTCCTAACTGCAAAATAAAAACTAGACGAAAGAAAATTGTATCTACAATAAACATGTGATTAAATGAACATCAAGCCAGAAGAAGACCTAGGAAAGAGACATGTAGAAAGCAATGAACTAAAAAATTAAAGTCTGCAAAGATAAAATACTGATCACAGCATTCTGTCAAAGTTTATAAAAAAACACAACAAACTAAATCCCTTATTTACATAGTCTGCCACATGTAAGTTCGGATATATCACAATAAAACGCTAAGAGAAACACGAAGAAAAGACCCGACATTATACTGGCAAAACAGCAAAGAACTTCAAGATCTCTTCTTCCTTTTCTTCTCTTCTTCAGATTTCTGACTTGCATTCTTCAACTACAAACATATTTCATATCAATCAATAGTTAATATTTATATGCCAAAAAGAGTGGAAAACATGGCAAAACTCTCAAACATACCATTATGGCAAGAATGCGGACAAGAACACCAGAAAAATCAACAAAAAGGACCAAAGCAAGCATAACATAGTCAAGATCACCAAGGTGCGCCCTCTCTATTATGTAATGGGTGTCAAACACAATGTATCCTAGAAACACAAGTAGCCCAAAGTATAGCTGTAACAAACAAACAAAAAAATATCAGGTACAGTCTACATCACTAAACTTGATAATTAGTTGTAGAAAGAAGGTGAAAGTGTTATTTATAATCATACCTCAATATTGAACATTGCAGCAGAGCAATCCTTCCAAATATTACAGAGTACAAACATTACAGAGTTCCAACATGCAAGATCTGATCTAGTTGCGTACTAAGGACCTTGCTTCCTTCCAAATAAACCTGCGAAGTTAACACAAAGAAACAGAAAATGTTAAAACAAGTGCATGCTCAGATAGAAATGTGATATATATTTTTCATTACAGTGTACAAACATTAAAGCAAGTACATGAACTGCATGAACTAGAAACTAGAATTGATTATTTCTACTGATCTATTTTCCCAATATGGAAAATAGATTAAAGCAATGTTAACCTCACTTTTCTCAGTTGTAGCAACCATCTGTTGAAGAATTTCTAACACTCCAACATTTTGCCATACATTTCTCCAACCATCTGCTGCAGCAACCGCTCCAACAGCCACCAGTGACTACAACTCATTCAACTGCCACAACTCATTCAACTGTTCCCTATTCCATAAACCCCTACACTGTCTACCACCACCATACCCCTACACTGTCTTGTGGAATATTAACAAATCTGATGTTTTAGGAGGAAATTAAGAGACTGGTCTCAAGATAAATTTGGCAAAGGCAATCTTCTTTCAAATAAGATTATGGAGGAGCTTCAAACTCAACAACTTCTAATGCAAGAAAATGCTTTAGACATGTAGTGTACTTTCTTGCATATACCCCAAAGTATGTTGTATGTGGTAATACACATTCATATAAGCAGCAGGTATTGTGTATACCATGTTAACTTGTACAAACTATCCACATCACCAAATAAAGAGATAAATAAAGACTTGTTGCCATCCACTTTCAAGTCAGTTTCAGACCAACATCCTGAAAGAAGCAAGCCACGAAACACTATACACACACACACATACACATACATACATATAGTGTTATCTATAATGGTTCCCAAACAAAACCACAAAGAAAGTGTGGGTTTCCAGGGAGAATGAATGCCTGTCAGCAACATTCATCAGTTGTAATTTTTATGACAATAATTTTTATGACTAAATTATTCTCTTTACTTTTCATCTAGTTGTAAAGTTAATAAAGGGAAAGTTCCAACGATGGTTCTTTCATAATTTCAAACATCTTTTTACAGAAAAAGCAGGGTTATGAAGTCTAAGATTTAGCTTTATATTAAAATGATTGAAGCATATTATGAAGTCCAAGGTTTGAACATATATACTAATCTCCATAAGCAATTATATTAGATCTCTGATCAATTCCAATTGTACATAAGATCAACATATTCGTGTTCTAGGGATTTGGTCCATAGAACTCTGTTATTCCAAAACTGCTGCTTATTCTTCTATCCTATTACTCGTCCAAACTTCATTTAGTCTCTTTCTTACTTCCAACTCTTCATATGTGAATTAGTTTTGGTATCTTATAACTACTGAAAAAGCAGGGTTCAGGAACAATATGTTTATTTTTCTATAAATATTTCACATATCGATCAGACTATAGCTTTTTCCCCTATGGTTTTGTACATAATCTCGAATATGTTAATAGGAAATTCCAGTGCAATATGTTATAAAGTTCATGTTTTGTAAAAGCTAAACCTTGTATACACAACAAGTTAACTTTATGCATACAATTTATAATGTTAATATATAATTATGTGTTGTAGAACTAAGCTATAGCTTTTAATGTGGTTAATCATCATATACAATCCACTTCTGCATTTATTGCTACAAAGGAAGACCGGGCATTTCCTGTACGCAGTCTTTCTAAATATTTATACTGTTAAAGGCTGATTGCCTAATTGACCTCTAAACTGAATCTTATAAATTCTCGGATAGCATGAAGCATTGCGCGGTCAGTTTGACCACTATAAGAATGCGTTCACTTTAATGTCAATGGTCAGTTTAATCATTTAAGAGTCTATAATACATTTATTAAGAATCTAGTATTCATATGTTAAATTATTATTATCACAGTTTGATCCTTACCTGGAGTTAGGATGAGCAACCCATCTGCAATACCGCTCCAATTTCTTCTTCAACAAGAAGGGCTGCAGGACGAGAACACAACTTCAGATGTCAACGATTTGATAAAATTGTAATTAGCACGTAACTTTGTACCATCGTTAATAAGCAAGGTTGATCACAAAGCCTAAAATACAGTTCACTGCTAAAGTCAAAAGTAACAGGTTCGACGGCTCTGATTAAAATCTGAAGGCAATCGGATGGAAAGAATTTGCCCAAATAGCCATTAATGTAGACAGAATAAAGTAATGATGAAAATGGAATTCTATGCAATTTTCCATTATGACGGGGAAAAAAACTACAAAATGAATTAATGTAGTCAAAATGTGTTTAACATAATTCAAACGGTTTCAGTACTGTTTACCTATACTAGACTTTGGTTTTCTTTTTTAAATTAAATAATCACTTAAGATGGAGATGTACGAAACTCACTTATTGTGCATAGAAGAAAATCTAAGTTGATTTTTATTTAATGAAGCATGAATATATGCAGAAGATACAATAGTTCCATGATAATCCAACATACACAAGTACAATTTAACATACACATGCATCTAATTCTATGAACAGTGGTCCAAAACAAAGGCTGAAATCATGTTAGCTAGCCTACAATGACACATTTGACACAATTTTGGCTAGCAAAATAACAATAAATCCAAAAATACAAAATGTTAGTACAACAAATTTGAAGAATCACTAGATTTATACGCAATTAGCACTGTGATATCATTTACTTAAACTGTTATATTGTGGAAAAAATTATGTGAAACCTTATTTTTAAAATAATCAGACTGAAATTACTTATCCCCTATTTTTAAATAGTAGGCAATACGCAATACGCAATTAGAGTGAAATTACTAAAATAATTATGTATTGCATATTTTTAAAATAATTAGACATTCAAAACTGTTATATTGTGGATAATATTAGCATTGTATTCAGAACTAGGTTCATACAACAAAAAAACAACTTTCTAAAGGTACCCTTATTTTTAATTTCAATCTAACTTGATGAGCATTTTAATGTTGCAATCAAAGCATTTTAATTTCACTGAACATTCATGTATACTGATATGGAGAATTTGCATTTCGTATTGTCAATAAAATAAAATTATCAATTATTATCAAATAAAAAGTAGAAAACAGATATGCAAGTTTTGGTTTACATATAAGTTAAGTTTACCTACACAGCAATCCTTCCCTAAACCATATCCATAGGATAAGTTGCAGACATAGCAATAATTCTGGCACATGCTCCAGCTCTAAATCATAATACTCGGGAAAGCTTAGCATTCTCTGCAATTATTTACCCAAATGAAAATGAGAAATTACGTATAGACCATTACCCATAAATCCCACCCGTCCATGGGGTTTTGAAGAAAGTTAATTCTAACAAACTTAAAGTTCTACTCTCTGCACTTGTGTAAATGTTTGGCTATCCACGATTTAAAAGGAAAGTGTGTGGACCTCCAAGTTTATATCTATAACAATCATCTAAGGAGCTATTAAGGCTTTCTTTTCAAATTTTCCAGTTCCCAATTATCTCGACTTATGTGTAACAGTACAGATAGTAGTCAGCATGCAACATAGATAAATAATACAGCAAATAAAGCAACAGAAGCAGACGCACACATTACACATACAACGAATAAAGCTGAGAAAATGGAAAAAGAAAATTATGATACAATAGATATTACAATAGAAATTAATTTGGCAGAGGACTGTAATACTTCAGCTAAGGAATCTAACTTGGGAAAAGATGAAACTGTGTGATTAATCATTCTGATGTACAAAGTAGTGCAGGAGTAGCAATATATGATGTACCTAAAGGAAGAGAAAGCTTATCCATCAAGAACAGAACTACCAGAAGAAGCAGAAATAAAGAGCCCTTCTTCGAATTCATGGCCAGTATGAATTCAAATGAGATTGACAATCCTAATTGGATAAACATAATAAATCCGATTAAATCAAAAGCAAGGACGAATAAAAGGAGCAAAGTGAGTTCATCCCTTAGTAACTATAAAGCCAAGGGTACAAGTACATCTAATTAATTTTAATGGCATTCCTCTTCTTGAATGTCAGGGGATTAAATTCCCCAACATGAAAAATGGACATGAGGGAACATATAAACAAGTTACAACCATCTTTTGTGGGTTTAGTGGAGCATAAGCCTAAAAATAAAGACATTCACAAGTTTGTTAAAAGCATCAATTTAGAATGGGGTTACATCCATAATGATGGTGTGACAAAGAAAAGTAGAATACTCAGCTTGTTGAACCCCTCAATCTGGAGTGTTAGTGTATTACATAAAGAGGACCAGTTTATTATCTGTAGTTTACATAATAGAATAGGACCGAAGTTATCATTTTAGTGGTTTACGGACTACATACAAAGGAAGAAAGCAAACAATTTTGGGCCTATCTGAATGAAATGGCTAGAGATATTACTCTTCCTTGGGTGGTAATTGGTGTTCTTAATGTTGTATTATTTGATGAAGATGGAATATTTATATTAATTTTAACAAAACAGATAAAAAATTTGTTTTTCAAAATAGTATATTCAAACATACTATTAATTATTCTCTACCCTAACTCGATAAAGTATGCTATGGAAAATATAGCGTCAAAGAGAAAGTAGAGAATTTAAGTAGATGTGATTACATCAATCAAAAGATATCAATTAAATATCAAACTGAAAAAAAATGAAAACATCAATAAAAAAGATATCAACTAAATACCAAACTAGAAAAATGAAAACATCAAAATTTAAGGAGGAGCAGACACATCTAATAACTAATTAGATGAAAAAAAATTTCAAAAGTTTAATTTTGAACATAGTCCAAACTATTGAAGAGCGAACTGCTGAATAAAAAAATTAGACATGAATACATAAAATTATACCAACGTGTTGTCTAATTAATCTACATGTTTAACGGTTAGAAATTTAGATTTATTAATAAGTTAGTTTCGATTTGGGTAGCTTAAAACCGAAATTCGACTCGGTTACTATAATCAAAATCCAAGCCCATCTAAGGTCTACTGAGTATTTCCAGTCCATTATCCAAGCCTACTTTCTCTCGCTTTTCAGTCCCTTTTGATACCAGTCTATTAAGAAAGTGATGCAACATAGCCTTTTGTAGCGTTAGGTTATGTATAAAAACATAATATATTTCATATTTATGAACCTAGCAAGCAGATTAGAAAGGAAAAAAACATATAACAAGACTTTGGTCAGATTTGAAAATTGTAACATTTTGAACTAAATAATACTAACTTGCACGCATGTTTGCTAAAATGTTGAACTCTTAATATGGTCTTAAAACCTAAACTATATTATATTCTTAACCGTGTATTCATATACTCCATCTGTGATGCACATATTTTTTGATATTTTTTTATAGATGCTGCATATTGCAACAGCCTATGTGCAGTTGGAACACTTTTTTTTAAAGTGTGTTGCTGTTCTGTTGCAGCAGCCCACTGCTTAGACAATTCTTTGTTTAAGAAGCATGCAGCCTGCTACAATAGCATAATATACAGAGTTACCCATCTAAGATTCAAAGTTGATAAATACTACAATTCAATGGGTGTTACAATTCCAGTTCTCAAACATGGGTTCAAATTATTTCTAAAATCATACTCATTCGACCTTGTACTTGTTACCTTCAAAGTCTAAGTGAGAATTCCATATAACATTAAGAATGGTTATATTATTTTCTTCCTTCTCAATAATGTGAATACACCATTTAGATTGTAGACTTTCATATCTCATTGTCTACTAATTTATTATATTTGACCATCGATGAGTTCTTTACCATTTCTTTATCGCTGCGAAGTACGACATCATGGAGCCATCGAGTGTGAAAATTACAAACAACAAGTTAGAACAACAAATCGTTTCATGAAACAAACAAATCTTTTAAAATTTATTGCAAACACTTCTTAGTTGATTAAACAAGAAATTAGAAAGAGAATAAATCTAATGGTAATCGTAGAATCAATCGGATCTAAAGGTTAATATTACTATTTGAAATTTCTTAATTAGTTATCAACAAAATTTGATTTAAGACTTATAAATTTGCTTTATTCATATGCGAGTGAGCTAGCAGAACCATTGCATTCTTTGAGTTGTACTAAATACACTCGTTTTTGTCCATAGTCGCTTAGCCAATCGACTAATATTTTTAATTTTTTGATTAAATAGTAAGTGAGTCACACAAGCCATATGCAACCAACCAAGAAGCAAGTATCACAATAGTCGCTTCATGTGCAAGTGAGCCTAGCAATTCCATTGCACCTTTTTATTTTTTTCATAGGATATAATTTTTTTTTCCTTTTTTCTCACTATTGCTACTAAGGGTCACAAAATGTTTGGTTACTCTTGTAAATTTAATTCTAACTCTTTTTGTACTTTAACCGATGAATTATTTAAAAATTCAACTTAAATCATTTGAATAATTTTCTTTTAACATCACAACTAACGTCAATTTTGCTGTGCATTGAAAATCATACAATCTTGTTACATTGTTTGACCATCAACTGCTCAATTCATATGCTAGACTTCTGCAAAATGACCAATCAATCATGCACGGTATAAAAAAAACCCAAGTAAACATTCATGTACGATAATTAGTGATACAATCTAAACGGCGTGTTCAGATTAATGAGAAACAAACAATAAAATCATTAATAATGAGAAGTCTGCAATCTAAATTGTTTATTCATATTTTCGCCCTATCTTGCTAGAAACAAATGAATCAAGAGTATACTTAAGAATCACGTCAATAAACATAACCTAGAAACAGTTAGTAAAACAATTAATAAACATAACAAAATGATAAAATCATGACCTACCGATAATATTTTTCTAAAATAATAGCCAAACGATAAAATAAAAATAAAATAATTAATAAACATAACCTAAAAATTTCTAACCTAGAATTTCGAGCAGATAATTTAGGGTTCTAGCTGCATCAACTTTGGAATTGCTGAAGAGCAATAAGCGGAGATCTGAGATGGCGAGTTGGATCAAAGATAAGAGATGGTGAGCGATGAGCGATTACGAGGGAGACGAAAATTACTAGCTGTTATTTTGGCTTTGGGAGGAAGACGGGTTCTGGAAGGAAGATGAGAACTGATTAAGTGATTTGAGAGGGAGATGAAAATTTAGGGAGTGGTATTTTCATTTTGGAACCAAGCGTTACATGTGTTCATAAGAGAAATAAAGTAAAAAAGTAAATAATTAAAGCTAAACGATAACGCTTTAGAATAATGTGTTATTGAGTGGCGTTATTAACGACATACTTTCTTGTAGTGTTAGATTTTTACTGGAAAGTATCTTCTTCATATTAACTCGGATTTTGACAATCTATATATGAAAACTGATCAGAAAATCACTGTGGACACTACGGTGCAACTCCCGTGGTCCAATTATGAAAATTTCACAAACTTATTTTATTATTTAATTAATTCGTTAATTAATTACTATAGCTTAAATTTCGGGTTGTTATAGCTACGGTTGATACCGTTATCAAATGGAATGAGAAATTCATCCGCGGATTGAGACCCGAGCTTACTAAACCAACATTACCACATTTTAGGGATCCGTGCAATGTAGTTATTAAGATGGCTTTGAGGAATGAGGAGATGCTTGCTTTCTTTAATAGTAAAGTAGTGGAAACTCAAGGTGGGCAGAACCAGAAGAGAAAATTTCTCCATAAGAAGGGAGCCCAGAAGATTAGAGTTGCCAAGAAAGGAAAGAAAGAAGTTATCTGCTACAAGTGTGAATAGAAAGGGCATTTCGCTAATGAATGTCGCTCAGGAGATGGAAAGAAGGTGATCGGGAAGAAGCACATTAAATGCTCCAACTGTGATCAGATTGGACACTATAAGAACCAGTGTAAGGAGCCAGCCAAGGATGGGAAGGGAAAAGTGTTTGCATTGGAACCAGCTACCTCAAGACCAATAGCAAAGGAGAAACGAAAAGCTGTGTTGGGAGGTACACTTATGATTTATGGTGTGTCAGTTAGAGTTCTATTTGATACTGGTGTGTCGCATTCTTTTATATCTCGTTGTTTGGTAGATAATCTTAACCTAGAACCCTCATACCTAGTTACTTCCTTAAGGGTTGCAAATCCAATAAGAGGGTATGCGACTCTTGGGATGAGATGTGACCACTTAGAGTTTGAGTTGTTAGATCATATATTTTCTTGCAGTTTGCAGGTATTTGATTTTGTAGGGTTCGGATTTATTTTGGGTATGGATTGGTTAAGTAAGTATGATGCTAGGATGTTTTTCCATGATAGGAAAATATCACTTAGACACCCTAGTTGTAGTGATCGGATTATATACTCAGTAGAAAACCCTAGTTTTGAGGTTAATGCTATGTTGGGTGTCATGGAGATAGAAGATGAGTTGAATCGAGTTTTCGTTGTTGGAGAATTCACAGATGTCTTTAAGCCCGTGATAGGGCTACCGTCGAAATAAGCCATTGAGTTTCAGATAAATTTAGTATCAGGAGTTGAACCGATGAGTAGACCTCCAAGTAGAACAACACCTACTGATGAAGGAGTTAAAGGTGCAATTGGTGGATTTAGAAGGTAAGAATTTTATCAAACCAAGAAATTCGCCTTGGGGAGAATCCGCAGTGTTTGCAAAGAAACGGGACAGATCATTAAGGTTGTGTATCAATTATTGTAAGCTGAATGAGAAGATGATAAAGAATTGATATCCGTAACCTAGGATTGTTGATTCGTTCGATCAGTTGAGTGAAGCCAAAGTATTTTCCTAGTTGGATTTAGCAACAAGGTTCCATCATCTTAGAGTAGCAAGGATAGTATTCCTTTGACATCGTTTAGGACTAGATATGGATTGTATGTTATTAGTGATGCCGTTCGGACTAACTAACGTGCCGGCATTTTTCATCGACTTGATCAACATAATCTTATGGGAGCATCTGGACAGATTTGTATTAGTATTCATAGATGACATTTTGATATACTATAAGGATGAAAGAGAGCATGAAGTTCATCTTAGAATGGTGCTTGAGACACTGAGGCAGTATCAACTAAAAGAGAAATTTTCAAAGTGTCATTTTTGGAAGAAGAAAGTAAAGTTTCTTGGTCATGTAGTCTCAGAGAAAGGGTTGTCAGTAGATCCGGCTAAGATCGAGGCAGTGAATAATTGGAAGAGACCCGAGACAGTGACTGAGATAAAGATTTTTCTTGGATTAGCTGGTTATTATCAAAGTTTCATTAAGGATTTCTCGCGGATAGCCGCATCGATGACTAAGCTAACAAGGAAAGGTGTGAAGTTTGTCTGGACCGATAAATGTGAGGAGGCATTTTGTAAACTGAAACACTTATTAACTAATGCACATGTGTTAGTTGCTCCTGAAGGGAATCAGGACTTAGTTGTATGCACGGACGCATATGTAATAGGGTTAGGAGCTGTGTTAATTCAAAGAGGTAAAGTGATTGCTTATGCTTCTCGACAGTTCAGACTACATGAAGTTAGATATCCAAGTCATGATTTGGAATTGCTGTAGTAATTTTCGCATTGAAAGTATAGAGACATTTCCTTTTGGGAGAAAGATTCGAGTTGTATATGAATCATAAGTCACTGAGATATTTATTTTCTCAGAAAGAGTTGAATATGAGACAACAGAGGTGGTTAGATTTTTTAACCGTTTATGACTTTGGTATTGAGTACACACCAGGAAAAGGGAATAAGATTGCAGATGCACTTAGCAGAAAATATTAGAATGTAGTATTAGCAATGATAGCTAAGTGGAAAGATTTAGAAGCATTGACTACATGCGGAGTACGATGGAGATCAAAGAGTAGTTCTAGTCAAGCAACTGCTATGTTATCATGTTTAGAAGTTCGATCAATGATGATCGAAAGGATTGCATCGAAGCAGAAAGGTGATCCAGTGTTAGCTGAGAAGATTAGAAGGCTAGAGGACCGAATTGAGATTGATGATCTGAAGGATTTTAATCTTGATCAAAGAGGGTGGTTGAGGAAGAAAGGACAACTATGTGTCCCAAATGTAGAGAACCTAAGGAAGGAGGTCCTTAGAGAATGTCATCGATCAAGATTTATGATTCATCCAGGAGGAACTAAGATGTATCAGGATATGAAATGGAGTTTCTTCCGAGAAGGTATGAAGAGAGATATAGGCTTATGGGTAAGGTAGTGTTTAAACTGTCAACAGGTAAAAGCCGGACATCAGAAACCGAGTGGGTTACTTCAGCCTTTGGATATTCCAGTCAGGAAATAGGATTTTATCTCAATGGATTTCATAGATGGCTTGCCAAGGTTGAATAGAGGAAATGAGACTATCTAGGTTATAGTGGATAGGTTGACTCAAAATGCACACTTTATACCTGTTAGGTTGACTAGGACAACACCAGATTTAGCTAAGTTATTCACGAGGAATATAGTTAGATTGGGTGGAATTCCTAGTAGTATAGTAAGTGATAGAGATTCCTTATTTACTAGCGTGTTTTGGAAGAGTCTACATGAAACTTTAGATATCAAGCTCAAGATGAGTACCGCTTACCATCCGCAGACAAATGGGAAAACAGAATGAGTTAACAAACTCTTATAGGATTTTTTAAAAGCTTATGTTCTAGATTTTGGAGGATCATAGGAAGACCATCTACACTTAGTTGAGTTTTTGTATAACAAAAGTTATCAGACTAGTATAGAGATGGCACCATTTGAAGCTTTGTATGGAAGACCATGCAAACCTCCCGTTTGTTAGTTAGAGATCAGGGATAGGTTGATTCTTGGTCTGGATTTGGTTAGAGAAGCCGTAGAAAAGATTGAGTTAATTCGGGCTAGAATAAAAGAATCTCGGTCTAGGAAGAAGAGTTATGCTGATAAAAGACAGAAAGACTTAGAGTTTTCAGTTGGAGAACATGTTTTCGTCAAGGTGTCACCGATGAAAGGTTTAATCATATTTGGAAAATCCAGAAAATTGGAACCAAGATTCGTTGGACCATTTCCTATTATAGAAAGGATCGGGAAACTCGCATATAGAGTAGAGTTACCAAATAGTTTGGCAGGAGTCTATAATGTTTTTCATATTTCTCATCTAAGGAAGCGTATTTGAGATCCCGTGACTACTATTACACTGACTGCATTAGATGATCTAGTAATGGAACCAGATATGACTATAGTTAGAAAACCAGTTTTTATAGTTGAGAAAGATGAGAAGAAACTAAGGAACAAAACAGTCAGATTAGTCAAAGTCCAATAGAGTGATGATGGAAGAGACGGTACTTGGAAAACCGAGAGCAGGACTGGGATACTTTTCCTCACTTGTTTCATGGTATGTTTAACCTTTATGTTTGATTGTTGTGTGTACCTTATCATAATTTCAAGGACGAAATACTTTAAGGATGGGAGTCTGTAATGACCCTAATTTTGACTAACATTATTTAGGACATTTAATTAGATAAATTAAATGAAATAATGTAGATAGTTAAGGGATTGAGATTTGTTAATCAATAAGGGCTCGTGCCTTAATGAATGTTTAAGCTAAAAAGGAAAATAAGTAAGTATGAGGAATATGGTAAGGGTAAAATAGGAATAGCCTTTGTTCTTATACCCTAAACCCCTCTATTGTTCATTCCTTATTTACTCTAACATTCACAAACAAAACTAAAAACCTAAGGGAGCTCAGCCGACCAACATTAAGGAGATTCAAGAAGAAGAAAAGCTAGGATTCAGGTAGAAAGCTTAAGCAAATCAATCAAAGGGCAAATCTTAACCTTCTTAACACTAAGCCAAGGTGAATAATTAACTTATATCTCACTTTTGATATTAATTTTGGTTACAAGGTTTGATCCAAACTATTTTGCAAGTAATATGCCATGTTTTGTTTGGTTTAAATGGATATATAAGCTTGTTGATGATTTATATTATTTCATATAGTATTTATGATAACTTTAGATTGGAAAACCTATTAAATGACATCCATATGATTTGTGTTTTTGATATATGATCAAAATACATTATTTTAGAAGTGGGTTTCAAGTTTCATAATTTTCTAAGTTATTTTGGATTTATTATAAATTTTCTATGAGAAAAAAAAGTTAATATAAGTTTTAATTTACTTAAGACAATTATATAATGATTTCGGGTCTGAAATTTCTATATGCTAGAAAACATAGTAAAAGTGAATTATTGTGATTTTTGGGGAATTTTCCTAAGTATTTTACTATGGTTATAAAATTATTTAAGTTATGCGACTTAAATGTTTTATATGTTTTATCAAGAAGAAAGGCTTGTTTGCTTAAAATGTTTTAATTGTAATTGGAATTCGTTAGCCTTTTCAGAAAAGAATTATGATAAAGAGTGGGTAACCAATCATATTTTGAAAAATTGGATAAATTAGGTAAAAATTACTTTGAAATGCAATAAACCAGTTTTGTTTCGAATTAAAACTTCTCCACTTCCTTATCTTACTTCTGTCACCATGCCCAGTTAAACCTTCGGCATCTATTCGAAACCAATGCCCATGATATCAAGTAATTGGTATGTAGTGTATTGGAGAAAGGCGGAAAGAATGATGGTATCGAAGGCATGCTTCCGAAGGGGTTAAAGCCACTCTGATTAGCTTTTGAATTAATCAAGTTACCTTTGTTTAAAAAGAGGCTTTCGAACAAGTTGCCGCTTGCCTTTGTTTTTAGAAAGGAGCTTTCGAAAGAGTTGCCGCTTATTTTGTTTTAAAAGAAGCTTTCAAATGGATAGCCACTTTTGAACCTATTCGATACCCTTGCTGCCGCATTCATACCTTTAGAATTAGTTAAGGCCGCTCTTCTTTATTGCCTTAAAAAAACATATTCAAAAGGATGCTTTCGCCTTTTTACTTTGAAGCCGCCTTCCCAATGCTTTCAAAAGGGTCCATTTTTACTTGGGATTAATACTTTCTGAAGTAATGTTTTCGCCACTGTTCTTTATGACCCTTAGTTATATTAAGGGTTAAACCCAATGGAATGGTTTCGAAGCGAATAATTTTAAATGGTTTCGAAGCAATGTTTCCACAAACCCTTACTTGAACCCAATGCTTTTGAAAAATATGGTATAAGAGATTCAAAGGGGAAGTTCCCAACGCTTTCGAAAGGTATATTTTAAGTGTTCCGAAAGGGTTGTTTTAAGTGTTTTGGAAGGAAGGTTTCCAATGCTTTCGAAAGATAAGTTTAAATGGTTTCGAAAGGGGATGTCTAAGGTTTTATAGTGTTTCCTGGAGATCTGACCAGGTAACTAGTACTCAGCATCCAGTGGAACTCGGCATCAGAGAGTGGCCGGCATCCAGTAGTGTTCGGCGAAGCACTTGACATCCAGGAGTACTTGGCGTAGCACTCGGCATCCAGTGGAACTCGGCATCAGAGAGTGACCGGCATCCAGTAGTGTTCGGCGAAGCACTTGACATCCAGGAGTACTCGGCGTAGCACTCGGCATCCAGTGGAACTCGGCATCAGAGAGTGACCGGCATCCAGTAGTGTTTGGCGAAGCACTTGACATCCAGGAGTACTCGGCGTAGCACTCGGCATCTAGTGGAACTCGGCGTCAGAGAGTACACGGCATACAAGAGCGCTCGGCAACAAGGCTGCTCGGCATACAAGGGCGCTCGGCATCAAGGCTGCTCGGCATACAAGAGTACTCGGCATCAAGGCTGCTCGGCATAAAGAGCACTCGGCATCGAGACTACTCGGCAACAGGAGTACTCGGCATCCCATGGTGTTCGGCGTAATACTCGACATCCAGAAGACATTCAGCATGCACAACTACTCAGGATACCGGTATCGTTCGGCATGCATACACCGTTCGTTCAAGAGCTTGAGATGGAGGCACGTTCGGCCTCAACATACAACCATCCTACACTTCCCACGACACCAACATACCTTTCGGCATAGAAGGAATGGTTCGGCGCAGAGCGTTCGGCACGCCTGGTTCGGCATACAGCGACCACTGCACTGGGGCTTGAGCGTTCGGCTATCCAGCCCACTTGGGAAGTCCAGCCCATATTTGCCTATAAATAGAGGGGCATGGTCACAGTGAAATGGATCCTTTTTTGGAGAGAAAACACCGGGGAGACTCTGCCATTTTCAAGACTCATTTTCTCTACTTAACAACTCCACTCAAGCATTTGATTCACGAATTGTATTTGTAATCAACTATAAAGGAAATCAATAAAGTTGAACAAAGTGGACGTAGGCAATTACGCTGAACCACTATAAATTTGGTGTTCTTACTTTCTGCATTTAAATTAGCATTGTCTTCTCTGTTTAATTTACTTTCATCACTTATATCTCTACACAATCTTTCTGAAAGAGGTTAGTGACCAATTTTGGTGCTAACACTTTGGTGCTTTCACTGAGAATCGAATTCTCAGACCTCAAGGATCTTCTTTGAAGCTACTGGATTGAACAAATCCCCCAAAGAAGATCCGACTCACTGATAGGACATCCGTTGATTCTACTCAAAGTTCATACCAATAACTCTACAATGGCAAGACCGCGTACCAGGTCAGCTTCTCACAATGCGGATGCCCACGAGACTACTAGCGTGCAACAAGCAGGGCCTAGCAATCAACCAGCAATTCCAAATACAGGAGTTGCCACTCAGGACCAAACTCCAGTTGTCACCAGAATAGAGTTCAACGACTTGGTGAGAGAGCTCAGGGAAAGTAGGAGACAACTAGGAGAGCAGATGCAAGCCAATGCCAACCTGATGGCACAACTTACTCAACAGCAGCAACAGAATGCTGGGGGCAATCCCGCTGCTTACTCCTCATCTGACAGCTCTACTTCATCTGATGAACCTCCCAGGCATAGACGCCGCAAGACTGATGCTGCGCGAGCAGATGCTGCTGTTCGAACAGCTGAAGACCGCGACAAAGCAAGAGCTGGAAGCTTCAGGACGGGATACAGATGGAAGATAGAGGCCCGGATCATCAAAATGCTAACGATGTCGAACCTCAAGATGCACGATTGCAGATCGCCAAGAGAGGAGGCATCAGCATGGACAGGCGCATAGAACAGACTCCAACCTTCCGCCTTCCATACAGACACCAGATCTGACAGCCATGATCAGGCAGTTGATGAAGGAAAATCAGGGGTTATCGAATGATGATTGGGGAGTGTCAAGAAGTCATACTCCGTTCACGGATGTTGTGTTGCAAGCGGCGTACCCCAGGAAGTTTAGTATGCCTACTATTCCTGCATATGAAGGAAAGACTGACCCTAGACAACATGTCATGAGGTACGAGTGGATGATGGATTCAGCCAGAGCGAATGATGCCACCAAGTGTAGGTGTTTTCCGATTACTCTATCTGGGATCGCCACTATGTGGTTCACCCGACTTCCTCCGCGATCCGTATCAAATTTCGAGGAGTTAGCGAAGAAGTTTATTGAGCAGTTCAGGATACACACTACGCGCCCAAAGGACGTGATGTCTCTGTCAAGTGTAATCCAAAATCCTGGCGAATCGTTGAAGGAATATTTGCAAAGATTCCACGTGGCAGCAACTGAAGTCAGTAATCCCAATGACCATGCAATTCTGATGGTTGTAATGAGTGGTGTGGATCTAGACTCTGAGTTTGGAGACTGGCTGGCAGGAAAACCTCCAGCTACGCTAGAGCGTTTCTACTCTAAGGCACACCAGTTCATAAGAAGAGAGGAAGCTAGGTGGGTACGACGAGATAAGGCGCAAAGGCCTGTCCAAGAGTCAATAAAGAGCAACATCGCTGTGAAGCAATCGGGAGACAGCTCGGGAAAGGTCCAAGTCAACGTCCAAAACAAACCTGGGCAACCCAAGGAGTCCGGAGGAAGGAGTCAAGGGAAAAGAAAAGAAGCAGGAAAGTGGAAGTCGAGAATTCCAAGCTACAGCGAGTACACTCCGCTAAACGCCCCACTTGAAAACATTTACCTATCCACCTGCAATACTTTTCAGTACAGAAAACCACGTCCAAAAGAATCAACTGAAGAACAGAAGCGGACCGGGAAATATTATCGCTTCCATGAGACTTATGGACACAATACGGAAGAATGTAGACACTTGCATGACGCTATTGAGAAGGTGACCAGGCAGAAGAAATTGCAAGAATTTGTGAAGGATCCACAAGAAGGAGGACAGGGAACGTCCAACCCAGGTCGTGCACCAGCTCCACGTCATCCCGAGGAGCCTGCCCGGACCGTTGGTAGACTGGTCATAAATACAATTATCGGTGGGCCTCACCCCGCGGATAAGAATTGGCAGGAGATGGAGCGATATGCAAGTTCCTTGAAGCATGCGGATTTTGAGTGTTGTTCGAACATGGAGGACGGAGCCCCTGCTAAGCAACAGCGCGTAATGACAGACAATATTGTGTTCAGAAGCAGAGACGCTGATCAGGTAGAGGCTCTGACCATCGACCCCATGGTCATATCTGCAACGATCGGACCAGCATACGTAAAAAGAATTCTGATTGATTCTGGAAGTTCAGTCAACATCATCTTCAAGAAGGCCTACGATCAAATGAAGCTAGAAACAAAAGACTTGAAACCATCCAAAGCTCGTATCCACGGCTTTAACGGCGCTGCAACTGATGCAGTGGGATATGTCGAGTTACCAGTTGAACTGGGACAAGGCGAGCGTCGGAGAGTGCGAATTCTACCCTTTGTAGTTTTGGATGTGGACTCTCCGTATAACGTTTTCTTGGGCCGGCCGGCCCTGGCGGAGTTTAGGGCAGCGCTAGCCCCGTGGTGTTTAACTTTGAAGTTCCCGACTGACAAAGGAGTAGGCATTGTTCACGGCGACCAAGCAGCTGGTCGTTCCTGTTATGTGGCCGAGCTCCGACAGGCCCACCGGAGGGAGAAGGGAAAGGTTGCGGACAATCCCGTCCGCATCCTCAATGCGGATAATTGACAAGTAGTGCCCGAGCCCTGGCTCGGGCATGGTTCTCGGATCTACGGAGATATAGATCCGAGAGACGACGATGAGAAACCCAGGGAAGAGAAGGCGGCACCGGCTGAATTAACAATTGACATTTCGGTTAGCCGTGACGACCCTTCGCGAATACTGAAGATCGGATCACAGCTAGGCCCCGCAATGACTGAAGACCTTAGCGACTTCCTCCGGGCGAACCTTGATGTTTTCGCCTGGATGCATTCTGATATGTGTGGGATTTCTCCCGCCATCACGAGTCATATGTTGAACATAGACCCGAAATATGTCCTAGTCAAGCAAAAAAGGAGAGGAATGGATCCGGAGAGATCCGTCGATCTTGGAGAGGAGGTGGACAAACTCAAAGCAAATGGGTTCGTTCGCGACGCCCTCTACCCGGAATGGGTCTCCAACCCCGTGCTAGTAAAGAAGGCGAATGGGAAATGGAGGACTTGCGTAGATTATTCCGACTTGAACAAAGCATGCCCTAAGGACAGTTTCCCGTTGCCTAGGATCGATCAGTTGGTCGATTCCACCGCAGGACACGAGTTACTGTCATTCATGGATGCGTACTCAGGATACAACCAAATACCAATGCATATTCCGGACCAAGAACACACCAGCTTCGTTACGAATGTTGGGCTGTATTGCTATGTAGTGATGCCCTTTGGATTGAAGAATGCTGGAGCAACTTACCAACGTCTGGTGAATCGAATGTTCAAGGACCGGCTGGGTAAAACCATGGAAGTCTATGTGGATGACATGCTCGTGAAGTCACGACGATCAAACGACCACATTCAAGACTTGGCTGAAATGTTCGACATACTCAGGTTTTATGGCATGAAGATCAACCCGTTGAAGTGTTCTTTCGGCGTTGCATCAAGGAAGTTTTTGGGATTCATCGTCAACGCTAGGGGAATCGAAGCCAACCCAGAAAAGATCCAAGCTATTCGGGATGTACAAGCGCCCAGGACTATAAAGCAGGTACAGAGCTTGAACGGAAAAGTAGCTGCACTGAGTCGATTTATATCCAAGGCAACTGACAAGTGCATCCCGTTCTTTGACATAATAAAGAAAGGAAAGAGAAATTTTGAATGGACGTCTAGCTGTGAGGAAGCATTTCGGAATCTGGTGAGGCATCTGGAGAGCCCACCAATGCTATCAAACCAGTGGACCATGAGATGTTGTACGTATACTTGGCTGTATCCGCACATGCGATAAGTGCGGCTTTGGTACGAGAGGAGGATCGAGTCCAAAAGCCGGTGTATTATGTTAGCAAGCGTTTAACGGGGGCAGAGAGGAATTACCCTAAAATCGAGAAATTGGCTTATTGCTTGGTGATTGCATCACGCAAGCTGCGCCCATACTTTCAAGCGCATTCAATCGGTGTTTATACCGATCAACCCCTGAGGCAGGTACTCCAACGACCGGAAACTTCTGGAAGATTGCTAAAATGGAACATCGAGTTGAGCCAATTCGATATCGCGTACTTACCACGGAGAGCCATCCGAGGGCAAGCGTTAGCAGACTTCATCGCTGAATTTACCATACCCATCAAACCGGACGATCACGACATCATTCCCCCCTTCGATGGAAATTATACACTGACGGCGCATCAAACGACCGTTGCTCCGGCGCGGGCGTAGTTCTTGTAACTCCGGAAAACCGATCGATCTATTATGCCCTGAAGCTTGATTTCCCGGCTACAAATAACGAAGCCGAATATGAAGCACTGATCGCTGGCTTAAAGCTCATCAGGGAACTCGGGATCGAATCAGTCGAAATCTTTTGTGACTCGCAGTTGGTGGTTTACCAAGTACGGGGAGACTACCAAGCAAAGGGACGAAAGCTTGCTCCGTACCTCACTCAGGTCCAAGAACTACTATCAAATCTTGAGCGTTATGACAACTCACATATCCCGCGCGAACAGAACAACAAAGCCGACTTATTGGCTAAGTTCGCGAGTACCGACGATACGAAACAAATGGGATTGTATCCCGTCGAAGTCTTGCATGCCCCGAGCATAGACGAAATGAAAGTCGATCGCGTGTTGGGAACATAAATCGAGAAGGAATCGTGGATAACCCCATTCAAACTATACCTGACGACCGGGGCTTTACCAGGAAAAAGAAGCGAAAGACGGCATGTCCTTCGAAAGGCCGCGCGATACGTAATGCAGGATGGGTCCATGTATCAAAAAGGATTCTCGGTCCCATTATTGCGGTGCATCGCTCATGATGAAACAAAATGAGTTTTGAGAGAAGTTCACGAAGGGGAATGCGGCGACCATACCGGGGGGCAAACGCTAGCAAAGAAGATCCTCCGCTATGGATATTACTGGCCCACCGTAAACCGGGATGCCGCGGACTACGCAAGAAAATGCGACAAGTGTCAAAGATATGCAAAAATCCCGAGGGCTCCATCAATGGAACTCACACAAATGATCAGTCCCTGGCCATTTGCGATCTGGGGAATCGACATAATCGGCTCTTTGCCTTTATCTAAAGGTGGTGCGAAATATGCAATAGTTGCAGTCGACTATTTCACGAAATGGGCTAAGGCAGAACCTTTGGCCACTATCACCTCTAAGAAGGTCATTAACTTTGTTGTACGAAACATTATATGCCGCTTTGGCCTTCCACGCACCATCATTACAGACAACGGAACGCAATTCGAAAGTAGAGAGTTCAAAGAGTTCTGTTTAAAGTACGGCATCGAGAAAAAGTTCGCCGCCGTTGCACACCCAAAAGCTAACGGACAAGTCGAGGCCGTTAACAAAATAATCAAGTCCATACTAAAGAAGCGTCTGGAGAAGGTTGGAGGCAAGTGGGTAGATGAACTCCCGACAGCATTATGGGCGTATAGAACTACCCACAAGTCCGCGACCGGCCACACTCCGTTCGCCTTGGCATACGGCTCTGAAGCCGTTATACCCGTGGAACTTGAAGTTCCATCGCACCGAGTGACATACTATGATCCCAAGACGAACCAAAACCTCTTGCTGGAATCATTGGACTGCATCGACGAAAAAGCGTGAAGAAGCTGAATTAAGGGCGGCGGCGCACAGACATCGAGTCAAGCGTTACTACGACGGCAGAGTCCGCCCAAGAATCTTTGATGTGGTGATCTCGTTCTGAAACGAGTCTTCCCGGTACCATCACGCATGAATCCCAGCTGGGAAGGTCAATACGCCATTGAACGAAAGCTTGGAGAAGGAACATTCAAGCTAGTGACCGTTGATGGTGCGACACTCCCCCGAGCATGGAACAGTGAACATTTGCGGCACTATTACATTTAGCATGTTTTCCTTTCTTGTTGTAGGCACTGTTATTTCCTACATGTTTCCATTCAATAATGACTTAGTTTCCTTGTGAAAGTTGTAATCAAGCAATTTAGTTGATTTTCGTTAATAAAGGCTTGAAGCCATATTTTCTATGAAGTTTCTATATCTCTTAATTGGATGATAAATTACATTATCATTCACGACCTGCAGACTCGTACGAACGATTTCCAATCTCCGAATCCCCAGAGTGCGGAGCGGAGTACTCGAAGTCCCCAGAGCGCGGACTAGAGTATAAACGATTTCAAATCTCCGAATCCCCAGAGTGCGGAGCGGAGTACTCTAAGTCCCCAGAGCGCGGACTAGAGTATAAACGATTTCAAATCTCCGAATCCCCAGAGTGCAGAGCGGAGTACTCTAAGTCCCCAGAGCGCGGACTAGAGTATAAACGATTTCCAAATCTCTGAATCCCCAGAGTGCGGAGCGGAGTACTCTAAGTCCCCAGAGCGCGGACTAGAGTATAAACGATTTCAAATCTCCGAATCCCCAGAGTGCGGAGCGGAGCACTCTAAGTCCCCAGAGCGCGGACTAGAGTATAAACAATTTCCAATCTCCAAATCCCCAGAGTGCGGAGCGGAGTACTCTAAGTCCCCAGAGCGTGGACTAGAGTATAAACGATTTCAAATCTCCGAATCCCCAGAGTGCGGAGCGGAGTACTCTAAGTCCCCAGAGCGTGGACTAGAGTATAAACGATTTCAAATCTCCGAATCCCCAGAGTGCGGAGCGGAGTACTCTAAGTCCCCAGAGCGCGGACTAGAGTATAAACGATTTCCAATCTCCGAATCCCCAGAGTGCGGAGCGGAGTACTCTAAGTCCTCAGAGCACGGACTAGAGTATAAACGATTTCAAATCTCCGAATC
Source organism: Allium fistulosum (assembly GCA_030737815.1). Taxonomy (NCBI): domain Eukaryota; kingdom Viridiplantae; phylum Streptophyta; class Magnoliopsida; order Asparagales; family Amaryllidaceae; genus Allium; species Allium fistulosum. The sequence goes on from CM060901.1 coordinate 1,421,876,271, forward strand.
CCCAGAGTGCGGAGCGGAGTACTCTAAGTCCCCAGAGCGCGGACTAGAGTATAAACGATTTCAAATCTCCGAATCCCCAGAGTGCGGAGCGGAGTACTCTAAGTCCCCAGAGCGCGGACTAGAGTATAAACGATTTCCAATCTCCGAATCCCCAGAGTGTGGAGCGGAGTACTCTAAGTCCCCAGAGCGCGGACTAGAGTATAAACGATTTCAAATCTCCGAATCCCCAGAGTGCGGAGAGGAGTACTCTAAGTCCCTAGAGCGCGGACTAGAGTATAAACGATTTCCAATCTCCGATTCCCCAGAGTGCGGAACGGAGAACTCTAAGTCCCCAGAGCGCGGACTAGAGTATGAACAGTCTCAAGTCTCCAAGTCCCCGGAGCACAGTGTCAGCAAACCAAATAAAGACAAGAGAATCATTCAAACAAAAAGAAACTAAAATTTTATTCGATATATCCAAAATGGGGATACACGATCACTCCTACAAAATTCAGGCCTATACAAACTACGAGTTGTGGAAGACAAAAACAATTACAAAACCTAAGTAGGAAACTGGTTGAGCAAGTGCATCGATTATTTCTTCGACTTCTTCTTCTTGTCTTCCTTTGGTGTTTCCGACGACTCCTCTCCCTCACGCTTTCTCTTGGACTTTTTGCTTGCTAGAGAAACGGAGTCAGGAGTAGGGGACGAAACATCTAGTGGTCTGGACCTGCCCGGGAGAATGATTTTCAAAGGTCTGTTACGCGGGTCAGTGAGTTCCAGTATTTCAGATTCAACTTTGACTTTGACCTTTTTCTTCTCCTCGTCGGCGAGACGGTCCTTCATGCTCATCTCTGAAGTATGCTCAGAGGCGCCAGTGATTTTAATTTCATCGCTTCCTTCGGCAGGAGACGAAGTATCAAGTTTGTCATCATCAAGCGCCCCGATCACTTGAGCGTCTGGACCGGGAGTTACTCCTGCGTGAGCAACGTCGCTTGTTTTCTCTGCTTCCTCCTTGGCGTCATCGCTCCTCGGAGTTGGCTCGGCGTCAGAATGACCTACATGAAAATATAAGAAATGGGCATTAGAACGAATAACCATTGCTGAAAAATGACGGGATCTCTTCGACTTCTAGAGAAAGAAGAATTTCCTACCAGGATCCGGTTGGCTATCGGTGGCGCGCGGGGTTTCACCCTCCAGGATAGGTGACAGCACATGAACGCCAAGCCCGGCATCTTCGGGATCATAACTGGCATTCTGCTCGAATGGATCAAGCGTCGACCGACCGGCCGATTGAGCAGCATAAGGAGCGGCGATGTGAGGAGTAGTAGCGTCGGCCTCTGACGGGCCGGTTTCGTCGTTCTTCTCTTTCGAAGGGGAAGAGCCTTTGCCATAAAGAGCCAATGCTGCGGATAAATCCGATGGCTCATTCCCCCTCAGGAACTCCACCAATGCATCCTCGTAGACCTCTTCGGAGCCTGACTCGACTTTCCTGATCTTTATCAGAGTTTCCCATGCCTCAGCCAGGGATTCGAGGTAACCGTCGCCCAAGAATGTTAAGTCACGGTGCATAAGGACGCGGGCTCCGTACTCGGCGATCAACGGGTCAAACATACTTTTGACCTCTTCCCTGCCGGCCTCTGCGGCCGCCTCAAGGCGAGAATCAAGCTCCTCCACAGCCATTCTTTTGCCCTCCTCACAGGCCTCATCCTTCATTTTCTCGACCCCGGCAAGTTCATCGTCGAGCTTTGTCTTCAGGAGTCGGGTAGCAACAATCTCATCACAATATTGCTGTGATTCTTCCTGAGCAGCTATTTTGTCTTCTTTCTCCTTGGAGAGTGGTTCTTTCAGCTCTTTGACTTGAGTAGCGAGCGCGTCCCTTTCTTTTTGGACAGAGTCTTTTTCTAGGGCAAGGGCGCCGCTGCGCTGGACTGCTTCGTCAAGCTCCTTTTTGTGAGCCACCTCTAAGCGAGTAACTGCCTCAGCAGTATCTTTTGCACCTTGTTCAACGGCTTCTAGCTTTGACTTATACGAAGCGAGCTCTTCGTCTTGGAGTTTGATGATTTTCTTATCGCTGTCAACCTCCAGATTCAGACGGTCAATCTCGTGTTGACGCTCGACAGATACTTCCGAGATCTTCTCCACCAAGTGCACGAATGCGTCATGTTGAACATAGACGTCATTGTTGCAGGCAATGGCACTTTGCTTCACGTGCCCAGGAATGTGATGGATGGCTGGGAGGAATTTCAAGCCGTCAAAACAGATTTTCGGAAACTTGGCCTTAAGGTCGACCATCTTTTCCGCAACAGTTGGGTCCACGGCAGGAGTAGGAGGTGGAGGCCTTGAGAATTCCGTTCTTTTACGTTGCTCTCGAATTTGCCTCGTACTCGATGAACTGGAATGTTGTTCTCGAGCAGCATCAGACTGATAACCCTTCTGCAAAGACTTCTCTTTATCCGGCTCAATTGGAGGAGGAAGATCGCGGGACTGGGAAGATTGAGAGTGTGCTTTCTTGCGGTGAGACGACTCGCGAGGACGATTTTCCCTATCTTCATAATCACCTCGGTCCCTGCGTCTGCCTGAACCGGAATCCCGTCCGGAGTGATGGAATATAGAAGATCCCTGAAGGCGATCAAGTCCGTGAGAGCGGCCCATATCACCTGCAAAGAATGGAGATAACAACGAGTTAAGGAGAATTCACGAATTAAAAAGACTTGAAGTATATTATGGAATGCGCATGTGCGTGTGTGTCCTAGTGTTCCCCCCGACGGACCCGTTCGTTTATCTTTGCTAATCGGAGTATTGTCTCCTTGAGCCGGGAGTTGAACTCCTGCGTTGCCCCTCGCGGGCGAAGAGAATTTGAGGGTTTCAGGATCATCGAACCCATAATTAAGCAAATCATCGGGGATGGACAGGTTGGACAGACCCCTCAGAGAACTTTCCAGGTGCTGCGAAGAAGCCTCTTTCTCAGGAGGGATAGGCGTAACTTTTGAGGTGCCACCAACTTTCTCCTTTTGAACCGTATATTTCAACTTCTTCTTTCCCTTCGAAGGGGAGGATGATGTCTCAATATCCTGAACTTCGATTGCCGGATTCCAAGCGGGACCCACGTTCTCGCCCTGAGTTTCGGGGGCATCATCCTCTTTGCGCTCGCCTTCTTCGTGCGTGTCGGGAGCACGATGCGACGACGGTCCGGCAAGTTTTTTCCCTTTACCAGATGGAGGTTTGGGAATTGTAACACCTTCTGGAAGGCTGATCCGACGACCAGGGGCTAGCAAGCCGAACCCCGACAGCGATTCATTTGAAATGATAGTCCGGATGTCTCGATCCTCAGCAGGAAGAGCTCTAATGGCTTCAACAGCCTCAGAATATCCTCGGCCTTCCGGACGCGGGTTGATACCTGAAAAGATGAAATGAAGAGTTAGGAAAAGCATGATTCCGATTAAAAACGAATAATGATTCAGCATAGAGACTTACTGCCTTCAACCCATCTCCTAGCGAAACCGGAAGGGCAGCGCACATAGAACCATTCCTGTTTGTACAGTGCGAATTTGCTACAGGCCCCGGTCAAGATCTGGCATTTGTGGTATGGCTCGAGGAACAGAAAAGAAGGACTGTCTTTCCGTCTCTTGAACATGTAAATATATCTGATATCACCGGGGGTTGGAGGTCTGGAGAAGACAGCCATGAAAAGTAAATAAGTCCCGTATAGAAATGCATGGCCGTTCGGGTGCAGCTGCGACGGAGCTATGTCTATGTACTGCAGTACATCCCGGAGAAATAAGTTGAACGGAGGCACGCTGCCCATCCAACACATAAACTTGTTGCAGGTAGTGTACCCGACTGGGGGCAGATGAGGGCGATCGTGTCTTGAAGGAACTAACACGTCGGTGAAAGGAATCACGTGAATAGAGCATATCCGTCGCAGAGCAGCTTCGTTGATCTTCGAGGCTTGAGAATCGATCGGATTGTCTAGTAAGATGGTTGCCTCCAGAGCATCAGGCGCCAAGTTATGAGCGGGAGAAGTTGACGGGTTAGAAGTATCAGCGGCTCCTTGCCTTGCTGACGGCCCAGTCCTGTCAGATATGGTGGCAGAACTAGATTTTCTCGACATCCCGAATAAATAATGAACCTGGCTAAATGCTTGAGAAAGCTATACTTAAAAAACGTTGAACGTTAGAATTAGCAACACGATTCCCCCCCCCCCCCCCCGTGTGGTGTGTGAACTAGTGCAAGCAATTGTGTACAGGCAATAAGAATGTTTTAAAGATATAATGATTAGCTTCGAATCATCGCCTTCGAAGACCGTCATCACTGACCGTCTCAAAAAGCTCGCATTGAGGTGATTACAGTTCCAGATTCAAAAGACATATGATTTCTAAAGTAACCGGCCTAAGTGTAGTTTGACATTTATACTGATCGGCATTTAAGTAATGATCGGCAATTGTACTGTTCGTCCTAAGTGTACGTCAGCATGAATGTTTGCTCGGTGTGTTGAGCGCTCGGCTAAAGGTCTCGTTCGGTTAAGGCATTGTCCTGTTAAGAGTTCTGTTCGGCATTCAAGATTATTCGTCCTAAGTATAGTGTTCGGCTGTGTTTTACTCGGTCTAAAGAGTGTTCGGCAATTGTATTATTCGGCATGTCAATTGTTCGGCTGAATTCAATGTTCGGCATGTCAATTGTTCGGCTTGGGTTATCGTTCAGCTAAGTTATTGCTCTACATTTTAGTAATTGCCCAGCATTGATACCGTTCGGCATTCAAGACTGTTCGGTTTGGGTTATCGTTCGGCTAAAAGTGGCTCTCCACCACGATTTCAACTCCACCCTACACCTTCTCCATCTGCGCCGAACGTCAGGGACAGATCGCCCGACGAAGACTACGCCGTTCAGCATCCCATCTTTCTTTTCCTTCCATTCTTGTTCGGCACGAAGGAGCTAGCCCTAACTAGACAACTCCAAGCATGCGAGCCATTTCTGCTCGACGCATATTATACGATCATAGAAAGGTCACGTTTCCCATGAAAACAACCTAAATCTTGTGTTGAAGTAATCTAATCACAGAAGGATTGATACCTAGTTCGAAAGTCGAAGTTGAGGAAGGATCGATTAGGTCTCAAATCTGATAAGATGGCAAGAATTGCAAGTCTCTAGGAACGACAGAAAAGAAGGCGTAAAAGGAAAAGAGACGGGAAGGACCTGGTTATATAGAGGGAGGTAGAAGTTGAAGAGGCTATACCCGGTAGAACCGGTCAACACCGAAGCGTTCGGCATCATAGCAGAGTATCGTTCGGCACACGAGGTACGTTCGGCTTCGAGCGTATCGTTCGGCATCCAAATCTCGTTCGTCTTGCACCTCCTTCACAAACATTCTCGAGAAGGTACCTCCGAGGTAAATTGTACCAGATTCAAAGCGCATCACGTTCGGCCACGCGATACACTTTGGGGGGCAAGTGTTTCCTAGAGATCTGACCAGGTAACTAGTACTCGGCTTCCAGTGGAACTCGACATCAGAGAGTGGCCGGCATCCAGTAGTGTTCGGCGAAGCACTTGACATCCAGGAGTACTCGGCGTAGCACTCGGCATCCAGTGGAACTCGGCAACAGAGAGTGACCGGCATCCAGTAGTGTTCGGCGAAGCACTTGACATCTAGGAGTACTCGGCGTAGCACTCGGCATCCAGTGGAACTCGGCATCAGAGAGTGACTGGCATCCAGTAGTGTTCGGCGAAGCACTTGACATCCAGGAGTACTCGGCGTAGCACTCGGCATCCAGTGGAACTCGGCGTCAGAGAGTGCGCGGCATACAAGAGCGCTCGGCATCAAGGCTGCTCGGCATACAAGGGCGCTCGGCATCAAGGCTGCTCGGCATACAAGAGTACTCGGCATCAAGGCTGCTCGGCATAAAGAGCACTCGGCATCGAGACTACTCGGCAACAGGAGTACTCGGCATCCCATGGTGTTCGGCGTAATACTCGACATCCAGAAGACATTCAGCATGCACAACTACTCAGGATACCGGTATCGTTCGGCATGCATACACCGTTCGTTCAAGAGCTTGAGATGGAGGCACGTTCGGCCTCAACAGACAACCATCCTACACTTCCCACGACACCAACATACCGTTCGGCATAGAAGGAATGGTTCGGCGCAGAGCGTTCGGCACGCCTGTTTCGGCATACAGCAACCACTGCACTGGGGCTTGAGCGTTCGGCTATCCAGCCCACTTGGGAAGTCCAGCCCATATTTGCCTATAAATAGAGGGGCATGGTCACAGTGAAATGGATCCTTTTTTGGAGAGAAAACACCGGGGAGATTCTGCCATTTTCAAGACTCATTTTCTCTACTTAACAACTCCACTCAAGCATTTGATTCACGAATTGTATTTGTAATCAACTATAAAGGAAATCAATAAAGTTGAACAAAGTGGACGTAGGCAATTACGCTGAACCACTATAAATTTGGTATTCTTACTTTCTGCATTTAAATTAGCATTGTCTTCTCTGTTTAATTTACTTTCATCACTTATATCTCTACACAATCTTTCTGAACGAGGTTAGTGACCAATTTTGGTGCTAACATATATAATTGTTTCGAAAGGGATGCTTTCAATTATTTAGAAAGAGATTGTTTATGTTTTTAAACAAGGGTTTCGAAGGTATTGCTTTGGCTTTAAGGCCTAAAGTTCTCTAAGTTAGAAAGAAGTATTTACTTATTTTGATGGGATAGAAAATCCCATTGATTTAGATTTCATCAACATTGTTTAAAGCGTATATCATGGCATAAGTATTTTGAGTGAAGTAAAGAACCTATTTTCCTTGTTTAGGTATGATTTAAAAAGGGTTAAATCATTTTGAAAGAAATATTTTCAAGGAAGATTTGACAGGGTAGTTAATCGTAATTTATGACTCAGACATTAGAAGACCGAATGGGACTGGTGTAGGGTCATGCCCTATACTTTAGCAAGTAGCCCCTAGCAAATATAAGTCCAAAATTCCACTATGTAAGGCTTTGTCACAGGTAAGACTAAAATGATGTGACGCACAGAAAGGAATACACAGAGTAGAGGTAGGTTATTGGTGAGCCCGCAAAATCATTAGGATCAGTTGACCCTAGGAGAAGTTGGTTAAGAACAGGTCGTCCGGTATTGCATCTAATAGAAGTTAGAATATTTATTATGTCCGATAGGCCCGAGTCAGCTAGTGGTTTATAAATAGCCTGATAAAACTATATTGTTTGGATAGAATGTCCATTGATTACCTGATTTATATGTGTATATGTTATTTGTTATTATTGTTATAATCAGTTTGATTGCAGGATTTTGATTTGCAAAAGATATATTTTTAAAAGGATATTAGTAAGGGGAAACCCGTTCCGCTAAGTGGCATGGTCTCACTTAATATAAGTAAACTAGGATGTAATAGTATTATTCACAATAAGCTTTATGTCTGACTCGAAGTTTATGTTTTTCCCCTTAAACTCTCGGGTGCTTAAAATTCGATTTGAGGAGGTTGAGAGTTAAGGACTTTTTAGGTTTAGTAGGTTGGACGAATAAGCTTCGGAAGACTTGTAGGAGGCAAAGCTAGCTAATATGTATATCTATTTAGTACTCTGATCATCCAAAGGGGCATCTTCATATGTCACTCTTAGTGTAATTTGTAATATAAATATTTGATAAAAACTTAGGAATCATTTTGGGATTATGTAACTGAATATGAAATTGAATTTGAAATGTAATTAGAAAAGTTGTTTTTGAAATCTTTATTGATTTTATTTCATCTTTATGTGCTTCTTGTATTATAGATACCATTAATATTACCATATTTTGTCACCAGAAGTTAATACTACAGAAGACTGCAGCATCTGTAGCGCTTAGCTTTAGGCCTCAACGTAGGGAACGTTACACGGTTATTACTTAGCAAAGATAAACATGTGTTCTTTGTAGAGGAGTAGTTTTGGAATATGTTTTTAAGAAGGTCCTTGAAATCGCTTAATTTATAAATTACCTTGTTTGCCAAAGAGTTTGAAGGAAAAGATTAAAGTTGATGAAGAGAGATATAAACTATTATATATATTTGTATATTTAAAAGAAAGGGTAGTTTCAAAAACATTTTGTTAAAATCTTTTTGAATTCACATGATTAGTTAATTTGGTAGAAGTTTTTTAATTTGAGTTTGAGCAAAGAGACTAGACTTAGTAAAGTGAAAACATTCCATTAATCTCTTCAGATTAGCAGGAGAGCTTCACTTAAACCGGGTAAAGTGAAACTATATATTGACCTTGTTGGCTCAATGACAGAGTTTCAATTTCTAAATTTTAGGCATAAATATGATATGTAAAAGTTCTTAAGATGGGAGAGCATACCAAAAGAGATACCGTGAATGGTTAGATATGGTTGCACTTCTCAGGGAAAGACTTAGTGAATTGGGTTATACTGAAGAAGAATTTTACTAGAAGAGGATGGCCGGGGCATGCCAATCAAATCTTCAAACTTCCGAGACCATAAAGTGCCCCTTAAAATTTAAACATTTTGCAAGAGAGAATATAATCGAGAAGATCAGGGTAGTTGGACTGGAATCTTTCGTTTTGCGGTGGAAATATTTTTTAAGGGGTTCTTCATGCATTTCTATCTTTTATAGAAAAGTTCCATAAGCATTCATTTTGAAGAGTCACATGAACTTGTCCTGGATTCACGGAAACATAACAAGGTAAAAAAAAGTTCCGAAATGAGATATTCAACTTAATATTTAATAAACTTAATAAACTTCCCGTTCCTTATAAATTCCTCAATTACGTAAGAGAGCATTCGACACTTATCTGTTTTGTGTCCATTTACTTGATGATAAATACAAAAATTCTTTCCTTTTGGATCAACTGTGGTGGAAGGGGGATAGTTAGGATAACGGATCTCTCCATAGATCCTCAGAAAGATCCGAGAGAGATATTGGTTGTGGGGAGTAAGATCACATTTTAATTTCTTTCAAGACTCACCACCTTGAATGTCCGGGGTGGTCCTCTTAATAGAAGGATCCAAAATTTCATATTTTAGCAACTCAGTGGAAAGATCTTTAACTTCATCATGCATGGCTTTAACAATTTTCCGAAGTTGGGCAGATTCACGGAGGGATTCCTAAAGATATCCTGAAAGTTGCCTAATCTGAGAGGCTTGGAGTTCATAGATGGGATCATATTCTTGACCATTTTCCTAATCTGAAATGTGGGTGACCAATATTTTGTGGTTGTCTTCTTCAATGAGCTGAATGCGAAGGTTGAGGGGTAGTTCCCATATGACTCTTTTGTTTCTGGGACTAGACATAACTAGTTGAAAGGCTCTGTTGGATCTCCTGAAGAAAAAGAAATGTGATGGTTCGAGCCCTTCTTCTAGCGCCAAAAATGTTAGCGAAAGTCTTCACCAACACCCAAGGTCGGAGGACTAGGTTCAGACGTTGGTTTGATTATAAGTCCCAGATATAGGAATACCGAGACGAGATGTTGTATTGCTAGGAATACTACATGTTGAACTACTGAATTAGGATGAGGAATGGAAAGGAAGTAAAGTGCTGAAATTAAATAACACTGAGACTTCTATAGTGGTTCAGGCCAAAAATCCCTACGTACACTGTCATTTCCTTATTTAGTTACACTTATATAGCCGAGAGGCTTATTACATTGAATCTAAGTGTTTCCTCCATTGATGAGTTTTTTTATTAGAGCTCTAATATAGGAAAGTACTATTTAGTTCTTATTATCTTTCATTTTTTGGGCCAGAGGATCCCTTGGGTCTTAGGATTACAGCCTATTTATAGCCAGCATGCCGTAATGCCATTGGTTAAGAACATTCTCTTTGGATTGATGATCTGGCTGACTATGAGTGGTCTTGATTCGAGTGCCTTTCATCATTTGGCTGAGTGTGACATGACGCGGGTTACTGACGTGATGCTGTTATATATAGCTTTTAGATATCTTTCATACATCTTGACCTTTGGTCTTGGCCTAGGCTATCAAAGCCATTAATTTTTGTTGTTTGTGGAGTTGTTTTAGGCTTCGGCAACTGATGCTCTCGGTTAGGCTTCTTACCTCAGCTGAATTATGATCTCAGCCTTGGTTGACACATTGATTCATGCTCTTGGATTGCATATTTTCGTTAGAAATCAAAAGATAGGGCTCAAAATTACAAGCCAAGTTGCTTTCCTTTTAAATATGATCAATTTGTACTTTGTAGAAATTATAGTATAACAACACCATTCCACCAGTACAGTGCAGCTCCTTGCAACTGTCCAGATGCTAACCTCCTCTTCTACTCATCGTTCAAGCCTAAATCAACAAAGATCCTCTCACAGTGCAACTGCCAATTCTCTACTTCAATAGCATATTCTATTCAATAAAAGGCATTCCTCCAAGGCGGCTGTAATCACTGCTCAATAATGCGTAATTGTTGCTGTAACGACCCACTATTTTGGACCATTCAAATCGACAATAATCCACACATGTCAGACTTGAATAATTCAAAATAATAGATTGTTAATTTAAATTTGGCAAAACTTAGCATATACAATAAATAAATAATCACAGACACAGAGTAATATAACAATAATGCAGCGGAAACAAAAGAATAGTAGTTCATGAAACTACTATATATATAAAACAGAGTTATACAGGATACAACAGAAGTCTCGAATACAATAGTCAAATACAATATCAGAATACATCACTGGAATAAACTGAATATCTGAAAGCTGGATAGATAGCTAGATCTCCAAGCGAAGCTCCAACTCCAAAGGTGAGTCTCGAATACTGGTACACTCAGTCTGACCCGAGCGTAAAGAAAACACAAAACACTCGAGTCAGGATTAACATTCTTATATCAATAAATCCAACTCAAGTGAAATATCAACTGAAATACAAGTAACTCAAAGGATGTTTGGGATAACCATCCTCTAAGGATCCGTTAAAATATCTACTATGTAATAGTGTACGCTAAGTAGATAATGTCTAATCAGTAATATAAAGTATCAAAATAGCGTTAAGGCGTTACCATAATTCCCCTTAACACATTTTATAATGTCGTAGTCTATACAGCACCGTAAGCCCCACCGTAAACTAGTGGTTATCAGAGGGTACCCCATAGGTATAACACAAAACAAATCGTAGTGGTCGCGAATAGGATAATCAGTATGACAAGGTACATGAGGCAATACCAACTAGGATACTAGTAGTTGCCTGATCCGGACTGGTGTTGGGCATAGCAGCTACTACCCCAACACCGCGAAACAACACTCCCATATATCGAGGGGTGCACCCAAATCGAATCACATACGTAATAGATAAGGTATCGAAGAAGTGTGTCCGCTAGAGATGGCGATCCTCAATGGCCCGGCGCGGCTCCTGTTTTAGTCATGTCAGGGGTCATCCAAAATCGTTCTCTTTCTTCAGTCAACGCGTTCACCAAACCATCCACTTCATTCTGGATCAACACTCCGCGTATATTAGTTATTAAAGTGGTTTCGGTATCGACAGAGAGTATGTCCATATCCGATCCCGGTCTCTTTAATAACTACGTATTATTACACCGATGGTCATTTAATAAAATTTCAAAATAGTTATATTTCAAAACTGACATATCATTGCCATTTCAAAACCATATCAATACGATATCACTTTCACTTCAAATAAATCCATTTCCAAAATCATATCACTTTCCAAAGTTATATCGCTTTCGAAATCATAAGTCTTTTAAAATCATAACACTTTGGAAATCAAAACTTGAAATTCATAACACTTTGAAATCCTAACACTTTCCTCTTAAATAGTTTAGATATTAAAATTTGTATATATAGAAAAATAGTTTATAAAATAAAATAGTTTATATAAAATAGTTATAAGTTAAAATAAAATAATTTATATTGAAAATGATTTATATTAAAATAATTTATATTAATATTTATAAAGTAAAATATAAATAGTTTTAGATATAGTTTAAATACTTTATATAAAATAGCTTCCTCAAATTTCACAAATCAATTCACATAAACTCGAATTCCAAAATTAAAATTTAATTAAATATCAAATCATCAATTTCAATTCAATTTAGTTTCTCAATAAACCCTTTCAAATTATCGATTTCAAATGCCTATTTGAACCATAAATAAACCATTTCAATTTCAATATATTTCAAAGTTTAAATATTCGACATTTCAAAACTAAATTCGATAATTCACTTTATGTCCCAATTTAATTTCATTACATTTAGTTTCTGAAATATTTCTTTAATCATTTCAATACATCAAAATACAACTTCAATTTTCAAATTTATATAGAAAAAATATCCCATTTAAATTTATATAAGTTTGAAATATTCATTAAGCCACTTCTTAATTAATTCAAGTTATAAAACATATCTTAAAATTTCAAATTTAATAGATTTCAAATCAACTTATTTAAGTATAATTCTTAAATAATTAAGAATTCCAAATCAATTCAAATTTATCTTTCAACCTGAAACATTATAAATTCTATATTTAAAAAATATAAATTTTACATAAATACTTGAACATATTTCATATTGATTCAAATCAACTTCATTAAATCAACTTTAATGAATCTTTAAAATCATTATTTATTAAAACCATATATTTCCTTCAAAACCGTAGAAATGTTTTTCAAAAACATTTATATATAGACCAACGGTGTTTGTATATAATTTTCTATCCTATGGTCAAGTGATACGGATATTTATCATTTCAATCCGCAATTTAAAATATATTCGGGTATATATCTTTTCAACCCGAAATCCAAAATTCAATTTAATTTGAAAATCGCTTGGGTTTATCATTTCAACCCATAACGATTTTCTCCTATTCTAAAGTCCGTTCGGGTATGTATCATTTCAACCCATAGTGATTCTATACTAACAGGGAACTTGCAGAGTGATAACAGATATGATAATAATATAACAACGGTAACAGGCATATATCATCGGTATAAATAACAGATAAGGGTGTCAGATGTCACAGGTGAACATATACAGATGATGGCATATATATATCAATATAAATAACAGATAATGATGTCAGGTGTCACAGGTGAACAGATACAGATGATGTCATAGATATAGCAATATAAATAACTAACAGCAGCATATTTCAATTGTCGTTTCAATTGAAATCAAATTTAATAAATATAAGAACATTAATCGTGAGTGATTGCTCACCTTTCGAGGCTAGAGAGATAAGAAGATGGTATGGACACAGATACGCATACGGAACAGCGACATGCTAGGAATAGCTGCGACACATCCGATATTGAAATGATAAGTCAAGATGGCATGAGATTCGACGAACAAAACTGATCGATGAAAACAATCAAATTGGCTTGATATAAACTGAAACTAATATCTATATTATATACATATGTTTACAAAAATAAATTTTTAGAAACATATACTTAAAATAAAATCCATGTATAAAATTTCAAATCAACGCATATTTTAAAATAACAGATCACATATCCAGAATCCTATATAAATTACACTTTTTTTTCAAACTATATATATTATATATGTATGCAGACCTTAAGTACGACATATGTATAAATCAACTATTTATAAACAAACTTTTATAAAAAATATATATACAATTGCATAAATTCACATATATAATATATACATATCTTTCAAATCAGCATTATAAAATCCATATTTTATAACATATGTACTGTAACACCTATATGTGCACGCAACATATATAAATTATTACTTCACTATCCTATATGAACAGCACACCATCCAAATCACAATATATATATAACTAATATATATATATATATATATATATATATTGTAACTTGTTAGATACTAAAAGTAATACAGTATAATAAAAAACATTATAATATAATGCAATATAATATAGTAAAATATAATATAATACTATATATATACTAAACGTACAATACTGCAACTCAAAATGAAACTAACCCATACATAAATCTATCTTCATATTATAAAACTCAACCGAATACATTTTAACTAATATATATAAAACAGGTTTAAAATTCATGTATAGAATATATAACTATTACATAACAGTTTATACATATAACCAATAAATATATATAACCTATTATAATAGTAAACTAAATGTAAACATTGAATAACATGTCTTCTTCTATATTATAATATATACTAAAAGCTTATATAAATAAACTATACCTACGCCAGAGAAAAAGAAAGAGACTGACAGGTACAAAGCTCGATCTAGGTGGCCGCGTTGGTGAGATCTGGGTGGATAAGGCGAGGCGCAAGGGTCTGGTGCGGCAAGGTTGGCGGGCGGCGAGTGGAAGGTGGCGATGAAGCTTCGGTTGTAGGTAGATGAAAGGTCGGTGGTCGGTAGTAGGCATCTCACAGTGATGGAGGAGTTATGGTGCGAGGCCGATCGGAAGGTGGCCGAAGTCGGGTGGGCAAGGCGGAGGATTTTTGAGAGGAGTTTGGAGCCGCTATCGGTGATGGGTTGGAGGCTAAGGCTGCTCGGTAGGGAAGGATGATGGAGGAAAGCATGGCATGTCTGGCGTTGTTGCTTTATAAATAAAATGGAAAAGAAGGGAAAGGTTTTGGGAAGGAAATGTGGGTGGCAGAGAATAATAGGTAGGAGGATGAATGCTAACAGTAGATATAAACTTGCTTCCTAAATGATATGTATACTTTTAGCAGAGAATAGATTCAAAGAAGAGGAGGAAGGAACCAAATGAACGGAAATAGAAAATAGAAAGTCGCCACTTAAATTCTGGAAATATTTATGGCAGATGGTTATTGACTGTTAGGTTTCTTACGGTAGACAATTGAAAGGACGCAAGACCCAAAAGGCCAAAAATACGGAACCGATATGGCTAACCAAATCGTGGTTTTGCCGCGTACCGGACACCGAAACACAAATATGAATATACTATGGAGGTCAGCACGACGAGACGATCACAATAGTATAAAAATATCAGTGGTATGATCGAAATATAAAAATTCAAATTTTCTACTAGCGGAAAATGCAGCAAAAACGCAGAAAAATAAGATCGACGGAGCTAAAGAAGTCCGAATTTGGAAAAACGAAAAATAGCGTCTTGCTTAGAAGATGGTTTAGAATTTTTCTATATAAAAATATTTAGGTTTCGAAAACATTTTATTTTCATCACTTTTTAACTGATTAAATTGAAGTAAATTTACGCACGAAATAAACTTTCAAATTTTGGATGAAAATTTACAAGTTGCTATGTTTAACTAGACGCATTCAAAATATCAAATTTTTATTTCAAAATTTTATCGTTTAAAATTTCACAAAATTTCAACTAATTACGTTATTAAAACAGTTAAAATTTTATGGGTCGTTACAGTTGCGAGCAGGTACCTAGAGATTAGCATCTTCAGCATTTCCAGCATTTCCGCCAACCAATCCAGCTCCAACTCCAGCTTGCATTATATTCACGAACTGATACATAGTCCCCATATCTACTGGTTGGGTTCAAGCACTCACGTAAGCATTTGCATTTGGATTAGCATTTGCTGGTCGACCCGGATTCCTTCTAGTATTAGACTTAACATTTCCATTAGTTGTGGTTCTTCCTCCACATAGATTCACTCTTCTATTTTCTGCTTCCATGTCTTGCTTTCTCGTAATCTGCATACGAGCCTTAATAAGATACAGAAGAACGGTCTAAGAGAGAGGGGAGAATACATACTTATATATATAGCAAATATAGGTACGTTACTATAGCATTATCCCATACTCAATATTATTCTCTAATTTACTTGGATTATATTTTCAAAATCTTTTAATCTTTCAAATTCAAATAAACCTATGTTCTGATACCAAGTTGTAACATCCCTCATTTTGAGACTTGAAACTAAGCGTTATGGATTCTGCAGTCATCTATAGTATTAATTTCCAGTGAAATATGCAATCATGTTAATTGTATAAGTAACATCAGAAGCACATGAATATGAAAATTTTCAAAACTCGATTCATTAAATGAACTTTTACATTACATTTTTGAAAAAAAATTCACATTCATTACATAATCTAATTTGATCCCACGCTTAGAGAAATTAAAATAACTACAAAATATTCCAAGAGCGACATATGAAGATGCACCCTTGGTTGATCAGAGTCTAATACTTAACAGTTATAAATTCTGTCATTATACGCATACAAACATAGTATAAACATTCAAGAACACAGTGGGAATAAAAACACCTACATTAGCTAACTTGCCTCCTGTAAAGTTTATTCGTCTAAGCTGAAAATCCCTACTCTTGACCTACTCAAACGAACACCCAAGAGTTTAAGGGGAAAAACAAAAACTTTGGGTCAGGCAAAAAGTCTGGTGTGAATAATAATATGTCATCTCGAACCATAATGGATGTCTAGTGAGGCCATGCCGCTTAGCGGAATGGGTTTTCTCCTCACTAGTATCTTATCTAATCTGTCAATCACAAATCATGCACCTGCAACCATAATGGTTAGAATAATCATAACATGACTGTATGCATGTATGCAACATGGGTAAGTCTGACTAATCTATCCTCCTAGCAGTATGCACACCCAAGGTTTACCTTTTCTAAAATAGACTATTTGTCTCAAACCAAATGGACTATCTGTCTTAACTCAAATGGACTATCAGTCTCAAATCATAGTTTTCATGCGATCATCATGAACCTATTAGTTTTGCAAGTCAACCAATAACCTATCGGGCTACCCGGGTCATAACTTAACCAGATATTCCAAAATCTCCTAATACGGTTAGGAGTAAACAAAACAATCTCCAAATACAGTTAGGATCTATCAATAATAATCTCCAGATACAGTTTGGAGAATCCCCAAATACTGTTAGGGGAAAACAACTTAAGAAATACCATGAGCATATAAAGCTATGAGTTCCCTTTTGTGTGTACAAATCCTTCTAGTCTCACTTATGATAAAGTCCTAAGCTTTGAATCGTGGATCTTTACCAACTGGGGCTAACGGCTGAAGAATAGGGCATGACTCTACACCAGTCCCACATAAAGTCTTATGTGGTTTTAAATCTTTGAGTCATATCTTTTTGATCAGTTCAGGGCATCCTAACACATTAGATCTATCTAATCTCCTGGATGGAATTCTGCCCACTCAGGAATCAAGTCTGACTATACTAACTACTGGGACAACCTATCTGGTAATTCTACCCCCAATCCTAAAATTCAATGTTGGGTCATGATAATGTGAGCATAACAATGATAAATACGTAATCTAACCGATCAAGTAATAACAAGAACATATAATATTATTCATCAAATATGTTCAATCAGTAATTATTGGCATCACAAAATTATTTGATCTTAAATCATAATTTTCTTTGGCAAATTCCTATAAAACTTGGGTAGATACCAATTTATTTCCTTGAAAACCTTTATTTCTACAAATGATTAATCTTTTAAATCATTCTTTAAAATAATGGAAACATAGCCAAAATATTATGCCAAAATATAGTCCTTTTCGAAATAGCATTATTTATTTACAATATCAAAAGGAGGTAGTCGAACCTCTAAACTTGGCTTTTGGTTTGCATAGTATAAGACATTCGGCCTTTAAAATATAAGACATCGAATCTGAAGGTTTCCGGCATCATTGCCACAAAATACTTGATACATAAAATATTGACTTGAGGCATCATTGCCTTAAAACTATTGTTGTCGAAATCGTAACCACACGGCTTCATTTTCACTTTAAAGTGGATGTAAACAACTATAACTTACGACATTCCAGCTGCTTAGTATGGATGTCGCAAATAAGGCTTGCAGCATCATTGTCATAGAACAATGGATGTCATCTTCTGTAAAACTGCGGCTACTTATGCCGCTATAATAAAGGATGTTAAAAAAAGGGTGATAAGGGACATCAAGGTTTACACCAATAAAGGTTTTCAAACTTTAAAACCTGAATGCTTATCCTTAAAACAAAAGGGGATGCCACTTTCGTATAGTTACGAAACCCATGACGTCGAAGGATGCCGAAATCCTATACATCTGTATGAAAATATTCATTTCATACCTACCTAAGTAGATATCATATGCATCCATTAATGTCGATGTCGCACTTCATAACCAATATCGGCCATTATCAGGGATTTCGGTCTTCTAATCAAGCGACATGGAAATTTTGTAATTAAACCAAAAACTGTTTTATTTTCGTATAAGTTCATTTCTTTTCACCAACTCTTGTCCCTTGTCAATTTTTTATTGGATAATAATATACTTTACTAATTTATTTTCAAAAAAACTGCTGCAAGGTCATTTTCCTTTCCTCAAATAATTTGCAAACCCATACAAATAATATTATTATTTAATACCATTCAATAGCTTTTCTAGTTTAATAAATTCATAAAAAATCATGATCATTTGGGAAAAATCCCCAAAAATCATCAAAAATCAGAATTACTATATTTTTTCTCATAGAAAAATTTCGAAGCCAAAACAATTATTTATTTGTTTTTAATAACTAAAATCCAAAATAAATACCATTTCCATCTTAGGAAATTCATAAAATATTCATATTAACTTGAAAAATTATGAAACTGAAAGCCTATCTCTAAAATAATGTTTTCACAACATATCAAAATTTTGAATCATTAGGAGATCAACGACTTAGATTTTACCCTTAAAACCTACTAAATCAGTTCTATAAAAATTCCAGTAAATCAGCATTTAATCCAATAATGATATAATCAATCGATGTATGATGTTATCATAATCAATTCGGAAATAGATCATAGATCCAAAAATAACCATAAAAACTTGAGATTGATACTATTATTCACCTTAGATTGGTCAAAGAGATTGAGATATGTGGTTGTTTGATTTCCTTAAGCTTTTCCTTTCAATTGATTTAGATTTCCTCTTCCTTTTTTTCTAATAATGGCCGATTTTGATTTGTGTTTTACTGGATAATTTCAAAAATGAGAATGAATGAGAGGGAGGAAGGTTTTAGGGAATGAACTAAGGGATTATTCCTCTTTTTCCCCTCTCATAAATTCTTTTCTATTCTTATGTTTGAAACCATATCATTAATTAATTACTTAAGGCATGACCTAAGTTGACAAACAAATCTCATTCTCCTTATCACACTGCACATTATTCTATTTAATGTATCTAATTAAATCTTCTGAATAATGTTAAACCAAAAACTAGAGGTGCTACAGGATCAACATATTTTTTTAAATATTTGTCATTGTCTTAAGACCTTTTTTGAGCGCAATACTCTTTGGACTTTGCCTTATTTTTTGCTTCCTTTTTTGTAGCCTAACTTTTATTATAGGAGCGGTCCTTTTGATTTGTTGCTTACATCATTTTACCTTCAACAGGATTTGGGAAATATGGATGTAACACTTGCTCCCCAAGTCTACATCGATCGTAGTTGGGTATGGACTGGTCTTCATTTATCTTTGGTCTCCGCATCCCATCAATTTGGTCTACTCCTTTCTTTCTTTTCAAAAAAATAGAAAAAGTCTTAGTAGACGTTTCATATTTAATGCTCTTGTACACATGTCATTTCCCTATTGGCTAACCCTCTATACAGTTGTAATGTTAATCTCTTCTTTTACCAAGCAAATCTATCTTGATTTTTGTGCTCATTATTCTTGTTGTTTCATCGATTGATTGATGATCTAGTAATTTTCCATAATTCCATTTATGTGGCAAACAATTGACTAAAGTGCGTATATTTTTCTCTCTTCTTCTTCTTGTTCTTTTACGTTGTTGTGTTATCACAAAAGAAAAGAGAAAGAGAGAGAGCAAACGATAAATTTTTTGTCTTTTAAGTCGATTCTTTTCCGGAGTTCAGATTTTCTTTCTAATTGAATTAAGGATCTTGTTCTTTTTTGTAAAACCCTTTATTTTTGCATTTTTCCACAATCTACCAAGTGATATCAACATAGACCCTTCTTCTTCCCTTTTGTCTTTGCCTTCTAAGATAACTTATTTGAAAGATGCAGAGGGTATTCTAAATCGATTTGGGTTTGTAGGTTACGAGGTTAGGGTTCCTGAACTTCACAAACATATTTACGCTCCACCAAATAGGTTTACCTCTTCCACTCCCGAATATATATGATGCGGGCTCTATCTTCCCCTAAATCACATCCTCCGCAAGTGGTTGACTGCCATCGATCTCATTCCTTTCCAAGTTGCTTCCCTTTCATACTCTCGTGATTTTCACCTATATTCTCTATGCAGAGCATGGTTATGCCCTTACCTATGAGGAGCACCAATTCTTTTTTGATATTAATATAAGCCCTTCAGGGGGCGATGCTGGTTTTTATTGCGCTTAAGTTAAGAAAGCGATCCTAACATTTGTCCCCTATAAGGCTCAGAGATGGATTGATTTATATTTCTTCATCTCAAATTCTGACAATTTTCTCCTTCCTTTTGCCCACATCCTAATCGCCCACTTTTTTCTAATGATGCCACCAAGTTGTACGAGTCCCATAGAAGTCGGATTCTAGAATTAGGTAAAGAGGAAAGGAAATACAAATGTTTTTTTACTAAAGAGATGTTGGTTAATCATGTGCTTTTTTAGCTTAAATCATAAATTCTCCAATTCTATTTTTAAACATTCTCCGATTTTGGATGAGATTAGTGTTATAATTTGCTAAAAATAGATTAAAGATTTATTATTTTATGTTTCCAACCTTTATGAAAACTTTTACTGAACTTGACATCATTATGTACATGCAAGATAGATGAAGACCTTTCTTCTCTATTTCTGAATCCTGGGAAGCCAACTATCACAACGAAGAAAGAGATGAATGGGAAACCTACCGGGGGTGATGCCTCTGATGAACCTTCTAAGCGAGTTACTATGACTACTCCCCTTCCTTTTTCGGATGCGCTCTCTATCCCGCCTCTATAGTATGTTCAAGATCAGCGCACTCGATATCTTTCTCTGTCCAAGGGTTCTATAGTCGTCCTTGCTAATAGGTTTGAGAAAGTTGCCTTGGATAATTTATCTAGCTTCACTTCGTCTTCTCCTTCTCTTATGCACTTTCCACTTCCTGAGCTCTCTTCCTCTGAGCTCTTGGCGAAATGAGTAGGTCTTGGACTTACATAAGTGTTTTGTTTTATATATGTATGTATGTATGTATGTATGTATTTCGATATTATTATTCTTATCCTTTTTCTTTTCCCTTAGCTTGGGGTCTTGACAATTGAGACCAAGAAGAAATAATAAGGCAAGCAGGTTGCTTCCTTGGCTCTTATTGCCGCTCTTGAAACACAACTTACATCAGTCGCTTCTAAAAAGGCTAAGGTTGAGGAGGATCTTAAAGCATGCCAGGCTATAGCAAAAAAGGAAGCAAAGGCTGCAGTAGAGGCTCTTGATTCAAAGGATCGTGATTTGGAGGAGAGGGAAGCAGCTCTAAAGAAAGCTTCATCATGAATGACTAGTTGTTTTGTCTAACCTCTGCCTTTTGAATGGTCATTCTGTCATTATTCCTTTGTTATTTTTTTATTTTTTGTTTAAGCTTTCTAAAGGAGTTTTATTTACTAAACTTCTGAAGGAAAGTGAGGACAGGCTCAAAACCAAAACCCTAGATTATCTTGATTTTAGTGTTGTGGCTATCCATAGATGTAAAAAGGAGTTAGATGGGTCTTTTACCAAAATTAGGGATGAAACCCAAGGGTTTCTCTCTAGGATTGATAATTAATTAAAGAGAAGGAGACACTTAGTGACTTTGTACCATGCCAGTGGCAATACACCATAGAGAGTGGCACTTTCCTACCCGATAGTCCTCATTTTGAATGGTTTAGGCGTAGGCTTAGAAATTTACATAAGAATTGAGTTTTGCTTACTTCTATTATTTTCTGTATATAGGTTTGTTGAATTTGTCATTTAACGATATAATTAATAATACATGTTCCTATTTTGATTTTAATGCAGTGCATTTCGATTTTCTTTGAGTCGAACTTTTAATCATTACCCACTAGGTTGATCCCCAAGGTCTTTCCTTCGAGTTTAATAACGTCCTCAGTTTTAACATTCCTTTCGCTCCTATCATTCATAGCCCCGATGATGCGACTATGCCTGAATTCAAGATTGAAGTGTTGATTCCTACTGTGGTCTTGGAAGAAGAACATATATGTATGACAATCACTATTGAAAAGCTTGAGAAAGACTTAGAGGAGGCCAGGAGACCAGTGCAAAGCTTAAGGACACAAATGATGCACAGAGCCATCAGCACCAACTTAAAGTTAAACTATGCGAAGGGATTATGGCAGTTGAATCGAAGTTGGATGAAATGCGGCAATTGTTAAAAGATAGCGAAGCAATCTATGGTGTTGTTTATCAGGCAGAGATAGCAAAATTGAATAAGACCATAGAAGATTTATCTACTCAACTTGCCCGCCAAAATTGAGGAAAAGGAATGCACTGAAGAAAGAAGAATGATAGAAGGATCTAGTTTAGATTTGGTTCCTGATTCCCCCATGTGTAACACCCTAGAATTTTCCAAAAATAAATAAGAAAATATAACTGAAAGTAGAGAATTAACCTAAAAGGAGAGTTTCACAAACGTTCGAATTTGACTACGGGACTTGCACCATTGTTTCCGTAGTAATTTTTTGGACAATTTTTATATATAACATGTTGAAATCGAAGCTAAAATGAAAATGTTATAAAGGTTTGAATAAATGTGAAAACTAAAAAGAAAAAGAAATAAAAATATAAAATAATAATAAATAATTGACCACGAGGCAGTTGATCCAACCTCTGATGAAACTGAGGGTCGTGATTTTTCGATCGCATTGTTAGTTCTTACCAGATTCTTTCGTGTATGGCAAGGCTTTGGAGTGTGGTAGAGATCAGTTAGGGTTTTGATCTAACGATGTTCGCTGTGGGCGTTGCTTCATAAATTCATAGCTAGGGGTTAGCTTAAATCTAATCTTCTTCTTCCTAGCAAAGCTCTATCAAAATAAAATCTTAAACCCTAATTTTCGAAATCAATTTCTAAACTTCAATTCTCTTCCTAATCTCAATCTAAAAATAAAAATAAGAAAGATCTTACAACTAGAGAAGGGATCTAAGTGGATATTGAAGAAAAAGGATTGCGACGTTTGGGGTAAACCTAGAGATTAGGACGGATGTGAGTGGGCACATATTTTAACAAGATTATTAAATTAATTGATTCTAATTTCTACCCTATTCTTATTAGACCGTAAATTCTAAATTTAATCCGTTAAAATTGTAAATGATAATTAAACTAATAAATTCTAAATTCTACCCTATTCCAATTTGACTATTAATTCTGAATTTAATCTATTGAATTGTAAATTTGAAATCTAAAACAATGAATCTTTTTTTAATTGCAATTGACATATGCAAGTTGTAGAATCCTAAATCAAATGCGGATATAAATAATGTGAAAGTTGCATAATAATTAGAATGCATAATGATTAGATCTAATATTGTAGAAACGCAATGATTGGACTGCGTAATGATTAGATCTAATATAATAGAAACATAATATTAGACCGCGTAATGATTAGGTTACATTTTTGTTGAAGCGTAATGATTAGTTGCATAATGATTAGCTATAATATCGTTTGGCAACTAAAAGTAGTTAAATGAAATCTGAATTATAAACTAAGTAAAATGAAGATGTTAGCTTGTAGGCAATCGACTTAAGATTAACATAGGTCGAATATTGTATGTTGTTTTGGACTAGGTAAATTGTTTGGGGCCTTATGCTATTAGCTTGTAGGCAATTGACCTAAGACTGACATAGGTCAACTGTTGTATGCTATATTTGGACTTATTAGACTGATTAGTGGAATTGTGCCTTTATATTTGTGGACCTTGTTGTCCTTTTGAATGTTTGAGTGGTGGACATTTATGTCTTTTATTTTGAGGTGCGAATTTAATTAGCCTTTGCCATATCGTGAAGTTGGGTACGGTGTGTTATTTAGATAGCTAAAGGTGTACTTATGTGCTAGGATTGGGATTATCAGTCTCTTGTTTGTTGTGATCGAATTTTTGATCTTTTGTTGTGCTCCGATGGGCTTATAGTGCTTAAAGCAAGGTTATATCCAGTATCAGCAGGAGTTAGGCATAATAACTCTCGGGGGTGCGTAAGAGATATTTTGCTACTAGGATCAAGGGGTTAGGCATGGATGCATTTGATGAGTCACTATGCAAGTTTACATATGTGTTCTTCCTCTCTAGTCCTAGTATGAGTTAAAGTGGGACAGCAGGTTGGTCCCCGATTATTAAGCGATCATTTGTGATCTATTGTTAACCCCTATATTGTCAGACTATTGACTTATAACCTTAGGCATGTGACCTTAGATACACGGACACTGTATACATTCTGTATCATTTAATAGACTTGGAGTTGGTTTTATTTAATTTCTTTGTTAGTCTTGTTCTCATTCACCATAAAGACCCTCCCCACCACAGGTGGAAAGAGTAGCCGTTGACAGGTCCATTACTACCACCAGATTATTGTGCTTGGAGTCTAGCTTTATTTATCTTTTATCATGTATTTCCTATCAGTACATTTTCTTTTTTAGTACTATGCTTTTGAAGTATTATTTTTATGTTACTCCGATATTTGATATGTACTGATGATTTTCAAAGACTACGATAGTATGATATTTTGAGATTGGATAGTTTTGATACTTCTGAGATTTTTATTACTGTTATTTCTGAGATTATCGTTATATCTGATATTATGTTTCCGCTATGATTACGTTTGGATTAGATTATTTCTTTAGTGATACCTTAGTCTCTATGATGCCACTTTTTATCTTAAACCGACGATCCATGTGTTTTGACATGTTTTTTTGGCATGTTAAGAGATGTGGGTTGTTACACTGCAGGTATGAGTCCTTCTTTAGCGAACGAGCAGAAGAAGCAGGTGGAGTCAAAGGTGCTTTCTGATCTGTTAAGGGAAAGGTAGAGGACTGATGCTCTTAGTTATTTTGGTGGCTTTGTCAGAAATACCAAGAAAAATAAGGCTTGGCTAATTGATACTTTAGAAACACGAGGAAGGAAGATATACTCAAGATTTATGAGCTTGAGGATTCTTTGCTTGAAGTTCGAGGTAGAATCGCCTCCTTCTGAGAAAAAATTAGATGAGAGAAAGTTAAAAGCAAGATGGGGCATACTTCTTTGCAACGCGCAATAGATGTCTTCGGCTGCTTCTACTATATGCTTAACTTGAGCTTCCTTTCCAATATTGAGGGATTCAAGGTGACCGCAGAAGAATCAATGAATCACTGCACGAGTGCTTATTATGATCCTTGTGAGACTATCCACATTAGCTCGGCCCCACCCCTGGCCAATATGTCTTAGGTGTTTTTTAGTGTAGTGTTTCAGGAACTTGTAACTAAGAATGACCTTTTAATCTTATATTGTTGGATACATTCTCTGGGTTATACATATATTATGTAAATTAAGTTTTCTCTACAAAGTTTGAAAATTTGTTGTACGCTCTTTACTTAGTTTTAGTTCTCCTTAATTTTTCTTTGTATGGGCTCGTTTGATTTTCAGCTTATTTCTTTTGATCGAGATCTAGAGATAGCCTCCCTTGAAGGGAGGCTTAATTCTGCTTTGACCGTTGGAGGGGTTGTTAAGGGACCCCGAAGGTGTATATAGGGTCATGTATACAAATAAAATAAAGGCTTTAGAATGCAAAGTTAAAGAATTAGATGAGCAAATTTCAAGGCAAATTAGCGTTGAGAATGCCCCTTCCACAGCTTTAACTCAAGATGCATTCTCGAAACCCAGTGCTGCTCCTACTCCCCCACCTGAGGCAGACCCTTATGTCATTCTTACATGAAATAATAAATTGAAAAATTATTATGAGGTCAAATTCACCGAGTTAAAAGATCATTATAAAAAGGGGCTGGAAACTGCCGTAGTGGCAGCTCACCTGTTACTTCTACTACATAGGAGCTTTTTGGACCTTATACCAAAACAACTGACAAAATAAAGGATTAACATTTGGACGAGGTTGATCAGATCAGAGGAGTGGTTATGAGACGTGTAAATGGCTTAGGAAAAAAATTCAGGTTAGAGTTTGAGGCTCGCCTTGAGTTGTCGCTACATCTCAAGGTAGGTAAGATATGGCTTCCTTGTTGGAGTGGCTTCATAATGAGAAGGTAAGAAGAGTTATGGCAGAAATCGGTGTGAAACATGCAATTGACGTTTTCACTCGCTTTTGGTTGGGGTTTGATCTGACCATCCTGTACCATCATATAGATTATGAATTTGATCTGCATGACTATGGTGGTGCTTAGGCCGGTGCTACTTAGGACCCTTGCCCCGATTATGGCCACGTTGCTCCCAGTGGCTCATCAGTTGTTATCATTGAATTGAATGACCCATCTCCTTTTATCCAACTTAAGGATAGCTCTCCTCTGCCCAACATCGACATCCCGCAGATCATATCATTGAGGAAGGGATATAACCGACTCTTCCTCTGAGTCTTAGTTAGACTTTTGATGTTGTTACGTTTTTTATTGTAGCTTGTCATTTTTCTTTTGCACTTTTAAAGTGTTTGTAGAAGTATGGGTTGTATAAATATAAGCGCAGTATTCAGAGAATATTAACAAGACTAAATAAATATAAGAAAATCGTTGTTTTTTATGTTTACTTGGAAAGCTTTAAGTATTCTCTGGGATCGCATCTGTTTCGATAATTATTGCACGTCCCATGAGTTGTTTCTTTTTTTCCATCTTTGAATTTTTTGTCTACGGAGTTCATGCTTCCTGAGTGCTGCTTTTGGTGTTTAAAACCTATCGTGCGCTAGGCACGGTCTGCCTTACTATTTGGGAATGGGCTGTTGTTTTGACTGTGAAGTCAGGTCGCGTATTTAATAAATTTGTCAACACCCAAAAGTGAATAAAAGATGAGTTAATTAAAAAGTAGCCTCTTCGAAGATGTCCGAAGTCGCTGACATCACAGGTTGAGATGTGCATGATTCAATGTCCATTGTAATTCTTTATTTAATCATTAAATTTGGAGTCATGTAAAATATAGTATAGGGTCGAAATCAATGTGCAATTTTAATATGTAAGTCCAAATATGCTATGCAAGATCAAGGCCGAAGTAAGGTTATAGTCAAAGTTGGATTTGCAAGTCTCAAACTCAAATAAGGTCGATATGATATGCTTGTTCGAGTTCAAAGTCAAATCAAAGTACAAATTATAACCAAAGACAAATATGCTAGTCATAAATTGTAACACACCGAGTTTTTGATATAATTATTCATGAAATTTAATTAGATAAATGAAATAGAATAATGCAAATGTAAGCGATAAGAGGATTGAGACATGAATTAATTAAATAAGGGTCGTGCCTAAATGAACTAATTAATGAGCTTAAGAATGGATTTTTGGTTAATTAAGTCACATAAGGGTATTATTGGAAATTGATGTTCATAACCTCCCCCTTATATATTTTCGTTCCTATTATTTTCTTCCCATTCACGTCATTTTAAAATGCAAACAAAAATATAGAGGAACGGTCGGCCATTAAGAGATCAAGAGGAATTCAAATTAAAGCTAGTTTATCAAGCTTAAAGGAAATCTATCTCAATCCAACCTCCTTATCTAGAGCAAGGTGAATAATAATTCAATCTCTATTTTGTTTTAAATCATATATTCTCAGATTTAAGGGATAAATTCGTTTTTATGATATATTGGATGATGATACGCTTGATTTATGATTTATTTGCTAAAACAAGAATGTTTAAAGGAGTTTATATGGTTTTAGGTCAAAACCGAGATTAAATGATGTTTAAATGCCATGGGAAAATTTTATGTTATGAGAAATATGATTTTGTAGTTAGGTTTTAATTTTGAGATTTTTCCAAGCTATGGAAAGAATAATATGAATTTTCAAAGGAAAATATGGTTATTTGGGTTTATAATTTATTTTCCAAAATATATTGAGAGTTTGGGTCCGAAATTTTACTATGTCAAAAAACATGATTAAAGTGAATTTCTAGAATTTTTGGGGATTTTTTCCAAATTGATTTGCTATGCAAAATAAATTGTTTTAGAAAGGGACTTCTTTGCAAAAATTGGAAGGGCTTGTTTGATTAACATAACCACGGTTTAGATCTGGACTAGCGGCAATTACTTTTGAAAAATAATTTGAAAATGTTAAGGCAACCAATCTAGTGTTGACACGTGGCAGGTTAGAGAAAAATTTACTTAAACAAGAATTAAACCTGGTTTGCTAAGAAGAGTGGTTCCGCCTACTTAGGAAAGCGCCTTTCGACAAAGTAGCTTCCGCCTTCATCCTTGTCTAAACCAACTATGCCAGAATAAATACACAAGGTATCATCATGATGGTACGCGGTGGATTGGAGATAGGCGAAAGGTAAGGTGTCGAAAGCATAGCTTCCGAAAGGGTCGAAACCTTAGTTTGTTTTTAAAAGAAAAGCGCCTACCTATGTTTTGTTCTAATCCTTCGACAGAGTCGAAGCATAAGGTTTCGAAAGAGATTTCAAAAAGGTTTCGAAAGGGTTGCCAATAACTTAAGATTGCTTTCGACTGGGTTCCTTACTTATAAAAGAATGTTTTGAAAGAAGGGATTCTGACCTAGTCGATACCCTGCTACCGTTCTATGGCCTTTCGATGGAGTTGAAGATATCAATGTTTTTGGAAGGTACCTTATTTTATAAAGTTTAAGCCACTTCCTATGGTTTTCGAAAGGGGATTAGGGGTTTCGAAGGTGATGGTTATGAAAGGGGGTTTCGACACCAACCTTCCAATGTTTTACCCAGATGTTTTATGCTTTCAAAAGGGATGGTGCCGATGCCATCAAGTTTTCGCCAATGTTTTTATATTGGTTTTGAATCAGATGCTTTCGACTATATTCACTCTGACCTAAGTAATTTTTAAGAATAAACCCAATGCTTTCGAAAGGGGTACTTTTGATGTTTTTGGAAGGGTTACTCCTAATGGTGTCGAAAGGGGTACATTCAACTGGTTTCGAAGCAAAAGCTTCTAAAGTTAAATGCTAATACTTTATTATATTTGAAAGGTTTCGAAAGGTAGAATTTAAAGTATTATAAGGTTGGAGCCTAATGTTTTTAAGAGCTTTCAAAGGAGGTTATCCTATGAATTCGAAAGCTAGGTTTCGAAGGTATCGAAAGGTTTTATGACCCAAACTCTATTTTTAATGGGAAAACCCATGGCAATTTTAAATGAGTTTTTTATAATGGTTTTAAGAAGAAGCTATCTTTGATAAAGAAATAGGTTAAAGGGACAAGCACCATTGTCCCAGTGGTTAAGTGATTCGACTTTGGTGCGAGAGGTCACAAGTTCGAAACTTGCATAGCGTGATTCGAACATATATTGACATGTGATTCGTGTTATGTTATCCCAATGACATGTTGTATCTAAGTACCATTTCAAAAAAAGAAATAAGTTAAAAGGTTTAACCATGTTTTATTTTAAACCTACAGGAGTGGTATTGCTATATTGTTATGTTGCTTCTTCTAAAATGAATATATTCACTTTATAATGAACCCATAACTGCATTTTGGGGATAAAGGGTAGAGGAATGGGTTAGGTTAACCTAGTAGTGAATATAAATTGAATAAACCCCTGAATGAGTAGAATTGCATCCAGAAGATCAGGTAGACCAGAATATAGGATGCTAAAATATAAAGGAAAGATATTGGAAGAGGCTAATAGGTTTACAGTAAGCTTAGGAAAACTGTATGATATTGGAAGGGGCCAATAGGTTTATAGTTAGCCCATTAAAACTATGTGTAAATGAAGATGTCAGATAGACAGGTACATAATAAGCCCAAGAAAACTATGTTTGGATACTGGCAGGGCCAGTAGGTTTGTAGTTAGCCCATGAAAACTATATCTGAGTGAAATATTGACAAATGTCAATAGGTTCCTAGTCAACCAATGAAAACTAAGGTAAGTAGAAAGGGTATTGGGGTTACCGATAGGTTCCTAGTCAACCCATGAAATCTAGGATAAGCACAAAATTGGAGTTACCAATAGGTTCATAGTGATCCTATGAAAACTATGTAATCAGACAGGGAGTCCTTAAATGTTTAACTGGTTATTAGTCTGCCCATGAAAACTAATAGGTTAATAGTAATCCTAGAAACTATAACTTAGACAGATAGTCTAAATTAAATGGGGATGGGTAATCCAGAATTAATTCAATTGTTTTATCATCATATTACACTATTTTGAACTATTTCAACCATTGTGTATGCAGGAGCACAGTATATGGTTTTATAAAGGTTTTGAGATACTAGTAAGGGGAAACCCATTTCGCTAAGTGGCATGGTCTCACTAGATATCTAAATGATTTGAGATGGTAGATTATTATTCATACCAGGCTTTATAGCTGACTCGAAGTTTACGTTTTCCCCTTAAACTCTCGGGTACTAAACTGATTTTGAGTAGCTTGAGAGTTGAGGTTTTTAGGTATCTCTGAAGACAAATATGCTTCCGAAGACATGCAAGAGGCATGATAACTATTTAGAGATCTCTTTTCTTTTGATTCTGCTGTGCTGATTGTAATGGAAAAGTTGTTATATTGCCTTTATATACTCTGATCATCCCAGGGGGCATCTTCATATGTCGCTCTGGGTGTATGTTGTAATAAATATATTCTCTCTGAACGTGGTTTGCAAACATGGGATTATGTCCTAAATTGGAAATGTTTTGATATGGAATGTGATTATGTTTGAAGTTTAAATTTTTTTCCATATTCATTTGTTTCTGTGTATCAATGAATCTAACAGCGCCGTATTTGGTCATCGAGGATTAATAACTATGGATGACTGCAGCATCCGTAGCCGTTAGTTTTGGGCCTCTAAGTAGGGGGTTGTTACAAGTTGGTATCAAAGCATAGGTTTATGAAACTTTAAAAGAAAGGAAACCCTAAATGTTTTTCAAACATGATCTAATGAATTTGAAAATATGATCGGGGTTTGGGTTAACGCTATAGTAACGTACTTGTATTTGATATATAGTTATATATATATAAGTATGTGTTCCCCTCTCTCTTGGACCGTTCTTCTATATCTTACTAAGGCTCGTATGTAGATTTACGAGAAAGAAGATATGGAAGCCAATGTAGGTGCTGGAAATGCTAATCCAAATGCTGAAGCCAATGTATGTGCTGGAAATCCTCTAGTAGATGCGGGGATGGTATATCAGTTGTTGGCCAATCTTTTACAAGCTGCAGTTCCTGGTAATGTTGGAGGAGCTAATCCTATGGCTTCAATTGGGAATAACTATGCTAAGCTAAGCAAAGACTACACCAGTTTGGGTGGAAAGCCATTTGTTGGAACGAAAGATGCTGTTGAAGTAGAGAATTGTCTACTGAGTTGTGAAAGGATCTGTACTGATTTAGGCTTGGATGATGGGCAAAAGAGAAGGCTAACCTCTAGATAGTTGCAAGGGGCAGTGCTTCACTGGTGTAATAATGTGATCGTCGGAGTTCTGGAGGAGGAGCTGACAAGGGCTGATTTTAGGAGAAGGTTTAAGCAGAGGTTTCTGTCTGAGGTTGCTAAGTCGGCATTAATGAGAAATTTCATTGATCTGGTTCAGGGAGAGATGTCAGTGGTCGAGTATGCTGCTAAGTTTGATGAGCTGTCTCGATATGGATATGCTTTGGTTGACACTGATGCTAGAAGGAATGAAAGGTTCATCCGAGGATTAAGACTTGAGCTTGCTAGGATGACCATGACCCATATCTGAGATCCTTCTAATGTGGTGGTGGAGATGGCCATTCTCCACGAAGAGATGCTTGCTATTTCAGCTAGAGAGACGCCGGTTGAATCCCAGGGTCCTTAGGGAAAGAAGAGGAAATTCTTTAAGAAGATGGGAGCCCAGAAAGGGGATGCTGCCAAGAAGGCAAAGGCTAATTTGGTGTGTTACAAATGTGATAAGAAGGGTCATTATGCAAATGAGTGACAGTCAGGCAAGGGGAAGAAAGCTGCAGACAAGAAGAACGTGAAATGCTTTAACTATAATCAAGTGGGGCATTACAAGAACCAATGTCCATAGCCAGCCAGGGCGAACAAGGGGAAATTTTTGCTGTTGGAACATCATCTATGCCTACTGCAACTGATAAAGGAAATACTATGATGGAAGGTATGTTTTTGATTCAGATTATACTAGTTAGGATACTTTTTGATACCGGTGCATCACATTCATTCATATCCCAGTGTTTGGTTGATAGGTTATGCTTAGAACCCACATACCTTGTTACTTCCTTCAGGGTTGTGAATCCAATAGGAGGGTATGCAACTTTGGGGATAAGATGTGACAAGTTAGAACTTGATTTGTTAGATCATAAATTTTCATGCAGTTTCCATATTTATGATTTCGTAGATTTTGAATCAGTTTGGATATGGATTGGTTGAGGAGGTATGAGGCCAGAATATTCTTCTAGGTTGTGAATCATTGGCTTCAACATTTGGACAGGCTAATGCTAATCCAAATGCTGAAGCCAATGTAGGTGCTGGAAATCCTCCAGTAGATGCGGGGATGGTATATCAGTTGTTGGCTAATCTTTTACAAGCTGGAGTTCCTGGTAATGTTGGAGGAGCTAATCTTGTGGCTTCAATTGGGAATAACTATGCTAAGCTAAGCAAAGACTACACCAGTTTGGGTGGAAAGCCATTTGTTCGAACGGAAGATGCAGTTGAAGTAGAGAATTGTCTACTGAGTTGTGAAAGGATCTGTATTGATTTTGGCTTGGATGATGGGCAAAAAGAGAAGGCTAACCTCTAGACAGTTGCAAGGGGCAGTGCTTCACTGGTGTAATAGTGTGATCGCTGGAGTTCTGGAGGAGGAGCTGACAAAGGCTGATTTTAGGAGAAGGTTTAAGCAGAGGTTTTTGTCTGAGGTTGCTAAGTCGGCATTGATGAGAAATTTCATTGATCTGGTTCAGGGAGAGATGTCAGTGGTGGAGTATGCTGCTAAGTTTGATGAGCTGTCTCGATATGGATATGCTTTGGTTGACACTGATGCTAGAAGGAATGAAAGGTTCATCTGAGGATTAAGACTTGAGCTTGCTAGGATGACCATGACCCATATCTGAGATCCTTCTAATGTGGTGGTGGAGATGGAAATTCTCCATGAAGAGATGCTTGCTATTTCAGCTAGAGAGACGCCAGTTGAATCCCAGGGTCCTTAGGGAAAGAAGAGGAAATTCTTTAAGAAGATGGGAGCCCAGAAAGGGGATGCTGCCAAGAAGGCAAAGGCTAATTTGGTGTGTTACAAATGTGATAAGAAGGGTCATTATGCAAATGAGTGCCAGTCAGGCAAAGGGAAGAAAGCTGCGTACAAGAAGAACGTGAAATGCTTTAACTATAATCAAGTGGGGCATTACAAGAACCAATGTCCATAGCCAGCCAGGGCGAACAAGGGGAAATTTTTTCTGTTGGAACATCATCTATGCCTACTGCAACTGATAAAGGAAAGACTATGATGGAAGGTATGTTTTTGATTTAGATTATACTAGTTAGGATACTTTTTGATACCGGTGCATCACATTCATTCATATCCCAGTGTTTGGTTGATAGGTTATGCTTAGAACCCACATACCTTGTTACTTCCTTCAGGGTTGTGAATCCAATAGGAGGGTATGCAACTCTGGGGATAAGATGTGATAAGTTAGAACTTGATTTGTTAGATCATAAATTTTCAGGCAGTTTCCATATTTTTGATTTCGTAGATTTTGAATCATTTTGGGTATGGATTGGTTGAGGAGGTATGAGGCCAGGATATTCTGCTATGTTGTGAATCATTGGCTTCAGCATTTGGACAGGGTAATGCTAATCCAAATGCTGAAGCCAATGTAGGTGCTGGAAATCCTCTAGTAGATGCGGGGATGGTATATCAGTTGTTGGCCAAACTTTTACAAGCTGGAGTTGCTGGTAATGTTGGAGGAGCTAATCATGTGGCTTCAATTGGGAATAACTATGCTAAGCTAAGCAAAGACTACACCAGTTTGGGTGGAAAGCCATTTGTTGGAACGAAAGATGTTGTTGAAGTAGAGAATTGTCTACTGAGTTGTGAAAAGATCTATACTGATTTAGGCTTGGATGATGGGCAAAAGAGAAGGCTAACCTCTAGACAATTGCAAGGGGTAGTGCTTCACTGGTGTAATAGTGTGATCGCTAGAGTTCTGGAGGAGGAGCTGACATGGGCTGATTTTAGGAGAAGGTTTAAGCAGAGGTTTTTGTCTGAGGTTGCTAAGTCGGCATTGATGAGAAATTTCATTGATTTGGTTCAAGGAGAGATGTCAGTGGTCGAGTATGCTACTAAGTTTGATGAGCTGTCTTGATATGGATATGCTTTGGTTGACACTGATGCTAGAAGGAATGAAAGGTTCATCCGAGGATTAAGACCTGAGCTTGCTAGGATGACCATGACCCATATCTGAGATCCTTCTAATGTGGTGGTGGAGATGGCCATTCTCCACGAAGAGATGCTTGCTATTTCAGCTAGAGAGACGCCAGTTGAATCCCAGGGTCGTTAGGGAAAGAAGAGGAAATTCTTTAAGAAGATGGGAGCCCAGAAAGGGGATGCTACCAAGAAGGCAAAGGCTAATTTGGTGTGTTACAAATGTGATAAGAAGGGTCATTATGCAAATGAGTGCCAGTCAGGCAAGGGGAAGAAAGCTGCAGACAAGAAGAACGTGAAATGCTTTAACTATAATCAAGTGGGGCATTACAAGAACCAGTGTCCATAGCCAGCCAGGGCGAACAAGGGGAAATTTTTGCTGTTGGAACATCGTCTATGCCTACTGCAACTGATAAAGGAAAGACTATGATGGAAGGTATGTTTTTGATTCAGATTATACTAGTTAGGATACTTTTTGATACTGGTGCATCACATTCATTCATATCCCAGTGTTTGGTTGATAGGTTATGCTTAGAACCCACATACCTTGTTACTTCCTTCAGGGTTGTGAATCCAATAGGAGGGTATGCAACTCTAGGATAACAAATCAAGTTAGAACTTGATTTGTTAGATCATAAATTTTCATGCAGTTTCCATATTTATGATTTCATATATTTTGAATCATTTTGGGTATGGATTGGTTGAGGAGGTATGAGGCCAGGATATTCTGCTAGGATGTGGAGATATCTTTGACACATCTTGATAGTCATAACCAAATTATATTCTAAGTAGAGAATTCTGACCGGAGTAGTTGTGCTTTGTTAAGTGCAATGGAAATGGGTAAAGTGCTAAGTCAGGTTTAGATTGCAAGATAATTTGCAGATGTATTTGAGCCAGTCATAGGGCTACCCACGAAACGAGCTATTGAGTTTCGGATAGATCTTGTGCCAAGAGCTGAACCTGTGAGTAGACCACCTAGCAGAATGACATCGACAGAGATGAAGGAATTGAAGGTGCTACTAGTGGATCTTGAAGGAAGAAATTTTATTAGACTAAGCAGTTCGCCTTGGAGAGCGGCCGCGGTATTCGTAAAGAAACCATATGGGTCGTTGAGGATGTGTATCGACTATCTTAAGCTGAACGAAAGGATGATAAAGAATAAGTATCCTTTGCTGAGAATTGATGATCTGTTTGATCAGTTGAGTGGAGCCAGAGTGTTTTCCTAATTGGATTTGGCGATGGGGTTCCATCAGTTGAGAGTGGAAGAGGATAGCATTCCTTTGACTGCATTTCGGACATGATATGGTTCGTATGAGTGGTTAGTGATGCCATTCGGGTTGACAAATGCACCTACTTTCTTTGTGGATTTGATGAATCGAGTCTTACGAGAGTATTTAGATAGATTCATGTTGGTGTTTATAGATGACATTTTGGTATACTCTAAAGATGAGAGAGAGCATGAAGATCATCTTAGAGTTGTGCTAGAGAACCTGGTGTAGAATCAGCTAAAGGCGAAGTTTTCCAAGTGTCATTTTTGGAAGAAAGAGGTTAAGTTTCTTGGTCATGTGGTTTCAGAGAAAGGATTGTCAGTCGATCCAGATAAGATCGAAGCTGTGAACAGTTGGATGAGACCAGAAATGGTGACCGAGATCAGAAGTTTTCTTGGACTTGCTGGCTATTACCAGTGTAACGACCCAGAATTTTGAACAAATTAAATTGAAAATATTTAATAAATTTTAAATATTTGAACGGTAATTTAATTTGAATCCCCAATATAACTTTGAAATTGGCGATTAAATTATAAAATTTAATCTGTTGAATGTTGAATAAAATTTGAATCATCGATTTTAAGTTGAAGAAAAATATTTAAAAAGCTTTTAAAATTAGTATTGATGATACTGAAGATAACAGAAGCTTCAGAATCTAATTTCAAACTATTTCGTTCAGTTTTGAAATTATATCGTTCGTATCGATATTTAAAAATAGCCGTCCGAGGCACAGTCTCGGAATTCGACGAAACCAGTTCCATTGGGTCCGTAATATTGAATTATTGTCGGATTTCAATTTTCGTATTTTTCGGAGTTAATACGCGACCGTACGACGAGTAAACGCGTGAGATTTAAAACGAATTCAATTTGAATTTAACTTTTAAATAATGGGTCAACTGCAACACGTTCTCTTCCTTGAACCACGCAGAGGATTACGGAAGAAAATCGTGCTTCTCCCTGTTAAAAACACGATACCAAATCGTGATGGCCATACTTCATCCAATTTAAATAACCCCCTTCCCTGTATAATTCAAAATAATCTCGTTCATTTGCCAAAGAATCGCCCTCTTCAAATCCTATAACCTCGTCCTCGAATGAAAAAAAAAGAGAATCGAACGTCTTCAATCGGAGGTGGAAGCACGCGAGTTCCTCATTTACGAATGCGAGTGGGATCGCGATTCGTCTCGGCGACAAGGGGTCGAGGGCGAGCGATTTGAAAGCCTGGGAGGTGTCGCGACTTGATGAATTGGTCATTTTGATCGTGGCTCAGTTGAAGGGTGATGTCGGCAAGATGCAGGCGGCACGCGCGCTCGATTTGGGGGAAAGTCGCGACTGAAGGCGCTGTCGTTTTGGAATGCCTGGTCGCAGCGAGGCGTTCGCAAAGGAGTTCGCCCATCTTCATCAAATCGTGGGGCCATGGATGGTCTTCAGTTCGACAAAGCGGCGGGGTGTCGTGATGGTTCGCGGCAGTCGAAATCGTAGAGGGTCAGCGACGTGGAAGGGGAGGCAGTCGCGATGGTGTTGTCGCTAGAGTGGAGTAGCAGGAAGTTAGAGCAGTTGCGATCTCGATTGAATCGGCAAGGAGGTTGAGCTAGGGTTTTGATCCCTGTTCGTCATCGTCAGTGAGGTATAATTCGTTTATGCTTTGCATTTAAAAAAAAAATTAAATCAGTTTTATAAACATATGCAGAGAGAAAAATATATGTGCAGTTTGGAAAAAAAATGTGAGATTTAAAAACAAAAACCTTTTGACAGTGAATATATATATATATATAAAGATGCTGATTGTTTTGAAATAATATGTATATATACACAAATATTTAACTTACTGTTAGATTTTAAATAATGCATTAAGGTGTTTAAATTACTTAATCGATTTATTTAACAATTTAAGAATTTGTTAAAAAGAATTTAGTTTAAAATTTAAAAGTACTAGTTTAAAAACAAATCACTGGTGAATTAAAATTTATCAAATGAAATTTGATTTTCAATTGATTCGAATATTAACAAATTGTATAAAATATTTATACAAGGTTAAAGTCGAGAAAACAAAAAAAAAGGATTGGAATGGATGGCAAAATTAAAAGCTAAGGTGAGATCTTCCTCACTCAAATTGAAAAGTGGAATTTACAGTTATTGATTGATGATTGACTGTTTGGATTTGTGATATTAGATATAGTAGGATATATCTATATATATATAGCAATATATACATATTGGCATATGTATATATTGGATTGATGATTTCCCGCCTCGTACAGCGGATGAGACCCTATTGCGCCGTTAGTAAGCGGATTATTTTTATAAAACCCATATACCGCGATATTCCACCTCGAAGTGGAATTGGTATTGTGCCAACGTCTTTGGATGCAGGGAAACAGGTTGGAGGGATCCAACTGGATTCCTCAACAGTATTTATTTATTTATAGATATTGTGATGTATATTCTGTTATCATATGTTGATATATGATGTTGTTGTTGTGATTGACTAATTGGTGCTGTTGCATCATCGGATTCAGTTTTTGAAGTTTAAAAATAATGACTTTTACTTTAAAAGGATTTTAAAGTAATTTTTGAAAGTAGACGTTTTATTGAATTTTTGAATTGATTTATTTCAAATAAATAAACGTCTAAAATTTTAAAGTTATAAAAGTTAAGATTTTTGTGAAATAAAATCAAAGTGTGATTTTTGAAATAAAAGTTAAGAAATTTATGAAATGGTTTAAATTGGGATTTCAAGTATTATAAACGGTTTATTTAAAAGATGTACAAAAATGGATATTTATAAATTTGAAAATTTAGGTTTGTGACAAAGTGGTATCAGAGCATATGGTTGAGCGACAACCCTGCTCTGTTGGGTGTTACTCATTAGAGATAGAGTCAGTAGTACTCTAGAATGAGTTGAGTGTAATAATAGATATGAGCGCGTATTTGTTAGTAAATATAAAATTATTTTATATTGCGATGATTGGTTTGTTGAGTGGTATATGGATTCTGGTCGGTATTGTCCGTACAACTCTATTGATAGGGATCTCTAAACACTTGAATAGAGCAATTCGACACAGTATTGTTTTAAATAGGGTGAATGAAATAATTTTGCCCAAAACTATTTTTGTATAGAAAAGAAATAATTTTCTATGAATTATCATAGTATATGGTTGCATGGTTGTTAGGAAGTGATAATATTGAAATGTTATCATTATTATATGAAATTGAATACGAAATTGATATCGTAACTCCAAAGTTAAGAAATGAATTCACATACAAATGAAATTTGAGAATATAAATTATAAATGTGATTTGTAATTTGAAACGGAATTCCAGAGAAGTTTTTGGAAAGGTTTTGAAAAGAATTTGAAAATTTTGGAGATTTGGAAAGTTTAAATCTTTTTGATTTGAAAATGGATTTCAAAGGTTTTGAAAAGTATTTTGGAGAGATGAAAGCTCTAAACTCTTTTCGGTCGCTGGAAAATAACTTCGGTAATGACTGCAGCATTATTGATGTCCATTTTCGGGTTTCCAAAAGAGAAATTGCTGCCAAATTGTTTTAAATGGAAGTTGTTTGAAAAATTTGGATTTTATTTTAGAAAATTCAAAAGATAAATTTGAATTGTTTTCAAAAATGGTTTTGAAAAGGTTGAAAAGACTCTGGAATTGAGTATTGAATTATGAAAATAAAATTGTGAATGAATGAATCAATTTGCAATTGCAAGTACATGAATGTAAATTGAATTCGAATTGAAATCCAGTTTAATATAAGTGGTTATAAACCAAAATAGTGAATTGTAAATAAATTTTGGGAGCGAACAAAAGTGAATAAAACTGGAATTGAAACTGAATGTTGAAGACAAATTTGAATAAATGAATTAGAATTTGTGATGAATTAGTAACTGGAACTAATTTAAAATAGTATAGTTGTGAATGAAAGTTAATCGATGAAATTCAATATTCAGAAGTTAAATTGAATCCAAATTAGATTGGAATTGTGAATTGAATTCAAACGAATATGGAATGTAAAATTGTATGAAAAATAGTTATGTAACTTCAATAGTGAAGTAAAAATGTATGAGCAGTTTATATTGAAAATTTGGTAATAGAATTTGCAAATTGGTTTGAATGCTGTAACTAGATATTATGGCTAGTAGAATATACAGGTGTATAAAGGAATTGAGATTTTAATTTTGAAGAGAATTTGAATTGCTCGACAAAAAGATAAGTATTTGAATTTCAAATATGAGATTTGATGATTTCTTCTCTAGCCGCTTGGCTTTTTCTTTTTCTTTTTGAAATCTGAGAGTCCGTGGGGACGTTTTGTAGTCGTGCCGTATTAGCCGCGCAAAGGAGACGCTGGAGAAATTTTTCGAAAATTTCGAGTGTTAGAAAAAATTTTAAGAAAATTTTGAAAGTTTAAATTTGAATTTGAATTTAAATTTGAAAAGAGAAGTTAAATAATATTGTTTGAAAACTATGAAAGGTTTGGAAAACTAGTTGAAATAATAATGAATCTTTAGTAGGAAGATTTGTTTTGATAAATTGATAAAACTATTGGATTGTGAAAAATAGTAGACGAGTTAAGGACCATTTTTCCTAACTTGTAATTTCGAGGACGAAATTCTTTTAAGGGGGGAAGTCTGTAACGACCCAGAATTTTGAACAAATTAAATTGAAA
Source organism: Allium fistulosum (assembly GCA_030737815.1). Classification (NCBI taxonomy): domain Eukaryota; kingdom Viridiplantae; phylum Streptophyta; class Magnoliopsida; order Asparagales; family Amaryllidaceae; genus Allium; species Allium fistulosum. The sequence continues at coordinate 1,421,916,593 of CM060901.1, forward strand.
ATATTTAATTAATTTTAAATATTTGAACGGTAATTTAATTTGAATCCCCAATATAACTTTGAAATTGGCGATTAAATTATAAAATTTAATCTGTTGAATGTTGAATAAAAATTTGAATCATCGATTTTAAGTTGAAGAAAAATATTTCAAAAGCTTTTAAAATTAGTATTGATGATACTGAAGATAACAGAAGCTTCAGAATCTAATTTCAAACTGTTTCGTTCAGTTTTGAAATTATATCGTTCGTATCGATATTTAAAAATAGCCGTCCGAGGCATAGTCTTGGAATTCGACGAAACCAGTTCCATTGGGTCCGTAATATTGAATTATTGTCGGATTTCAATTTTCGTATTTTTCGGAGTTAATACGCGACCGTACGACGAGTAAACGCGTGAGATTTAAAACGAATTCAATTTGAATTTAACTTTTAAATAATGGGTCAACTGCAACACGTTCTCTTCCTTGAACCACGCAGAGGATTACGGAAGAAAATCGTGCTTCTCCCTGTTAAAAACACGATACCAAATCATGATGGCCATACTTCATCCAATTTTAAATAACTCCCTTCCCTGTATAATTCAAAATAATCTCGTTCATTTGCCAAAGAATCGCCCTCTTCAAATCCTATAACCTCGTCCTCGAATGAAAAAAAAAAGAGAATCGAACGTCTTCAATCGGAGGTGGAAGCACGCGAGTTCCTCATTTACGAACGTGAGTGGGATCGCGATTCGTCTCCGCGACAAGGGGTCGAGGGCGAGCGATTTGAAAGCCTGGGAGGTGTCGCGACTTGATGAATTGGTCATTTCGATCGTGGCTCAGTTGAAGGGTGATGTCGGCAAGATGCAGGCGGCACGCGCGCTCGATTTGGGGGAAAGTCGCGACTGAAGGCGCTGTCGTTTTGGAATGCCTGGTCGCAGCGAGGCGTTCGCAAAGGAGTTCGCCCATCTTCATCAAATCGTGGGGCCATGGATGGTCTTCAGTTCGACAAAGCGGTGGGGTGTCGTGATGGTTCGCGGCAGTCAAAATCGTAGAGGGTCAGCGACGTGGAAGGGGAGGCAGTCGCGATGGTGTTGTCGCTAGAGTGGAGTAGCAGGAAGTTAGAGCAGTTGCGATCTCGATTGAATCGGCAAGGAGGTTGAGCTAGGGTTTTGATCCCTGTTCGTCATCGTCAGTGAGGTATAATTCGTTTATGCTTTGCATTTAAAAAAAAAATTAAATCAGTTTTATAAACATATGCAGAGAGAAAAATATATGTGCAGTTTGGAAAAAAAATGTGAGATTTAAAAACAAAAACATTTTGACAGTGAATATATATATATATAAAGATGCTGATTGTTTTGAAATAATATGTATATATACACAAATATTTAACTTACTGTTAAATTTTAAATAATGCATTAAGGTGTTTAAATTACTTAATCGATTTATTTAACAATTTTAGAATTTGTTAAAAAGAATTTAGTTTAAAATTTAAAAGTACTAGTTTAAAAACAAATCACTGGTGAATTAAAATTTATCAAATGAAATTTGATTTTTCAATTGATTCGAATATTAACAAATTGTATAAAATATTTATACAAGGTTAAAGTCGAGAAAACAAAAAAAAGGATTGGAATGGATGGCATAATTAAAAGCTAAGGTGAGATCTTCCTCACTCAAATTGAAAAGTGGAATTTACAGTTATTGATTGATGATTGACTGTTTGGATTTGTGATATTAGATATAGTAGGATATATCTATATATATATATATAACAATATATACATATTGGCATATGTATATATTGGATTGATGATTTCCTACCTCGTATAGCGGATGAGACCCTATTGCGCCGTTAGTAAGCGGATTATTTTTATAAAACCCATATACCGCGATATTCCACCTCGAAGTGGAATTGGTATTGTGCCAACGTCTTTGGATGCAGGGAAACAGGTTGGAGGGATCCAACTGGATTCCTCAACAGTATTTATTTATTTATAGATATTGTGATGTATATTCTGTTATCATATGTTGATATATGATGTTGTTGTTGTGATTGACTAATTGGTGCTGTTGCATCATCGGATTCAGTTTTTGAAGTTTAAAAATAACGACTTTTACTTTAAAAGGAGTTTAAAGTAATTTTTGAAAGTAGACGTTTTATTGAATTTTTGAATTGATTTATTTCAAATAAATAAACGTCTAAAATTTTAAAGTTATAAAAGTTAAGATTTTTGTGAAATAAAATCAAAGTGTGATTTTTGAAATAAAAGTTAAGAAATTTTTGAAATGGTTTAAATTGGGATTTCAAGTATTATAAACGGTTTATTTAAAAGATGTACAAAAATGGATATTTATAAATTTGAAAAATTGGGATTATATGACAAGTTTCTATAAGTGTTAAAATGAATTATAAATTGGGATTTCATAAGTTAATGGAATCTGAAAGTTTTAGATTTTGTGAAGTTTAAAAGAACGATTTCTTTTAAAATAAATGAATTGTAAGTTATTAACTTATAAGATGGACCTTTGGTATATACATTGAGTTATAAATTGAATAGGTCATTAAAGAAGATTTATAAATCGAATTGTTAATAAAGAAGATTTATTAAATTGAAGTCGTTAGAAAATAGAAATAGAATTTATAAACGTTGTTTTATAAATTCGAAATCAATTGAATTTGATAAATTAAATGTAGGAGGTTATTAAAGAAGATATATTCGCGATTTTGGATAGCGAATTATTATTGAAATAAAATGTGTAGAGATGATTGAAATTTGGTTAAGTGAATTATATTCACGATTTTGGACAGTGAATATATTATTAAATAAAAATGGATTTATTTTTGAAGAAGTGATATTAAAAAAATGAAGTTAAACATTTTAAAGATGTTTTAAAATGTATTATGAATCGAAAGCATAGATTTCAACGTTCATTGTTGAAATAGGCGTTTTCGAAAATATAAGGAAATGGTGGACTATAACACTGTTGTTATAGTAAATTATTTTCGGAAGGAAATGTTTTATATAGTATTGGGATTTACATATCTATCTAAAATCCAAATCCCTATACTAGTGATTTTTGGGTCGTCGTAACGATGTTTTACGTAACATTCGTTTTGACTCAAATAAATGTTGTTATAGTTAATGATTTCCTTAAAGAATGAGTATATACTTAATTTGATTTAAGTATATCGAATATTTTCAAGTGTTGAAAATAAAATAGATTTGTGAACTACTTATTATTAAATAAGTATGGAATTGCTTTTCCAATATGAAATGAACGTTTTGAGAATTTATCTTCTTAAACATAAATTGAAATTGAATATTTGAAATCGATTTAAAAATCGTATATCAGTAGATATTTTGAAAATATAAATTCACTATGGAATTTATAAAGGAAAGGGAAACTGTTTAGAAAAATAAACGTGGATTTATTTTTGAAGTGTGGAAATTTTATATATCTAGTAAAGATATTTTTGAAGATAAATAATTTGGGAAAATTATTTGGAATCTGATGATGTTGCGCATCTTTATTGATAGTTAAATAACCGACTATCAATAATTACCTTGAATGGTATTTGTTGTGAATTGGATGAATTTGAATGCCACACTTATTTTTGAATAATCGCTCACTATTCGGGTTAGCCGGGAAAGGACCATGGGGTCGTATAACCCATTCCGAATATGTGATACGTCGTTATGCATTGCATTCGAAGACCGGTGTTGAAGACCGGATATTTTTGAAAACGGAAGGATTACCGTCGAGTTACTCTACATCGGCTGATCTCCGATTTAGAGGTTTTATCACCCTTAGTGACGGGAAGTCCGGACGTGATTAGAAAATTATCCGGATGTGCAAGGGCTTCGTGAGAAGTGCCTTCGGTTCTGTTCGATCCCGGAACAGACTTGTATGGATTGTGTGTCTGACGTTACAGATTGAGATATAAAGCTGATTTCTTTCAAATACATTTCTGTTGGTGGCGGAGAATTTATTCTCTTAGCTTAACACCCTTCTTTGAGACGTACGAGCTCAGAGGTTATGTAGTTGAAATTTATCGGCAATATACTCCCAATTTGGTAACGTGGCATACTGAGTGTTGCTGTGAAATGATCAGTGTTTGATCATTTGCGATATGATCATTTGTTTGATCTTATATCTTTGTGATCATAGGTTGATCATTTGTTTGACCCGAAGCATGGCTTTGTAGAAAGCGTAGCTTTGTGGACGAGACTTCGTCGAGCCTCACACCCTGGAAATGGTCAAAACAGGAAGAATGCGGCAAGGTTCTAGGGAGTAGCGCCCCTTAGTGTATGTCATTCCTTCTGGATAAAGGTGGTATCATGGTATGGAGCCCAGATACTTAACCTCTGTAGTTGCTGCAAATTTATTACTTTGTGGTTGTTGCGAATCGGGGATCCTCGGGAAGATCGGTGACGATCAGGGGATGGCATACGCGTGTCAGTAGTTACCTATTTTTGCAGAGGTAACCCGGCCTTGTGTTGGCAGAGATCTAACCGTAACGTTAGGTTCTCGGGTCGTCTATTCCAAGGACGTACCCATCGTGGCATAGGAAGTTCCTTGGCCTGATCATTTGTTGGAAATCCAAAGAAACAATACGAGCCTTGTACGGTTTTAGTTGTAGAACCTATCATTCACTTATGGTGGCGCCCCACTGTTTGGATGGTAGCTATAGTAGGCATAGTTCGAAATGTCTATGCTGGCTAAGATTTATATTCTACTTTCGAAATGTTTTCCACTATGCACTAATAATAATTTCCAAAATGATTTGATTTTGCGTAGTAAGCATCTTTGACTAACATAAGAAGAAATCTCCTCCAAGTCTGCGTTTGCATTGTGTGTGTGGTGGGAGGTCTTATGGTAGTTTCATTTTCCAAAAGCATTTCGAATTTGACTTTAAAATTATCCCGTTTTTGTTTTAAAGAATAAACTGTTTTACGATCTCACACCAGTCACCATGACTGACTCGGAGTTTATTGTTTCCCTTCTAAACTCTGGGTGCCCACCAATTTCCACACGGGCAGTCTAGAGTTATGTTATCAGGATATTCTGGATATTCTAGAGCTTTGGAAGCAAGCTGGATGGCGTAACGTATCACCTACACTTTGTATTATTCCGCTGTGTATTCTGTATGAGGACAAGTTATATAACTGTCCATTGTTGTATATTGACTCTGATGATTGATGTATGTATAAACTGATATAGCTCTTTGTTTTAAAAGACTAGTGTTTATCTATTATATATTATTCCGCTGCGATGTGTAAGATTCTGATATTGTTTTCTGTTTCTATTGTTGTTCTGTTGTTCTTTTCTTCTTCTTCTACTCTTTTCTTCTTCTTCTACCTTTTTCTTCTTTTTAAAACCATCACTATTCGAGTTTCCGGCCCTCGATTGCTCGGCAGTCGATAAAGTGAGTATCGATGTCGAATTTTCGAAAGTCGAAAATTTGGGTTTGTGACAACCAGAGATTCATCAAAGATTTCTCACGAATAGCAGTGCCTTTGACTAAGCTTACTAGGTAGGAAGTGAAGTTTGTTTGCTTCGACAAATGTGAGGAAGCATTCCTTAAGTTAAAGCATTTGTTGACTAATGCTCTAGTGTTAGTAGTTCCAGATAGTAACCAAGGGTTGGTGGTATACACAGATGCGTTTGGGACTGAATTGGGACTGGTGTTGATGCAGAAGGGCAAAGTCATTGCTTATGCATCTAGGCAGCTTAGACCGCATGAAGTAAGATATCATACTCATGACTTGGAATTGGCCGCGGTGATTTTTGCCTTGAAGATTTGGAGGCATTATCTCTTAGGAGAGAGATTTGAGTTGTATACCGATCATAAGTCTTTAAGATATCTATTCTCTCAGAAAGAGTTGAATATGCAACAACATAGGTGGTTGGAATTTTTGGCTGCTTTTGATTTTGGTATAGAATACACCCTAAGGAAAGGTGATAAAGTAGCATATGCCCTTATTAGAAGACATCAAAATGTAGCGTTGGCTATGTTGGTAGAGTGGAAAGATCTAGAAGCTTTGGCCAGTTATGGTGTGCAGTTAAGATCGACTGCTAGTTCTAGTCAGAGTACTGCCATATTGTCCTGTTTAGAAGTTCGACCAGTGTTGATTGAGAGAATTGCTTCTAAGCAGAAGGAGGATCCATTATTAGCTGAGAGGATCAAAAGGCTTGAGGTTGGAACCGAGGTCGATGATTTGAAAGATTTTTGTCTTGACCAGAAAGGATGGATGAGAAAGAAGAGACGGTTATGTGTTCCAGATGTAGAGAACTTGAGAAGAGAAGTTCTTGAGGAATGTCTTCGATCCAAGTTTACGATTCATCCTGGAGGGACCAAGATGTATCAAGATATGAAGAGGAGCTTCTATTGGGAAGGCATGAAGAGGGATGTTTGCTTGTGGGTTAGGCAGTGTGTAAACTATCAACAAGTGAAAGCCGAACATCAGAAACCATGTGGGTTACATCAGCCTTTAGAGATTCCAGTTTGGAAATGAGATTCGATATCCATGGATTTTATAGATGGGTTTTCAAGGTCAGGGAGTGGAAATGAGAGTATATGGGTTATCGTGGACATGCTGACCAAGGATGCCCATTTCATTCCAGTAAAGTCGACCAGGACGACACCAGTTTTGGAAAAGTTATTCATAAAGAACATAGTTAGACTTCATGGAGTTCCTAGTAGCATAGTCAGCATGCTTTATTCACTAGTGAATTCTGGAAGAGTCTATAGGATGTATTAGGCACTAAGCTCAAGATGAGTACCGCATATCACCCAATGACAGATGGGCAGACAGAGAGAGTCAATAAGATACTCGAGGATTTGTTGAGGACTTGTGTGTTGGATTTTGGTGGATCTTGGGAGGATCACCTACATTTTATTGATTTTTTCTACAATAATAGTAACCGAACTAGTATAGGAATGGCGCCTTTTGAAGTTTTGTATGGAAGGCCATGCAAATCCCATGCATGTTGGTTAGAGACAAGAGACAGATTGGTCTTAGGTCCAGATTTGGTAAGGGAGGCATCATAAAAGATTGAGTTAATCCAAGAACGGATGAAGGAAGATCAATCCAGACAGAAGAGTTACATAGATAAGAGGCGTAAAGACCTAGAGTTCTCAGTGGGAAACAGGGTATTCGTCAAGGTATCGCCGATGAAGGGTGTGGTATGGTTTGGAAAGTCGGGAAAGTTGGCCCGAGATATGTTGGTCCATTCCAGATTATAGAAAGAATTGGAGAGCTCGCATACAGATTTGAGTTGCCGAGCAATACGGCAGGCGTCCATAATGTGTTTCATCTATCTCATCTTTGTAAGTATGTGCATGATCCAGAGGCCACCATTCCTCAAACAGAGTTGGAGGACTTGGTAGTAGAGCCTGATTTGACTTTTGTAAGACAACCAGTTCAGGTTGTTGCGAGAGACGAGAAAAGATTGAGAAACAAGACAGTCAAGTTGGTGAAAGTTCAATGGAGCAACAACGAGAAGGACTGTACTTGGGGAGACATAGGTCAAGATTCGAGATACTTATCCTGATCTGCTTTGAGGGTATGTCTATATTAGATTTATATAGATATTTCCTAGTCAGGTAGACAAGTATGGTTGTTAGGAGTCATTACAGATGATTGCTATGTTTAGTATTTAGTCCTTACTGAATTTCGAGGACGAAATTCTTTAAGAAGGGGAGCCTGTAACACCCCTAATTATTTATATCATTATTCAGGAGATTTAATTAGATAAATTAAATAGAATAATGTAAATGTAAGTGATAAGGGGATTGAGACTTGAATTAATTAAATAAGGGTCGTGCCTAATGAACTAATTAATGAGCTTAAGAATAGGTTTTGTTTAATTAAGTCACATAAGGGTATTATTGGAAATTGCCATCCATAACCACCCCCTTATATATTTTCGTTCCCACTATTTTCTTCCCATTCACGTCATTTTATAACACAAATAAAAATATAGAGGAATAGCCGGCCATTAAGAGATAAAGAGGAATTCAAATTAAAGCTAGAAAATCAAGCTTAAAGGAAATATATCTCACTCCAATCTCCTCATCTAGAGCAAGGTGAATAATAATTCCATCTCTATTTTGTTTTAAATCATATATTCTCGGATTTAAGGGATAAATTCGTTTTTATGATATATTGGATGATGATACGCTTGATTTATGATTTATTTGCTAAAACAAGAATGTTTAAAGGAGTTTATATGGTTTTAGGTCAAAACTGAGATTAAATGATGTTTAAATGACATGGGAAAATTTTATGTTATGAGAAATATGATTTTGTAGTTAGGTTTTAATTTTGAGATTTTTCCAAGCTATGGAAAGAATAATATGAATTTTCAAAGGAAAATATGGTTATTTGGGTTTATAATTTATTTTCCAAAATATATTGAGAGTTTGGGTCCGAAATTTTACTATGTCAAAAAACATGATTAAAGTGAATTTCTAGGGTTTATGATTTATTTGATTTAAACAAGAATGTTTAAAGGATTTTTATAGGGTTATAGGTCAAAATCGAGATTAAATGATGTTTAAATGTCATGGGAAAATTTTATGTTATGAGAAATATGATTTGGAGTTGGGTTTCAATTTTGAAAATTTTCCAAGCTATGGAAAGATTATTATGAATTTTAAAAGGAAAATATGGTTATTTGGGTTTATAATTTATTTTGGAAAATATATTGAGAATTTGGGTCCGAAATTTTGATATGTTAGATAACATGATTAAAGTGAATTTCTAGAATTTATGGGGATTTTTTCAAAGTGATTTTCTATTCAAAATAAATTGTTTTAGAAGAGGGACTACTTTACAAAAATTGGTGGGCTTGTTTGATTAACTTAACCATGGTTTAGATCTAGATTAGCGGCAGTTATTTTTGAAAAAAAAATTGAAAAAGTTAAGGCAACCAATCTGGTGTTGACACGTGGCAGGTTAGTTAGAGAAAAGTTTACTTAAACCAGAATTAAACCTGGTTTGCTATGAAAAGTGGTTTCGCCTACTTAGGAAAGCGCCTTTCGACACAGTAGCTTCAACCTTCATCCTTGTTGAAACCAACTATGCCGAAACTAATACACAAGGTATCATCATGATGGTACATAGTGGATTGGAGATAAGCGAAAGGTAAGGTGTCGAAAGCATAGCTTCCAAAGGGGTCGAAACCTTGGTTTGTTTTTAAAATAAAAGTGCATGCCTATGTTTTGTTTTAAGCCTTCGACAGAGTCGAAGCATAAGGTTTCGAAAGAGGTTTCAAAAAGGTTTTAAAAGGGTTGCCAATAACTTAAGATTGCTTTCGACTGGGTTCCTTACTTATAAAAGAATGTTTTGAAAGAAGGGGTTCCGACCTAGTCGATACCCTCCTACCGTTCTATGGCCTTTCAATGGAGTTGAAGATATCAATGTTGTCGGAAGGTACCTTGTTTTATAAAGTTTAAGCCACTTCCTATAGCTTTCGAAAGGGGATTAGGGGTTTCGAAGGTGATGGTTTTGAAAGGGGTTTCAACACCAACCTTCCAATGTTTTACCCAGATGTTTTATGCTTTCAAAAGGGATGGTGCCGACGCCATCAAGTTTTCCCCAATGTTTTTATATTGGTTTCGAATCAGATGCTTTCGACTGTATTCACTTTGACCCAAGTAATGTTTTAAGTATAAACCCAATGCTTTCGAAAGGGGTACTTTCAATGTTTTCGGAAGGGTTACTCCCAATGGTGTCGAAAGGGGTACTTTCAACTGGTTTTGAAGCTAAAGCTTCTAAAGTTAAATGCTAATACTTTAATATATTTGAAATGTTTGAAAGGTCGAATTTAAAGTATTATAAGGCAGGAGCCTAATATTTTTAAGAGCTTTCGAAGGAGGTTATCCTATGAAGTCGAAATTTAAGTTTCGAAGGTATCAAAAGGTTTTATGACCCTAACTCTATTTTTAAAGGAAAAACCCATTGCAATATTAAAGGAGTTTTTATAATGGTTTTGAGAAGAAGCTATCTTTGATAAAGAAATAGGTTAAAGGGATTAACCATGTTTTATTTTTAAACCCATAGGAGTGGTATTGCTATATTGTTATGTTGCTTCTTCTAAAATGAATATATTCACTTTATAATGAATCCATAACTACTTTTTGGGGATAAATGGTAGGAGAACCAGTTAGTTAATCTAGTAGTGAATATAAATTGAATAAACTCCTGAATGAGTAGAATTGCATCCAGGAGGTCAGGAAGACCCGAATATAGGATGCTAAAATATAAAGAAAGATATTGGCCGGGGCTAATAGGTTTATAGTAAGCCCATGAAAACTATATGATATTGGCAGGGCCAATAGGTTCATAGTTAGCCCACGAAACTATGTATAAAAGGTGTAAAGGAAGATGTCAGATAGACAGGTTCATAGTAAGCCCATGAAAACTATGATTGGATACTGGTAAGGCTAGCAGGTTTGTAGTTAGCTCATGAAAACTATATATGGTTGAAATATTGACATATGTCAATAGGTTCCTAGTCAAACTATGAAAACCAAGATAACCAGAAAGGATATTGGGGTTACCAATAGGTTCCTAGTCAACCCATAAAAACTAGGATATAAGCAATATTTGAGTTACCAATAGGTTCATAGTGATCCCATGAAAACTATGTAATCGGACAGGAAGTCCTTAAATGTTTAACCGGTTTTTAGTCTGCCCATGAAAACTAATAGGTTAATAGTAATCCTAGAAACTATAACTGAGACAGATAGTCTAAATTGAATGGTATCTAGAATTAATTCAATTGTTTTGCATATCATCATATTATACTGTTTTGAATTGTTTTAACCATTGTGGATGTAGGAGCACAGTATATGGTTTTATAAAGGTTTTGAGATACTAGTGAGGGGAAACCCGTTCCGCTAAGTGGCGTGGTCTCACTAGATATCTAAATGATTTGAGATGGTAGATTGTTATTCATACCAGGCTTTATGTCTGACTCGAAGTTTATGTTTCCCCTTAAACTCTCGGGTACTCAACTGATTTTGAGTAGTTTGAGAGTTGATGTTTTCAGGTACCTCTTAAGACGAATAAGCTTCCGTAGACATGCAGGAGGCATGATAGCTATTTAGAGATCTCTTTTCTTTTGATTCCGTTGTGTTGATTGTAATGGCAAAGTTGTTATATTGCCTTTATATACTCTGATCATCTCAAGGGGCATCTTCATATGTCGCTTATGGCATATGTTGTAATAAATATATTTTCTCTGAACGTGGTTTGCAAACATGGGATTATGTAATGAATTTGAAATGTTTTGATATGGAATGTGATTATGTTTGAAGTTTAATTTTTTCCATATTCATGTGTTTCTATGTATCAATGAATCTAACACCGCCGTATTTGGTCCCCGAGGATTAATAACTATGGATGACTTCAGTATCCGTAGCTATTATTTTTGGGCCTCCAAGTAGGGGGTTGTTACATAAATCATAGTCCATAGGCTATGCGGTTGTTTGATTTCTAATTCCTTATGTGTACAAGGTTCGAACAGTATGATAGGCTCTAAGAATCCACAAAGCAATTTAGGGTTTGCAAAGTTGAAAAGGTTGAAAATATGAGAAATGCAATAGGAGAATTCGTCTAAAATGCAACCCCTAGGTCCATATATATAGAGGTGGCGCAACTCTACTTCACCTCTCATGTCTTCGGCAGGGTCAGCCTCAGCGTGCTTGACTTTGACAGTGTCAATCTGACCTTAGTCTTCATGGCTAAATGTCATATGTAAGAGGCAGCATTGTCTCACTTTTAATGTCTTCGAAGTTGATGTCCGCTGGTATTGGCATAGAATAATATCACCAAAGTGCTGTGAAACATGATGATCGCTTTCTGTAATGTGAAGGTCTTTTCCATGGTTGATGATGAGCCTGTCGCTATGTTTTGGGCCTTTGTTTTACTCTTTTAGCGGAGACATGCAAAGACTACAAGTTGCGGAGTTGACGGCTTTCATTATGTCGGTCGAAGTCTTTTTAGAGTGGGTAATGGCTTCGATGAAGGTAACCATAAATCAATATCAAGGTCTTTATGGATATCGATAGAACACCACTTGTATGGATCATGCAAGGTCTTCGATGTGCGGCAAATAGATGATGTGCGATGTGATCATTAACGAAGAGTGGCATAGCTCTGTGTTTTTTTAATATCATCATAGAACGGTCTTTGGCGTCATTGTCGAACAACATCTTCGAAGTGCTCATTTGGTGCAATTTTGGCAACATGCAATGCGATATGTTGTTGAAGTGAAATACCCTACCTCTTTGTTATTGGTCTATAAGTGTCTTACTAATTTCATGTCTTCATCAATAGTTATGGCATGCGATGTGACTAGGATGCAATTACTCATATTAGCACTATCACTTCAACGATGGTGATGGCTTTCGAAGTCATGGCACATCGAACCTCTTTGATGAGAATTGCAGTAGTAGCACATGTCTTTGAGAATGACGAGGGAAGGCGATGTGATCAAAGAGCGGCTCTACATTTTCGAACTCACTCGTTTGTATAATGGTCTAATCACTTCGCCTTATAATGAGTTTCATCATCATCTCCTTAGCGCTTTGAATCAGGAACCATATTCTTCTGCGAAATTATGTGGATAACATTTGCCCTCCTGAAGTGTAGTAGAAGCATTGACTTTCAAGTAAACAATCTCAAACATATTACTTGCCACCTTTTGAACCTATTTAATTTAGTGTCATTCTATTTTCTTCTAGTAGACGGACGGAGGGTTAGACAAGAAACTCTTCAAAAGATTAGTATGGGCTACGAAGCTTTACTTCTCAAGCTAATCCTTCTTTAATTGTCGGAGATTGGCTTTCAATATTGAGTTACTTCGAATGCATTGCTCAACTCGCTTTTCAGAGCTTCAATTTGGTGCAAGATGATATTCAACACATGGCTAGTTTTCTCATTGTAGTTTTTATCTCTAAACCTTGAACTTACTTTAATGATGGATTAGTGATTCTAGATATTAACAATACATTTAACAGAAAATTAGAAGAAATTCTTGTACTAATTTTGAAAAAAGGTTAGGAAACCATTTGACGATAAGGAGGTTGGGAATTTAGTACGTCATCTAATGATAAGAAATCCAAAATTCCATCTTCTGGCAGTTAGAAGTTCAGAACATTATCCGGTAATAAGAAGACCCAAAACCATATGGTAATAAAAAATCTAGAATATCCTCTGATAATAAGAAATCCAGAATCCCATTTGATAATAAAAAGGACAGAAAACTCTCCTGTAATAAGAAATCCAGAATTCCATCTGATAATACGAGAAGACTAAAAATCCATATCTCTTAATAATAGAACACCGAAAATCCCTGTCTAATAGCAATAGAAGGCCAGAAATATAATCCAATAATAATATGAAAACTTAAATTCCACAAGAAAACCAGAAATTCAATAGGAAATCCAAACACCACCAAGAAAACCAGGAATTCAATCATCAAGAAATCTGAAATTCAATCAAGAAACTTAATCAAAAGCTTGCCATAATTTTGCTGTAACGCCCCACTCTGAGACCCACATTAGCAATGAGTATTACAAGGTAATACCGTATGCTAATATGGAGAATAGAGGTGGATAGGAGCGACCATCTATAGCCTTGTCTTAACTATCTACTAAATACGTCGAAAAATGTAGCATTTTTCTTCATGTGGTTCGACATATCCAATAGATATTTAATACAAAACTATAATGGCTATAAGATCTAACAGAACAAAATATAACAACTCAAATGTAAAACACATCACAGATCAGTAGATCATCACAGACATACACACATATACAGATACATCACAGAGTATACAAAATGATACATGTCAAGTGGTATAGCAGCCACAATATACAGGCAAGCCAAAAGAATATACATATCAGAGTTACAACCAAAAAGGACTACACAAAAAGCTATAACAAAAGGAGCTAGCAGAATAGTCCATGCAAAAGAAGAATAGGCTAAGTCCAAATGTACCTAACCTGAAACACCTCGGTCTGACCGAATATAAAAATACATGGGTCAGGCTAGCTAAATAAATCAGTTAGATAAGCTAAATGATAATGAACATGCAAGGTCATAAAGTACCACAATAATCACTAAAAGAGATAATAGGATCATCTAACAAAAGAAGAATCATAACAAGCCTCGTATCATTGGCAACTCAATAAACAAAGGATATGAATATCCCAAATCAAGCCAAAAAGGCAAATAACAAATACCAATGAAGGTAACACAAGTTTCCACAAGGTAATCGCTATATATCATGTGGTTCAAAGGACCTACCCCGAAAGACGATACTCTAGGGAAATATAAATATCAAAGAAACAAATGATGCATGTGCTCAGTACTGTATAAACAAGGATCCACAAGACCGAAGGCCACAAAACCAAGTATCTCTCGAGCGGTGACGAAGGACCAACCCCAAAAGCGATACTATATGGTAACAAACCCGAAGGCAACAAACCCGAAGGCACAAACCCGAAGGCAATAAACCCGAAGGCACAAACCCGAAGGCAACAAACCATAGTGGCGAAGGTCCGGAGGCCCAGTACTGTACACCACTAACTGGCAATATGTGTCACAAACCCCTCGTATAGGAACCCGCAAAGTGTTAACTTGTTCAAACCCACTGTCGAATATTGAGTCGCAGCTTGTTTTAAATGGATAATACTTGGTGTAATTTCTGTCATTCCGATGTTTTCTTGATATTTCTTTATGGATTTCTTTCTACATCGATGCTTGTGGAAGTGGTCTCGGTGCTGTTCTTATGCAGAAGGGTCAGGTAATTTTGTGCGTTTATCTGATCATTTAATTCTCCTCCCTCTTCGCTCGAAGTGCAAAATTGTGTGTTTTATATAGAAATTAAGTTGAAGAAAACGTGTTTTAGGAACGTTTCGAAATCGCTTTAGAAATTGCCTTTGAAATTCTCTTATTATAGAGTATATAATTTTTATACTAAAAAAATAATATATAATAATAATTTCAAAAGCCCATTTATTTGAAAAACATTTTAAAACACATTATAAAACCTGTGTATGAAATCCAGAAAGAAATATCAAGAAAACATCGAAATTACGGAAATTACACCAAGTATTATCTGTTTAAAAAAAGCTGCGACTCAATATTCGGCAGCAGGTTTGAACCAGTTAACAGTGTCAAAATGACTTGAAATTTTGTTAAAATTTTCTTTTACCTTTAAAAAAATTCAGAAACTCATCAGAAAGTCGTCTAGTAATAGTAATTTGAGTAAACTTAAGCAATAGATTTGCAATTTCGTTTGACACTAATTTTGTAGTCCTACCTAAAATGCTACATCAAATGCTTTACCGTGGACTAATACTTCAAATAGTGATGGAGATTCTCGTTATCTAAAGGAATGCTTCTTGTTAGGAGATACATAGTTGTTAAGGTGTTCATTATTTATTATTGTTATCACTATTATTATATGGAGCCAAGTAGTTCTGTTCAACCATTTAGCCGTTCAGCAAAGTAATTACATTCAGCTATTCAATCGTTCAGCTTGTAGTTTCGTTCGACCATTCAACCGTTCAGCAGGTAGTTTCGTTCAACCATTCAGCTTTTATGCCATTAAGCCATTCAGCAGGTAGTTCTATTTGATTATTTGTTCATTCAGCAAGTAGTTCCATTCAGTTGTTTAGCCGTTCAGCAGGTAGTTTCGTTCGATTGTTTAGTTGTTTAGCGGGCTTAATTAGTTTATTGTTACTTATTATATATAGACCTTGCTTTAAAGGTTTCCTTATTTTTATGCCTGGACTAGATTTATTAGAAATCTGCTCTAATCTATTCCTTGAATGAAGCTATTCTTTGCTTTCTAATAAGGATTTGCTCTTTGCTTAATTCCCTTTGTCTCTTCATCGGTCTTTAGATTCTTTCATATCTTTTATCTTTGTTTCCTTTCGGTGTTTGGACATATTAATCTCCTTTTCTTCTTGGCCCTTCTTGAGGTTTACCTTTACTTTGGGTTGTGAACATCTTCCTCCATTTACTTTTTTGTGCCCCTCCTTGGGCTTTGACTTGCTTGAGCCATGGACATCTTTGTCCATTTACTTGTTTTGTGCCCCTTCTTGGGCTTTGACTTTGCTTTGAGCCAGGGACATCTTTGTCCATTTACTTGTTTTGCGCACCTTCTTGGGCTTTGACTTTGCTTTGAGCTACAGACATCTTTGTCCATTTACTTGTTTTGTGCCCCTTCTTGGGCTTTGGCTTTGCTTCGAGATATGGACATCTTTATCCATTTACTTGTTTTGTGCCACTTCTTGGGCTTTGACTTGGTCTTGAAGCATTATAGCTTATACTTGGTTGATCTTCCTCTAAAAGATTATTGGCTTGCTAGACTAGTGAATCACTCTAGGAGGTGCTTCAGATTGGACGTCAGAGGCTTTTTCACAGGTGGACCCTCCTTCCTTAGAAGGTGCTTCAGAGTGAACATCGGAGGCTTGTTGGTGGGTGTTGAACCCTCCTCCCTCTAGGAGGTGCTCTAGAGTGGACATCGGAGGCTTGTTGGTGGGTGATGGACTCTCCTCCCTCTAGGAGGCGCTCCGGAGTGGATATCGGAGGCTTATTGGTGGGTGTTGGACCCTCCTTCCTCTAGGAGCCGCTCTGGAGTGGACATCGAAGGCTTTTTGGAAAGTTTTTCTTTTGAAAAATTTGTTTATGAAAATAATCTTTGGTCAACTGAAATGTTTGTGAAAACCCTTTTGAATATCAACTTTTATGTCATGAAACTTCTTTTTGAAAGAAAGATTTTTTCGGAAAAGGACTTCTTTAATAAATTAAGAAAATATTTTTCGAAAAGATTTTGGATACTTAAACTATTTAATAATTGGTTTTTAAATCATTCTCATAATAGAAAACGAATCTTAAATAAGAGACAAAGTGGTGATTCGTGAACCAATAGTCCTTTAATCGAGAATAGGCTCTTCTGATTAGAGTTTTTGCCAATGAGTCTTGTTAGTTCTAACAAAATTTCTTGGGAAATAGTGCATAAGTGTTTCCTTTTTAGTAATTTTAAAAAGCTCCAATAATGCTTTTTTGTTAGGGTATACTTAAATGAAATCTCTTTTGTGCATTTACTAATGCTATGTAACATTTTTCTTAAGATTTTATAAATCTTTCTTCAAATATATTAACATTTATCTTCCCTGATCTATAGGGTAATAATCCCTCTTGGTTTTTAAAAGTAATTTTTCTTGAAGGCATGTTTAGAAAATACTTTTTTGGAAATAAAATGACTTGTAGAAAATAATGTTAATGGATTTACTTACACCTTTATATGATATATATAACTGTACCTCTTCAGGTTTTGCTTAGCTAAAAGGAATGTCTTGTTTGTAAGTTTGAAAAGTCATGATTCATGAACTAATAGATTTTTACAGACAGGAGCATGCTTTTTCTAAGAGTCCCTTCTTTTGGGAAGACTCTAGATACTTACCTTTTCCAAGAACCGGTCTATGATGGAAGTTTGTTGGTAATTTTGGATTTCATATAAGAAATTCTTTACACCACATAGAGTTAGGCTTTGTGATAGGGAGCCACTGTATTCTAGGTATCTAAGCTATCTTCCTTTGGTGACAGTCAAAAATATGTTATGCTTCGATAGGAAAATTCAGAACTTTCCAGATGAAGTGGATTGGTTTTGTTTTAACCTGTAAACACACTCGAATTTCATGTTAATACATGATTAGTTTCAAGTAAAATCAAATTAAAAAATTTATGAGTAAAGATAATCTGTGGTGGGCATCTGCTACAAAACTTCACAATTTGGCTAAAATCTAAATTTGAAGTTGCAAAGTTGCTTTTCTTCTTAGGTTTCAGGTGCTTGGATTACTCACATTTAAATAAGAAATCTTCTAAGTTTCTTTAGTGAATCCTTTTAGGAATCCTGACTTGATCATATTCTGAATTATTTCTAACAGGACATGACATTCATCAGTCTTATGTCCATTTACTTTGTGGTAGGTACAATTATCTTTCCCTCTATTCAGTTCAGGATGGCTCCATATTTTGTAGGAAGTGGGTAAATTTCCATCATTCTTTATCATGACGAAAATGTAGGAGAGGGGTTTGTTCAAATTTATATAGTTGGATTCAGAAATCTCCCTCTGAATTCCTCTTATACTTTTATTCCCTTTGGCCTCTTGCTGAGGTGTTCAGAATTGAATTTTTCCTCTCTTTGGTTTTGCTGAGATTTCTTCATGACATGGTTCATCTTGTCCATTTGAATGAATTTTTTAGCCTAGGAATAGAAGTGTTGTAGGTCCATACATCCGAAAATATAAAGTTCCTTCCAAAAATGAGTTTTCTTAATCAGTCCTGATCGAACTGCCATAAGCTTTTCTCTATCGGTCGCATTTTCTACTTTCAATAACTCTATATTGAACCTTTTTAGATATTCGCCACACAATTCTCCTGGCTTCTGCTTGATATTAGCAAACATGCTGGAATCTATAGTTGGCTCTTTATATAGGTAAAATTGTTCCATGAATTCATAAGAGAATTGCTCCTAAGAATAGATGGTTCTTTACTGGTAAAACCTATACCCTTTAGCAGCTAATCCATAAAAAGTTACGGGGAAAATCGTATAATGGACTATCCTGGAAGCGTTATGCAAATCCATTCGGTTTTCAAAAGCTAGAAGGTGATCAACTGGATCAGTGGTTTCGTCATACTTTAGTAGAGGAATTTTGATGTGATATGGAATTCTAATAACAAATATTTCTTCTGACAAAGGAGTTTTTTGAAAGCTATCATCTTGTCTCAAGTCGAGGATTTCTTTCTCCTTAAGAATATCTTTTGTTATCTGGTTGGTTTCATCACCATAATAGTCCTTATTATATTCCTTGATTGAGCAATTCAATTGTTTGAGGAGCTCTCTTGCTTGACATTCCTGATTTTCATTTTGTTGACTTATCATAATGCATTTGCTTTCTTTTGCTTGTAATCTTGGAGAGCATGCTTCTAGTTCCTCATTTTGGATTCTATTTGAAAATTGCGATTCATCTCCTTCTTCCATAAGCTTCATCATCTTAAAAGATTCTTGAGATGGAGCTTCTTCATGAAGCTCTCACATAACTATCAGTTATTGTATTACGTCATGAATTTTGGTCTTATTGCTTGCGAATCTTATTATAGTTGAAGGTTGCCCCCACTTCTATATTCTCTAAATTAAAGCTCGAGATGATATTGTCTTCCAAAGTTGATTGAGATATGGCTTCTTCATTTAGAATATTACCATTATTCCTTCTAATTCTCGCCATTTTTCTAAAACAAAAGAATTTCATATAATTAGTTTATGGAGAAAATTATAAAAGATCAGAGGTTCAAGCCCTCCTTCTAGCACAAAAATGTTAACGAATAAATTCATTAACACCCAAAAGTGAATAAAAGACGGGTTAATCAAAGAGTTGCCTCTATAAAGATGGTCGAAGTCGTCGAAGTCACAGGTTGAGATATGCGTAATTCAATGTCCATTGTAACTCTTTGTTTAATCATTAAAGCCAGAGTCATGTAAAATATAGTATATGGTCGAAATCAATGTGCAGGTTCAATATGTAAGTCCAAATATGGTATGCAAGATCAAGGCCGAGGTTAGGTTGTAGTTAAAGTTGAATTTGCAAGTCTTAAACTCGAATAAGGTTGATATGATATGCTTGTTCGAGTTCGAAGTCAAGTCAAAATACAAATTATAATCAAAGACAAATATGCTAGTCATAAATCATAGTCCATAGGCTATGAGATTGTTTGATTTCCAATTCCTTATGTGTACAAGGTTCGAACAGTACAATAGGCTCTAAAATTCCCCATATCAATTTAGGGTTTACAAAGTTGAAAAGGTAAGAAATGAGGTGAGAGAATTTGTCCAAAATGGCACCTCTAGGTCAGTATTTATAGAGGTGGCACAGCTCCACTCCGCATCTCATGTCTTCGTCCGGGTCGGCCTCGCCGTGCTTGACTTCGACAATGTCAATCTGACCTTAGTCTTCGTGGTTGAATGTCATATGTAAGAGGCGACATTGTATCATTTTTAATGTCTTCGACATTGATGTCCACCAGCATTGGCATAGAATGATATCCCTAAAGTGCTATGAAATGTGACGCTGCCTTTCTGTAATGTGAAGGTCTACGCTATGGTTGACGATGAGCTTGTCGCTAATCTTTGGGCCTTTGTTTTACTCTTTAGGCGGAGACATGTTGTGACTACAAGCTATGGCATTGACGACTTTCACTATGCCAGTCGAAGTCTTTTGAGAGTGGGTAATGACTTCGACGAGGGTAACCGTAAATCAATATCAAGGTATTTATGGATATTGATGGTGTTCACCATCAACGCCGCTTTTATGGATCAAGTAAGGTCTTCGAGGTGCTGCATATGGAGGATGTGTGATTTGATCATTGACGAAGAGCGGCATAGCTTTATGTTCTTTTGATATGATCATAGAACAATCCTTGGCATCGTTGTGGAACAAAATCTTCGAAGTGCTCGTGTGGTGCAATTATGGTAACATGCGACACGATATGTTATTGAAGTGCGAACCACTACTTCTATGTTATTGGTCTATAAGTGTCTTACTAGTTTCATGTCTTCATCAATAGCTATGGCTTGCGATGTGAATAGGAAGCAACTATTCATATTGGCACTATCACTCGACGATGGCGATGGCTTTCGAAGTCGTGGCACATCAAACCTCTTCGATGAGAACTGCAGTAGTAACACACGTCTTCAGGAATGACGATGGAAGGCAGCATGATCAAAGAGCGGCTCTACATTTTTGAAGTCATTTGTTATTATAAGGGTCTAATCAATTCTTCTTGCAATGAGATTCGACATCATCTCCTTAGAGCTTCGAATCAGAAACCATATTTTCCTTTGAAATTATGTGGATAATAGTCGGCATGCAACAAATATTATTGTTGCATCTTCTCTTCTTTCCTGAATGAGAACGAGGGCATCTTCCTTTAGTTTCATGTTCTTTTCTATTATGTAAGATATTCTTCCATGTGAGGGGACATCTACTTCAATGGGAAGCGTGGGCTCATGTCCATGGGTTAAGGAGAAAGAGGTACGTCAAGTTGGAGATCTGGTCAAAGTTCTATCGACCCATAATACTAAAGATTATTCGTCTACCCACTTCCCTTTTGCTTTCTATAGCCTTTTCTTAAGTAACTTCTTGATAGTCTTGGTTGGTTCTTCGACTTATCCATTTGCTTATGGGTGGGCAACAGAGGAAAAACTTTTGATTATGCCATTCTTCTTATAGAAGTTTGTGAATTCTTTGCTTTCAAACTGGGTTCCATTGTCATATATTATCTTATGGGGATTCTGAACCTCGTGATTATGTTTCTTTCTACAAATGTGACTATCTTCTTTGCAGTGATTATAGCTAAGGCCTCCTCCTCCACCCATTTAGTAAAGTATTCTATTTCCACTATTGCATACTTCGCCCCTTCCTTGGATATAGGAAGTGAACCTTTCAAATCTATTCCCTATATATCGAAGGGCCATGCGCATGCTAGTGGGATAAGATTGTGAGATGTTTGTCTAGGGATACTCGTAAATCATTGAAACTTGTTGCATCTTCTCACAAACTCCCTTGCATCTTTGAGTGCTGTAGACTAGTAATAATCATGCTTTAGTACCTTCTTTGCTAACTTGGCCCCCCGAGTGATCCCTGCACTACCCCTTGTACACTCCCTTATGACCCATATTCCCTCTTCTTTGGAAACTCACCTAAGATAAGGGGTTGAATACCCTCTCTTGTATAATGTTCCATCAATGAGGGAGTAGTACGGAGCTTGATATCTTATTTTTGGTCTTCATTTCAGTTTTAGGGCAAGACTCCATTTAACAGGAACTGTTTGATGGGGGGTCATCCAAGTGTTTTCCTCAGTTTGTTGAATTTGAGATTCAAGTGGGGACTGCCCTCGATTTCTTGGTCTTGAGATCCTTGAATCATTGCTTGTTGTGCTCAGGTTAGGACTAGTATCTGGTTTGCCTCTGTGATGCTCGGCTCTACCTGATGTCCTATTTGGACCGCTTTCATATCGTTTGCTACTTTGGTGATCACAAGTTTAGCTAATGAATTGGAAAAAGGGTTGCTTTATGTGGAATTTGCTCTATACCAAATTGTTCGAACTATTCTAGTAATTTCTTAGAAAGCTCCATATACTTGGCTGAGGTTGGCTTTTCTGCTTAGTAATTGCCTTGCACTTGGTTCACAACTAATTGGGAATCATTGTAAACTTTAAAATAGGTTACCATCATTAGCTAGGACATTCTATGACCTGCAAGGAGAGCCTTATATTCTACCATGTTGTTGGTTTCCTTAAACCCAAACGGTATTGCTCCATACAGTTTCTTCTTATCTGGAGTTACCAACATATATCCAATTCCTACCACCTGTTCATTTGAAGCACCATCTAAAAACAGTTGCCAGAACTGTGGGGTGAACGTTTCTTCCTCTGGCTGGGATTTGGCGGGAAGTGTGCATTCTACAATGAAGTCTACTAGCGCCCGACCTTTGATCATTTTTCTCGGATAGTAGGTGATGTCAAATTGGATGTGCTCCATTGCCCATTTCAAAAAGCGACCTAATGTCTCTGGCTTCTGCAATAATTGCCTTAAGGGTTTATCTATAAGGACTTTTATGGGATGTGCTTGGAAATAAGGTTGTAATTTTCTTGCTGTAAGGAGTAGGTTGTAGGCTAGCTTCTCAATGACCGAGTAATTTAATTCTGCTCCTAAAAAATGCTTGCTTGTGAAGTAGATGGGCCTTTGGGTTCCTTCATCTTCTTGAATCACTGCATCACTAAAAGCTTTATCAGTTACAATTAAATATACATACAAGTCCTTACCTATTACCGGTTTAGATAAAATGGGATTGTTGACCAGATGGTCTTTCAGGTTTTGGAACACATCTTTACATTCCTCCGTCCATTCAAAACTTTGCCCTTTCTTTACCCGATCAAAGAATGGTATGCACTTGTCGGTTGCTTTTGAGATGAACCTGCTCAGTGCTGCTACCATGCTATTAAGCTCATGAGATATTTCGACTTTGTTAGGATTCCCAATTTCCTTATGGCGCCAATCATTTTTAAGATTACTTTAATGCCTCAAGCACTTATTATTTATCCTAGGAATTTTATCAACTAAATAGCAAAAGCGCATTTCAAGGGTTTAGCTTCATATTATATTGTCCCATGACATCAAATGTTTCTCCTAGGTCCTAGACGTGGTCTGATGCAACTTTTGAACTAACCAACACGTCTTCTACATACACCTCCACGTTTTTTTCGATCTGATCTGAGAACATCACATTAACAAACCTTTGATAGGTTTCCCCAGCATTCTTTAGCTCGAATGGCATGACTTTGTAGCAATATAAACTTTTGTCTGTCACAGTGCTAGCATGCTCCTGATCTGGCTCGAACATAGCTATATGATTGTATCCTGAGTGTGCGTCCTTGAATGAGAGCAGTTCATGTCCCCTGGTCGCATCTACCAACTGATCAATTCTGGGTAAAGGGAAGCTATCCTTCGGGCATGCCTTGTTGATGTTGGTATAATCAATGCAATTTCTTCATTTTCCATTAGGTTTCTTCATAGGAATTGGGTCAACGATCCACTTTAGGTAATATAACTCCCTGATGAATCCATTTTCCTTCAACATTTTGACTTCTTCATGTAGAGCAATATATCTTTCTTGATCTAAGGACCTACGCTTTTTTCCTACTGGATGGGCATCTAGATCGATGTTGAGTGCATGAAAGATGATGGTTGGGTCTATTCCTACCATATCTAAATGGGTCCATGCAAATACATCCGTTGATCTCTTCATGAAGTCTATTAGCTCAACTTGGGTGTCTGCGTTGAGATTCTTTCCTACCTTGAGAACCTTTGTGGGGCCTTTTGGATCTATTTATACATCTTTGAGGTCATCTACTGGCTCTAATTCTTTATTCGTCACTTCTAAACTTGGGTCTGTCTCATTTTCTACTTCCTCCTCGGCCTAAGAGTGCTTGTTTTCAAGCCTTTTTAAAGAAGTACTGGGCGTAGGTCGAATTGCATTCATCAGTGCCGATTATGTGCATATATGTCCTTTTCTCTCTTTTTGTGGTTGTGGGATGACTTACTACAGCATCAGTACTGGCACTTGGTACCAACATAGCTTTTTGAGTTTGTTTGATTTCTTGTTTATTACTATTATCGCAAATATCAGAAGAGATAGTAGAATAGTTTTGAACAATTTTCTTGCTAGAGTTAAGATTTACATTGTACAGTTCCCTAGTTAAAAGTTGTTCTCCTTTCATGATACTATCCCCATAAGAGTGTTGAATTTCATAAGAAGGTTTTTCTAAGAGATGATTGCCCTTAAGTCTATTAGTGCAGGCCTTCCTAATAAGGCATTGTATGGTGATATCTAGTCAATGATCAAGAAACTTGCATAGAAGGATTTGTGTGGAGGTGCTATTCCGGCTGTGATGAGCAAGCATGCTGACACAACGAGAATGGTCGCTGTGTTGTTGAAGTTGTAAATCAGCTCAGGACTGGGCTTTAGAATTTCAGATGGAAGCTTCATCTGGTTGTATCCTGACTTGAAGATGACATTGACCAACCTTCTTGAATCAACAAAGACTTTTGTCATGGAGTAATTTGGAATCTGCACCGTGATAATAAGCGGATCCAAATGTGGGAATATCACCCCTGCCTCATCAGTTGTTGTGAAAACTATCTCCTATGCTTATTTCTGCTGGATATGGAAGATCATCTTTTGTTGTACTTTGGGTTCTTGTTTATATCTCTCTCGTGATTTTTTGCTTGCCTAGGAAAGATATGGTTCCCCATGAATTGAGGCTTTGAGGTTGGAGGGGTTTCCTGCTTGGTTTTCGTTTGGGTCAAGGGTTGGGTCTCTGCTTTTATTCTCATTGTTCGTTTTCTAAAAGCTGCTTAGGTATCCTTTTTAGTTCAGTCTTTCTATCTCGTTCTTCAAATATCTGTAGTTATTAGTATGGTGGATATTGGCTCGATGGAAACGACAATATGCTTTACCTCGACTCTGTTCTGCTTTCTTTCCATTGTTCGGTACAATGTATGCAAGCTCGGTCATGGTCATCTCATATATCTACCCAAAAGTGTGAGTAAGGGGAGTTTTTGTGGTGAGCTTCAATTCCTTTTGTCATTGCATAGGTGGATGATACCCTTCTTCCCTCCTTCACTTTTCATAGCTAGGGGTAGAAGTTCTCTGAGGTTGCACTGTAAATCCGGCCTCTTCCATTCTTGTATAGCCAATAGCCTTTTCATAGAAAGCCTTCACACTATGACATAATTTTCTACTATTTTTATCCACAAATTGGTGTGTTTCTTCTTATCCAGACGTGGGCCGCCATAAGTAGTGCTTCTACGCTGGTTACTCCAATCCAAAGTACCTCAAATTTGAAGTGTTTCACAAAGTTGCGCATCCTTTCATTCTTTCCGTGCTTTATGAATGATAAGGTATTTACATCTGGGGAGGCTTCTCTTCTCGAATTGAATTGCCTCAAAAAGTCTATGGATAGGTGTCTCCAAGATCGGACCTCCCCTGATCCGTACCTCCTGAACCATCGAGAGGCTACACTGGCTAAGTAAATAAAGAAAAATTTACACTAGCCATTATGTTTCTTCCTACTTTCAAAATGCCCATATAATATGCAAAAATGTAGATGTAGTCATCGGGGTTGGTAGTTCCATCAAATTTGTCGATCGATGGGGCAATGAAGTTGTTCGAAAAATATGCTTCTATAATGGTTTCGCTGAATGAGGAAGAGCCTTCTTCCCTGACCATCTCCTTAGTGCTTTGTTGGCAAAGCCTTGCCAGTTGTTCCACTCGTTCCCTTAATTGTTGGATCTTATTTTCCCTTGGGTCCATCTGAGATGAATCACCATCAGAAGTGTTGTCATCAACATCATGGGCAGATTCTGCCTATTTCTTCAATAGAAGTAGGTTAATATTAGCTTGCTTGGATTTTGATTTATAGATTGATCTAGATCTTTCTTTTTTGTTTGAGATAAGCTTTTTGGCCAACATCATTGTTTCCATTTCTAGGAGTGTCGTTTTCATTTGCCCGCTGCATGGTGAGCACAATTGGCAAGTGATGGCGATGAGTTGTGGAATATGGAGGGGAGGTTGGCCCGTGAGTAGTATGTTGGGCTATCATTTTCTCTAACCTCTCCATACATTGGTTTATTTGGTTTGTGAAGGAATGGATTATGGCCAGGATGGAATCTATGGAGGACCTTGGCTAAAGATCCCACCTCAGTTTGAGCTTTTGAGATTATGAATGGTTCTTTAGGGTCTTCGAAGCTAGGTGTAACTATTCTTGAGCAAGGGGAGTAGATGAATCGGTAGGGTTCATGTTATGCAAACGAAATATAGGTAAAGTTTACTGAAAATAGGAGATGGAGGTGCATGCCCTCCTTCTAGCATCAAAAATGTTACTGAGATTTTTTATCTCACAACACCCAAGCGATTACAAAAGTTATTACTGGGTTAATAACTTCTATAATTAGGAATCAAAAAAATTATGTAATATTAAATTTGACTTTAGGTAGTAATTATGTTACTGTGAGCTTACACAATTCTGTAGTCGCACTTTAACTGCTTGTTAAACTGTCAAGTTGGGTTTATATTTAATTCGAGTAAAAGAAATAAAGCAAAGTTGAAAAGATTCTAACACTGAAAACTAGTTAGATAAAATGCAGGAAAAAGTAAAGACATAAGGAATTTTATATGGTTCAGATGTTAAAGAATCCTACGTCCATGAGGGAAAAATATCACTTTATTCTTTTATATTCCTTGTACAAACATTAATGGCAGAGAGTACAGAGCTTTTCATATTAACCTTAAAATTATCAAATTGGGAAAAGACCCCTTTCATGTTATTGTATGTAACGCCCCACCTCTATACCCACAATAACAAAGGTTATTAGAAAGGATAACGTCTGCTATTGCGGAGAATAAGGCTGTTGAGGAGCGACCATCTATAGCCACTAGTACAAAAAGTGCATATTGCTTCGTCTCATTTGCATCGGTTGAAGTAAAAACTGATGCAAATAGAACTATTTGCATCAGTTCTATCTTAATAACCGATGCAATTGGTACGTGGAAAGCAATAGGTAATAAAAAAATAAAATTTGCATCAGTTGTCATCAACAACTGATGCAAATACGTCGATGCAAATAGTTTTAGTCGCATCGGTTTTAAAGTCAACCGATGCAACTACATGTTGATGGCAAAGATATGAAATTTAGGGGGGAAATAATGAAAAATTGGCTCCAAAGTTACTACTTTGGACAAATTTACTCCTTCCTCCTCAATAACCCACTCCTAAAAAAATTACGTTGGTCAGCAGCGATAACGAATCTTTCAAAATTGAAGAATTAGTGGCGAAGTTGTCCAAAACAATCGCTGACCTAATCGAAGAAGGCATTGATACTGACAAGGGCATCCCAATTCCGATTGTGCATAGCGCTGCTTTGGCGAGAGTAATCGAGTACTGTAATAAACACGCGGAAGAGGCAAATAAGAAGAAGGAAAAGGCTGCTGAGAATGATGCTTTAGCTGATTGGGAGAAGGAATTCTTGGGTACTGATTTTGATGACCTCGGTGCAATTCTTACGGTAAGTTTTGTTTCTGAATTCTTTTTGTTGATGTTATCAATTTTTTGCTTTGAAATGTTTCTTTGCTTTTGCTGATAATCAAGATCTATCATATTATTTATGGGAAGTTTTCTGGTGGCTTTGATATTATGGGAAGGTACAGAGGTGATGTGCTTCTTAGTAGATGTTCAAATCTATCGTCTGCCGAATCTATTGCAAGGTCTTCCTCTTTCCTATGTTTGTTTTCGAACGTTATTTTCGATATATGTTTAATCCAAGTTTTTGTTTATCCAAAATAATGGATCTTTTTGACACAAATTGTTTATGTTGGAGTTCATTGATGTGATTTTTTCCATTGTTAAAAAGCTTGAAAGTGTAAACTGATTCATTTCAGTGACCATGTGTATAATATTATAAGTCAACACTATTTCTCTGCCACTTACAATATATATGAACTTAAAACAACTATCAGACATATGAAAGTATATGATAGGTATCATATTATTTGGATGCTTCAATGAATGGAATATCTCAAAATGGATTCCCAACTTAATCTCTTGATTTGTTCAAAGAAATGGTGAATGCAGGCTTTAGACCAACTGTAGCTACACTGGTCATAGTAATGACAGCAATTGCACACGTTTCTGCATTGCAGAGAGGGAGAGAGATTCATGGCTTCAGTTTAAGACATGGGTTTGTAAACAGCGATAATGTGAGGATTGCGCTTGTTGATATGTATGCTAAAAGTGGGTGGGTTAAAGTTTCAAGAAATATATTTGAGGGCGTTTCTGATAAAAGGATCATTTCTTGGAATGCAATGATTTGTGGGTATGCTATGCATGGCTACATCGAAGAAGCTCTTGCTTTGTTTGATCAAATGAGGGATAATGCAGTCATTTCCGATGACATTACATTTGTTGGGGTTTGTCAGCTTGTAGTAATGCTGGTTTAGTTGACGATGGAAGAAAGTTTTTCGATTTATTATTCTCTTGCTCCATCAAACTAATTGTTCAGCATTATACATGCATGATCGATCTTCTTGGACATAGTGGTAATTTAGAAGAAGCATATGGACTTACTGAGAGAATGCCAATGAAACCTGATGTTGGGGTTTGGGGTGCCTTACTGAATGCTTGTAAAGTACATAAAAATGTAGAGTTAGGCGAGTTAGCATTGGAGAAGTTGATTGTGTTAGAGGCTAATGTTGCAAGCAATTATGTCCTTTATCGAACATTTACTCTCAAGCAGGAAAATGGGAAGGTGCAACTAGGTTGAGGAAGCTAATGACAGAGAGAGGGTTGAAGAAAGAAACTGCATGTAGTTGGATAGATTATGTTATGTCTAGGTAAGAATCTTAAACTAAAGAACCACAGATCATTGAAGCATCCAAATATAGTGAGATTCAAGGAGGTGAGGACCTATCATATACTTTCATTGGCTCACAACCATCTAATTAAATAGATTATGTAAAACTTTCACCTTTATGTGGGTTGAAAGCTAAAGCCTTGATTAAGAAAATATTGCCTTTTTGTCTGTCTTTAAAACTAATTTCTCTTTGGTTTTATGTTATGCAACTTGGAAACTAAATTAACATGTGATATATGTCTACATTAAATATTTCAGGTTTTATTTACTCCCACGCATCTTGCTATAGTCATGGAATATGCATCTGGAGGCGAACTATTTGAGAGGATATGTGAGGTTGGCAAATTTAGTGAAGATGAGGTAACAGTAACACATAATTTACTAATGCTTACATCTTCTGCTTCATTCAATATCTAACTATTTATTACGTATCTTAATGATATAACAACAGGCAAGGTTTTTCTTTCTACAGTTGATATCGGGAGTAAGCTACTGCCATTCCATGGTAGCTTTCTAGGCTTAGATTATTTCCACTATATTATTTAATCAAACCACTTCAATCTTTTCTGTTTCTTAATATTGCAGCAAATATGCCATAGGGACCTTAAATTAGAGAACACACTGTTGGATGGCAGCACAGCTCCACGTCTTAAAATTTTCGATTTTGGATATTCTAAGGTTTTGTTCTGTTCTATTCATTTTAATCCGTAATATTCAGTATCGCTGAAGAAAAATACTTCACTGCTGTAATTAATCAGATTATACTGATTGTATGAATACAGTGATTTAAAGAAAAAGTTCACATACTGCAGTTAATAATAAGTTTGTAGATCAGTGAAAATCAATGTTCTCATTGTTTCAAATTTGAAATTGATCTTATCTTAGTTTAAGCTTCTTTTTGTTTCCCTTTGACATTAGTCTGGTATTTTAAATTTATGTGTGCCCCTTCGTAAGACGACATCTCATATGAATTACAGGCACCATTTGATAGTTTATTGGTACTCCCATCTATTGTAATTCTAATTGAGATTATTACATTTAGATGTCATTTAAGTTTGGGTGATCAAAAGGTTATGGTGGAGGGGTGGTCTTTGCACGGTGAAGGTTATATTGATGAGGTGATTATCTTAGTGGGTTTGTTGTATGTAATGTGCAGAGAAATGTTGATGTAGAGATTGATGATATGGAGGATGGTGTGTTAAGTTGCTGGATGGAATGTCAGAACTGTAGGTAGTGGGAGTTATGTGACAGGGAAGTTTGTGGTTAGGGAACTGATGATAGCGCAGGAGCAGATGATTTGTTGGTCGCAGTATTTTGGTGGCTACTAGCAGTATAAAGTGGTGGCAAGGGGATGTCTGGTTGTAAGTTGTTTGAAGTGTTGTGGAGATGATATGCTGCTACTGATTTATGTAAGTTGTATGGTTTCAGGTGAATGAAGTGGGAAGGAGTTTGGGCAGAGGAAGGGCAATGATGGTTGCAGCAGAGGTTGGATGGTGGACAGATGAAATGTGGCAGTAAGATAACTTAATGATTGTACTAAAGATCTGAATTATGCTGCTAAAATGAATGTATGGACCATTATTTTGTATAGATTATTAACACTATAATTGATATATGTTTATTTTGGTATTATGTTATTCAGTTTGTATTTGCCATCAAATTTAATTTTGAATGATTGTAATATTGCACGCAATAATTGTTTGTTATAATCAATAATATATACATATATAGTCTATTTGAGTACTGTAATAATAGTTTTTGAGAATGGCTTTTTTGCATCAAGTATAAATAGCTGATGCAATAGAGGGATTAGTTTGCATCTGTTGTTATAAAAAACCGATGCAATAGAGGGATTAGTTTGCATCGGTTTTCATTACAACCGATGCAACATGGGGACTATGTCCAAGCAACCAACCATGATATTTTGCATCAGTTGTTAGAAACAACCGATGCAAAAAAGACATTTTTGCATCGGTTTCAGAACTGATGCAAAAGTGTTAAGCCTGTTGCATCAGTTGCATATGCATCGGTTGCTGAACTGATGCAAAAGGGGGGTAAACAACCGATGCAAATGGCCTGTTTTGTAGTAGTGAGCCTTGCTTTAACTATCTATTGAGTACATCGACAATTGCAATACCAAGCAGATCGACATATCCAATGAATACTTAAAACAAAACCATAGGTGGCTGGAGGATCTATCAGAACAGAATATAACAACTCAATTGTAATATACATCACAGAACAGTGGATCATCATAAACACATATACTGATACAAAACAGAGTATACAAAATGATACATATCAAGTGGTATAGCAAACAACAATATACAGACGAGTTCGCAAGAATACATATCAGAGTTACAACAGATATGGACTAAATAAAAAGCTTAGACAAAAAGGAGCTAGCGGAATAGTCCACACGGAAGCAAAAGAGGCTAAGTCCAAAAGCACCTAACCTGAAACATCTCGGTCTGACCCGAGTATAGAATACACGGGTCAGTCTAGCTAAACAAATCAGTTAGATAAACTGAACAATAATAAACCTGCAAGATCATATAGTATAACAATTATCTCTAAAGGAGATAACTCAATCATCTAACATAAGATGAATCATAACAAAACAAGCCTCATATCATCGGCAATTCGAATAAACAAAGGATACCAATATCCCAAAACAAGCCAATGAGGCAAATAACAAATACCACTTGCAACAAATCCAAATATCTCATGAGCGGTGGTGAAGAAACCACTCCAATATCTCTCGAGCGGTGGTAAAGAAACCACTCCGAAACCGCTATAAAAAGCAACATCCCAATATCTCTTGAGCGGTGGTAAAGAAACCACTCCGGAAATGATACTATAGGGCAACAACAATCCCAAATATCTCTTGAGCCGGGGCAAAGGACCAACTCCAAAGCGATATTAAAGGCAACAAGCCAGAAGGAGACAGTCCGAAGTCACTATCCCAAAGGCAACATGTGTCACAAACTCCAGAAAAGGAACCCGAAAAGTGTTAACGTGAGTCCCATAACCACCCGTTCGCACTACTATCTGTTAGTCAATTTCACACTCAAAGCAGTACAAAGTTTACCTCATCTCATCGGTAAACTAAACCCAAAGGTCAAAACGTTCAAACGAATAGATTGGGAATTAACTGAAAAGATGAACGCACGTGTTCATTGCACACGTTTTATCTAATCATTTAATTCTCCTCCCACTTCGCTCGGAGTGCGAAATTGTGTGTGTGTTTTAAATAGAATTTATAATTTGGAGAAGCGAGCTTTTAATACGATTTGAAGAGATCATTTATAAAAACCCATGAATGAAGTCAAGAATAAGTTATCAAAGCCAAAGAGGCAATAACAACCACTAAGAACCAACATGAATCGATAAAATTCGAAAAACCAATCAAGATGAGCATAAATAGGCAAAACAGGAAAATAGGAGCAGGTCAGTCGACTGAAATCCCTGTTCAGTCGACTAAGCACTGTCCAAAAAATTTCGGGCTTCAGCTCAGTCGATTGAACAGAGGATTCAGTCGACTGAACCTAATTTCCTGCATTTCCTATCCTATGACAATTGAAGTGCAAACTCTCTCAATTTGCAACCGGACGAGCAACGGCGCTAAAGGTTTACGCCAATTGACTACCCGGCCATATAAGCTCTTCGATTTATCACCAAAAACATGATCCAACATCAAAGCTATGATTTTTAGAGTTTTAGACTTCCAAAACACCAAAAATTTCAATGCTCACAAAACCCATCCGAATCAAAAACAATTGCACATGGATAATTGTTAGGAATTCATACCCAACAATCGAAGATAGATATATACATAGATGTGAGATAAAAATCTCACCTTTAACCCAAAAACAAAGAAGAAGGAGCTCAATTACAAGAAGAAGACCAACCAATCTCTACTTCAACTCAACAAGCTTCAATCTAAGATCAAAACCAATATTTCCTAAGTTAGGTTTAGGAAACTCTGAGATTGAAGAGAGAAAGAGATAGAGAAGATGAAGAGGAGGCTTACCAATAGCTTCTATTTGATTTTTGGAGTAAGAATTTGAGCTTGCAAGAGGAACTAGGGTTTGCAATTTCTATTTCCTCTTCCCTTCCACCATTTTCAGATTTTGACTTGTGTTTTAGGAATGAAAATGAGTGAATGGAAGGAGATGGGCTGAGCTAGGGTATTAGTTAAGCTAGTGGGCTGAACCCAAACCCTAAACCCAATAGAAAAAGTAGCGAAATTCGACTTACTCCAAACATATCAAAGATTATACTCAAAAAGATCGCAAACGCCATTTTGGACTCAATGGAGGTGGTTTCGAGCTCCAATTCGGCCGTGTGCAAAAAGTAGATTTTCAGACCATAATCCGACGAATGATGTTATATTTAAATAAAATATTTAAATATACGACCGATAAATATGTGGGTTGTTACATTGTACCTTTTCTATTTATAGTATAGAGATGCATGTGGATCGCTGTCACTTTTCTTCTTCTTTTTTAATTCCCACCTTTGTATTTTTCCATTTGTCATCCATCCATCTCATTTGTTTGGTGTGCATGGATAGATGACGTGTTTTTGATGAGAAACCATAATTTGAGTGGTTGAATTTTGGGCATTGTCAGAAAGTTCGAAGTTGAAGCTAAAACATATGAAATTCAGGCAAGAAACACAAATTCAAATGCATCATGCACTTTTAATCTAAATGGGTGAATGGCTTATGTACTGCCCTACGAGGATGTAGAGAATTATTCCTTTGCTTTGTTTTAGGAGCGCCGTTGATAAATATAGAGCGGAACTGCGCTATTCGCATGAAATTTCCCTGGGCATGGTTATAATTGAGTTGTCTTGCCTAATCTGTACTGTTTGTTTAACATTATGCTGAGGATAAATGGAGTTGAGGGTCTTTACCTCCAACTTATGGTGTTAGCTCAATATCTCTATGATATGCTCTGAGCTGCTCTTGATGTTGATATGTGCAAGTTGCTTTAGGCCGCTTGCACCTTTGTTGTTTTCTAACAAGTGAAGAGCTACAGTGGAGCGCTGTTTGGGTAGCCCCATGTGCAACCCTTGGAATGCATTGGATTCCTCATGGTATTGCTTAAAGAGTCTTCAGTAAGTGTAGTCCAAATTTAGGGCTTGCTCAGAATGGCTCAGAAATGTGTATTAATGAAAGGTTGAACGTAGTGCTTATGTAGTCCGATGTGATCCTATCTTTAGCAATCAGTAGTGATTATCCAGCTTAATTTTCATTGTTTAGTTTTTGAGCTATCAGAAGGATAAGACATGTCTAGTGCAGTTCATTAGTTTTGGGCAGAACCCCTTTAAGGTTGCGTCATAGTATTGTTGTTTAATATTGAGATTGCGGTGCATTCTTGTAGCTTCATATGCTGGCAGAGGATTGTGGCTCAGGCTCGAGAACTGTATTATAGTTCTGAGTATTGGGGTTGCAAATCATTTTCTA
Organism: Allium fistulosum; assembly: GCA_030737815.1. Lineage (NCBI taxonomy): Eukaryota > Viridiplantae > Streptophyta > Magnoliopsida > Asparagales > Amaryllidaceae > Allium > Allium fistulosum. The sequence goes on from CM060901.1 coordinate 1,421,951,109, forward strand.
CACCTCGTAACAATTTCGGGTTTTTAGATTTAGTATCATAATGTAACATAGAATTATGGGATCAGCGCAGTTTTTTGAGACTCTATCATTGTCTTAAGACCTTTTTTGAGCTCGAAGACTCTAACTTCGCCCTATTTTTTTGCTTCCTTTTCTTGCAGCCAAACTTTCATTATAGGAGCAGTTCTTTTGATTTGTTGCTTACATCATCCTGCCTTTAACAGGTTTCAAGATTAATGGGTATAACAACTAGATATAGGCTATTTTTGATATGAATCCCACATTGGTTGATATAGATCTATTGTATATGTTGTATATATGCTAGAATAGATTTATATAGGTTATTGTAGATATATGCATGCTTTTTGGTTCCATGTATGCTTATTTGCTTGTTTTGGCTGAAAACACCTATCAAAAGGACATATAATGTTAGAAACATCCCATAAGATAGAGTTTAGTGCATATTGATCGAACGCACAAATGATGGGAACATAAACGATGAGATAGAGTTTTGTGCATATTGATTAGAAGCGCACACGATAGGAAAACTAATAGATGGGATAAGCGTGTTGAAGAGCATTGGGATGCATACCAAACGACCTAAAGACAAAAAACGATGGACTTGGTATGTGCTTAGGACTTCAAATGCATGATGAATGTTTTCACTTGGTTTGTACATAACCATTTTTGGCTAATTATGAAACCATAGTGGCTAGTACCGACTGCTGCTCCAGAGTGTTCGGTACTTGCCACTATTGATAATGACCGATTTTGCTAATTTTGACCTAGATGATAAGGATGCTTCTAGGAGCGAATGCGATGGTTCGTTTAACGTTCGACTTCGACTTTATGACTGCTCGACGAGTGGTTTTGGCGGTGAAGCGATGACACGATGCTTCAATGCAATGATATCGAGGTTTGGTGATGATGGCTCTATGACTTAGGATAGATGTCTAGAAGGTGATTCAAGGCAACATGATGATACTCTACAACTGGCGATGGATATCTAAAGATGTTCTGAACTTAACAATTTAATGATGGAAGTTGTATGATGATCCAAAAGACAAGTTTTAGGATGTGAACTTATGAAGTGGAGCGAGGACGTGCTCTATTATAGATGACATATGCAAAGGAATCGTTGAAAATTGGAGGTTACGAGGTGTACTCGTAAAGCAAGGTATGTGAACTTAGGCATATGGGGAGCCCTTGATCATATGAAGTTTCGATCTGTTTACCTTGGGCCGTTTACGAGGATGCAGTCTAGTTCCTGGCCTTTTGAGTGGCATAGATTCAAGTATCGAGAAACCTGGACATTGAGTAGTCTTTTCCTATACAGGGAAGTCATACAAGCATCGTATATCCAATGCATTGAGTAAGTGAATGTGAGGATGTATGATGGATGCTATGTTTGCATTTATTGCTTATCACCTTAGAGATGCCACATGACGTAGATATCACTGGTTTAGATAAGTACACACCTATTAGTAATTAAATGTATAGTACACCCATGATGACCATGGTATAGAGTAGCATATATCTTGTCTTATGTGCTAACTCGGTAAATGCAAGGGCATGTTAGGTATGATTTTCCATACCATTTGTGTGACGACCACTCTACACCTCTGGCACCCAAAACACAAAAGAGGATGCGTTGTTCCTGTGCCCGGTCGATGTAGGATGATTGACAAGGGTGAAAAGAAAGAAAACCAAACACAAAACTTGTAGAACATCTCAAAACGTAGAAATAAATTGTAATATAACAACTCAGATGTAAAATAGGCGGAACAGTGATATAACCAATTGAACCATAAATAAAGGACATCAAAGCACAACTGGTTCACTGACTATACAAGAACTAAAATAAAGAGTTTATACATCTCGCATATCCTAAATAAACTTTAATATTGTCTATAATAATACAAGTAGCGTCATAGCTACATGGTACCACACAGTGGAATCCAACATCAACAAAATAATGGAATAAATGAATATACCAACCAGCTACCCACGACATAACCTACATCCACTTTCCACTTCCGTTTCTGCTCCTGCCTATAACTTCACACCTGCATAGACATATGTTATAAAAAGTAAAAAGGAATCAACTATTTTTGGACTATACCAATTTCTATACACCCCATGTAACGACCCGTAGTTCCGTACCCCTTGAATTGGCATTATTTTCCATTAATGAACTCAAGAAGAACGGAAATACGAATTATTTGGTTTAAAGAAGAAGAGGTAGAAGAAGAAAATAGAAAACAACATCAGAATCTAACCATCGCAGCGGAATAAAATATAATAGATATTAACAGGTCTTTACACAAAAACAAATCTGTTCATACATTACATTATCAGAGTATTCACAACATACAGCTGGACAGTGATCATAAACTGTCCTTACACAACTGAATATACAACAATCAACACAGCGGAATATTTTAAAACAATTACAGGAGTACGTGTCGCCATCCAGCTCGACTCCTGAGCTCCACAGCATCCTTTCCTGTAATCTATAATACTCGGTCTGACCCGAGCATTATAATAAAATAACACCCGAGTCAGTCTGGAATACCAGCGTGAGAAAATCTCAATCAATTTGATTATTAAAGTTTCAAAATCCTTTGAAATCAAAAGCATCTCGTAAGACGACGCCACAAATAAACATGTCGGGTTTTTACCTTACGATAGCGAAAACATTTTATATCAAAATCCTCTGATATTATAATAGTGTCTATATACTAATACTTATTCAAATAGCTGAAATTGTTACATGATTAAATTCCAGCATACTAGCCACAAAGTGGGTTCTACAAACAAATACCGTACAAGGCACGTAGGGAGAATGGATTTCCAACTAATGACTAGGCATTGGGGTACCACCTGTCACAGTACGTGGCCTAGATCACAGTACCAAGGAGTACGCCCGCTCCCCTGCAACACAAGGCCGGAACCATCCCTTACTGGATAATTTCGAGTAAAATCACCCCACGGTTGTGATCAGCAACCGCACCACTAACCCGAAATAAAAAGGGACATCTAGACAGGGATGACCTTACTCTCAAGTGGGGGCTACCCACGAAGCCTTGTTGCATATCCCATGATTTTCAGTCATTCCCGGTTGATGAGGCTTGAGGCTAAGCGTTACCTTTATAGAACGTTTCACTTAGAATGCCCATCACCCACCTGACGATGTTCTGAAAGCATTCATCCATACAAGTCCGTCCCGGGTTCGAACGGAACCGAAAGCACTATTCCATCTTAAATTTCAACTCGTTTTCCCCACGAAAATGTACAAACCAGATCGAAGTGGTTTTCGAGAAATTAATCCCGATCCCGGACTCTTCGAAACGATCAGCGCATTGGCCATATTGATAGTTGGTTATTTAACTATCAATCAACATTCACAACATCCATCAAACAATAAATAATTTTCCAAATTATTTATTATTCTCTAAATATCTTCACAAGATATATTTCCATTTCCAAATCCCTTTGAACCAGTTTTAAAACAGTTTCCTCTCACGGAATACATTTCCCAAATATTTACTTCCACTGAAACGCCAAGTATACAATACTTTTAGATTTTAAAATAATTCAAAAGCACTTTATTAAAAATATATTTTATAACATTGAATTAGACCTACTTTAATACTTATTAAAATATATACTTTAAGAATAATTAAAATAAAACCACTTTATAAATATAAACTAAATTTCCTCTTTAAACATAATACCAAGTCACTTTTATATAATTACTACAATAATAGATTAGAAAACACTCACTTTAGAATTTAACATTTAGAAATAATAAATTTTCTAAAACACGCTTTTTAAAACAACATTAAAACTTTTATCTAATATTTTAAATTTTGCTTCCAAACGTACTTTACACTTTAAAATAATTTAAAACACTTTATCATAAAATTTACTTTAAACATTTAAAAATAATAAATTTTATAAAACATTTCTTTATAACAAATTTTTAGAGCCTTTAACTTATACGTAAAAGTCACCTTCAAAATATACTCGGCTTTTCAGGGAAATACACTTCCCATTTCCATACCTTTAAAGAAAAATCACTATTTATTTTTAAGTCAAATTCTCATTCCTTTATAAATTCCCACCGTGAAATTTATACTTCCAAATATCTACTAATATTTTTACTTCACTTTATAAACCCAGTTTATAAATTCCAAAATCTCACTTTTCTTTTAAATTCCAATTTCCAACACTTGAATCAAATTTACAATTGATTTCCAATTTACTTCATTTTGAAATAAATTTTCCATCTTACTTCATTTATTTCAAATCCATTTTTATTTCTTATTTATGATTTAAAAATCTCTTTAACTGAGAATACCAAATTCAGATTTCCCAAATTCCTTTCTTATTCTTTAAAATAAATTAACCCTTGGATTTTAAATTAAATTCTTTATTTCTTTAAAATAATAACACTTAAGTTAAAAATTTATTATTCTTCCTTTTTTTTCGAAATCTCCTTTCCTTACTCGGAATTTATTTACTAGAATTTAAAAATCACTTATATTCTTTTCAATTCATTCTTTAATTTATTTAAACTTCTATAATTATTAACTTAAATGTTTCCTTTTAAATTTTCTTTCCCAAAATCCAATTCTAGGAATTTTGATAACTCAGTGTACTGAAATATTCAAGCTCCATAGCATTCAATATTCCAATTACCAATATAATTAATCACAGAGTATCAAATATGCATAACAGAGGATATTAAACAATCTAAATAAAAAAATTTGAGGAATCCAGTTGGATCCCTCCAACCTGTTTCCCTGCATCCACAAACGTTAGCACAATACCAATTCCACTGCGAGGTGGAATATCGCGGTATATGGGTTTTATAAAATATCATCCGCTATTATGCGGCGCATAGGGTCTCATCCGCTATATAATGCGGGAAATCAATCACCAATATATATATATACTATATATATAATATCATATCCAATCGTTAAATCGGACATTTAAATCTAACCATTTAAATTTAAATAAACCAGATGAGTGAGATTAACTCACCTTTATTTTATTAGCATCCCATTTCCAATCTAGGTTGCTTTCTTCTTGATTTTTTACCTTATAAACATTATATCGCTAATTAATATTCGAATTAATCAAACAATGAATTATCATTTATTTAATTCTAACCTAATAATTTCCTATGAAAATCCTTCGGTAACCAAAGTAATTAGAATAAGTTAATTACTCTAATTAATTTCCTTAATATATTATTAACAATAAACTAGTTGGTGAAGATATGTATATTTTTAAATAGATAATTTTACCTTCATATATATTTTTTTGAACTTATTTACCTATAAAAATTGATTTATATAGATTTAAAAATCTAATTTATATAAATTCTTTCTAATATTTAAAATTCCTATCTATTTTCCCAAAATCTCATCTATATTTATATTTCCTGCTTTTATCTATAATTTAAACATGGATGTATATTTCTTTTCCTGTGAATAGCATAAATAGTAATTTTATTACTGTAAAATTGTGTTTATCCGTTTACCATCATTACACAAACAGTATACTCCACTTGCAAATTTTTTTTTTGAAAACAAATAACAGTATTCTACTCTTTACTTATATACATATATAGTTTGAAATATATAAATTAATAAAAACAAACAAATACAATAACATATCGATACCTCACCGACGAACTCCCAGCCACCACGATTTGATTGCGAGCCACCTTGTCACGGTCTCCATCGCCAGCAGTTCGCAGTACACACCGCTCGAACTCCCCTCCTACGTGCGTGACGACTCCCACCAATTTTCCCCCTTCGTGTGAGCACCGTCACATCGCGAGACCCCCCCTTCACACAGCCGCCGCCAACCCTAAGTCAATCGAGATCGAATCCACGCCGCACTCAGTAACTCCGCGAACCCCGACGTCTAGTCTCACACGAAATCTGCCATTACCTGACGTGCACGTGAGAGGCCCCATCGCGATATCGATTTGAGTACCCTTTTTTTTTGAACGAGGCGATTGATTTTGAGGAATTGAGTTCGGCCGTTTAAAAAGATGAAGAGGGAGATTTCGTTCGAATAGAAAAAAGGGAGGCACGATTTATCTTAAACTGGAAAAATGGGAAAGAAGGGGATTTGAACGAAGAAGAGAAATGGAACGATAGTTCGCGACTTATAACAGAAGCATCGAATTTTATTATCTATTTTCTCCGATATTTTGGTTTGATTTGGCTTCTTAGAGAAGAGAGAGGGTATGAGATTTTTTTCCCTTTTGAAAAGATTTGGGCGGCTGGATGTTGACTGAATAATATATTCATATAAATAAATTTTCCAAATAACCCGATTTATGCACTAAAATTTTCGATATAGATTTTAGTGCATTATCTATCGTACGATCACACGACCACTCCAAACGCTCCGAAATTTGAAATCCGATAATAATACAATATTACGGATCCAATGGAACTGGTTTCGTCGAATTCCGAGACTGCGCCTCAGAAAGCTATTTTTTAAATTCAATTTAAACGATATATTTTAAAAACTGAACAAAACACTTCTGAATTCAATTTTAAAAGTTTAATCACCTTCAGTATCAACAATATAAATTTTACAAGCCTTCAAATTATTTTTAAAAGGCTTAAAACTCCAGATTCAACATTTTACCAAAATTTTCAATTGTTAAATTCAATATTTAATTATCCAATAAATAGAGATATTTGAAATTTAAGTTAAAAATTGACTTTTAAATATTTAAAACAATTAAATATATCAATTTCAAAAGCCCAAAATTCCGGGTCGTCACATTCCTCCCCCCTTAAAAGAATTTCGTCCCCGAAATTACCAGTTAAGAGGAATGGTCCATAACCCGTTAACACTTCTCCCAAAACCAAACGGTTTTAACAACTTTCCAAAGCAATCCTTTTATTAAAGACACACTAATTCCCTCATTAACCTTCCAACTTATCCATAAGTTCCAGACAATATCACTTACTGAATAATTCAAATTTAAATTTGAAACCAAATTTTGAATTATCAAAATTTTCTCAAATTTTTTTTCTAACTCCCCAAATTTTCAAAACATTTCGCCAACGTCTCCTTTGTGCGGCTAGCTCGGTACTACTACAAAATTGCCTCTACGGGCTCCCAAATCTCAAAAGAAAATAAAACGCCAAGTGGCTGGATCAAAACCCAATCAAATTTCATATTGAAATTTTAACACATACCTTGTTGTCGAGCCAATTCAAATTTATCTTCGAAATCAAATCCAATTCCATTTTCCTATAGCCTTTATAATCCCTGTATACTTTACTTAACAACAATGTCCAAATTTACTTAGTGGACTCCCCATACCAATTTACTTAAGAATTTCATTCTTTATTTCTTAAGTGCAATATAAATGTTTTATATTCTTCTTATAACTATTTCACTTCACTACTTTAGTTTATCCATACTTTCATTCGAATTTCATTTTCAAATTCATTTGAACCCAATGCCCCTTTCATTTTAAATATTAAATTCCATCCACATTATCTCATCCATTTAAATTTCTAAACTTTTATTATACTAGTCCATTTTGAAACAAATTCTTCAACTTTACTTGACCTAATTCAAAATGAATTTCAAAACTTCTGTTTCAATTCTATTTGCTTACAAATTTTAAATCACTTGTCGTAAATGAAAATTTCCAAAAATTTCAAAATACTTCTAACTTCTAAAATTTTCGAAATTTTTTGGCAGAGTCTCCGTTGTACGGAGGAGCTTTTGCAATTTGACAAGAGATATAAATATATATACATCGACCCACACGGTCGGAAAAACAAAAACAGTTCATATTTCCTATTTTTATTGCGTAGGCGTACCTTTTATTTAGCATTTTAAGCAAGCGGCTTATTATTTTTAGCAATTAGCGCGACTGAATCCTGTCACACGGCTTCCCTGAACCTGTACTTACTCAATTCAAACATGTAAGTGCTAAATATATGAAATTTATTATCATTTCACTCTTTAAAACAACTACAACTCATGAATACTAAAAGCAATGCACACTAAACACCTTTCATAAGAAATTTCAATGTTGCAACATTAATTTTAATTTCTGACAACAAATCACACATCATTCTACTTAATCTGAATGGTTAACAACTCACATGCTTACATTCAATTTATTTTTAAGCAAAACAAACTCATATTTAATTCAGTTAGTTTTAAAATCAATTTATTTAACTTCTAACAAGCCATAGAATTTTGATCACTTCTGTTCACGTCAAACGACGATTCATTCTATGCAATATGACGATATCTGTGTGAATAAATATGTACTTAAGTTTTATTACCAGTTTAATTTAATTCCAACTCAATTTATACTTAATTCCATTTCATTTTAAATTTATTCACAATCCATACATTCTCATTTTCATTGCATTTTAAATTTGAATCCACTCACTTGCATTTCATTTTATTAACCAAACTACTTTCATTCAAAACCATTTCATAAATCTCGACTACAACCATTTAACAATTTTCTTAAGTTAACAACTTAAGTTCATCTCCATTTCCGATTAAATTTCCTTCTATTAAATTCAATTAGTATATTCATTCAATCCATTTTAAACTTTATTTCACATTTATTAAAATAATATCCAAGCTAAATTTAATTTATCCATACTCGAATTGGATTTATTTTCATCTCAAATAATTTTATTTTAATCCAATTCCATACAACTTCAATTTATATTTACTTCACTTACAATTCCATTTTATAATTCAAGACTGGATTTTTATTCTATTCACCCAAAATATCAGGCAAATTTAATTTAGGCCTTTATTTCTCGGTTATTAGTCATACACTTGTATTCTTTTCAGAAACTCTAACTTCTATAAGCCATCGTAATTTATTTATTCCAGTTAAAATTTTTATTTAACTTATTTCTCTGTTAAATTTAACTTCTTATCATTCTTTTAATTTCATGAGAATAAGAATACAATTCTATTTAATAATCTTTATACTCACTGAATTTTTATTCAATTCAATTTTATTTTATTTTACAACATCTCCACTTATTTTAATTCATTATCAATCCAAGTCGAATTTTATTTATAATTCGAGTTATTCCTAAACTTCATTAAATTTTCCTGAGTTCAATTTTATTTCAAAAATTACTTCATTTCATATCATCAACAACTCATTTGAGTTCCATTCAATTTACTTCTATTCCAATTTTTATTCAATTAAATTTTATTTTCATTTTAATCCAACTCCAACTCAATTTCATTTGGTTTAAGTAAATTTCAATTTAATTTAATACATCTAGATTTTATTTCCAGTTTAATTCAATTAATTTCAATCCAATTAAATTTTATCTCCCAATCCAAACACATTCACCATTTATAATTTTATAATTTATCTCCTAATGATCTTTAAATTATTTAAATAAGGTTTTCAGGATTTACAGATACCCGGCTATTGTTTTAAATCATTTCAAAATCACCAATATCTCAAAATCACGCTTACCAGATTTTTAAACCAATCCTGGCTTTATTCTCGACAAATTTCCTTTGAAATTTCAAAACCAAAACTAATTTTTCTGAATAAATCAATTTGGCAGCAATCCGTCACTCAGAAGTTCGAAAATGAATTCTGAAGATGCGGCCGTCATCCTCTGAATTATTTTCCAGCGACTGAAGTGAATTCATTGCTATATCCCTTCCAAAAATTTATTTCAAACAATTTCCTTTCCGAAATACCTCCCAAAGTAATATTTCTATTATTTATCTTCAAAATACTTCAGAAAACACTTCCAAAATCTCTGGGATTTTAAATTTACCAATTTGATTAAATCAAATTTTAACTATAATTCATTTGTATAACTTATGCTCATTCAAATTTCCATTTGATTTTACAAGTCATACCAAATTTTTTTTTATAATCTTATTTGTTTAGAATATTATCATCCAATCATCCAAGTTATATAATAATTTAAGAAAATATTTCTTTTATATCAAAATACATTTTTGGGTAAAATTATTTCATTTACCCACTTTCGAAAACAATATTGTGTTGAATTGTCCTATTCAAGTGTTTAGAAACCTCTTCGATACAGTTGTCCAAACTGTGCCGACGATGGTTCATATGCCACTCAATAAATCAACCAACACAATATAAAACCATTTTATATTCACTAACAAATACGCGCTCACATCTATTAATACACTCAACTCATTCTAGAGTACTACTGACTCTATTTCAATGAGAAATTCCCACCAGAGCCAAGGTTCTCGCTTAACCTTTCAGCTCTGATACCAAGTGTAACGACCCGCAGTTCCGTACTCCTTGAATTGACATTATTTTCCATTAATGAACTCAAGAAGAACGGAAATACGAATCATTTGGTTTAAAGAAGAAGAGGTAGAAGAAGAAAATAGAAAACAACATCAGAATCTAACCATCGCAGTGGAATAAAATATAATAGATATTAACTGGTCTTTACACAAAAACAAATCTGTTTATACATTACATTATCAGAGTATTCACAACATACAGCTGGACAGTGATCATAAATTATCCTCACACAACTGAATATACAACAATCAACACAGCGGAATATTTTAAAACAAGTATGGGAGTACGTGTCGCCATCCAGCTCGACTCCTGAGCTACATAGCATCCTTTCCTGTAATCTATAATACTCAGTCTGACCCGAGCATTATAATAAAATAACAACCGAGTCAGTCTGGAATACCAGCATTAGAAAATCTCACTCAATTTGATTATTAAAGTTTCAAAATCCTTTGAAATCAAATGCATCTCGTAAGACCACGCCACAAATAAACATGTCGGGTTTTTACCTTACGATAGCTAAAACATTTTATATCAAAATCCTCTAATATTATAATAGTGTCTATATACAAATACTTATTCAAATAGCTGAAATTGTTACATGATTAAATTCCAACATACTAGCCACAAAGTGGGTTCTACAAACAAATACCGTACAAGTCACGTAGGGAGAATGGATTTCCAACTAATGACTGGGCACTGGGGTACCACCCGTCACAGTACGTGGCCTAGATCACAGTACCGAGGTGTACGCCCGCTCCCCTGCAACACAAGGCCGGAACCATCCCTTACTGGATAATTCCAAGTAAAATCACCCCACGGTTGTGATCAGCAACCGCACCACTAAGCCGAAATAAAAAGGGACATCTAGACAGGGATGACCTTACTCTCAAGTGGGGGCTACCCACGAAGCCTTGCCGCATATCCCCTGATTTTCAGTCATTCTCGGCTGATGAGGCTTGAGGCTAAGCGTTACCTTTATAGAATGTTTCACTTAGAATGCCCATCGTCCACCTGACGATGTTCCGAAAGCATTCATCCATACAAGTCCGTCTCGGGTTCGAACGGAACCGAAAGCACTATTCCATCTTAAATTTCAACTCGTTTTCCCCACGAAAACGTACAAATCGGATCGAAGTGGTTTTCGAGAAATTAATCCCGATCCCGGACTCTTCAAAACGATCAGCGCATTGGCCAATATTGATAGTCGGTTATTTAACTATCAATCAACATTCACAACATCCATCAAACAATAAATAATTTTCCAAATTATTTATTATTCTCTAAATATCTTCACAAGATATATTTCCATTTCCAAATCCCTTTGAACCAGTTTCAAAACAGTTTCCTCCCACAGAATACATTTCCCAAATATTTACTTCCACTGAAACGCCAAGTACACAATACTTTTAGATTTTAAAATAATTCAAAAGCACTTTATTAAAAATATATTTTATAACATTGAAATTAGAACTACTTTAATACTTATTAAAATATATACTTTAAGAATAATTAAAATAAAACCACTTTATAAATATAAACTAAATTTCCTCTTTAAACATAATACCAAGTCACTTTTATATAATTACTACAATAATAGATTAGAAAACACACACTTTAGAATTTAATATTTAGAAATAATAAATTTTCTAAAACACGCTTTTTAAAACAACATTAAAACTTTTATCTAATATTTTAAAATTTGCTTTCAAATGTACTTTAGACTTTAAAATAATTTAAAACACTTTATCATAAAATTTACTTTAAACATTTAAAAATAATAAATTTTCTAAAACATTTCTTTATAACAAATTTTTAGAGCCTTTAACTTATACGTAAAAGTCACCTTTAAACTATACTCGGCTTTTCAGGGAAATACACTTCCCATTTCCATACCTTTAAAGATAAATCACTATTTATTTTTAAATCAAATTCTCATTCCTTTATAAATTCCCACCGTGAAATTTATACTTCCAAATATCTACTGATATTTTTACTTCAGTTTATAAACCCAGTTTATAAATTACAAAATCTCACTTTTCTTTTAAATTCCAATTTCCAACACTTGAATTAAATTTACAATTGATTTCCAATTTACTTCATTTTGAAATAAATTTTCCTTCTTACTTCATTTATTTCAAATCCATTTTTATTTCTTATTTATGATTTAAAAATCTCTTTAAGTGAGAATACCAAATTCAGATTTCCCAAATTCCGTTCTTATTCTTTAAAATAAATTAACCCTTGGATTTTAAATTAAATTCTTTATTTATTTAAAATAATAACACTTAAGTTAAAAATTTATTATTCTCCCCTTTTTTCTTCTTCGAAATCTCCTTTCCTTACTCAGAATTTATTTACTAGAATTTAAAAATCACTTATATTCTTTTCAATTCATTCTTTAATTTATTTAAACTTCTATAATTATTAACTTAAATGTTTCCTTTTAAATTTTCTTTCCCAAAATCCAATTCTAGTAATTTTGATAACTCAGTGTACTGAAATATTCAAGCTCCATAGCATTCAATATTCCAATTACCAATATAATTATTCACAGAGTATCAAATATGCATAATAGAGGATATTAAACAATCTAAATAAAAAAAATTTGAGGAATCTAGTTGGATCCCTCTAACCTGTTTCCCTGCATCCATAGACGTTAGCACAATACCAATTCCACTTCAAGGTGGAATATCGCGGTATATGGGTTTTATAAAATATCATCCGCTATTATGCGGCGCATAGGGTCTCATCCGCTATATAATGCGGAAATCAATCACCAATATATATATATATATATATATATATACTATATATATAATATCATATCCAATCGTTAAATCAGACATTTAAATCTAACCATTTAAATTTAAATAAACCAGATGAGTGAGATTAACTCACCTTTATTTTATTAGCATCCCATTTCCAATCCAGGTTGCTTTCTTCTCGATTTTTGACCTTATAAACAATATACCGCTAATTAATATTCGAATTAATCAAACAATGAATTATCATTTATTTAATTCTAACCTAATAATTTCCTATGAAAATCCTTTGGTAACCAAAGTAATTAGAATAAGTTAATTACTCTAATTAATTTCCTTAATATATTATTAACAATAAACTAGTTGGTGAAAATATGTATATTTTTAAATAGATAATTTTACCTTTATATATATATTTTTGAACTTATTTACCTATAAAAATTGATTTATATAGATTTAAAAATCTAATTTATATAAATTCTTTCTAATATTTAAAATTACTATCTATTTTCCCAAAATCTCATCTATATTCATATTTCCCGTTTTTATCTATAATTTATACATGGATGTATATTTCTTTTCCTGTGAATAACATAAATAGTAATTTTATTACTGTAAAATTTTGTTTACCCGTTTACCATCATTACTCAAACAGTATACTCCACTTACAATTTTTTTTTGAAAACAAATAACAGTATTCTACTCTTTATTATATACATATATAGTTTTAAATATATAAATTAATAAAAACAAATAAATACAATAACATATCGATACCTCACCGACAAACTCTGAGCCACCACGATTTGATTGCGAGCCACCTCGTCACGGTCTCCATCGCCAGCAGTTCGCAGTACACACCGCTCGAACTCCCCTCCTACGCGCGCGACGACTCCTACCAATTTTCCCCCTTCGAGCGAGCGCTGTCACATCGCGATACCCCCCCTTCACACAGCCGCCGCCAACCCTAAGTCGATCGAGATCGACTCCATGCCGCACTCAGCAACTCCGCGAACCCCGATGTCCAGTCTCACACGACATCTGCCATTACCTGACGTGCACGCGAGACGCCCCATCGCGATATCGATTTGAGTACCCTTTTTTTCTGAACGAGGCGATTGATTTTGAGGAATTGAGTTCGGCTATTTAAAAAGATGAAGAGGGAGATTTCGTTCGAATAGAAAAAAGGGAGGCACGATTTATCTTGAACTGGAAAAATGGGAAAGAAGGGGATTTGAACGAAGAAGAGAAATGGAACGATAGTTCGCGACTTATAACAGAAGCATCGAATTTTATTATCTATTTTCTCAGATATTTTGGTTCGATTTGGCTTCTTTGAGAAGAGAGGGGGTACGAGATTTTTTTCCCTTTTGAAAAGATTTGGGCGGCTGGATGTTGACTGAATAATATATTCATATAAATAAATTTTCCAAATAACCCGATTTATGCACTAAAATTTTCGATATAGATTTCAGTGCATTATCTATCGTATGATCACACGACCACTCCAAACGCTCCGAAATTTGAAATCCGATAATAATACAATATTACGGATCCAATGGAACTGGTTTCGTCGAATTCCGAGACTACGCCTCGGAAAGCTATTTTTTAAATTCAATTTAAACGATATATTTTAAAAATTGAACAAAACACTTCTGAATTCAATTTTAAAAGTTTCATCACCTTCAGTATCAACAATATAAATTTTACAAGCCTTCAAATTATTTTTAAAAGGCTTAAAACTCCAGATTCAACATTTTACCCAATTTTTCAATTGTTAAATTCAATATTTAATTATCCAATAAATAGAGATATTTGAAATTTAAGTTAAAAATTAACTTTTAAATATTTAAAACAATTAAATATTTCAATTTCAAAAGCCCAAAATTCCGGGTCGTCACACCCCAGCCCAACTCAAAGGATCTGGTGGCTATAGCATAGAAAAAAACTGCCTACATAACCTTTTAGGTGGATCAAGCCCATATAGTTCTTATTCCTGCTCTTCTCCTACATCCAAATAGTTGTTAGCACATAACAACCATAACATCCATGCAACCATTTGCAATCATCACAGCTAATGCAACCATTTCAACAATCGTAACCAATGCAATCAATGCAAGTGGGAAACACTACTCCTATGTAACCACCAAATCACTAAAGTTACTCACCCACCATGTTAGTAACACAGCATTCACAACAACCAACTACACACTGCTTAGTAATAATAGTTAATAGGATATTGGGTATGAACTATCATACCTGACCTGTCCTTGCATCCAAAGAGTTAGTGCATAAACACAATATATGCTAAACTACTATCACAAGACGAAAATATGGGATACAGGGGTAACGCACAACACATCAAGCACACGACATCCTTTACATAGCCTCGCATCTCTCACCTAAGTGCATTGGGTATATGATAGTTCATGCACTACTGCAAACCATGGACTCAGCCGAAATCCCTTTCTAGGCATTTCCATAATGGAACTCAATCGTTATTCCATTTTGGCTATCTCCATAGAAAGACACAATCGCAAATCCCACTTGCAAGTCACTGTCGCTAACTTGCCCTTGTGGATAGCTGGCGAATCCCATCATTGAGTCATCGTCCTCAGAACGCCTCTAGGCACCCTTCGTAAGTTATAGAGCCATCGTGCCAAAGTTTCGAAGCCATCACATCATTGACGTTGAAGCGTCACACTACTGGTTCACTAATCTACACGAATTTCAAGGCCATCCCGAGTTGTCCCAGAGTCATCCATCCTTACTCCCCATCGACTCATAAAAAACCCCACTTCGCCTCGTAGTTCGTCTATACCATTCCCGAAGTCTATTGCTAAGCTCCATGCTCCACCCTTGCCGTTCCATCCTATGGTCAAACCAAGCAAGTTGCATGCCAACAAACGCCTAGTCAAGTAACCTCCCACAGTCCGGCTTCCACCACTGAACCATTTCTGCGCTCGATCGTCGCTCCACCTTTCCACCGAACAGATCACCACGACCGGCCACCGAACCAAGCTCCACCATCGAACTACCAATCTTATTCGACCATTGAGCCAACACCCACCGAACCGATCTTCGTTCTCGACCACCTATACACCATCCCATCGAACCAATCCCCAATGCCAAACCAACGAACCAAATATCCTGCTCGGCCACCGTTCCAACCCCCTACCAATCCGACTTCCTTACTCGGCCACCGCACCATTCCACCGTTGAACCAATGCCTAGCCGAACCAAGCTTCACTAATGGAATTTGAGACTTGAATGGGAAGTGGTTGAAAAGATAATGATTTGGGAGGGATGGCTCACCTATTTATAGGATAAATCCTAAGCACCCCCTCGAACCGACCACTACCAAACCAAGGCAACTCCTCTCCAAACACCGAACATGCCTTGCAGTAGCCAGAGTCAAATCTTTGAACGACTATATCTCCTAGCCAGATAATCTAAATCGCTATTATAATCACTCTACAGAAAGGAAAATTATCATATCTTTCAAATGGAAGTGGTCTCGGGTGCTAATTTGGCTCCTTTCCAAAGCTATAGTTGAAAAAATACTTCTAGGGGTAAAATTGTCAGAAAAATTCTAAAAATAGGAAAGGTTGCTAATAGGAATTTCTTAAGGCTACAGAGTCATACAACCTCAAATGAATTAAATAATAGTACTTTACGATCCTCTGATACGTAAAATATGGGTCATTACACTCTCCCTCCCTTTAGGAATTCCGCCCCCGAAATCCCAACTCAAATAAGGCAAAGTCAAACATATCTACCATGCATGCCCATCATCCATTAGGAATACACTAAAGTCCAGCCTTCCATAGGAACACTACTCCTGGGCCGGTACATATCCTTTATACCACCTACACAACTCCAAAGTATGTCATGTGCTCCATTCCTGCTAGAAGACAAGAATATCACCCATTAACACCAATACAAGCCCACTAGGCTCTCGACACTCCATTCTGTCTCCAAAAGTTATCTACTCACTTTACGGATACTGTAGGCACTCCTCACCTGGATATACTCTAACAAAGGACCCTCTTCTTTCACGAATCTTACACTTTCTTCTCAAGTCCTTCTCGCTCTACGAGTACCACCCTCATCGAAGATAGAACTCTGGTCCTAGGTCGATAAGGAACTCAATCCCTTTACATATCAGTAGTCTGACTAGCTGCGGATGTTTCCCTTACCATAGGAAATGATGATGAATCCTATTAAAGGTTCCTGAGAGAACAATCCAAGATAACCACAATTGTGCCCTCTCAGGTGCACAGTCCAACTCCAGCCGCTGCTCTCCACCTGTCCCAATCGTTATTCTCGGCACCTCTTCACTCACCATATTTCTGTATCCCTTTGACCACTCCATCCAAAATGATATCAAACTCAACGACCCAAACAAAACGACCACCAGCAACAAACATCCGCGACTTAAAACTCTAAGTCTCAATGAACCATGCCTAAGTCTATCAAACTACTACCAGGTTCGAAACAACTATAGGTTCATCTACTGGGTCAGGACACAATCCTAACCTGCTCACTAAGTCACTAGATAAAAGGGTCTAACATATCAATATCAAATAAAACACATATATGTATAGCATAAAAAAAAGATTACCTCGGATTATGATGCCCTTACCCTTCTCCTTCGTCGATGGTGCACTCGATGTAGTTGGAATAACATTCAAAGTGTAAGCGGACACAAGCCGCTTATTCCTTAACAGTTCTAGACAATATATCCTCTTGTGCCCAGTCCTATCATAGTTGAAGCACTTCTTCTGGTCCTCTCCTTCCCGAGGTTGCCTCTTCTCCCATGCCGTTGTTGTTTCACTTCTTCCTGCCTACCCCGCTCAAGTGCCGCTTTGGCCTTCCTTTAGAAACAACAACCTCGGCTTTTGGTTTCGGGTATAGGCTCTCATGCTCCAAAGCTTTCTCCATGAACCTTCTAAAGGTCTCATTAATATGGCCAATCATCGAAGTAAAGAGCTTAGAGTAAGTAGTCCTCTTGCTCTCCATGGACTCCCAACTAGCATGCTTCCTACCAAAAGCAATAGGGTGTCATCCTCATACTAAACACCTCTCGCCACCATCAAGGAGGATTGGATCATCATCAAGTTCTTGCATCAGACCCTTCCCACTAGCACCAAGGTGAATTAGATCATCACTAAGGTCTCACATGACCATAGCCATTATCAAGCCTTCACATCATCACTGAGACGCTACTCTATCCTAACCATTACCATGGTCTTGCTCCACTCGATCATCTTTGTAGTCTCGTTTCACCATGACCTCCTCCATGTCCCCTAAGTCTCACTTCGATATAACCATTTCTGGAGTCTTACCTCATCATGATCGTTCCCGGAGTCTCACCCCGCTCTAACTTTCTCAAAGTCTCTCGGATACATGATACCTCACTTTACAACCTCTCAGGTCGACGGCATCTCATGCCATCGGGTGTTCTTTCGGATACCTATTTCATAGGTACTTCCCTTTGAGGACAAGCCAGATCATATTATGGTCCATGGTATGCAGGTGAGTGTCCTTACATACCCCTGCCCCAAAGAACAACCATCCTATCCAGAGTTATCAGTAATCTCTTCAGCATCCGAAAGAAGAACCATCCTATCTTGAGTTATCAGTAATCTCTTCAGCATCCGACTCGATTCAAAACATCGCATGCTCCTCTGCATTGCTTTACCTTGTCAAATGTGCTTTCCTATACTATTTTAGTCTCATCCCCCGCTTTACTTAAAGCACCCGATCAAATGACTTGCATTGTTAAACAAGGCCCCGAAGTCATCTCAAGTCATCCCGGGTGGATAGGAGTCGTCTATTGCACCTCACCATCACCCATGTGCATTGGCTATATGTTAACTCGAATGGCACAATCGCAAACCAGGGACCCAATTATAATCCCCACTTCATTGGTGCTCAAATCCAGGATACTCCGGAAGGCTAGGAACCATGCTCACAATTGCAAAAGACTAGGGTAATCGACAATCACAAGATCTAGATACAATCGCAAATCAAGGTGGGAGCTACCCACATACCACATCTTTATGAGCACACTAGAAGCCTCCGAGTTATCAATGATCCCTTTACACACGTCTCATAATGGAACTTAATCGTTATTCCATCATGGCTATCTCCATAGCAGGAAAAAATCGCAAATCCCACTTGCAAGTCACTATCGTTAACTTGCCTTTGTGGATCACTGCTACGACCCCTATCGTAAAATCGTCATCTCTCACTTAAGTACTTCAGATATACAATAACTCTCTTAGATGCTCAACTTATTGCCCACACAGATGGTTAGGGACTGGACACAAGCAGATGTCCAAAATTTGGGTACACACAGACTACCCTGGTTACACACAGACTACCCCGTCCCACTAATGAGCATCACAACCACCGAGTTATCCATCAATCCCTTATCACTCGTACCAATAGTAGAACTATCTCATAGATGCTCACTCTTTCCCACACAAATGGCTACGGACTGGACACACGCAGACGTCCAACACATGGGTACATGCAGACTACCTTGTCCTACTCACGAGCACCACAACCTCATGTTCTACCATTTGAGCTATCGTGTAGAACTCGTCCTTATAGTACATCACTAGATGCTATAGCCACTCGCCACATCAAGTTGTCAAAGTCATCGTACTTCATCGGTTGCTATCCTAAAGTCACCTAGAACTTGCTTGGGGTCATCCATGCTTACCCCGAACCAACTCTCAAGACTACCAAGCAACCACAAGCCTTGCCTCGAAGTCTGTTGCCAAACTCCGTGCTCCAACTAGCTCCCAAAGCTCCAAGCAACTCCATGTATTGCTCCAAAGCCAATGCCCCAAAAGCACCACTCCATATTCTATCCGGTGTCCCTATGTTCGTCATGAAAACACGCTCCCATCAAACAGAAGCAACACTGAACAGAATTTCCTATTTGGCCCCACTCAACACTGGACCAACAACTGCTAGACATGATTCCCTGTCTCGCTCTTCACTAGCCTAGCTAAGCTCCTATCGAACAAAATTTCCTATTCGGTCCTTCACAATCGATCCAAGCTCCTTCTCTTGCTAAAGCCACCCACCGGGCCATACCATGCTGGTCTGGGCTTTGTTGAACTAAACCCTGTAGCTCCTTCAGCATATCAACATGGTGTTGATTCCATCGCTACACTTATCACTTATATGACTCCAACACTATAGAGCCAATCCATTGAAATCCAATCCCATGGTTCCTTCCCTAGTTTGTTTCGATGGGCATTTTCTACCATGCAAGCATACAAGCAAATGCCATGCCTACAAAACGATAGTCAAACATGCAAAAACGTGATAAGAACACTCTCTCGTCCATATTTTTAACCTAACCAAAAGTGTAAACTATCTTAAATGGTTAAGTCTACCCAAGGCTCAGGGAGTCGCTAAACCTAAGCTCTAATACCAAATGTGACGACCGCCCTACACCTCCGACACCCAAAACACAAAAGAGGGTACACTCTTCCCGTGCCCGACCGATGTAGAATGATTGCCAAGGGTGAAAAGAAAGAAAACCAAATAACAAACCTGTAGAACGTCTCATAGTGCACATATAAATTGTAATATAACAACTCAGATGTAAAACAGGCAAGACGGTGATATAATCAATTAAACAATAAATAAGGACATCAGAGCACAACTGGTTCATAGAATATATAAGAACTAAAATAAAGAGTTTATATATCTTGCATCTCCTGAATAAACTCTAATATTGTCTCTAAGAATACAAGTACCGTCATAGCTACGTGGTACCGCACAGTAGAATCCAACATCAATAAAACAATGCAATAAAAGAATATACCAACCAGCTACCTATGACATAGCCTGCATCCACTTCCCATTTCCTCTTCTGCACCTGCCTGTAACTTCACACCTATACAGAGACATGGAATAAAAGTAAAATAGCATCCCAGGTCATAGTCTCGGATTCACACCTAAACAGAGACAAATGGAAAATGTCCTTAGGTCAAGAAAAAGTGTATGAGCTACACAACAGAAGAATTTTCTAGATCGGAAGTTTTAGCGGCATGTACGACTTAAATACGACCGAAAATAGCATCCCAGGTCATAGTCTCGGATTCTAACGAAACTGGTACCATTGGAATGGGAAAAATAAGATGATTCATGCAGTCGAAGAATCATCGCAATCATACATTCTTAGAAGCCGAAAAACTAAATATGTATGTTAGAATCTCAAAAACAACAAAATAAAATGGAAACACATAATCCATAACCCAATCCACTACCCTATAAATCTTTGCTTATTTCACTGCACCATTTTCTTATTTCTGCATTCACGTTGCTTCTTTATTTCCATGGCAACTGTGATAACCCGCATTCCCCAACACGCCAATCCACGGCCTAGTATCACTTTCGGCCTTGCGTCATGCCAAGAAATATGAGCTATCGGGTTTTTATAACATCACAGAGACTAATACAAGCAGATATAATCTAAGATATACTACACTTTCGAAACTCATAGCGGAAAGAACAAAACAAATAACATAGAAAAATATCCATCTCAGAAAACATCCAAATCACATTCTTAGAAAATTAGTAAGTGGTCCAATATAAAGTACATATAAAATATCACTCTAATTCTGATATGGGAAATAAAATGTACTAAGAAGATAGACAGATACATAGAGAGTAAATGTAATAAGAAGCAACTCCAAGAATGAGCTCACCGCTCCAAGTATCAAGAATGGGCTAGTCGCCTGCCACACTGTCCACCTATGGTGGGGAAAAAAGAGGAAAAAGAGTGGGTCAGACAAAAGTTTGGTGAACGAGTACAGGTTTAATATGTGATGATCATGTGCAGTTAACTTTATTTCTACTGTAGATGACATAGGGTGTACTACAAGGGTCTGTGAATTCCTAAAATCCATTACCTAAGGGTTATTGTCTAATACATACCTACACTACAACCTATGTAGGCTTATATAAGGATCGAACTATGGATCGAACCTCACAACTAATGATCGACCACCACTCCTAGAGCTACCCAATAAGGAAACGCCACCACTAGGCTATTGTAGAAACAAATTTCCATTAATATTACTGCATACTGCTACTATGGGAAATACTCCCCACTAAAATCACCACCACCAAGCTATTAGGGAACCCATTTTCCTCTAACTACGACTACCCGTAACCCAACTACGATGGGAAAGGTGGAACCCAAAATATCAACTCACCGGTATGTCTCATCCTCTACACCCATGTCCACACCTTGATCATAGTGTATGCCTCTTATTGCACGCGTTAGGATCCTCCATCAGAACTGTATCACGTCGCATTAGAAACCGTGCATACTAGGATTCCCGTTGTGTTGGGCCCACTCATCTAGCATCCGTCAATGCTGCGTGTCCACTGCAGAACCTCTTTGTGAGTATCGTTTGTGAAAATAAAATCGCACCAGTCGATTACTCGATCCCCAATTAGGTAAACAACATTTACCCAAGATCGCAACGTCCTAGCATCTTCTCATTGGGAACTAGTTTTCCTACAACTCCTAACATACATCTAAATAGCCTTAAATGGGCTCATAAAACAATTAATATTTATATTAATTTTTATTATTAAACTAGGCCTTAGATCGAGGTTCGAGTTTTCCGTTTCAGGAAAAAACCGGTCGACCGCTCAAGATGAGGGTCAACCGTTTGCAGTTCAAAAATTGAGGGTTTTCTAGTTTTCTGATTTCGATTTTAATTAGGGTTAGTTTTGATTTTTACAATGTTTGTTGAATACAGCATTTACACTAAACAAGTAATTATAATAACCATTCAATATTTCTAAATTTCACAGATTTGTAGAATTTCAATTTCAGTTGTTTAATCTAGGGTTTACAATTCAATAATAGAGGGGTGTACTAGAATTAAACATCATATTCATCAAGTAAGGTGCCTTCAATTTCTACCCTAGATTGCATGTTTCAATATAGGGTTTTACAATTTATAATTAGATTTTCTAACATCCTACATCAGATAGAATATAGTAAACTTAACTATAAATAATTGTCTAATTAACCCTATTCCCACTCACCATAGGTCCAAGCTTTTCTGGCACGCTCAGCTAGAGGATTGCTCTTTGTAAGCTTGCTTCTCCTAGATCCGATTGGTTGTATTTCTTCTACTTTGATTTTTATTTAATTTTGAAGAAATTTTAGTTTTAGAGGAGAGGTTAGATTTTGGTAGAGTTTCAGTATAGTAAGTTCTCTAATGATTTTAGGGTTAGTTTAGCTTTCAATTTATATAGGTTGGAGACAAATTTAGAACATTAGATAAGGTCTGGAGAATCTTTAGTATCATCTCATTCGGTTATCACAACTTAGCCACGAAGCAACACATCACAATCGTTCAAAGTAGCTCAGAAAACTCTTGAACTTACACATCAATAGTCAACCGCCCCATCCCCTAGGTCGGCTGCTACCGATCAACTATCAACCCTCTTGGGTCGACCGGTCATAGTGTGTTTTTGGTGAATTTTTAAATTTTATTTCTTATTTTATTTCAAATTTTCAGATGCCCATAACTTCTACGTACTAACTCTGATTTCAAAGTGTTATATATGAAAACCATCCAGAAAATTGCTATGAATGCAACGGTGCAAGTTTCATTCCCAATTTGAATGTTTGTGAAAATTTTATTTTAGTACGTGTTTTAAATTTAATTTTCTTATTAAATTTTTGCGGTGTTACATTCTTCGCTTTAAAAAGGATTTCGTCCTTGAAATCTCAAAGGACAAAAAAATATAACTTACATACACAGCAACCAATAGCTACAATCATCTACTAATCCATCATCCACGTGCAATCATTGTCCATTGAAATTATATAGTGCAACATGTACATGTATATGCAATATGAAATACATGTGAACATATACTAATGCAAAATGTAGGCAGTCTCGTGATCCAGTCGACCTCCTATCATGCAAATGCTCATGCCGTGCATCCAAATGTATGCAACATCCTAAGTAAGTATACATACAATTCTACATGTATTCAGAACCATTCAACTCATATGCAACATCCATATGTATAACATCCATTAACATAATAATAATTAAGAGATAATATGCTACCAAATGCGATCGTATGTATACCTAGAAGATATACTGTCCTAAATGTGTAAAAGATAACAGTCCATGAAATACATCCACTAGCATCCATCATCCATAACACGTCCTATTGACACGTTTGCAACCATTCCTACCATCTAATGGTCTCTTCAAAAAGGGTATACAAAGCTAAGTCCTAATTCATAAGTAGTCTATACTTATTAAAATTAAATTAGAAATGTAGTAGTAAAGAGTTGTGGGTAGGTACACAAATCTTCTCCTTAGGCTCTCATGTACTCTCCGTTGAATTGTCTCCCCGTTGGACTTTAACAAGTCTGATCTCCTTGTTATGAGGTCGCTTTGTTCCATGCTCAAGAATACGACTGGATGCACAACTAGTGAATCCCTCTCAATCTCCACCTCCTCTATTTGACTCGGCTCGACTACGATAGCTATATCGTGTAAGCACTTTCGCTAGTGTGAAACATGGAAAACATCATGTACCATGCTAAATTCTCTGGAAGCTCTATTCTATATGCCAACTTCCCTACTCTAGCAACTATTGGGAAAGGCCTTACAAAACTCGATGCTAGCTTCCCTGACCTACCAAACCTCATAACATGTCTAAGGGACAAAACTTCACAAACACCATGTCCACTACCGTTAACACTAACTTTGTACGTCTCTGGTAAGCATAAGATTTCTGCCTATCATAAGAAGTTTTAATTCTCTTACGGATCAAGTCTATCATCTACGACGTATCCCTCACCATATCTGGCCCAAGAATAATCATATCCGTAGTGTTCTACCAACATGATGGTAATCTACATGACCTATTGTATAATGCCTCGAATGGTGATATCCCAATGTTAGCCTGATAATTATTATTGTAGGTAATCTCCACTACAGCAAGTGATCCTTCCAAGGACCCCCAAAGTCCAAAATGCACATGCGTAGTAAGACCTTCAATACCCAATTTACTCTCTTCGTCTGCTCATCCGTCTGGGGATGATATGTAGTGCTCAAACTCAACTCAGTCCCTAAAGCCTCTGGTAGACTCCTCCAGAACTCACTAGTTAAAAATGGATCTTGATCGCTAACCATACTAGTAGGAACTCCATGTAACCTAACAACCTTTCTCATGTATAGAGACACTAATGATGCCTCTGTCCTTGTGCTCTTCACTGGTATGAAATGAGCGCACTTAGTCAACCAATCGACTATAACCCAAGTGCTCTCATTCCCTCTCTTGTGAAACCCCACCTCTATACCCATACTATCCAATAGTATTACAGAATAATACTGTAAGATAATATGGAGAATGAGGCTATATGGGGTACAAACGTGAATATTTCATTAGACTAACACTGTACGTATTAAAACGTCGAATATATAACTTACATATACATACGCAATAATGGTACAAAGAAATAAACACGTGTGTCTTCGGGATAAAACAATACATAATATACAATGAATAACACAAAACACAGAGTTAATCACAGCGATAACATATAGTATATTATACAATTATACCGTAATGATACAAAACATCTCAACTATGATCTTTCTCAATGTAATATGATGAATACTCAATATACAACTCAATGTCTGACATGAACAGTAAAACAATGTCATAAAGGTATCATACAGTAATCCTAATATACATCTTCCTTACACCCAATAAAATAAAT
Source organism: Allium fistulosum (assembly GCA_030737815.1). Taxonomy (NCBI): domain Eukaryota; kingdom Viridiplantae; phylum Streptophyta; class Magnoliopsida; order Asparagales; family Amaryllidaceae; genus Allium; species Allium fistulosum. Next base: position 1,421,977,030 of record CM060901.1, read on the forward strand.
ACTGGTCATGTCGACCCTGTATCTGAAATGTCTCAGACCGGCTGACCTGAGTATTATAAAACAACACACGGGACAGACTATGTATATATCGAGGATTAATTAATTAATATATATAATTCAATACATGTTAGTATAATAGAATAACATCAAACATCCATCTCATTATTAAACACGTAATAAAAATACATAAAGTATTTAATCATAAGATCATAAACACCTCAAATATATTTATGAATTCAAATATCACAAATTGTATATATGAACACGTCATCATCACCCATATCAAAGTAAATCAACAATCCACAAAATCAATTACAAATGGGTGAACCGTCCATGCCCAGATATTCACATCAAAACCAAGGAATCACCAATAAAAATCTATCATTAAATTATCTCACAATCGTTCCCAAAAATTAGATCATTATTCAGTAATAAAAGTATCATCACAAATATACTAAAATAAGATATGCTGCCTATCAATTTGTAATAAAAGATACGAGGATCTATCATACTTTAGATCCAGCAAGTCAGATTATCTAGATATAATCTCATCTCCTCATATAGGAATAAATCAAAATAGTGTAGATATACGAGGATTGACTACACTTTAGACAAACAGTCCCAAGCATAGTCACCTCATGGGATAGTGAGTAATATATGCCAATCCACAACACACACATAACCTAAACCAGAAAGGGAGACCGATGGCACACGGCATGCTCCAGAAACTCAGGTTCTACTAGCCTCACGCTAGTAGCTGGATCAGTTCCTATAGCCTTAGTCACCTCGACGGACATCGTGACACATATCCACCAATGACTTGTTTGTGCATAGCCTTAGTCACGACCCTACTTTGTCCCTATAGGTAATAGACTGCTGGTCTATGCGACACAAGAGGTTGTAGGGTACCTACACTACGGGTCACCTAACCAAAACCTCATGATGCGCATTAACTGTAGTATCAAACAACAATGTTATGGATCTGGGGCATGACCTTACGATCAGGCTGCTAGGGTGGATACTAGCTAATCTGGTTCACTCCCGAACCATAAAGTAAGCTGGACACAAGTTAATGACAAATAGTACTCATATCCTATCTATACATAACTCTAGATGTAAGCTGGCACACGACTCTTGATAAGTCAACACATGACTGTAATATACCAAAGCTCTAATCCCTCGTCGTTACACGACTCTAACCATAAGCCAACACATGGCTATAACATACTACAACGAGTATCATTACATACATTAGCAGTCCCCGTTTGAGTGACATTTACTTGCAAATAATAATCAAACAAATAACATAACGATGTCTCATACCACCGCATGTTATTTATATAATTATTCAATGCTCGTAAACTACACTCGATCCACACAAGTTATCTCTATATGACAAGTCCACTGAATAACCAAAAAGTATTGTCGAGAGTCTTATAACAAAAGGTATCACTAAACCATTTATTCAAATTTCTCGTCACACAGAATAAGAAATAATCAAATACAATAAATAAAATAATCACATAAAATACATATTTACATTATATTATAAATCTCAATAATGTTATATAAGACATATGATATGAAAACCATGTCTAAATAAATATATAAACATCATTAAGCATCAATTACGAAATATTACAATAATAATAATATCACGAATATGTATAAAAGGGTACTATCACCGTATCATGTCAAGCTACCGAAAAAGTCCATATCAACGGTGAATCACTCATATAATGTAATTGAATATGAAAAAGGAAGAATAAATCAGGAAAGTAATCTAAAATTGATTAATCATAATATATATACATATATATATATATAATACAAAGTAAACAAATCAATATTCAATAGTAAGTAATTTGTTTCATATATGTTGATATAACAAAAATCTAAACATTAAATAAATTATAAATATATATATATTCATGATTAAATTAAGTAATCGATTAATATGAGATATAAAACTTTCTTTTAGATAAATTACTAGTTTCTCAACTTTTATAAATTTAAATAATAATTTATATAATAATTTATTGTTTACAAATTGTTAACAAGATTTCTTGTCAACACCCCAAAGTAATGCAAAGAAAGATGAATAGTATTTTGGAGAACAGTGGGCATGATTCCCTTAGGAACTTCCTTTCAATTTAGCTTTACTTGTTGATAATTCTTGGACTAGACCTTTCGATGTCGTCGAAAGGTATAGATTCTCGGTTAGGTAACCTTCCGACTTTGTTAAACTAGTATGAGGTCTCCTTAGTGGATACGAAATAAAATTCGACGTTGTCAAAAGGTTAGACCACTTATATGGAGTAGATTTCGACCTTGTCGAAAGGTTGGACTACTTATATGAAGTTGGTTTCGACCTTGTCGAAAGGTTAGACAATTAACTTTATAGCTTCAAAAGGTTGCAGGTGTTACTAAAGCATAATGAGTTGTCGACCTTGTCTAAAGGTTTAGACCATGGAGCTAAGGCTTCAGAAGGTTGCAGTAGATGTTAGAGTCAGAAGTGTTGTCGACCGTGTCGGCAAGAACCTTTTGATGAAGTTAAACCTAGAAAAATGAGGGTAATCCAACAAAGATTTTAGTAAAAAAACAATGTAATTATCAAAAGTCAAGGCTTTCCTCTTTATTCAAGAGAAACTCTATTTTTATTAAATTCCCAAACCACCCAATTAGGGTTACAATGCTTTGATTAAGAAGATGCAAGATTAGAATGAGAGTCATCCATCCCCAAAACATGACCCATTGGGTCTTATTTATAGATGCAGGCAGCCCCATTTTCACTCCATGCTCTGGACTGGGTTGAAGGTCTCCCTTTTACATGTAGCTGTGAACCTTTCGACTTAGTCGAAAGGTTTGCTCCTCATATGCCATTATGGACCTTTCGACATTATCGAAAGGTATGCTTTTCTTTATGTCTTCATGAACCTTTCAACTTTGTCGAAGGGTTTGCCTTCTATATTTTGTTGTGAACCCTTCGACCTTGTCAGAAGGATGCTCTTCACTTGATTGTTGTGAACCCTTCGACCTTGTCGGAAGGTTGCTCTTCACTTGATCATCGTCGAGAGCTGTGCTTCCCTCCAATATTGTCAAAAGGTTGTCTTTCATTCTCTGCTAAGTTTTGAGTGTTGTCTTCTTCATAGAACCTTTCGACTTTGTCGAAAGGTTGTCTTTCATTCTCTACTGAGTTTTGAGTGCTGTCTTCTACATAGAACCTTTCGACTTTGTCGAAAGTTATCCTGATGAGTCTTAACTAGTTCGAAAGGCTTGCCATGCTTTTGAAAAGGTCGCCATAGGGTCGCTAACACTTTCTTTGACTTCCTTATATTCTTCGAAAGGTAGGAACTTCATGGATGCTGTGAGATGGAACCTTCCGACCCCTTCGAAAGTTTTGAGGCTATTAAACTCTGATGACTACATCCCTTCGACCCCTTCGAAAGGTTTGGTCTGAACCATGAGATAGAACCTTTCGCCTCCTTCGAAAGGTTTGGTCTGAACTCCTTTTCCTTGGTCTTTGTTGAAGGACCTTTTGACTCAGTCGAAAGGTTGATTTTTTGGAGTAACAATGGTCCTAACTGTTTCAAAAGGCTATACATGCTTTCAAAAGGGTTAAATTGGTTGAATACTCATCTGCTAGAAATGATGAAGGTGAAACGTCCTCTTGTCTCCTTCGAAAGGTGTTATTGGCGCTTCCATCTGTTTGTTGAAGACTCTCTCTTGTGATGTACCATCCTAACATCTACTAATCTTCATCAATTTTCTTGCTTCTTCTTTCATACTTTATTCCCGAGAACATTTTATGGATAACATTTAGCCCCCTTAGTATGAAAGAAGCCTTTTGTTCTTTAGGACAAATTCTCCAAGGAACTTCTTCCTTTATTTCCTACGGAATAGAAAAATGCCTCTATTAAGATTGTAACCTTGCTAGTAGATCTTTAAGAGTAATCTTAATTTTATAGAGTTAATGTTCAAGATATGGTCTGTTAATATTTTTGGATAAAATATCAAGGATGTGGAATAATATCACCTGATTTGCTGATCACGATTCAATTAGATGAACCTTTGGAGAAATTCAACTATATTCTCTAGGTATTCTCTCCTTTAGTCAAACCTCTTTTAACACCACTGGTTAATAATTCTTATTTAGTGAAAAAGTAGTAAACAATTCAACACCAATTTCATTTGGCGATATGAATAACTTACATTGAAACTGAATTTTAGATTTAATGGAAAATTCACCAACCACCATAAAACTCAATAATAAAATATAAAATTTTCTCAAAGTCAGGAGTTCAATGACGGTCTCACCTAAAAGATATGAAATTCACGAATTATCGACAAAATTCACAAGGAGGTTCAATATCCATGAAATCTAGAATCTAATAAGAGATCTTCCAAAATCCAATGAGGAAATCACGCGCATGTAATTCTTAAATCATCATTAAAGACTTCAAGGAAATCTTAGAATTCACTAAATCAGAAATTCAATAAGTGATCATCAAAAATTTCAATACAGAAATTAGGAATATGGAATTCACGAATCATTGTGAAAATTAATAAGAAAATTCAAGATTCACCAAGTCAGAGATCCAACATGAGATCATCGAAAATTCAATAAGTCAATCAGGAATTCAAAATCCATAAATCATCACAAAAATCCATAAGGAAGAGTATAATTCACTAAACCTGAAAACCAATAAGATCATCAAAAATTCAATACGAAAACCAGAAATACAAAATTCCTAAATCATTATGAGAATCGAAAAGGGAATCCAGAATTCACAAAATAAAAAATCAGAAATTCAATAAGGAAGCTCTAAATGGGAAATCTTCGAATCATTATAAAACCTAACAGGGAAATCAAGAACTTATTAAACCAAGCAACTAATAAGAAATCATCATGAAAATTCAATGAGGAGAAACTCAATATTTGGAATTCATAAACCATCATAAGAGACCAATAGGGAAATTCAAAATTCATGAAATTAGGAATTCAATTAAAAGTTATCATGGAAATTCGACAAGGAAAACATGAATATGAAATCTATAAATCATCATAAAAAGCAATATGGAAATTCAGAATTCATGAAATCCAAAATGAAAGCTGCATCAATAGAAATGGTGAAACTCAAAATTCACGAAATCAAGAATTTACCCAAAGTCTCGTCAAGATCTCATTTGACGAATTAACTATTCAAAACTCCATTCAATATAAGTACATAGCCATAGATATGTCTAATAATAGCATATTTAGTAGATTTCAAATGAAAGATAGCTAAGTTATCTAACCTTAATTCTAAGGTTATTCACAGGAAAGTTTCCTATTAATAAATGTGTTGCTTTTAAAGTGCCTATAAGTTAGTAGTATATGTATATATGTATATACAGTTATAATAGACTCTTCTATCCAATCGGTTACTTTACCTTAATGGATCCAGGAGTGGCTTTCTTAACCTGCTCTTGAAGTTAAGTACTTTATCTTTGTAGCTAAAAATCTATTATCTATTCCATTCCTTTGGTTTTCGTATCAGTCTTTATTTTCGTTTGTATGTTATGGATTCCTTTAATTTTCTGGTCTCATGCTTTTTTGTGGTATGAAAGTTTCTTAATCCTTTGATGTAGAAATCATTTTTCTAGGATTGCAAGTTCTGTAATTCGTTAGAATATATTTTACCTTTTGCCTCTATATGTATCCTTTTCTAGGATTCCAACTTTGTCTTAGATGACGAATAGGTTTCTTTCTTTAACCCTTTATCCTCTTGGGTTCTGACTTTCTTTTTGAATGGTAGACATCTTTGTCTTTCTTCATTTGTTTGGTGCCTCTTTCGGGCTTCCCTTGGTTCTGTGGGATGTAGTGAAGGTTAAGTTGACCTTCCTCTAGAAGGTTGCTGATAGGTGCTTTACCTAACTCTCCCCTAAGAGGTTATATGGACTACAGGGATTTTATTGCTCCCCCTAGGAGGTGCTCCGGATTGGGCGTTGGAGGCTTATTCTCAAAAACATTTTTTGTACTCCGGATTGGACGACGGAGGTTGATTTTCAAAAACATTTTTTGTACTCCGGATTGGACGTCGGAGGTTTATTTTCAAAAACATTTTTGTACTCCGGATTGGATGTCGGAGGTTAATTTTCAAAAACATTTTTTGTACTCCGGATTGGACATCGTAGGTTGATTCTTAAAAATATTATATATATATATTATTTTCAAAGTTTTTGTTCCTCTTCTTAAGAGACATTTTCGAGGAAAGATCGAATGGTTTTGTTCTCACTTTATGAAGTATTGAAGTAATTTTGGTCCTCCTTCCCAGAGGTATAAAAACAGTTTTGGAGACGTTTGTGAAAATCTCTTTTGGTCCATTGACCTTTTTGGAAAATATATATATATTTGAAATTGATGAAGAACTAATAGTAGTCCGAGGTTTCATAAGAGCTGATCTTTGTACTACATTGACTTAAACATTGATAGTTGCTTTGTATTAGGCATTTGAGCCGTCTTTCTCAGGTAGCTAGAAATTTGTTATGCTCCAAGGGTGTGCTGAATGTCATGGACTTGTTTTGTTTTTACATGCAATGACACCCGAATTTCAAATTAGTACATGGTCAATTTTGAAATATAAATCAAATTTGGGAATTTTATGAATAAGAAAAGTTCATAGTAAACAATTGCCACCGGACTGGATGGCTCAATAGACTGTTAATCTGCCATTCTTCTGCATAAAAAGTTAGTTCTTGAGTATCTAGGAAATCCTCTCATTAGCATAAGAAGCTATTCGAATTTCTTTAATGAACTCTTTTAGAGATCCCAACTTGATTGCGTTTTGGACCAATCTTGATAGGGCACGACATTCATCGGTCTTATTCACTTTGCGGGAGTCATGATAATTATTCCCTTTGCTTGGTTTTGGACGGCTTGATATACTGTGAGTAATTGAAAAGCTTTCGGAATCTTTTGCTACAGCAAAAATAAGAGAAAGGGGCTTGTTCAAATTCACACAATTGGATTCAGAAATCTCTTTCTGAATTTTCCTCCTACTTTTCTTTCCCTCGAATCTTTTACTAGGAGACCCAAAATAGATTTCTTTTATCCTTTGTCTTCGTTCGGATTCCCTTGCCATATAATACTTTTCTCCATCTGAATAAATTTATTGGCTTGAAAATAAAAGTTTCGTAGATCTCTACATCCATGAATATAAAGTTGTTCCAGAAATGGGTTTGTTCGATTAGCCCAGACCGAACTGTTATTAACTTGTCTCTATCAGCTGCGTTTTCTTCTTTTAATGCTTCAGTATTGAACCTCTTTAAATACTCGTTTAGTGGTTCTCCCAGTTTTTGTTTGATTGTAGCTAACAGGTTAAAGCTCATAGTTTGATCTTTGAATACATAAAATTGTGTCACAAAGTCATAAGAAAATTATTCCCAAGAATAAATGGTCTTCTTTTGATAATTCCTATACTGTTTGATATCTACTCCTTGAAGAGTAATCCGGAAAAGTTTGCATCGAATTGTCCTAGAAGCATTATACAAGTTCATCCAATTTTCAAATGATGTAAGGTGATCATCTGGATCAATAGTTCTGTTAACAAGATTTCTTGTCAACACCCCAAAGTAATCCTAAGAAGGATGGATAGACCTGTTTGTATGAAGGGCATGATACCCTTAATAATTGCCTTTAAATTTAGCTTCACTTGTTGTTGATTCTTGTGTCAGACCTTTCGACGTCGTCGAAAGGTTTAGCCTTTGAATTAGATAACCTTTCATCTTAGTTGAACTTGTATGAGGTCTCCTACAAAAGTTTTCTTTTCGGCTAGGTGAAATTCCCTAAGTTAGTCCTTTAAAGGTTGGTTTTAATCTTGTCGAAAGGTTAAGGTGATAACCTTCCTTGGGTTCAAGCGGGGTATGGTATACTTTGGTGGATATGAAGTAGGTTTCAACCTTGTTGAAAGGTTAAATCACTTATATGAAGTAGGTTTCAACCTTGTCGAAAGGTTAGATCACTAAGTCGATTGGTTTCAGAAGGTTACAGTAAATGTTGAACCAATTGAGTTGTCGACCTTGTCGAAAGGTTTAGGTCATAGAGTGGATGGCCTCAAAAGGTCGCAGTAGATATTAAAATCAGAAGTGTTATCGACCTTGTCGAAATGTTTAATCCACGGAGTTGATAGCTTCGAAGGGTTGTAAAAGATGCTTAGATCATATGTATTGTCGACCTTGTCGACAAGAACCTTTCGATGAAGTTAAACTTGAAAAAATGAGGTTAATCTAACATAGATTTAAGTAAACTGTAAAGTAATCAACAAAGCTCAAGACTTCCCTCTTTATCCAAGAAAAAAAAAATATTTTATTAAATCCCCAAATCATCACCCAATTAGGGTTACAATGTTTTGATTAAGAAGATACAAGATTATAATTAGAGAAATTGGATCCCAAAACAATGACCTCTTGGGTCTTATTTATAGATGCAGGCAGCCCGCCTTTCGACTCCATGCTCTCAACTGGATCGGAAGGTCTCCCTTTTATATGCAGCTGTGAACCTTTCGCATTTTTCGAAAGGTTTGCCCTTCATATTCCATTTTGGACCTTTCGACATTGTCGAAAGGTCTTCTTTTCTCTATGACTTCATGAACCTTTCGACTTTGTCGAAGGGTTTGCCTTTTATATACTGTTGTGAACCCTTCGACCTTGTCGGAAGGTTGCTCTTCACTTGATTGTTGTGAACCCTTTGACCTTGTCGAAAGGTTGGTCTTCACTTGATTGTTTGTTGAGAGATGTGCATTCCTTCAATGTTGTTGAAAGGTTTCCTTTCATTCTTTGTAACATCCCACTATTTTGGACCATTCAAATCGACAATAAATCTACACATGTTAGACTTGAATACTTCAAAACAGTGGATTGTCAAGAAAATTTGGAGCAAATAAAATCAAATACAAAATCACAGACACGGAATATCAGAATAACTCGTAGCGGAAATAAAATACCATAGTAGTTCATGAAGCTACTATATACAACTCTCAAAACATATACAAAATCTCATAGCCAAAATAGATATAATAGAAGTTCAGATACATAAATCAATAATACAGAGACAATACTGAATAGGAAATAACTGGAATAGAAGTCGATGAACCGATAGACAAATAAGCTGCAACAGCTCTCTAGCTCCAGAAGGTGAATCCAAAGCTGTGATTCTCAGGTTGACCCGAGCGTAAAGTAAAACACAAACACTCGAGTCAGAACATACATACTTATATAATGTAAACCAACTCAAGTGAACTGTAATAACAGTGCATAATAACTTAAAGGATGCTTGGGATCGCTCATCCTTTAAGGATCAGTCAAACCATCAATTAAGTAGTAATAAACACTATCATAGGAATATCCATATTAAAGTAAACAATGCAAACAACAGTGTAAATGTGACTAGAGTAGCGCAGAGCTGCAGTAATCGCTCACCACTAGCCACACTCTCGAATTAAAGGTGTGCATCCAAATAAATCATAAGGAAATAAAATGGCATACAGAGAAGTGTACCCGTGGTTATAGATTTCAAGAAGGTTTAAAAATTCCAAATTAAAATCATTCATTTGAATCATTAAAAGATGAAGTCATTATGCCTTCAAATTAAATATTTAATTCCCAAAAATTTAGCCTTTTCTGAGTTCATTTATTCACTTAAATACATTAAAACATTAAAATTACAACTTTCACAGCATTTAGAAAGTGCTGCGGTAAGTTATATTTGAAAACAATTCAATTCAGAAAAGACAACATTTATAAACTGCCGTAATAGTTCAGTTTCATTTTAAAATAAGTTAAATTCAGAAAAGACAGCATTTCAATACTGCTGTAGTAGTTCAGGGTTCAATATAGGAAATTAGTTAAATTCAGCAAAGACGGCAGTTATCAAGTGCTACTATAGCCCTTAAATTTGTTTCAGATTTTAGTTTAATTCAGCAACCACAACACTTACAAGGTGCTGTCATAGCCCTTAGTTAATATTAACCTTTTAGTTCACTTCGGCAACTACAACACTTACAAAGTGCTGCAGATTCTTGTTAGTTCAGATTTTAGTAAATTTCCAGAAACGAAAGCATTTCTGAAGTGCTACTAAATGCATTTCCAGATTTACAATAGAATTTCAGCAATAAATAAACTTAAATTTAAAGCATTTTAATTATATAAAAATCATATTTTTCCCACTTCAAAATGGTCATTTAAATACCCTTTAACTTATGATTTTTATAAAGTAAATTCCACAAATAAATATTAAATTTTTTGTTACTTCACTTATTAAATTCAAGTGTACAATTTTCCTATTCTTTACATTCACTTAACACTTTAATTTAATTTATCATTTCACAAATAAAACTAAATTTCCATTTTATTTTCTTTTACTTAAACTTCCATTTTTAAAACCAAATCTCACAATTCCAAGTCAAGTTAAATTCAAAATTACCATTTTTAGCATCCATTTGTTTAACATTTTATTTTCATAGAAAAATTAATAACACTTTAACAAATCATTTTAAATTCAAATTTAAATCAAAATATCAAAATTTACATTTTTAAAATACTTAAAAATATCCATAAAAATATATAAAATAACCATGGGTCTGTATAAAATTTCTAACCTAAGTTAAGTGATACGGATAATATATCATTTCAATCCGTAATTTACAAAGAAAAATCCGGGTTCTATCATTTCAAACCCGCAATCCCAAATCAATAAAAATAAATAAAAATCACTCGAGCCTATCATTTCAGCCCATAATGATTTTCCTCTATTCTAAATTCCGTTCGGGTATGTATCATTTCAACCCATAGTGATTCTATTCTACAGGGAACTTGCAGTGTGATTAACAGAAATAAAAAAACAGTATAATAAAATATATCATAGCAGATGATATGACAAGTTTATAACAGGGTTTAACATCATAAAATTTACATCACAGGCAGGTATAAAATGATATAATAGTTTCTACACGTTCACTTGTTGTCACTCCACAAATTATATAAGTATAGATGTCATGTGTGAATACTCACCTCTTCAAGCTGGAGTTCGCAAATCAAAACACACAAATAGATCAAGAAAGCATGATATAGCACGACTTTTGATTCGAGTGGAGAGAGAGAGTCAAGATGTTAAATCTTGTATACAACAACAAAACAAATCCAACTATAAATATAAATACAATACAAAAGTTTATTGAAACAAAAATGGAATCAAAATAAACAAAAGACATAACCAAGCTTTTAGTCGATTTTGCTTGACCATAACTCAACATTTGTGTGACGACCCGACTTTCCACTCCCGGAAAATCGCATCGACAGAAAGAAAGAAAGGGGTGAGAAATAGAAAAGAGAAGAAGAGAAAAGAAAACAACAACAGATACTCACAGCGGAAACGAAACGAAATATAATATATCACATAAATATTACATAGTATCATATACATCATCTATCAGAGTTACACAGATTACACATCACATACTAGACAGTTATAAACATCTGTCTAGTTATTACATCTCAACACAATACAGATCAATACAAAGATCAACACAGTGGAAAACTACTATCTATATCTACAACGCCGAAGCCTCCTGCTCCATTGCTCCTCCAGATTACTCGTCAAAGCTAAACCTGAATCCCTTGGCTACTCGTAAAAATTTGAGTACCCAAGAGTTTATAAAACAGAAATAAACAACTTGGGTCAGACATGGGTCTGGTGTGAGTAACAGGTTAAACTTGTTTAACTTCAAAACCTTTTGAAAGAAAAGGTATCACGTAAGACTCCCCACCAATAAATATGGGTAAGTTTTTACCTTACGCTAACCAAAACATTTGATAGGAAATTCGATTGTATTATAATAGGTCTAGGGTTTTCAAATAAATATGAAATAGCTGGAATGCTTACATCTCACGTTCCAACATAGTTGGGCACAACTAAAACGTACGGCACTTATTGAAGTTTGGATTCCATCAATGGCAGGGCTACCGGGGTACCGCCCGTCACAGTACGTGGCCTAGATCACCGTACCGAGGATCACTCCCAATCCCCTGCAACACAAGGTCGGAACATCCCTTACTGGATAATTCCCGCACAAGATACCCCACGGTTGTCATGATTCAACCGCACACACTAAGTCGAAAATAGAAAGGGACATCTAGACAGAGGTAATCTTGTCCTACTTGGGTGCTACCCACTAACCTTGCTGCACCTCCCCTGTTTTAGCCATTCCCGGTTTGTGAGGCTTGAGGTCACGATTACCTTAGAAAAGAACACATCACTTAGAATGCTCATCGTCCACCTGACGATGTTCTAAAAGCATTCAATCCATACAAGTTCGTTCCGGGTTCGAACGAAACCGAAGGCATTATCTCGTTACACTCGTTTTGGAATCACCCTCAGAGTTAACGACAATAACCCTTGCACTCTGAATCTTCATCTTCACTTGATTCACGACCTATCGTTAATTTGAATCGATGTGGTATTCGGGTCTCCAGACCTGGAAATCCGGTATACGGAAACCCGATCCCGGTCTCATCGAAATCCAAAACGTATCTTTTAAGTCCAAGTTGTTTTAAAGGTTAAAACAATTTAATTCAATTATCTTTATACACTTAGAAAGATAATTCACAACATCACAATAGATAATCAACATTATCAATATCATCAGATAATCCATATTATCACAATTCAACTAAACATCCATATCACATAGCATATATCTCATCAGAGATATCAATCAAATGCAAAGCATTAAGTATTATCATCCATCCATAAGTAATGATTTATATCATCTCTAATTAATTTAAAGTTAATTAAATTAATTACTTTTATTTTATAAATCCTTCTTACTTAAACATTAATTAATTACAAATTAATTAATTATCCTCTAATTACCTTTTTCAATTAATCATCTTTGATTAATTATCTTTTAATTACCTTCAAGTAATTTATCCTTAATTAATTACTTAAATTAATTAACCTTAACCACTTATAGTAATTAACCTTTAATTACTTCATTAATTAATTAACTATAATTAATTAAATTAATCACTATAATTAATTATATTAAACCTTAATTAATTACAAATTAATCACTTCATTTATTAATTATTTCTTAATTAATCAATCTTAATTACATCATTAATTATATTAATTAATGATCCTTAATTACAACTTAATTATTAATTACTTTAATTAAATTAATTACATTAAGTAATTAACTTTAAATTAAACAACATTTATTAATCACCTTGATTAATCTTAAATCAGTAATTAACTACCCTTAATTACTTTCATTTATTAAATTAATTCTCCTTAATTAATTTCTTTTAATTAATCCCTTGATTAATTAACAAGTAATTAAACTCAAATTACTTCCATTAATAAAATCATTATTCACTTAATTACTTCCAGTAATTATTTATTACTAACTTCCCTAAATAATCACACCTTAACAATTACATTAAGTAATTATTATTAAACCATCTCTTGATTATCCTAAATTAATTAACTTAATTAATTAACTTAAATAAATTAAATTAACTCCAATTAATTACAATAAGTAATTAATTCTTAATTACTTCCATTAAGTAATTCATTTAACAAATGATTATCTTTAAATTAATTAATCTAATTAAAATTAACCACATTAATTAATTATTTAATAATCCATGGTTAATGACTTTCATTAACAATTATTTAATTACTTTCTTAAGTAATTAACTTATATTAATTATTATTAATTTCAAATTAATAAATCTTAATAACCAAATAATTAATCTCTAATTATTTAATTAATTAAGTGTTAACCATTACTTAATTAATCTTTAATTACTTTATTAATTAATTCCTAAACATTAATTAATATTTTAATTTATAATCCTTAATTATAAATTAACTATTCTAATTAATTTATCTTAATCATTAATTAAAAATCAAATCCTATTTAATTAATGAATCTTATTTACAAGTTAATTATTCTAAAAATAATCAATCTTAAACCTTTAAGATTAAACCTTTAATTACTTTTAAGTAATTATTTATTTTATTTATTTATTAGATAAATTAATTATCCATTTAATTTCCCTAGTAATTAAATGCATACGAATCATTAACTTATAATTTAACTTCAACAAGTTTTAAAATCAATTTAAAACCTTTAAGTGATAAATAATATTTTCCTTGTAAAATAAATTTTACAAGATTTAAACAAATCTCTTTTTAAATTCAAAATATTTAAATTTAACAAACATTTAAACTTATTAAAATATTTGAATTTATAAAACTTATTTATCTTAAATCTAAGACTCAAAACTAAACTTGAGTTTATATATTTAAACTTTGATTTGAAGCTTATAAAAACTGAGCTTGGAAAATACTTCGGGTCCTACCCGAGTTTACATGGAAACCACTTCGAGTCAACCTGCTTTCACTCATCTCTGCCTCTCGTCTTCCCTTCTTCTTCATTCCTTAACCAAGTATTTAGAGTTAAACAAAACTGCTATTTAAAACTCTCGCGAACTCGAGTTCTACTCGAGCCAATCGATCTCCTACCCGAGAATAGCTTCGAGTTGCCTGACCTCCTTCCCAAATCTCACGCCACTGACACCCCACAACCACGTGCACATGCACATGCGATTGGACCATCTCCGGCCATCATCGTGATCGCCTCCACGTCGAAGACAACCCCCTCGACTCACTCGAGTTCCTCAATCCCCTGGTCCCACTGTAAATCAAAATCGAGCTCTACGTCCCAGACTTTTAACGAAACCAGGCCACCAATTCGTCTCGTCCCCACTCCTCTGACCACCGGAGGTGGAACAACTCCGGCTACGTCCTCGTCAGTCCCCAGACCCTCATCTATCCTAGCCTCGTGCCACTCGATCGAGCGAGGGCAACGAACGAAGCGAGAATCTCTGTCGTACTCAAATTAGGTTTAAAATTTTTAATTGATTGCCGTCGACGCCACCGTGGACGTTGCCACCATCAACTATTTTTCCCACCACCGTAGCAGGCTCCTCCATCCTCACCAGCAACCCCGAACCTTCCCGTGCCACGTGTCTCCAGAAATTGGCCAAAATGTAAATTCCGATCAACTTTAAATTCCTCTTTATTTCCAAACTTATAAATTATGATTTGATTTTTAAAAATCATTATTTCCTATCACAATTCATATTATAGAATCCAAATTCGAAACGATGATCATCAAATTTTGACTTATGTTAAATTTTCACTGTTATTTAACATTTTCCAGAATATTACTAAATATTTTTGCTTAAAACCATTTTCTTTATTTAAATTACAAGGTTAAAAAACATTTCCTTTCGAGAGATCAAAGCCTAATACCAATTCGTTTGGGTGCTATGAAATTTATACTTGATTTAAGGAACTGTAAACCAAGCAAATGTAAATATACCTGTTTTACTGTCATGCAAATTCACCCTTTACATTTTTATAAGTATATGCAAACATATTTGCAATCATTTAGACATTTTCATCATTTAACTTCAATATCAATACAATATTAAGTCATATAAGCATATTTAAAGTTTAATGTAGAAATTTTGTTCACAGGAAAACAAAACAGAGAAGTTATAGGCAATAACAAATCAAACCATACATGCATTCAAAACCAACATAATACAGAGAATCCATCATTCCAAACATGATTATCACAAGAAAATCAAACATCTGTATTTACTTAAGTTAGTTTTAGATAAAAGTTGTTACTCACTTGTTCAAAGATGAAACAGAGGCAGGCTTTTAAATTTTGCAAAGCTTTTGAAATTTTTAAACTTGAATGCCCTTCGCTTCTTTGAATCTGATCTTAAACTTGAGTAGCTAGGCTTTAACTGCTTTGAATCTACATGCATGCTTGTTTTCCAGTTTGAAGAATGAATGTAGATTTTTGAAGTTGAAAAGAATTGCAGGCTTGTTTTGAGATGAATGCAGACTGGCTTTAAAATGACTCCAGATTTAAAATGAATGCAAGGCTTTTTTTATTTCAGATCTGTAACTTGGTTACAGGGATTTGATTTCTCTGGTTGCAAGAAGATTTGCAAGCTTTTGTTTTTGGATTGAGGAATGGTTACAGACCTTTGATTTGGTTTGAGGTAATTACTGAATATTTGATTTCAGATTTTAGATTAGAGGATTGTATTTGAGAAGAGGTTTTGAAAATGAATTGAAATTGTGGTTTTGAGAGGAGTTTAGATTACTGATCTATTTCCAGACTTTTACTAGAGGAAGGAGTTTTGAATTTATCTTGTTTAATAGAAAAATGAAGTAAAGAAGTACAAATGTTTATATGTAAGTAAATTTGTAATTTTATAAAAATAAGAGAAAAAGAAAATAAATAAGACACTTGTCACTTATATTGATTACTTATATTACACATGTTAACATGAAGCTTAATATGATGACATTTGTATTTTTTTCTTATTTTTATTTATTAAAAAGTAAATTAAACCTTTTTCTTTATTTATTTAAATGTTTATCTATATATATAACTTTTAAAAGAACAAAACTAATTTATATTTATAAATAAAAGTTTATACAAATATTCTAAAATTCCAAAACAATTTAAATATCTATTCTTTTGAATTTCAAAACTTAAATTAAATTCAAATCAAATTAAATTCTAAGATTCAATTTAAAAATTAAGTTATATATATTCATATACAACTACTTATCAATTTAAAATAACAATTCCATAGTCTTTAAAATCCATTCATATTTATAAAAATAATACATTATACTTATTATTTGGAAATAACATATTTGATACTTATTTAATTAGATTATTAAATTAAATTCAAATTTTATTATCAAAGATCATCAATATCAATTTAATTATTTAACAGATTATTAAATTGATATTGTTAAAATTTCCGGGATATTACATTCCTTCCCCCTTAAAATAATTTCGTCCCCGAAATTTAAACAAAGGTAATTTAATAATCTTATTAAAGATTTTAAATTTTAAAACACAAGCATATACTATCATCCATATGCTAACAACCATAGCAACCAATTCATCCAATCAATCAAATCTAACTATCCAGACAAAATTCTAGATAGAATTCCTCGAGTTTCCCCAAGTATATATATACCGGGATACTCGCTCTACAACAATCTAAACTACTAAGCTATAGATCTCCTACTCATCTAGATCTACAGAACTAAACAGAATATCAGACTACAGACGAGTCTGACTCAACAACTAAACCTTCCAGAACTGCTGATTCTAAAACCAGAGATAGATCTTACACGTACCTCTCAGAGACACATAAAACTCAATGAATTCCAATTGTCCAAACTGACAATTCAATCCTGAAAACCCAATACTTATCCAAATCAAAACACAGAAGAGATCCAAACATAACTTTACTTCACAACATCAGTAGATTCCAAACTTACTTCTTCTATCCAGATATATACTCCAAACTGCTTTCGCTGCTCAATTCTGATCTGAGGTAGAACACAAGCACAGACTGGACAACTCATTCCAGAAATAAGGTTCACTGATCCATAAATAAAACTCAGATACTTCATCAAAACTTGAGTTGCTGCACCAACTCCATCTCTAGGAAACATCCTTCAACTAGACTGAACTACCGGTACTACTCCTGGAATCCAGTCGATAAGAAAACTCAACCTTCAGATGCGGACAACTCCTGACTTCTCTGAAGACACTCAGAAAAACTCTGATAACCCAAGAGAACCCTCAAACTATCGCAAGTCACTTTTGCGATCAACAAAGCCTATTTCCAAAGAAAACTGTTCCTCTTAACAAATCAGAACAGCCCATACTTAACTATCCAATCCATCGAAGAAATGGATGCACCTTGCTGCTTCTGAATTTCACCTCCAGAAAAACTACTCAGCCTGACAACTTCCTGCCATCACAGAATACTCCGAGCTGCACTGCTGATACTGATGCCAAGGACTTCCTATCCAAAGATCTTTGAGAAACACGAACTCCAAACCAAACAGAAATACCATGCTGAACTCAGCCATAACACTGAAACAGACACACTTCCTTAAACTCGTTCCAAAGAAAACATCTTCGGAAACATCCATCGTCACTGCATCTCATCACACAGCTACTATTACCTGAGGTATCAAGATACCATCACTTGCTTCTGTCTAACCGACAGATCCAACTCTACTCATCCAAACTGCACTTCAAAGATAAACTCCGAAGCTTAACAGGTTTCCTTCAGAGATTCGATGAAATCCTTCATCACAACAAAACTTACTCGAGACAGTATTGGGTCTACAGTCTCGATAAATACACTTCCAACCTTAATTCCAACCATTGGTAGTCGTGTTTCATACACTACTACCCTATCTACCTTTATATCTTATATTGGAGAACCTGTACGGGTAACCCAACAATATAGGTAGAATATATATATATATAGTTATATAAAAATTACAAATACGCTCTCTCACGATAGATACCACTCCAGAGCTTAGGTATTCACTCAACCAATAGCTCTGATATTCACTTAACCAAAAGCTTAGGCATTCGCTCAACCTAAGCTCTGATACCACGTGTGACGACCCGACTTTCCACTCCCGGAAAATCGCATCGACAGAAAGAAAGAAAGGGGTGAGAAATAGAAAAGAGAAGAGGAGAAAAGAAAACAACAACAGATACTCACAGCGGAAACGAAACGAAATATAATATATCACATAAATATTACATAGTATCATATACATCATCTATCAGAGTTACACAGATTACACATCACATACTAGACAGTTATAAACATCTGTCTAGTTATTACATCTCAACACAATACAGATCAATACAAAGATCAACACAGTGGAAAACTACTATCTATATCTACAACGCCGAAGCCTCCTGCTCCATTGCTCCTCCAGATTACTCGTCAAAGCTAAACCTGAATCCCTTGGCTACTCGTAAAAATTTGAGTACCCAAGAGTTTATAAAACAGAAATAAACAACTTGGGTCAGACATGGGTCTGGTGTGAGTAACAGGTTAAACTTGTTTAACTTCAAAACCTTTTGAAAGAAAAGGTATCACGTAAGACTCCCCACCAATAAATATGGGTAAGTTTTTACCTTACGCTAACCAAAACATTTGATAGGAAATTCGATTGTATTATAATAGGTCTAGGGTTTTCAAATAAATATGAAATAGCTGGAATGCTTACATCTCACGTTCCAACATAGTTGGGCACAACTAAAACGTACGGCACTTATTGAAGTTTGGATTCCATCAATGGCAGGGCTACCGGGGTACCGCCCGTCACAGTACGTGGCCTAGATCACCGTACCGAGGATCACTCCCAATCCCCTGCAACAAAAGGTCAGAACATCCCTTACTGGATAATTCCCGCACAAGATACCCCACGGTTGTCATGATTCAACCGCACACACTAAGTCGAAAATAGAAAGGGACATCTAGACAGAGGTAATCTTGTCCTACTTGGGTGCTACCCACTAACCTTGCTGCACCTCCCCTGTTTTAGCCATTCCCGGTTTGTGAGGCTTGAGGTCACGATTACCTTAGAAAAGAACACATCACTTAGAATGCTCATCGTCCACCTGACGATGTTCTGAAAGCATTCAATCCATACAAGTTCGTTCCGGGTTCGAACGAAACCGAAGGCATTATCTCGTTACACTCGTTTTGGAATCACCCTCAGAGTTAACGACAATAACCCTTGCACTCTGAATCTTCATCTTCACTTGATTCACGACCTATCGTTAATTTGAATCGATGTGGTATTCGGGTCTCCAGACCTGGAAATCCGGTATACGGAAACCCGATCCCGGTCTCATCGAAATCCAAAACGTATCTTTTAAGGCCAAGTTGTTTTAAAGGTTAAAACAATTTAATTCAATTATCTTTATACACTTAGAAAGATAATTCACAACATCACAATAGATAATCAACATTATCAATATCATCAGATAATCCATATTATCACAATTCAACTAAACATCCATATCACATAGCATATATCTCATCAGAGATATCAATCAAATGCAAAGCATTAAGTATTATCATCCATCCATAAGTAATGATTTATATCATCTCTAATTAATTTAAAGTTAATTAAATTAATTACTTTTATTTTATAAATCCTTCTTACTTAAACATTAATTAATTACAAATTAATTAATTATCCTCTAATTACCTTTTTCAATTAATCATCTTTGATTAATTATCTTTTAATTACCTTCAAGTAATTTATCCTTAATTAATTACTTAAATTAATTAACCTTAACCACTTATAGTAATTAACCTTTAATTACTTCATTAATTAATTAACTATAATTAATTAAATTAATCACTATAATTAATTATATTAAACCTTAATTAATTACAAATTAATCACTTCATTTATTAATTATTTCTTAATTAATCAATCTTAATTACATCATTAATTATATTAATTAATGATCCTTAATTACAACTTAATTATTAATTACTTTAATTAAATTAATTACATTAAGTAATTAACTTTAAATTAAACAACATTTATTAATCACCTTGATTAATCTTAAATCAGTAATTAACTACCCTTAATTACTTTCATTTATTAAATTAATTCTCCTTAATTAATTTCTTTTAATTAATCCCTTGATTAATTAACAAGTAATTAAACTCAAATTACTTCCATTAATAAAATCATTATTCACTTAATTACTTCCAGTAATTATTTATTACTAACTTCCCTAAATAATCACACCTTAACAATTACATTAAGTAATTATTATTAAACCATCTCTTGATTATCCTAAATTAATTAACTTAATTAATTAACTTAACTAAATTAAATTAACTCCAATTAATTACAATAAGTAATTAATTCTTAATTACTTCCATTAAGTAATTCATTTAACAAATGATTATCTTTAAATTAATTAATCTAATTAAAATTAACCACATTAATTAATTATTTAATAATCCATGGTTAATGACTTTCATTAACAATTATTTAATTACTTTCTTAAGTAATTAACTTATATTAATTATTATTAATTTCAAATTAATAAATCTTAATAACCAAATAATTAATCTCTAATTATTTAATTAATTAAGTGTTAACCATTACTTAATTAATATTTAATTACTTTATTAATTAATTCCTAAACATTAATTAATATTTTAATTTATAATCCTTAATTATAAATTAACTATTCTAATTAATTTATCTTAATCATTAATTAAAAATCAAATCCTATTTAATTAATGAATCTTATTTACAAGTTAATTATTCTAAAAATAATCAATCTTAAACCTTTAAGATTAAACCTTTAATTACTTTTAAGTAATTATTTATTTTATTTATTTATTAGATAAATTAATTATCCATTTAATTTCCCTAGTAATTAAATGCATACGAATCATTAACTTATAATTTAACTTCAACAAGTTTTAAAATCAATTTAAAACCTTTAAGTGATAAATAATATTTTCCTTGTAAAATAAATTTTACAAGATTTAAACAAATCTCTTTTTAAATTCAAAATATTTAAATTTAACAAACATTTAAACTTATTAAAATATTTGAATTTATAAAACTTATTTATCTTAAATCTAAGATTCAAAACTAAACTTGAGTTTATATATTTAAACTTTGATTTGAAGCTTATAAAAACTGAGCTTGGAAAATACTTCGGGTCCTACCCGAGTTTACATGGAAACCACTTTGAGTCAACCTGCTTTCACTCATCTCTGCCTCTCGTCTTCCCTTCTTCTTCATTCCTTAACCAAGTATTTAGAGTTAAACAAAACTGCTATTTAAAACTCTCGCAAACTCGAGTTCTACTCGAGCCAATCGATCTCCTATCCGAGAATAGCTTCGAGTTGCCTGACCTCCTTCCCAAATCTCACGCCACTGACACCCCACAACCACGTGCACATGCACATGCGATTGGACCATCTCCGGCCATCATCGTGATCGCCTCCACGTCGAAGACAACCCCCTCGACTCACTCGAGTTCCTCAATCCCCTGGTCCCACTGTAAATCAAAATCGAGCTCTACGTCCCAGACTTTTAACGAAACCAGGCCACCAATTCGTCTCGTCCCCACTCCTCTGACCACCGGAGGTGGAACAACTCCGGCTACGTCCTCGTCAGTCCCCAGACCCTCATCTATCCTAGCCTCGTGCCACTCGATCGAGCGAGGGCAACGAACGAAGCGAGAATCTCTGTCGTACTCAAATTAGGTTTAAAATTTTTAATTGATTGCCGTCGACGCCACCGTGGACGTTGCCACCATCAACTATTTTTCCCACCACCGTAGCAGGCTCCTCCATCCTCACCAGCAACCCCGAACCTTCCCGTGCCACGTGTCTCCAGAAATTGGCAAAAATGTAAATTCCGATCAACTTTAAATTCCTCTTTATTTCCAAACTTATAAATTATGATTTGATTTTTAAAAATCATTATTTCCTATCACAATTCATATTATAGAATCCAAATTCGAAACGATGATCATCAAATTTTGACTTATGTTAAATTTTCACTGTTATTTAACATTTTCCAGAATATTACTAAATATTTTTGCTTAAAACCATTTTCTTTATTTAAATTACAAGGTTAAAAAACATTTCCTTTCGAGAGATCAAAGCCTAATACCAATTCGTTGGGGTGCTATGAAATTTATACTTGATTTAAGGAACTGTAAACCAAGCAAATGTAAATATACCTGTTTTACTGTCATGCAAATTCACCCTTTACATTTTTATAAGTATATGCAAACATATTTGCAATCATTTAGACATTTTCATCATTTAACTTCAATATCAATACAATATTAAGTCATATAAGCATATTTAAAGTTTAATGTAGAAATTTTGTTCACAGGAAAACAAAACAGAGAAGTTATAGGCAATAACAAATCAAACCATACATGCATTCAAAACCAACATAATACAGAGAATCCATCATTCCAAACATGATTATCACAAGAAAATCAAACATCTGTATTTACTTAAGTTAGTTTTAGATAAAAGTTGTTACTCACTTGTTCAAAGATGAAACAGAGGCAGGCTTTTAAATTTTGCAAAGCTTTTGAAATTTTTAAACTTGAATGCCCTTAGCTTCTTTGAATCTGATCTTAAACTTGAGTAGCTAGGCTTTAACTGCTTTGAATCTACATGCATGCTTGTTTTCCAGTTTGAAGAATGAATGTAGATTTTTGAAGTTGAAAAGAATTGCAGGCTTGTTTTGAGATGAATGCAGACTGGCTTTAAAATGACTCCAGATTTAAAATGAATGCAAGGCTTTTTTTATTTCAGATCTGTAACTTGGTTACAGGGATTTGATTTCTCTGGTTGCAAGAAGATTTGCAAGCTTTTGTTTTTGGATTGAGGAATGGTTACAGACCTTTGATTTGGTTTGAGGTAATTACTGAATATTTGATTTCAGATTTTAGATTAGAGGATTGTATTTGAGAAGAGGTTTTGAAAATGAATTGAAATTGTGGTTTTGAGAGGAGTTTAGATTACTGATCTATTTCCAGACTTTTACTAGAGGAAGGAGTTTTGAATTTATCTTGTTTAATAGAAAAATGAAGTAAAGAAGTACAAATGTTTATATGTAAGTAAATTTGTAATTTTATAAAAATAAGAGAAAAAGAAAATAAATAAGACACTTGTCACTTATATTGATTACTTATATTACACATGTTAACATGAAGCTTAATATGATGACATTTGTATTTTTTTCTTATTTTTATTTATTAAAAAGTAAATTAAACCTTTTTCTTTATTTATTTAAATGTTTATCTATATATATAACTTTTAAAAGAACAAAACTAATTTATATTTATAAATAAAAGTTTATACAAATATTCTAAAATTCCAAAACAATTTAAATATCTATTCTTTTGAATTTCAAAACTTAAATTAAATTCAAATCAAATTAAATTCTAAGATTCAATTTAAAAATTAAGTTATATATATATTCATATACAACTACTTATCAATTTAAAATAACAATTCCATAGTCTTTAAAATCCATTCATATTTATAAAAATAATACATTATACTTATTATTTGGAAATAACATATTTGATACTTATTTAATTAGATTATTAAATTAAATTCAAATTTTATTATCAAAGATCATCAATATCAATTTAATTATTTAACAGATTATTAAATTGATATTGTTAAAATTTCCGGGATATTACAATTTGCTCAGCCATACTTGCTTATGGCTCGGCCATGACATGGTTTAAGGTGCAAAAGGGTCTGGTTTGGGCTTAGTATGGCATGGTTAGGCTAGAAAGTGAAGGGGTAGGAGTTACAAAAGGTGGAAGGTCAAAAGGCAAGGCCACAAAGGAGTTTTGGTGCATCATAGGCTCGGCCTATGGGTCTATAGGCTCGGCCAGAGGCTGCTACAAGTCTGGTCATGGATTGATGTGATGTCTAAAGGTGTGTAATTGCTGGTGGTTGCGGCTATGGGGGTGGCCGTGGCAAAGAAATGAAGGTAGAGGTGATAAAGTGGCTCGGCTAGGCAATTTCAAGGGGGTTTGCATTATTTTTGTGGAGTTTTGTGTAAGGAATGATCAAGGCACTTTCAGTTCAGATGAGAATGATGTCAGGCCATGGGTTATATGGGGAAGGAAGTAGTGGTGGTCGGTGGAGGAGATGGTGGGGGTATGGGCCGAGCAACATAGGTGAAGATCAAGGCAAATTCAAGTGAAAAACAAGGCAAAACAAAGAAGAAAAGTGGAAAACGATAAGGAAGCCATTACCAAAATTCTCAGAAGTTCTTGTCATGACTTTCTGATGGGAATGAGAAACTTTTTCCGTGAAAATGAAGTAATGAAACTCACGGCTAGAGTTATGCAAAGAACGGTCAAAAATGGAAGTGAAAAAGACAAGCAAATGAAGGGACTAGAAAACAAAAAGTCACAAGTTAAAAGCTTTTTGTCTCTTCGATTTCCACCTTTTTTTATATACAAAATAAACAAATAAAATTCAGTAAATTAACTAAAACAAACTGAAATAAAGTGAAGAAAAGAAGATAAATAATTAATTTTAGGAAAATAACTAAAGAAAATAGCTTATATATTGAGACTAGTTTTAAAAATTACAAACAAAAATACACTTAACTTTGGAAAATTATAACTCAACAAATTCACATAATTAAATTCAAAATCTAAAACAAAATAAAAGATGGAAATTATAATAATAAAATGAAGAATATAATACAGATAAAATTTTGCGTGAAAAACGCTGAATTTATCAAAATATAAAAAGTTTTAAACGGAATTCGATGAAACGAAAAGTAGTATAGATATCAAAACCAATTTCTGTTTCAAAGGAAAAGATTAAAATTTAATATTTCAATTAATTTCAATAAAAGTCAAAGTTTGACAAAATATAACTTTATTTAAAAATATTTATAAAAATTATGTGTTGTTACACTCTCCCCCACTCAAATCTTTTCGTCCTCGAAAAGGAAGAAGACAGGAGAATATGAATAGCCAGTAGGAAAATAAGAGAAATAGGAATAGTAGTAGGAAAAATAGCGAGTCAGGATAGCTAGGAGGGAAAACGGTCGAAAGATAAGAATGAGCCATTAGTTTAAACCATATAAATTCAATTAAAATTCTTTAATATTTAGTAACTTGGTTAAATCTATTTTATTATATGCATAAAAGTCTTTTAAATTCAAATTGTTAGTAAAGAGGTAAACAATGTTTAAAACACTTAAAAATCTAACTGATCAAAATATCCTTTATATAACACTTTATCAAAATACTTTTATAACTCGATGTCTTAACAAGTTTATCCTCGTTCCTGCAGACTCTGGAAGTGCGTTGATTAGGCGCAAAGCTAGAACTCTCAAGGTACTTAGTAGACTTATTTCAACACCCAGTGAAAATACTGGAAAACTTTCTAAAATAGATATGGAAAGTACAATCCAAACAAAACAACCAAAACCGTTGTCTAACCATAGATCTTGATTTCGTTCTTTCTTTATCAATTGACAAGATACAAGCTATCCTATCTAATTATTTTCATAGATAGTTTTTTTTTCTTAATGAGATAGAAAGTCTCGCAGATACATAATGGTTACGCCTGGATCCCCCAGGAAACAATCCATATCCGTAAGCTTTCTCAGCCCTGCGAGTTACGCCATGATGACTAGTAGAATGCATGATACACAATGGTTACGCTTGGATCCCCCAGGAAACAATCCGTACCCCTAGGCCATCTCAGCCAGGCAGTTGCTCTACTAATGCGACCTACATAGATTGCAGGATACACAATGATTACGCCTGGATCCCCAGGAAACAATCTGTACCCCTAGGCCATCTCAGCTAGGCAGTTGCGCTATGCAGTCGCGCTCGTAAGACCATGGAGATCGCCATGGAATTCGTGGATACTCGAGTATCATATCCGGAAAACCAAATTAGAGAATAATATCGATAGAATGAATCCACACTGTGGCCACAAAGCGGATATCAAGTAGAAGGCACTTTCCATATCTTTACTTTGAAAATATGTATCATATAATACCTTTTCAAATCACTTTCAAATATCGTACTTATATAAGGTCCATTATATATAAGATTTCATTTTCAAATCGAATACCTTTCCAAAATCAAAAGTATATCAAATCATACTTATATAGACTTTAATTATATAAGATTTCACTTTTCAAATTGAGTGCCTTTTCAAATCCATAGTTTTCGAATCAACATCATACTTATACAGACCAATTTTTATATAAGTTCAATAACTCCCAAATCAAGTATTTAGTAACATAAGGTTCTCAAATTTCAATTTGTTTCAATATCAGTTCAATTTCAAAATCATATACAATCCCACCAAATTATTTCTTCTCAATTTAAATATCTTCAGTTTCAAAGTTTCCAAAATAATAGGTTTGGAGAATAATCCAAGTTTCTAAATCAATATAATTTAAGTCAAACAATTTGTTTCCAAAATCAATGGTTTTCAACATCATCTTATATTTACATAAGGTCCATCTGTTGATTCATGAGTTTTGATTCATGACACAAGCTTCAGAGATCATACGACGAGAATGCTATATGAAAGCGACAAAAAGAGAATAAGTGCATACTGTGCACTACAAAGAAAATAATCTTACAATTCAGAGATTAGTATGGATATTTTATTTGAGTCTTAGAACAATGTTAAAATCATTCCTCAAATAATCACACACTCACACAAAACATTTTATATCAAAAAATATGTTCACTATGCATATAACACCAGGTCGGCCGACCGACCAGGATCTTCGGTCGACCGACCCTGTATCATATGCACAGTGACTTTCTGTTTTGTATACGTTTTTCAATTCAGCTGACCGGCCAGTTTTTCCGGTCGACCGACCAGAGAAAAACGGCTAGTTTTCTGAAGAGACGCGATCTTTTCATGAAGAGTAATGTCCTCTATTTCAAGAGGTATGGACACTACTGTTGACTAAAACTATTCATGAAAGATTACAACTCTTCTACAACTATATAAACATATTCAATTCATTTCTGCAAATAAAAGCATTCACTCTTATTCAATATCACTAGAATCCTTGAATTTATTCATATACTTCGATTCTACGTGATTATCTTCCTTCTAAATCTTCACACACATACATATTCTTGAGGATTTGATTATAGGAAAGTT
The DNA here is from genome assembly GCA_030737815.1 of Allium fistulosum. Classification (NCBI taxonomy): domain Eukaryota; kingdom Viridiplantae; phylum Streptophyta; class Magnoliopsida; order Asparagales; family Amaryllidaceae; genus Allium; species Allium fistulosum. The sequence goes on from CM060901.1 coordinate 1,422,004,702, forward strand.
GTACTATCAAAAGACAATCAGTGTTATTTAGAACACATTCGTCAACAAACATTTTGTATTAAGTTGAAGTCCTCTTCGGTTGTTGAGGCGGAAAAATTCCTGTTCAGCTGCTCAGGTGTCGTATACCTATTCCTCCGGGTTAAGTGAGGGGTTTAGTTTAAATCCAGAGGGTATTCTGGGACTAGACGTAGAACGGGAAGTTCGAACCAGTATAAAAATTCCTGGTGTGCTTACTTTAATTTTTACTTTACTGTTATTACCAATTTCCGCATTAATATACCATATTACACGATCCTTAGTACTACACGTACTCTTTCATTTGGTATCAGAGCAAGGTCATCTTATAACCATCACAAAGTTATTTGATATTTACTTATTTTTAGTAATATGGCAACCACACAAATTAACGATGTTAACACTCACACTAATTCTAGTTTCACAGAAGGTCAATCGACTTCACGACCTCCACTTTTCAATGGTATAAATTATAATTATTGGTCAACTAGAATGAGAATCTATATGCAATCAAGTGGGTTTGATATTTGGAATATTATACAAAGGGAATACACAATTCCTACTGGAGAATACTCGACTTGGAGTAACACACAAAAACTAGATGCTACATCAAATGCTAAGGCTATGAATATTTTATTTTGTGCATTAGATAGAAATGAATTCAATAGAGTTAGTATGTGTACTTCCGGCTATGAAATTTGGAGAACTCTTAAAGTTTCACATGAAGGAACGAACAAAGTTAAATTGAGCAAAATTTCTATGCTGAAACATCAATTTGAAAACTTTAAAATGAGGCCAAATGAATCTATAAATGACATGTACTCTAGATTTCAGGATATTTATCATGCTCTATTGTCTCTAGAACAAAAGTTTACTGATTTTGATGTTGTTACAAAAATCTTGAATTCTTTAACGGACGAATGGGAATGAAAAGTCCTAGCTATTGAAGAAGCAACTGATTTGTCAACATTAAAACCAGAAGAATTGATAGGTAATTTAATGTCCTACGAAGTAAATTTGCAGGCAAAACGAAATGGAGCACAAGAAAAGAAAAATGTAGCATTCCAAGCAGAAAAAGATGATTCCGACTCAGATAATGAAGATATGGCAATGATCGCTAAAAATTTCAAAAAGTTTTTGAAATTCAACAGAAACAAATTCAAGGGAAACAAAAATAATTCCAACAACAATTCTAATAGCAGCAAACCATCATCTTCAACAATGGAATGTTATGAATGTCACAAGAAAGGACACATGAAGAAAGATTGTCCAGATCGTAAAAAGAATAATTTCAAGAAGGACAAAAACAAACGAAAAGCTTTTTCAGTCACTTGGGACGACACTGACTCATCATCCTCATCAGAGAGTGAAAGTGATAATGAACAAGCAAATGTATGCTTCATGGCTTCGTCAGACGATGTAAGTGATTTTACTTTTGAAGATTTAATTGAAATAAATTCTGAATTAGTAAATTTAACAAAACAACTTAAAAAGAAAAATAAGGAGTTGCAAAGAAAGTTAGATAGAACAGTTTTAGAAGTAGATATGTTAAAAGATGAGAAAGTAATATTGGAAGAAGAACTTGAAATCTCTCAACAATCGAATTCTAACTTATCTTCTCAAATTACGTCAATATCTGAGGAACTAGAAATTCAGAAAAATAAAAATAATGTTTTACTTTTTTAAAATAATGATTTAATATCTAAAATTAAGGATTTAGAGTTAGAAAAATCTAGTCTTAAAATAAAATTTGATGATATTTCTAAAAATGTTTCTAATTTCAATAAAGGAAGAGAAAATCTTTCTAGTATACTAGAAAACTTTCAAACTTCCAACAATAAATCTGGACTAGGATTTAAGAAACAAAATAATTATGCTAAAAGTAAAATTAATAATAAAATTAAGAAAGATATTAGGAAAACAGTTTATTCAAATACTAAAACTATTAAGATATGGATTCCAAAAACCAATAATACATTGATAAGGAATAAACATATCAAAAGTTTTATGGAAACTGTTCATAATAACAAGAATTATGTTTATAAAGGGAATTCTGAACCCATATGGGTTTGGCTTCCTAAGATCTAACTCTTAGGACCCTAAAAAGATTGGGTACCAATTTTTTATAATTTTTTGCAGGTACCACATAAAAAGAGAGGAAAATGGATTTTAGATAGCGGTTGCTCAAAACACATGACTGGAAACAAAGAAATGTTATCAAACATTATATACTCAAATGGAGGAGCAGTCACCTTTGGAGATAACTCAAAAGGGTATATCATCGGCAAAGGCAATGTCAATAGCAACGGTACATCTAATTTACCTCTCATTACTGATGTTTTATTAGTTAAAAATTTAAAACATAATTTATTAAGTATTAGTCAACTATGCGACAAAGGTTTTAATATAACTTTTTCAGAAAATAAATGTAACATTTTTGATAAAAATCACAACATTATTTTTGAAGGAAATAGAGATAAAAATATTTATATCCTAAATATGAATGTTAATAATGATTCAAATTTGTGTCTAGTAGCTAAAGAGAATGATTCTTGCCTTTGGCACAAAAGATTTTGTCACATAAATTTTAATACCATCAACAAACTTGCTAAAAATAAATTAGTTAAAGGGTTACCCGATATAAAATTCAAAACTAACATATTTTGTGATGCATGTAAATTAGGAAAATTAACAAAATCTTCTTTTAAATCAAAGAAAGTAATATCTACAGAACAACCACTTGAACTTTTACACATGGATCTTTTTGGTCCAACTCAAGTGCAATCTATTAATCATAATAGATATGTTTTTGTTATTGTAGATGATTTCTCTAGATATACTTGGATTTTCTTTTTGAAAAATAAAAGTGATACTTTTGATAATTTTAAAGTTTTTGTTAAAGGAATTCAAAATATTAAAACTTTGAAACTTAAAAATATAAGAAGTGATCATGGAGGCGAATTTGAAAATGAAGTTTTTGAACAATTTTGTAACAAAAAAGGTATTAACCATAATTTCTCTTTTCCTAAAACACCACAACAAAATGGAGTTGTAGAAAGGAAAAATAGAACGTTACAAGAATGTGCAAGAACTTTACTAAATGGAACAACTTTATCGAAACAATTTTGGGCAGAAGCTGTAGCTACTGCTTGTTACGTACTGAATCGCGTTTCTATTCGACCATTAACTAAAAATACACCATATGAACTTCTAAATGGAAGAAAACCAAATATTTCATATCTAAAAGTTTTTGGTTCTAAATGTTTTATTTTAAATACTAAAGATCAACTAGGCAAATTCGATCCAAAATCCGATGAAGGTATATTTGTTGGATATTCGGAACGAAGCAAGGCCTATCGAATTTATAATAAACGAACTCAAATTATTGAAGAAAGTTTACATGTTTCTTTCAATGAAAATTTTAAAAATATAAATCCGAGTGTTACTATTGATTCTGATGATGAATCTACTCAGAATGAGAATATTAGTACAAATGAAAATCTTGATATTCATGAAACCAATACAAATGTAACTTCTAATTTAATAAAATCTCCACCTAGAATTTTAAAAGATCATCCTGTGCAAAATATAATTGGAGAAGTTAATACGAATGTTAAAACCAGACATCAATTAAATCAAGCTGGTCATGTTGCTTTTCTTTCTAACATAGAACCTAAGAATATAAAAGAAGCTTCAACTGATGACTACTGGATACTTGCCATGCAAGAAGAATTAAATCAATTCGAACGAAACGAAGTTTGGGAACTCGTTCCTAGACCTAGTGATCAATCAGTCATCGGTACTAAATGGGTTTTCAAAAATAAAGCAGATGAACTAGGAAATATAACAAGGAATAAAGCTAGATTAGTTGCACAAGGATATAATCAAGAAGAAGGTATTGATTACGAAGAGACGTTTGCTCCAGTCGCCCGACTTGAAGCAATACGAATATTATTAACTTATGCATGTTTTCATAATTTTAAACTATATCAAATGGATGTTAAAAGTGCATTTTTAAATGGATTCATAAAAGAAAATGTTTTTATTGAACAACCACCTTTGTTTAATCATGAAAAATTTCCGGATCATGTATATAAACTTAAAAAGGCGTTATACGGTTTAAAACAAGCACCACGTGCTTGGTATGATCGTCTTAAAAGTTATTTATTAGAATCTGGTTTTGAAATCGGTAAAGTAGATCAAACACTTTTTATTAAGAAAACTAATAAAGATATTTTAATAATTCAAATATATGTTGACGATATTATTTTCGGCTCGACAAATGAAAAATTATGTCAAGAATTTTCAACCATAATGACAAATGAATTTGAAATGTCTCATATGGGCGAATTGTCATATTTTCTTGGATTACAAATTAAACAAATTGAAAATGGAATTTTTATTAATCAAGAAAAATATTGTTATAATTTAATCAAACGTTTTGGTCTTGAAAATACTGCTGCCAAACCAACTCCTATGAGTACAACGGTTCATCTCGATAGAGATGAAGATGGCAAAAGTGTTGATCAAAAGTTATATCGTAGTATGATAGGTTCTTTACTTTATTTAACAGCGAGTCGCCCCGATATTATGATGAGTGTCTGTTTATGTGCTCGATTTCAAGCAAATCCCTAAGAATCACATATGAGAGCAGTTAAACGCATTATTCGTTATCTAACTAAAACCAAAGATTTCGGACTATTTTATCCGAAAGAATGTCCTTTTGAATTAGTTTCCTACAGTGATGCTGATTTTGGAGGAAGTCGGACGGATCGAAAAAGTACGAGCGGAACGTGTCACTTCATTGGACGCTCCTTAGTCTCTTGGTTTAGTAAGAAACAAAATTGTGTTTCTTTATCAACATGTGAAGCAGAATATATATCTGCTGCTTTGGCATGTGCACAAGTCGTATATATGCAACAGACATTACAAGATTTTAATTGTCATCTTGAAAAATCAATAATTTATTGTGATAATACTAGTGCAATAAAGCTTTCAAAAAATCCGGTCAATCATTCCCGAACAAAACACATAGATATTCGTCATCATTTTCTTCGTGATTGTTTGGAAAAAGGATTAATAAATCTAGAATTTATCAATACTGAAAATCAAATAGCTGACATTTTTACTAAACCACTAAATGAAATTTCTTTTATAAAACTAAGACGAGATTTAGGTATAATGTCGTTTAAAGACTTATGAATAAAAAAAAATAAAAAAAAATAAATAAATATATATATATATATATAATGATGAAAAATATAAAATTATTCTTCTGACCAAAGCGGTACTCGAACTCATGACTTCTGACTTGTATGTTAGATGTTGTAGTATAGCCACTTGGGCTATGGGTGTTTCTTGTTCCACCTCTGTTTCTAATTTACATCATTGAAACTTAATTTCAGAATATACTATTTTTTTTAACTCTAAAGCATTGTATGTCATTCATTTGTAAACAGTTTTTGTTTAAAGAATTCTGTGATTAAAACTAAAATTTGATTTTAGACCACTATTTTTTTAGAAAATATGGTTATATATATACATACATATGTTTATTGAATAGAACATCAAATACAAAACAAAAACTTAAAACAAAAATGTCTTCTAACAATGAAGTCTACAATTCTGAAAATTCTCATCTCTCTTATACTTCCCCGGACGACGACTATTCTGATCGTATCCCCGAAGGTGGTCCTTATCCTACATTTCCAATGCCAAATCGTGTTTTAGAATTTCCCTCTCCAGATAATGATCCCCGACATAGGTGGAAACCATGGGAAGACTCTCATACAGGTTATACACCTGATAAAAAGAAAGGGAAAAAGGAAATGGTAGTAACTCCATCAACCAAACAAAAGATTGATGAAATTCATCACTACCAACAACAACAGATGAATATGCAAAGGGAACTTTATTACGAACAGAAAGTCACGGCAAGACGTTTAAGCTTCCTTGAAAAGATTGCCATGAAATTTTGTTCATCTAAGAAGGATGATGTTGCTGAACCTTCTTACAGAACTCCATCTCCCTCTAACCATGTTCAATCTCCAATAGCTCCAATATGGTCACCGGTAGAAAACGTTCCATCTCCAAATTCATGGGAACGTCGATGCTAATTCATCATGGCTATATTTTAGTATATATATGTTATTTTTTTTATAAGCTGTATAAATAAATATGATGTAATAATATTATTATATTTCTATAATTCTTATTTAAAAAAAAACACAACAACATGACATGCTTTCGGTCGATCGAAATGCCTGAACCGGTCAACTGAAGCTGTCCCGAGAAGTTTTAAAAAAAAACAGATTTCTTCCAAGTCGGTCGACCGAAATACCTGACTCGGTCAGCCGAACGTATTTCCCGAATAACAGTAGAATATTTTTTAAACTCGGTCAACCGAATTCCCTACACCAGTCGACCGAAGCTTTTCCCGAAAGTTTCAGCACTGTTCTGAACCTAAATTCGGTCGACCGACCCAGGTCCTTCAGTCGACCGAACGTGTTATTCTGCTAAAATTGCCTTCATATTTTAACCCAACCCTTCACCTTTTTATCTCACCTCTTCACTTTACTCTTCCACAACAGATTTGAACCCTAGCCCCCATTACAACCTTTCTAAACTTCTTCAAATTCTTCAAGAAAAATGGCTCCCAAAAAGAAATCTAAGACTACCGCTGGCCAATCTTCCTCAACTCCTGTAGATTCTCAAATTGCTTCTTGGTTAGTAAGTGAAAAAGCTTTAGAAAGATGGATAAAGCTTCAAGATGCAAAAATCTTTGAGGAGTCTTTTGTAAGTTATCCTGATTTTACCGCCTACGGTGTTGAAAACGCCGCTCTTGAAAGTGGTCTTGATGCTTTTCTTGACCATAGGAAAAACAACTTGAAGATTAATCATATAATGGTCAAGTTATTCTTAGCAAATCTCAATCTTGTCAATCCACCTAGAAACACTGAAAATTGTGTTTGGACTTCGGTATGTGGCACATCGATGTTTCTCTCCATTGATCGAATGAATCATATTTTAAATGATCGACCGGGTGGAATCTCATTACATGATGTAGATTGTAATCCATCAACTCGTGACCGCCTAAGTCACTTATTCTTTGAAGATGATGCTACCGACTTAAGGCAAACTTCATCTCTTCGACCTAAAGCACGACTTTTTCATCGATTCATGATGAAGTCTATTGTTCCAAGAGGAGGGTCGTACCACTTAGTATATCCCGAAAACTTCAAGGCGTTATATGCTATGTGTGGAAACATTCGGGTAAATTGGACACAGCTTCTTATGGATGAATTCCTTACATTCAACCAAGGAAAAATGCTCCATATTTACTATGGAGAATACATAATGCGGTTGATTAACAACTTTGTCACTCATGCACCGGAATCCGAAACATCCAAGGTTCGTACCTTTGACTCACGAACAATAAAATTGATGAAGTTACCCGATGCACCATCCCAAATCACAACCTTTCAGCAATGGCGTACCATTCCACGAGAACAACTACGTCGTAGCTATTCTACTCCTCAACCCTCCACTCATTCCACAGAACGTTTAACTCGTCAAACCTCTATCCAAAGACCACCTCCCGGTACTAGCACAGCGGCTGCCATAGATATTTTAGCCCAAAATCAACTAGCTTTGGATTCTCGCCTTCGAAAAATTGATGGGCGTTTCAAAAAGATCAAAGGCTTCTTCGTAAATTTATGGGATGCCTTATCATGCTCTTCTGAAGCCGGTGCTTCATTTGTTGCTCTTGGAAAAAGACCCGCACCAAATTTCTCTTGGTCTACATCCGAGAACACAAGTTCCAGCACATCGGCAACTCCCGCACCTACCACTCACAGACGGGGTAAGGAACCGGCTCCTCTCGATGAAAATCTTCATCCAGAACAGTGGGATACCGACGATGATGAGGAGTAATTGTAGTATTTTTTAAATTTATTTTAACTTTCAAGAATCTCTTGTAGTTTATTTTGTTTCTTAATTAATTGTTATGTTATGTTCTAAGCAAACATCTTTAAATTATTTCTAATTTGGCTCAAAGAATGTACCATGTAAATTTAAATGTTTTTTGCATTACTTCAATCTGTTATAAGTATTCCTTTTTGTCGATGACAAAGGGGGAGAAATGTATGCAAATTAACGAATTTTTGCAGAAAAGTCGCCATACATTCAGAGGGAGAACTATAATATATATGTCAATATTACTTCGTCACATAAGTATTGTCATCAATCAAAAAGGGGGAGAATGTTGATTCATGAGTTTTGATTCATGAGTTTTGATTCATGACACAAGCTTCAGAGATCATACGACGAGAATGCTATATGAAAGCGACAAAAAGAGAATAAGTGCATACCGTGCACTACAAAGAAAATAATCTTACAATTCAGAGATTAGTATGGATATTTTATTTTATTTGAGTCTTAGAACAATGTTAAAATCATTCCTCAAATAATCACACACGCACACAAAACATTTTATATCAAAAAATATGTTCACTGTGCATATGACACCAGGTCGGCCGACCGACCAGGATCTTCGGTCGACCGACCCTGTATCATATGCACAGTGACTTTCTGTTTTGTATACGTTTTTCAATTCAGCTGACCGGCCAGTTTTTCCGGTCGACCGACCAGAGAAAAACGGCTAGTTTTCTGAAGAGACGCGATCTTTTCATGAAGAGTAATGTCCTCTATTTCAAGAGGTATGGACACTACTGTTGACTAAAACTATTCATGAAAGATTACAACTCTTCTACAACTATATAAACATATTCAATTCACTTCTACAATCACCGATTCTTGTTTATATTTCTGAAATCTAATCTCTTTTCATTTCTGCAAATAAAAGCATTCACTCTTATTCAATATCACTAGAATCCTTGAATTTATTCATATACTTCGATTCTACGTGATTATCTTCCTTCTAAATCTTCACACACATACATATTCTTGAGGATTTGATTATAGGAAAGTTGTACTATCAAAAGACAATCAGTGTTATTTAGAACACATTCGTCAACAAACATTTTGTATTAAGTTGAAGTCCTCTTCGGTTGTTGAGGCGGAAAAATTCCTGTTCAGCTGCTCAGGTGTCGTATACCTATTCCTCCGGGTTAAGTGAGGGGTTTAGTTTAAATCCAGAGGGTATTCTTGGACTGGACGTAGAACGGGAAGTTCGAACCAGTATAAAAATTCCTGGTGTGCTTACTTTAATTTTTACTTTACTGTTATTACCAGTTTCCGCATTAATATACCATATTACACGATCCTTATTACTACACGTACTCTTTCACCATCTTATATCAGGATCAAAAAATTTCAAAAATAAATTTCGCTGCATGAAGAGCCATATGGGATTGAACATCTTTGCTTACTAAAAGGTTTTGAATTTATAATTGTTTTGTATATAAAATAGTTTTGTAAAATAGTTTTGAAAAATGGTTTTAAATTAATAATAGTTTTGCAAAAAAGAAAAATTCCAATTTGAATTACAAAGATATCCAACCCGACAACTTTCAATTTCAGCGTCAAAGTATATCAATGATATTAGAACCTAAGATGTACATATGTCATCATTTCGCAACATCACATTTGATCGCTCGCTCGACCACACAAGTTCGCTTTCGAACTAGTATTGTCCATTCGACTTCCCTAATTCGGACTTCGATATGGTTTCTTGACTAGAAGCCATCAGTCTCCTTGCATAGCCATATACTATGATAGAGAATTCTAGAATCAAGCCCAAAATCCATTTCAAATATTCGCCATCAAGAATCAAATGAAAAATCCTAACACGAAATGGTGTAATTCACCTCGAACTTGTGTACTCAAACCTGGATCAAATTAATTATGCGAATAAACAACATACGTACAACTTATGTATCTATTCCAACTTGTTAAATATATAGTTTTATAAAGATGTTACTAAGTTAAAGCATTTAAACTAAATTTTGTTCAAAATATTTTAAAGACCAAATTTTTCAAAACATTTCAAATCTAAATTTCATATTAGAAAAATTCAAAATAGCCTTATTCATTTTCTTAACAAAACAGTTTTAAACTTATTTAAATCATATTACTACATATTTTAAACATACATACCAAACTTATATACTTTATACTCTTCAAAATTACTTAGCTTTTAAAAAAAGTTAGCCTTGATTTGGAAGTGCTCGAACCTTCAAAATAGTCGAAGAAATCATATTTCAATCCAAGAGTTGGAAATCATCAACAAATCCGTAAATCAATTCCAAAAGATAGGGTTGTATCAAATCCAAAACTCAAGGACTGAACAACAGCTCATTTCAAACTGTTCAAATATATATACATATATCTTTCGAATATCACATCACACTTCGGAATTTGAAATCAAAAATTAGTTTCACAACTCACCCGCATAGCAAAGCTACCGAAGTGGCCTCTCCCCCTCTTTGAAGCTCGAAAATCAATGTCGATGATGCATGCATTCATCATCGAAATTATTTTCCAGCGACATAAGTGGGTTTTGGACTTCTATTTTCTTGAAAACTTCTTTTGGAATTTCTTCGAAATCATTGAAACCCATTAAAATCATTTGAAACGCTTCTTATTTGGAAAATACTTTCAAATCGTATTTTTTTTTCAAATCTTAAAACCAGTTTCAAAAATGTCGGAGTTCAATCACTCAAATTCAGATTCAAAACCTTCAGTTATAAATCATTTTATATGAAACCATTCCTTATAAAATTTCAAATTTTTCAAAACTTCAAATTCTCATTTTAAAAGGGTATATAATCCATATCGAAAACATTTCACCTTTATATATAAAATATGGTCATCCTTATCAAAATAACAATCCCGATGAATACACAATTCCAAAAATAAAATCAACCACAAATTTTCCAAGGGATGATTTAAGGATGAATTTCAAAACAAAATAGAGATTCAAATTTAGAGGAACTCTAATCAATTAGAATTCTGATTCGAAGATAAGCTCAAACGAAGATGAGATAAATTAAATTACCAAATAGAAATGGATAAGCTCATATAAATCGCGGGAGACCTTAACCGGTCAACCGTGACTTCGAGAATATAATCGATGCAAAAATCTAAGGCAAATCGACCTTCGATCGCCAGAGATTGCATTCAGGTATAGCGGAAGATAGATAGCATCGTAAACCCAGGATATAGAAATCTCTGGTGGATCAATGCCAATCGTAAGGGAGTTTCACCCTCCTACAAATCATTCAAAGATTGGCGGAAACGCCGATTTTTCTAGAGGTCATTCAAAATGGGGTTATGCAATGCTCCAAAATCGAAAGAATACAGATAGGGGAGACATAAAAGGATTTCAGAATAAGTGGGAGCATTCCAAAGTTCAAAGGAATCCTAATCGATAAGAATCCAAACCAAGATTAGAGATATATAACCTATATTAATACAAAAGAATTCCCATTCAAAATTTGGAAAAGACTCAAATTCATATCATACGAAAAACAGGAGCATAAATATCTTTAGGTTGACAACTTCAACTAAGCAAAAGATACAACAGAGTTCACTCAAAGCAACCTAACATACTATTGATCTTTTTCCATACCCAAAAAAGATTTCTATCAACAATGGATCTGGGTCAACAAGCTAGAAGTTCAAAATCTAAAAGGATCCTAATCAAAGAAATTTCTAACTAGGTGGATACGAAAGGAATGAAGTTTAGAAAAATTTTACTTTCAAAGAAAGAAAATTTATATCAAAATAATCTTTGGAAATTCTTTAAAATCATTTGAAAATCATTTTATACTTCGAAAATACGTTCTCTCACAAAGAAATGATTCTGAGATTGATTTCACTCATTCTAGGGTATTTCTACCCTATCTCTAATGAGTTTTTGCTCCGTAGGCTAAGGTTTGCCTAAAACCAAAGCTCTAATACCAAATGCAACATCCCACTATTTTGGACCATTCAAATTGACAATAAATCTACACATGTCAGACTTGAATACTTCAAAACAGTGGATTGTCAAGAAAATTTGGAGCAAATAAAATCAAACACAAAATCACAGACACAGAATATCAGAATAACTCGCAGTGGAAATAAAATACCATAGTAGTTCATGAAGCTACTATATACAACTCTCAAAACATATACAAAATCTCATAGTCAAAATAGATACAATAGAAGTTCGGATACATAAATCAATAATACAGAGACAATACTGAATAGGAAATAACTGGAATAGAAGTCGATGAACCAATAAACAAATAAGCTCCAACAGCTCTCTAGCTCCAGAAGGTGAATCCAAAGCTGTGATTCTCAGGCTGACCCGAGCGTAAAGTAAAACACAAACACTCGAGTCAGGACATACATACTTATATAATGTAAACCAACTCAAGTGAACTGTAATAGCAATGCATAATAACTTAAAGGATGCTTGGGATCGCCCATCCTTTAAGGATCAGTCAAACCATCAATTAAGTAGTAATAAACACTATCATAGAAATATCCATATTAAAGTAAACAATGCAAACAACAGTGTAAATGTGACTAGAGTAGCGCAGAGCTGCAGTAATCGCTCACCACTGGCCACACTCTCGAATTAAAGGTGTGCATCCAAATAAATCATAAGGAAATAAAATGGCATACAGAGAAGTGTACCCGTGGTTATAGATTTCAAAATGGTTTAAAAATTCCGAATTAAAATCATTCATTTGAATCATTAAAAGATGAAGCCATTATGCCTTCAAATTAAATATTTAATTCCCAAAAATTTAGCCTTTTCTGAGTTCATTTATTCACTTAAATACATTAAAACATTAAAATTCCAGCTTTCACAGCATTTAGAAAGTGTCGCGGTAAGTTATATTTGAAAACAATTCAATTCAGAAAAGAGCATTTATAAATTGCTGTAATAGTTCAGTTTCATTTTAAAATAAGTTAAATTCAGAAAAGACAGCATTTCAAAACTGCTGTAGTAGTTCAGGGTTCAATTTGGGAAATTAATTCAATTCAGCAAAGACGGCACTTATCAAGTGCTATTGTAACCCTTAAATTAGTTTCAGATTTTAGTTTAACTCAGCAACCATAGCACTTACAAGGTGCTGTCATAGCCCGTAGTTAATTTTAACCTTTTAGTTCACTTCTACAACTACAGCACTTACAAAGTGCTGCAGATTCTTATTAGTTCAGATTTTAGTTAATTTTCAGAAACGATAGCATTTCTGAAGTGCTACTAAAGGCATTTCCAGATTTACAATAGAATTTCAGCAACAAATAAACTTAAATTTAAACCATTTTAATTATATAAAAATCATATTTTTCCCACTTTAATATGGTCATTTAAATACCCTTTAACTTATGATTTTTATAAAGTAAATTCCAAAAATAAATATTAAATTTTTCATTACTTCACTTATTAAATTCAAGTGTACAATTTTCCTATTCTTTACATTCACTTAACACTTTAATTTAATTTATCATTTCAGAAATAAAACTTAATTTCCATTTTATTTTCTTTTACTTAAACTTCCATTTTTAAAACCAAATCTCACAATTCCAAGTCAAGTTAAATTCCAAATTACCATTTTTAGTATCCATTTGTTTAACATTTTATTTTCATAAAAAAATCAATAACACTTTAAAAAATCATTTTAAATTAAATTTAAATCAAAATATCAAAATTAACATTTTTAAAATACTTAAAAATATCCAAAAATATATATAAAATAACCACGGGTCTGTATAAAATTTCTAACCTAAGTTAAGTGATATGGATAATATATCATTTCAATCCGTAATTTACAAAGAAAAATCCGGGTTCTATCATTTCAAACCCGCAATCCCAAGTCAATAAAAATAAATAAAAATCACTCGAGCCTATCATTTCAGCCCATAATGATTTTCCCCTATTCTAAAGTCTGTTCGAGTATGTATCATTTCAACCCATAGTGATTCTATTCTATAGGGAACTTGCAGTGTGATTAACAGAAATAAATAAACAGTATAGTAAAATATATCATAGCAGACGATGTGACAAGTTTATAATAGGATTTAACATCATAAAATTTACATCACAGGTAGGTATAACATGATATAATAGTTTCTACATGTTCACTTGTTGTCACTTCACAAATTATATAAGTGTAGATGTCATGTGTGAATACTCACCTCTTCAAGCTGGAGTTCGCAAATCAAAACACACAAATAGATCCAGAAAGCACGATATAGTACGACTTTTGATTCGAGTGGAGAGAGAGTCAAGATGTTAAATCTTGTATATAACAACAAAACAAATCCAACTATAAATATAAATACAATACAAAAGTTTATTGAAATAAAAATGGAATCAAAATAAACAAAAGACATAACCAAGCTTTTAGTCGATTTTGCTTGATCATAACTCAACATTTGCTCAGCCATACTTGCTTATGGCTCGGCCATGACATGTTTTAAGGTGCAAAAGGGTCTGGTTTGGGCTTAGTATGGCATGGTTAGTCAAGAAGGTGAAGGGGTAGGAGTTACAAAAGGTGGAAGGTCAAAAGGCAAGGCCACAAAGGAGTTTTGGTGCATCATAGGCTCGGCCTATGGGTCTATGGGCTCGGCCAGAGGCTGCTATAGGTGTGTTCATGGACTGATGTGATGTCTAAAGGTGTTTGCTTGCTGGTGGTGGTGGCTATGGGGGTGGCCGTGGCAAACAAATGAAGGTAGAGGTGATAAAGTGGTTCAGCTAGGCAATTTCAAGGGGTTTTGCATTGTTTTTGTGGAGTTTTATGCAAGGGATGATCAAGGGACTTTCAGGTCAGAGGAGAATGATGTCAGGCCGTGGGTTATATGGGGAAGTAAGTGGTGGTGGTCGGTGGAGGAGATGGCAGGGGTATGGGCCAAGCAACATAGGTGAAGATCAAGGCAAATTCAAGTGAAAAACAAGGCAAAACAAAGAAGAAAAGTGGAAAAAGATAAGGAAGCCATTAGCAAAATTCTCAGAAGTGCTTGCCATGACTTGCTGATGGGAATGAGAAACTTTTTCCATGAAAATGAAGTAATGAAACTTACGGCTAGAGTTATGCAAAGAACGGTCAAAAATGGAAGTGAAAAAGACAAGCAAATGAAGGGACTAGAAAACAAAAAGTCACAAGTTAAAAGCTTTTTGTCTCTTCAATTTCCACATTATTTTATATACAAAATAAACAAATAAAATTCAGTAAATAAACTAAAACAAACTGAAATAAAGTGAAGAAAATAAGATAAATAATTAATTTTAGGAAAATAGGAAAATAACTAAAGAAAATAACTTATATATTGAGACTAGTTTTAAAAATTACAAACAAAAATACACTTAACTTTGGAAAATTATAACTCAACAAATTCACATAAATAAATTCAAAATCTAAAACAAAATAAAAGATGGAAATTAGAATAGCAAAATGAAGAATATAATACAGATAAAATTTTGCGTGAAAAACGCTGAATTTATCAAAATATAAAAAGTTTTAAACGGAATTCGATGAAACGAAAAGTAGAACAGATATCAAAACCAATTTCTATTTCAATGGAAAAGATTAAAATTTAAAATTTCAATTAATTTCAATAAAAGTCAAAGTTTGACAAAATATAACTTTATTTTAAAATATTTTTAAAAATTATGTGTTGTTACACTCTTTGCTGACTTATGAGTGTTGCTTTCTTCATTAAACCTTTCGATATTGTCGGAAGATATCCTAGATGTGCTTTAACCGATTCGAAAGGCTTGCTATGCTTTTGAAAAGGTCACCATGAAGTTGTTCACATTTGCTTTGACTTCATCTTCTTCGAAAGGTAGGAACTCTCTGGATACCGAGAGATAGAACCTTTTGACCCCTTCAAAAGGTTTGAGGCTGTTAAACTCTGATGATTACATCCCTTTCGAATCCTTCGAAAGGTTTGGGCTGTACTTCTCTTTCCTTTGTCTGTATTGAAAGACCTTTCAACTTAGTTGAAAGGTTGTTTTTTGGTGTAGCATTTGCCTCCCCCCCCCCCGTTCAAAGGGTTTCTCTTGACTTTTCAAGTCATCTTTTTCGAAAGCTAAAAACTTCCCGCCACTTGGCCTTCTCGCGTTGATCTGGGATGTCCATTTAAATCTGATCCAACGGTTGAAAATTTGGGTGATTTTTATTATATAGTACGCTTCTTCTCGTTCTTCCTCTTTTACATGCAAACAAAATTATCGTGCAAAAGTAAAAGTATTCTCCGAAACTTCTTGCATTTTGATTTAAAACAACAAGGTAATTTCTTAGATTCGATTCATAATCTTTAGACTAATCTATGCTCTTATCCATTTTCAATCAAATTTCCAGTTTTCCAAATCCCAAAATTGAAATTCAATTTTAGTTTGGTTTGCTGAAAAACTTTTTCTTCTAAATCAGTTTTAACAAAATTCATCTTTGGCTTTGGAATTTTGTGGTTGGTGGTGATTGTTGTTGAAAATCCCCTTATCGGGTTTAACTTTTAATCCAAAATGTTTGATTTTTACCTTTTGTTTTAATCCTGGGTTTTTGACTTATTGACAATCTTTATACCTTTTTCGAAATCGAATTAGATTGATTTCAGATGAAATCCACTTTGTTAATAGGTTTGATTTACTTGTTCTACAAGAAAATTTTGAAAACTGCATTTATTATCGGGTTTGGGGTTAGCTAAACCCGATTGATAACCGGGAACCCTCTCGTGTACAATTTGATTGCACAAAATGACCTTTCTACTGCTTAGCACCTTTCGATGGGGTCGAAAGGTATTGTGATGCCAACCTTTCCAATGTTGTCGAAAGGCTAAGTGGTTAAATGGAGTAAATCTAACCCTTCGACAACGAGCTCTCGACAAGGTTGAAGAGTTTCAAACCTTTCGACTATTAGCTTTCGACAAGGTTGAAGTTCTTCAACCTTAGAGTTGTTTCTGCCCATCGTTATCGAAACGTTTAAAACACACATGAGTTGAAACTGAAACCTTTCGACTTCAATGGGTAGGACATGTTTTAACAACTTCGACCGGACCCTTCGACAACATCAACAATATCAATATTTTTAACTCAGGAATTTTAAGGTCTTGGTTTCGACCATGTCGAAAGGTCTTACCACCTAGCTTTATGTTACCCATGAAGTGTATCCAGGCCTTCATAGAGCTTTCGACATTATCGAAAGGTGATGAATCGGTTATTCCATTTCTTCCTTTCGACTTTGTCGATAGGTTAAGGAATTTATTTTATTATTTTCTCCTTAGGCTTTTCAATAATGTTATAACATGAGGGTTAAGGTTGATGTCATTGTCCTTCCGACATTATCGAGAGCTTGAATTGCTAACTTTCGACATTGTCGAAAGCTTTGAGCTATGAACCTTTCAACATTGTCGAAAGTTTAAACTATAAACCTTTCGACATTGTTGAAAGCTTAAACTATCAAGGTGTTTTTTTGAATTAAACTTTTTGCACCATTTTTAAAACTTTGTGTAATTTTCACACTTAAGCTATCTAAGCAAACTTATTTGTTTAATTCTTGCATCCTTTCTAAACAAGAGATTTAACTAAAATGTTTTCACCTGGCAGAATCATGAGCTCTCCTAAAATTGAAGTCATTGCTAAACATTCTTCCATCGAAACTCAGAATGAAGTCAGTGCTATCCTTAAAGACTTTGGTATTACTGGGATCGAAACTATCCCTCCTCAACCAACTGATACCATTGACAACCCTCCAAAAGGGTATTTGCTTAGCCGGCCATCCACGCATGGCACGGTGGATTCCTTCCCTTTCCCGAGTTCTTGATCTCATACTTGTCTCATGTTGGAGTTGCTTCAATACAACTATCCCCAAATGTTTACACCCATCTTATGTCTCTTGAAATGTTGGCATTGGAATCCAGACTTCCTTTGCTTGATGCTGAAGTTCTAAACTCCTTGATCAAGTTGGCAAGGTTAAGTAATCTTAAGAAGCAGATTTACAGAGTCAATATGTATAAGAAGCTAATATCAGACAGTATCAATAAGTTCAAGGACTGGGAGAATCAATTTTCTTCGTCAAGTGCTTTTCTGATGTTCACGGGACTTTTGCTTCCCCCCGTAAGTCTATTTTAATTTTGTCTTTGCTTTACTCTACGTTTTCTGTTAACTAATCTCTGACTTTTTTCAGGTGAATCTTCCAAGAACCTCAGTGATGCTGACAAGAAAACCATCGATTCTTTAACCGCGGCTTCAGAACAACTTGGAAGCAAGCTGAGGCTCTTAACCCCTTCGAATTTAAGAAAAATTTCTTTACTGCCTCCTGGGCAGAGGATCCTAGGAACTCCCCCCATGGTCATGCACACCTCTCGTGGGAAGCGCTTCCTTTCCTTAGGCGATGCTGAACACTTCACTTCAGTATCGCCTATTGGTGCTGACACTTTAGGTATATTATTAGTTTAGTATTTTTCGCCTTTGTCTCTAGAATTCTTTAAGTTACTTTGACTAATTTTATATCCACTTGAATTTGTTTAAGCTTCTTCCAAAGTCATCGTATCTTCTCGCTGTGCTGCCCCTCCTCCATCGTCTTCTGAAGTAACATCGATTTTCGAGGCTTTTGCTAAATCCAAAAGAACTTCCTGAAGAAGATTAACAGGGCCTTCTAAAGATGCGCCTCCGGCAAAAGCGGCTAAAATTACTAATGTGGAGGAAGAGGAAGAGCGTATATCTCCTGAGAAAGTTTCAAAGAGCACCACTGTTGAAGTCTCTAAAGATAAAACTGAGCAAACTTCACCTACTCCGGCACCCTTTCCTCATATTACTATCACTGATTCCCCAACCAAACTTGCACAAATGCAGCTTGCTTTACTGACGACTCCTTCTAAGTCGCAAATTCCTCCAAAGTCGTCGTCTTCTGCCCCTCCATCAACCAATTTCGATGAACTTATTAAGCTCATCCTACATTCTGAATCGTTTACCTCTTCTTCTTTGCCGACATTCAGTCTAGTCTTGGCATAAAATGATCGCTCTTTGATGGAGCAACAATATTTGGTAAGCTCTCACCCAACTGATCCTATCATCATTAGATTTCTTTAATCGCTAACTTGTGTTACACTTCTTCTTGTTGTAGATTTCCAGGAACTGGATAGCTATGAATGATCATGTTTTGAAGCCTTCGACTGAATCCTCTAGGCTGCAAGAGGAGAATTCTAAACTCAGAAATCAATTATCTTCTAGATTGCCGCTCAAAATGACACTTCCTCTAAGTTAGAGCGAGTCAAGGCTTCCCTCATCAGGGTTGAAGCTGACCTAGAAGCGGAGAGGCATGCTCACCAGCTCACCACCGATGGAAAATTTGCAATGGAGCTAGCTTTGAAATACTCGAAAGATGAGAAAGCGTGCCTGGTTGCCAAGAAGGCTTTATTGAAAGACAAAATCTAAAGGACCAGAGTTTCACTCAAACAGGCTATTAGCACCCTCTCTGATGTCAAGAAGCAAGTCTCCGAGTTTGCTAATGTCACCCTAGGGCCTATGATGCTGAAAAATTATGAAGATGCCCTCATGATCGCCTATGCTGACAATCATGAGAAGTGTCCTGACTTTGGCTTCCCTTCTCTCGATCCATCCATAGCCAAAAGAGTAATGAACAAAATCAACCAGATTAAGCAGGGTATCAGACCTAAAAGCGAGGAGGAGATAGTTAATGTATCAGAAGCTCTTTCTTTTGTTATCCCCTCCTTCGACATTGAATATGATTCTGAAGAGGAGGGTGATAAAGATAATGACCCCGAGGAAAAAGGTGATGATGATGATATTGCTTGGGACAGGTACCATGATAATGATGATGATAACCCCTCCGGAGGTCAAGGCCTTGGTGGAGACAAAGGGGGGCCTTTCGGTGCTTCAGGGATGGACCATGGTGAACAAATCGAAGCTCTTGAGAAAGAGCAATCCCCTCCGAATGATATGCCACCCACTTCCCCCAGGCCTTTCGCTGCTCTGGAAGGTGAGCCTGCTTCCGCCCAAACCGAGGATCCAACAAAGAAGGAGCAGGTCTCCAGGCTTCCATTCTAGTTTCATAGGTATGGGCTTCTCCGTTTAAATGTGTCTTAAACTACGAAGATAATAATTAGTGCTAAATCATTTGTCTTAGATAAAGAAGAAGTCTACTTTCCTCTATATAACCAAACTTGATAGAAAACAGGCGGAAATTAACAAGTTATATAGGGAGTTAGACAAATTGATAATGGAGCACAATATTCTGTCTGAGAAATATCACAGTCTAGACAGGAGCACCTTCGTATTAGCATCTTTTAAATATCAGAGGGCTGCTCCTTTACTAAAGAGAGCGTGTCTCTGGTATGATGCTCTCTTGAAGGAAAATAGAGAGTTAATAACTTTATTCTAGATGCTGATCGAAGAGAGAGACATTTTAGTTAATTTTTTGTATAAAGCTTATTGTAGACATTCTATTATTGATTTTCATACTTAGGTAAATTCAATGAGGGTCTACTCAGACGCTTTCACAAAAGATACTTAGATGAACTCGGATCTGACCTGCATCCTGGAGCATGCTGGAACTTACCGTGGGTCAGATCGATTCCTCAAGATCTTCCCCCTAAAAAGCTTAAGTATTATAAGGATAAATTTGTTTCTGAAATTTTTCTCTAAATCTATTTTGTATGAACCAAATGAGTAATTATAACATGTAATAGTTAATTGATATATAAATATATGTTTTTGTTCTGTTTTCTTTACGCTTAGTTTTTCTTTACTATACTATTCCAGAATGATAGTTCTTTAGGTCGACTCGTCCCTAGAGAACATTTAAACCAATACGTTAAATTAAGAAGGTTTTATTCTAAAAATACATCAATTCTAAAGACTTCAGAGTTAGCGAGATATTATTTCCTTTGAGACTTACAAAAATTGTATTTGGAATACCCTCACCTCCATTTTGACTTCCTCAGCAACGAGAAGGAAAAATTCCTCAAAGAGATCAGGACATTTCATTCTAAATTAATTTGCGGTTGTGATAGTCCCCTGGTTGGGAAGTGGGACTACAGTCAATGCCTACAAGTTATAACCCTAAAGGAGTTACTGTGCCATTTGGTTCGACAGTTATGCTTTCAGCCACCTCTTTAGATAAAGTTAGGAATGAAGTTTCTAAACTTTAAATGTAACCACGCTGTTTATTGTACCCTTTTAATTTTGTTGTTGTTTGAGTTGTAATCTTTTATTATGATAATAAAGATACCTTTTATCTCTATCTTGAATTTAATTCCGCTCCTTTTGTTTAAATAGGAGCTACGATTGTCTACAACTTCTTTTCCTCATAATTTATCGTCACGTGTTGACGCTCTTAGAGAGAGGTTGTTGCAAAGAAGTGGAGTGATCGTGCCTAAGATGACATTTTACTAGGATGTTTTGGCGGTAATATAGAGGCCGTGAAATGGCACAAAAGATATGTTATTCAGGAAACCATTGCCAGCGGCCAAAAACACCACATTGCCTATCTTGAGGCTGATATTAAGAAGAAAGATGAAATGATCACCATGCTAAAACGACAAGTGAAGATAAATCCCACGATCGACTTCGATCAAAAGATGTCTGAACTTATTCAGCAAATAAGTGATTTGGAATTAAAGTTGTAAGATAGCCAGGCACAGTGTGCCTCTTTAGAGCTCATTTTGGGCGATGATACTTTAAAGATTGATCTTCCAATCCCTCAAGTAACCCCTCCTGCGGTCAGACCTACAGATCAAAGCTTCTTGTGGCTCAGAACTTCCCTACTATGCTTAACCCTCCCTCTAGGTTTAGATGATAATGTAGTAGGGAATTGGTGTCGAAGGGTAAAGTTCGAATTAAAATAGCCAAATATTTTGATGAGCAGCAGAAAGTGAAGTACTCTCAGACCATTAATGAATATGCTACCAAAATTCAGAAGCTGGAGCATGACAATTACTTGCTGCTCAAGCGTGTCGCAGAGTTAGAAAGAGAGAATAAAAACAGTCAGGGCTGCGAACAAAGCTTTTAATCACTCCCTAAAGACCAACATCGATGCAATTGATGATGAAAACCAAATAAAAGGGAAAAGAAAAGAAGCTTAAGGATGTTCTTAGCGTGGCCATCAGTCACGTAGTTGATCCTACAGTTGCAGAAACTCTCGATAGGGCCGCCCTAGATTTGTAACTCCTCTATATATTTGAGCTATGCAAATCTGTCTTGTATATAATTTTGTCGTTTTGTGAATGAATTCATAACTTGTGTAAATCACATAAATTTTGTAAATATCACCTGATTTGCAATCCTTCTCTGTAACGATGTTTTTCAATTGCTCACTCATCGATTTCTGGGATTGCTGAATCTTTTGCTATTCCTTGTTGTTTTGATTTCCCTGAAAAGCATGTAGCAAACAATATTTCTAATTGTTAGTTTGAAATTGACATCTTTGTCTATGTATGTCATTTGCTTAGATTAACAAATCATTCTTTTAATTGTACATCAAACAGCTTATACTAAACGTTAAAATCTCATCATTAACTAAGATGGGGGATGATCAAGAATATAACTCCTTCTACTTGGGTAGAAAGTTTGAAATTTGTTGATAGACAATTCTGCTTTTTCACAAAGATATAAATATTAGAATATAACCTTTATTTAATAAAGAACCTGGTTAATAGATCAGTGTCTAAAATTCGGATGTAGTAACTCTCCAACCCATTCCTTAACATTAATGGGAGTTAAAAATTTAGAAACTCGAAGCCCCAATTTGGAGACTTTTAATAGTGATCTTTAATATTCCTTGGCTAAGATGAGGGCATTTGTGATGAATAGAAATCCAGAAATTTTGCTCCCATATTAGGGTTCGTATAAGTAGTAGCCTTGATATCTAGATTCAGATATAATAAGGTAAAATTTGATGAATACTTGAAATCAAGATTCTAGTAATAGATGATGAAATACTTATATGAATGACCCAAAACCCTAATTCGGGTATTAACAGCTAATGTCAAAAAATGAGAATCCTGAAACCCAAATTCGGGTACATTAAGATAACCAGAAGTTAATAGAGACCTGAAACCCAGATTCAGGTATTATATAGTGAAGTTCTAAAATGAATATCCCGAAACCCAAATTCAGGTATTAATTGATGTAATTCTGATATAAGAGACTCGAAACCCAGATTCGGGTATTAATTGATGTAATTCTGATGTAAGAGACCCAATAACTAGATTCGGGTATTAATAAATGATGTTTCTAGAAATGAAAGTACCGTAACCCAAATTCGGGCAATAATAAGCGAAGTTCCATTCCGCTCCTTTGCTTCCATCTTATTTGACATGTATGAACCCTTCAGGTTTTGAATACATAGAAATAATCTAATTATCTGCCTCTTGAGCTAAGACGTCTTAGTCCATGATCGAATATTCTTTTTCTTGAGCTTGAACATCTTAGTTAAAGATTTGATGAGCCTCTTCCCGGGCTTGGACATCTCAGTCCTTTGCTGATTGTGCCTCTTCTCGGGCTTGAACATCTTAGTCCATTATTGATTGAGCCGTTTCTCAGGCTTGGACATCTTAGTCCTTTGCTGATTGTGCCTCTTCTCGGGCTTGGACGTCTTAGTCCATTATTGATTGAGCCTCTTCTCAGACTTGGACGTCTTAGTCCTTTGTTTGATGGGCCTCTTCTTGGGCTTGGACATCTTAGTCCATTATTGTCCAGTGCTCTTGGTTAGCTCATCTTAGAGGATGGAAACAAGGACTTAACCGACTTCCCTCCAGTAGGCGCCCTGCCCCTTTTGCAGCGCGGACAGGGGCTGGTTCAATGCTCTACCCTGGCCATCTTATGGCATGGATAGAGGTTTACTCCGTCCTCCCTCCAGGAGGTTCCTTAACCTGGCCATAGCGTGGCACAGATAAGGGCTTGTTCGGTGCTCTACCCTGGCCATCTTATGGCGCGGATAGAGGCTTACTCCGTCCTCCCTCCAGAAGGTGCCTTAACCTGGCCATAGCGCGGCGCGGATAAGGGCTTGTTCGGTGCTCTACCCTGGCCAACTTATGGCATGGATAGAGGCTTACTCCGTCCTCTCTCCAGGAGGCGCCTTGACCTGGCCAGAGGAACATTCAAGAGCTTGTTTGGTGCTTTAACCTGGCCATCACATGACGCAGTTAAAGGCTTACCCACCCTCCCTCCAAGAGGTGCTCTGCCATGGCCATCTCGACGCGGATAGAGGCTTTTCTACCATCTTAGGTATACCACTATCTTAAGCAGTATCCAAATATGAGGAGCATTTCACTCCCAACCATGTATACTTTCTCATTTCAGAAAGTTGATCCTTATTTACCCTTTCTCAAATCCTTTTTACAAATTCACTAATCTTTCCTTGTCTAAAGAAATTGATGATCATCCCCTCCATGGCTCTGCAATGGTTGGTTTCATGACTATTCATCATATGATAATGATAGAAGGACCCTCCCAAGTTCCTTTCATGTTTTGGCTTTTTCTTTTGTGACGGCCAATAGTTAAGTTCATCCTTTGTGACCAAGTAGATGTTTTCCATTGATGTTGTTAAGTTGCATTCTTTTGGAAGTCTAGACTTGAAACTTGACTCTTGAGGATGACACTTTGACTTTTTATTTCTCGGCCTTATCATTTCATGCTCTTCAATTATTTTTCTTTTCTCTACCTTTTGATTCTCATGGGTTGGAAGTACTCTTGTTGTAGTTGGTTGCCATTTGTGTGCAAAGGCATTGTAATCTTTCATTATCTCTCTCTCTCTCAAAGATTGTGCCTTTGGAATAATGTTGGATTGTTCTTCTCATTTGATTAAAGGTATTATCACTTCCATTTGTTCTTTTTCCAAGTGCAAAGATATGGGTAGGACCCACATGAAAAGGATTTAGACTCCACTTCTCAGGATCATAAGATTCTGCTTTCTTTTTGTTTATAATCCTTAAGGCTATGAGCCTTAGCCTTTGCTCTTCATCTTGATTGGAGCTTTTGATGTTTACTTGGGGGAATCTCGTCAAATGTGGTTTAGAAGACCCTTGTTCGGATGTTCTAAATCTTCTGGCCATGTTTTTCCAAAGCATGTAAACTTGATGTAGGATTGATCCAAGGAGGGTTGGAGAATAGTAGTGTTAGGGGGTTAACCAAGTCGGAGGTTCAAGCCCTCCTTCTAGTGCCAAAAATGTTAACAAGATTTCTTGTCAACACCCCAAAGTAATTCTAAGAAAGATGGATAGAGTTATTTGTATGAAGGGCGTGATACCCTTAAGAATTGCCTTTAAATTTAGCTTCACTTGTTGTTGATTCTTGAGTCAGACCTTTCGACGTTGTCGAAAGGTTTATCCTTTGAATTGGATAACCTTTTGACTTAGTTGAACTTGTATGAGGTCTCCTACAAAATATTTATTTCCGGCTAGGTTGAAGTTCCCTAAGTTAGTCCTTTAAAGGTTGGTTTTAGTCTTGTCGAAAGGTTAAGGTGATAACCTTCCTTGGGTTCAAGCTGGGTATGATATACTTTGGTGGATATGAAGTAGGTTTCGACCTTTTCGAAAGGTTAGATCACTTATATGAAGTAGGTTTCAACCTTGCCGAAAGGTTAGATCACTAAGTTGATTGGTTTCGGAAGGTTACAGTAAATGTTGAACCAATTGAGTTCTCGACCTTGTCGAAAAGTTCAGGTCATAGAGTGGATGGCCACAAAAGGTTGCAGTGGATATTGAAATCAGAAGTGTTATCGACCTTGTCGAAAGGTTTAATCCACGGAGTTGATAGCTTTGAAGGGTTGTAAAAGATGATTATATCAAATGTGTTGTCGACCTTGTCGACAAGAATCTTTCGATGAAGTTAAACCTGGAAAAATGAGGTTAATCCAACAAAGATTTAAGTAAACTGCAAAGTAATTAACAAAGCTCAAGACTTCTCTCTTTATCCAAGAAAAAATTCTATTTTATTAAATCCCCAAATCATCACCCAATTAGAGTCACAATGTTTTGATTAAGAAGACACAAGATTAGAATCAAAGAAATTGGATCCCTAAAACATGACCCCCTTGGGTCTTATTTATAGATACAGACGGCCTCCCTTTCGACCCCATGCTCTCAACTGGTCAGAAGGTCTCCCTTTTATATGCAGCTGTTAACCTTTCGACTTTGTCGAAAGGTTTGCCCTTCATATGCCATTTTGGACCTTTCGACATTGTCGAAAGGTCTGCTTTTTTTTCCCTTCACGAACCATTTGACTTTGTCAAAGTGTTCGCCTTCTATATACTGTTGTGAACCCTTTGACCCTATCGAAAGGCTGCTGTTCACTTGATTGTTATGAACCCTTCAAGCTTGTCGAAAGGTTGCTCTTCACTTGATTGTTTGTTGAAAGTTGTGCTTTCCTTCAATGTTGTCGAAAGGTAGTCTTTCATTCTTTGCTGACTTATGAGTGTTGCTTTCTTCATAAAACCTTTCGACATTGTCGAAAGGTATCCTGGATGTGCTTTAACCGGTTCGAAAGGCTTGCCATGCTTTTGAAAAGGTCACCATGGAGCTGTTCACATTTGCTTTGACTTCTTCATCTTCTTCGAAAGGTACGAACTCTCTAGACACTGAGAGATGGAACCTTTTGACCCCTTCGAAAGGTTTGAGGCTGTTAAACTCCGACGACTGCATCCCTTCGACTCCTTTGAATGGTTTGGGTTTTGCTTATCTTTCCTTTGTCTTTGTTGAAAGACCTTTCAACTTAGTCGAAAGGTTGATTTTTTGTGTAACAAGTTCCATCATATTTTTGTGTGGGAATCTAAATGTGAGAAGGGATGCTAGTTGCCATAATTTCTTTTGAAAAAGGAGCCTTTTGCAGGATAACATATTTCCTTAATTCGTTGAGTACATTTTTATTGTATCCTCTGTGACTTGGTTGTGAATGTTGTCATGGTGACCTTCATTGTTTTCTATGTTTAAGCTATTCGATTGCTCAATGGTTCTCTTAACCCGACTTCCTTGCTCCTCATATTGATCTTCATTTGGACATCCTTCCTCACCTTCTCCTTCCATAACCTTTAGCGACCCTTGAGATGGTGCTCTTTCAAGAAATTTCAACATGGCTATCATTTGTTGTTGTAGATGTTGGACTTTAATTACATTTTTTTCCAACCACATTAAGGTCGAAGGTTGCCCGATTTCCATATTCTCCAAGTTAAAGTTTGGGACTATATTGTTATCCAAAGTTGATTGTGGCTTAACTTCTTCGTTTGAGATATCAATATTATTCACGACTCCTTCCATCTTCTTCTTTTTAATGAAGTACTCTATTAATCCTTGGTGAAAGTGATTAGGGATCGGAGGTTCAAGCCCCCCTTCTAGCACCAAAAATGTTAATAATATTTCTTGTCAACATCCCAAAGTAATGCAAAGAAAGATGGATAGTCTTTTGGAGAACAGTGGGCGTGATTCCCTTAGCAACTACCTTTCAATTTAGCTTTATTTGTTGATAATTCTTAGACCAGACCTTTTAATGTCATCGAAAGGTATAGATTCTAGGTTAAGTAACCTTCTGGGTTTGTTGAACTAGTATGAGGTCTCTTTAGTGGATACGAAATAGGATTCGACCTTGTCGAAAGGTTAGACCACTTATATGGAGTATATTTTGACCTTGTCGAAAGGTTAGACTACTTATATGAAGTTGGTTTCGACCTTGTCGAAAGGTTAGAAAATTAACTTTATAGCTTCAAAAGGTTGCAGGTGTTACTAAAGCATAATGAGTTGTCGACCTTGTTGAAAGGTTTAATCCATGGAGCTAATGGCTTCGGAAGGTTGCAGTAGATGTTAGAGTCAGAAGTGTTGTCGACCTTATCAATAAGAACCTTTCGATGAAGTTAAACCTGGAAAAATGAGGTAATCCAACAAAGATTTTAGTAAACTGCAAAGTAATTAACAAAACTCAAGATTTCCCTTTTTATTCAAGCAAAACTCTATTTTTATTAAATCCCCAAATCACCACCCAATCAGCGTTACAATGCTTTGATTAAGAAGATGCAAGATTAGAATCAGAGTCATCTGTCTCCAAAACATGACCCCTTGGGTCTTATTTACATATGTAGGCGGTCCCCCTTTCGACTCTATGCTCTTGACCGGGTCGGTTTTACATGTAGCTGTGAACCTTTCGACTTTGTCGAAAGGTTTGCGCCTCATATGCCATTTTGGACCTTCGACATTGTTGAAAGGTCTGCTTTTCTTTATGCCTTCATGAACCTTTCGACTTTGTCGAAGGGTTTGCCTTCTATATTTTGTTGTGAACCCTTCGACCTTGTCGGAAGGTTGCTCTTTACTTGATTGTTGTGAACCCTTTGACCTTGTCGGAAGGTTGCTCTTCACTTGATTGTTGTGAACCCTTCGACCTTGTCGGAAGGTTGCTCTTCACTTGATTGTTGTGAACCCTTCGACCTTGTCGGAAGGTTGCTCTTCACTTGAACATTGTCGAGAGTTGTGCTTCCCTCCAATGTTGTCGAAAGGTTATCTTTCATTCTTTGTTGAGATCTGAGTGTTGCCTTCTTCATAGACACTTTCGACATTGTCGAAAGGTATCGCGATGAGTCTTAACCGGTTCGAAAGGCTTTCCATGCTTTTGAAAAGGTCACCATGGAGTTGCTAACACTTGCTTTGACTTTCTCATCTTCTTCGAAAGGTAGGAACTTCATGGATGCTGTGAGATGGAACCTTCCGACCCCTTCGAAAGGTTTGAGGCTGTTAAACTTTGATGACTGCATCCCTTCGACTCCTTCGAAATGTTTGGTCTGAACTGTGAGATGGAACCTTTCGACTCCTTCGAAAGGTTTGGTTTGAAATAATTTACCTTGTTCTTTGTTGAAGGACTTTTTGACTCGGTCGAAAGGTGGATTTTTGAAGTAACAATGTCCCTAACCGTTTCAAAAGGCTATACATGCTTTCGAAATGGTTTAATTGGTTGAATACTCATATGGTAGAAATGATGAAGGCGAAACGTCCACTTGTCTCCTTCGAAAGGTGCTGTTAACGCTTCCATTTGTTTGTCGAAGACTCTCCCTTGTGATGTGCCATCCTAACATCTTCTAATCTTCATCAATTTTCTTGCTCCATCTTTCGTACTTTATTCCTGAGAACATTTTATGGTTAACACAAATAACATTCAAAAATCCTTTTCGTTTCTTCATTTAATACACAAAACAGGTTGTATATCAAATATCACATTTTAAAAATTACTCCATAACTTCTTATACTAAATATAATTTATTAATATTTACAAAAATATCCAAGCCAACTTAATACATTTATTTAAATCAATTAAATACATTTTGAAACTTGAATTGTACTTTGAAAACTGCTATATATCCATAGACCACTACAACAAAAATACCCTATTACAATGCCCTTTCTACAACGGGCATAGGCTGCCCATTGTAATAGAAGGCTATTGCAACGGTCCACTTAGGACCGTTGTAATAGATGCCCTATACAACGCCCTTTTTACAACAGGCAATGACTGCTCGTTGTAATAGAATGCTATTACAACGGTCCTTTCATGCCCGTTGTAATAGATGACTATTTTACAACGTTCACAAAATGCCCATTGTAATAGATGCCAATTTTACAACGGTCACAAAATGCCCGTTGTAAGAGGTGCCAATTTTACAATGCTCAAAACGCCCGTTGTAATAGGTGCTCCATTTCCAAATTATTCCCTCCAAATTTTTTGCTCCATCATCAAATTTTTACCCTTTCCCTCGTTTTATATTAACTTCACATGTTAGTCTTCACATCAAAAACCCCCAATTTCTCAAATCTGCATCCAGATCCAAATTAAAACCCTTCCGTCGCCGACCCATCATCTACCACCTCCTGCAATTCATCATCTTCTTCTTCTTCATTGTCGCAGCCACGGTAGAATCAAAATCAGACTCTTTCATAAAAACAAGAAAGAAGCCAACCAGCCTAGAATTCAAGCACGAGAAGTTAAGCCACCTCCACTTCTACTTCCACGACATAGTAAATGGAAAAGACGCAACTGCCATCCGAATCACAAAACCGGTTGTTTTGAACAATAATTTGACTTCTTCATTTTCAGCGTTTGGAATGATAACGATGATGGACAATATGCTGACGGCAGGACCGGAGGCAGAGTCTGAGTGCATAGGACGTGCTCAGGGCATGTACGCCTGCGCTACTTTTAGGAGCTTGGCTTCTTACAGGCTATGAACCTTTACTTCACTGCAGGTACTGTCTACCCAATTCCTTCTTTTTTTTCTTTTACAGTTTCTTTTCATTTAACGTCAAAGAAAGCAATACTGATTCATGTCTGTTGCTACAGGGAAGTACAATGGAAGCATGTTAACAGTATTAGGGCGCAATGCTCCGATGAATCCGACGAAGGAGATGGCGGTGATAGGAGGAAGCGGGCTCTTCAGATTTGCACGGGGCTTATCTTTGGCCAGGACTTACTTGATTGATTTTGGAACTGGGGATGCCATTGTCGAGACAATGTTACTGTTCTCCATTACTAAGTTTGCCACACAGCATTCAATTCAATTATTTCTATTGTTCCAAATTGGACGAATTGTCTTTGTTCGTTTCTGTGTTACAACGACTTCTTGTACTATTTTATCTCCTCATTTCTATACAAGGTGATGGAGTGATTATTGGAATAGATGCTGATGCGTTTCATCCTCTAAATAGCACAAGGCTTCTATCATCAAGCTGGATCCCCATCTTGATAATCCATCCTTTGTTGGTAATCTCCGATTCACCACTTTATATGCATAAATTGACATTTTCCCAGAATTTAGTTTATGCCAAATTACTCGATGCCAGTCAACTGTAGTATACTTTTTCCAAAGTTGATTCCATACTACTGCGAAATTAAAATGTGATTTTCCATTGCCTTCCCAGTAATCTTCTGACTGAGGCATGCTGATAGATATAGAAGTTGTATGTATTTTTTTATTTCCCTGGTTTCTAAAAGCATATCTAGATGATTGCATTTTAACTGTAGATTGGATTGATCACTTGTAAACACAATTATATATTACTGTTATTACTATCATATATTTTGAATAATTCAAAAGCATGCGGTTGTAGGGGGTAGGTTTAGATGTCTTCTTAATCAGTTAATGTTTACATAACAAAATTAAACTCCATTTCAATAATATTGTAAATAGTGTGTAATATTCTTTTAGATGTCCACTGTAGATTGGATCAAGTTCGTCTATAGTGGTATGTGAATTATTCTTTTTGCTTTACTGGTTGATATGTTGAACTCGATCCTGATATGAGTCGAATGATTATTCATTTTTCGCTTGTACTCGAATGCATAATTTTGCTGATGATGTTCGTTTTATAGGGTTCGAACCCCTATATTTTCATTCGTATATTCACTTTTTGACTCAACCAAAGCAACAAATATTTATCTGGACATCGATTCACAACAACTAGATGATATTATATATTCCCATATACAGAAAAACATAGAATTAGTAATTAGAATGAATCATTTTTAATTCAGGAGTGAATTTTATTTTTAACATTCGGGTCCAAGGGTGGAGGGAAGAAAATTGTTTTGTTGAACAATTCTGCAAATTAGTCCTCTGAAGCTGTTGAAACGGTAGATTCAATGATCGCACAACTGATGAATCGATATCAGGAAAACAAACTATCAGG
The DNA here is from genome assembly GCA_030737815.1 of Allium fistulosum. Classification (NCBI taxonomy): domain Eukaryota; kingdom Viridiplantae; phylum Streptophyta; class Magnoliopsida; order Asparagales; family Amaryllidaceae; genus Allium; species Allium fistulosum. The sequence continues at coordinate 1,422,036,349 of CM060901.1, forward strand.
TGCATTACTCTTCCTGAGTTTAATACTTCATAAGTTGAAAGACTACTTTATAGCCTGTAAACTCATGGCAGTTCAATAGATTTCCTTTGGTATTAAAAATTATTTTGTCAACGACCGTTACGATGTCTGTTTAATTTTCCTAAGATACTGTACTTATCACGCCTTCTCATCCTTAATAGTATGAGTAGTTTAATTTGTGTCATTACTATACGATCACTTAAATAGTACTTATCTTTTATTCAAGGGAAAAGATATTTAATTCCTACAACCATTATGAAACTTAAAATTTCAACTCTAGGGAGCTATCTTTTTTGTGAAATGTGCAAGTCCACCGTTCGACTGGATGACACACAATATTTCTGCTCAAAATGCCATCGCATGTGTGAAAATCCAATCAAAAGGTAAACTTCAACACTTAATCATAGCATTAACAATGGGATGCCTAAACATTGTTTAGCATGAATGATACTTCAGCTATCATAATAACATGGGCATATTAGACCCTAATATGTCAACTACAACAACAATTTTTGACAAAGAAGTTGAGGGAATTATTAGATAAAAGGTCAAAGATATGCTCAACATCTGCAAATTGGTAAACCTGTATTTTTTTCCCTGCCTATTTACATCGATACTGCAATCAGCTTATAATTTATTTGAAAGTATGGGTTAGGTTAGTATTACATTGTCATTTTCATTTTTTTCCATTGAAAGTTATTTTATTTTTGTTACATTGTTAGTACTTAACGCAATATGACTATGCGATCGTAGGTCATAGTTTATGTCCCCGTCTACTATTGTACTCATAGTTACTGGGATATGTCATTCTGTAATATTGTACACTCAAACCAGTTAACCGTTGCTACCTATTACACAACAATATTGTACTTTGTAGGAGAATGAACCATGAAAAATTGAAAACATTCCCCAGAAGCTATCTTGACTAAGCATCTCAGTGAGAACTAAAGAAGGCAGCAAAGTATGAGTCGAAGAGGTGCTGCATTTGATGGCTAATGAAGCAAGCATGATGATTAGAGAGTGTGCAGATACGTGGGTGAAGCAGTACTGGATGCAAAGTGTAAGATGCGCAGCGACGGGCAGGAAAAGCAGATAGGTGCAAGTTTATGAACTGTTCAATATGTTGATGATCTAGCAAAGAGGAAAGAATGCAAACTGAAAGCAAAGACAAGGCTGAAATTTGTGCGACTATTCGGGGAGAGCGAGTTTTTCAGCAGCTTGAAGAAGCAACAACATGACTATTGTCTTATGGCATGTTATATAGAGAGCATCTGTAGAGCTGGATGTAACAGGTATGGGAGAATTATAAGTGGCAGCGTGTGAATCCAAAGTTCTTGAAACTAGTTGTCATGTGTATATTAGAACTATGTCGATGTAAACTTATATAACTTTTTGGAATGTGTTGGAATTTTATGACTCTAGCTTTTAGTCTTTTCGTATGTGATTTTGGTTGTTTATGATAATATTTATTACTCGTTAAATTATTCATTATTGGTACGGATGTACTGCATGGATGCTGCTGTAATTTTTTTTTAAAATTTGCATTGATTTTGCAACGGTCAAAAACCGTTGCAATATCATGTATTACAACGGGCTTTAATTGTTGTCATAGAGCCTATTGCAAGGGCCGGTGACTGTTGTAAAAAGGTGTATTACAATGTTCATTGCCCGTTGTAAAATATGGTCGACCTATTACAACGAGGCCTAATACAACGGGCGCATGCCCGTTGCGAAATCCATATTACAACGGGCATTGCCCGTTGTAAAATGACTGTTTTGTTGTAATGGACAAATTTTCAAACTATACCCGAGAAAATAACATATTTCAATTTCAGGCCTCGTCCAAAACTTATTACAAAAATAGTCATTGTTTTGCTTCATACAATATTTTGTACTTGTGCATTCATAAAATGCACAAGCATAAATTTTTTGTTTCAAAAATAACACTTGCGCATTCCAAAAATGCTTAAGCACAAATTATTTTTTTCATCAAAAATAACACTTGCGCATTTCAAATTTGCACATGTACAAATTTGTTTTTTTATAAATTGTTATCATGCCTTTTGGCAAGGCCGTGACACCAAGGAACTGACTAGTAACCAATGACGGACCGTCCTGGAGAGCGGTTATACGCAGGCCCACTATGGATGTCGATGAATTTTGTCCAAGTCCGGATCGAGTTTAAATTGATAGGACATGACAATTGAAGCTATGTGAGTCAACGTTACAAATTTCAGGTCAATCCGAGTTCGTATGTTCAAGTTACAATCGATGCAAAATTGGGAAAAAACCAACTCTGTTCGATTCGCTCCACTTCGACTCCGTCTCAGAACCTCTGTTCGACTCGAGCGTCTAATGCCTACTTCGACTCGCTTCGCTTCGCAACCATCAGAAGTACCTACTTCGACTCGCTCCGCTTCGCATCAATCAGGAGTGCCTATTTCGACTTGCTCCGCATCCTTCAGAAAACAACAGTTCGACTCCATCTAGTTCGACTCCTTCGCAGGACCACTGTTCGACTCCATCTAGTTCGACTCCATCAGAGACCCACATTCTGACTCGCTCCACTTCGTCAACTTTGCATCCATCCGAAGACTCCTACTTCGTGTCCATCAATGCGAAGTAAGACACAACAGTCAATACGAATAAACGCCACATCACGAGTCAAACAGAACCGAGTCGAACAAAGAGTGAGTCGAAACAAGAGCAAGTCGAACGAAATAGCCAACCGAGAATCCCAATTCGTATCGATCATATCTCCTAATCTACAAGTTCAAATGCTATGAAATTTTCACTGAAGACTACGTGCATGCTAAAGTATGTCCACGCCAAATTTCGACTCCATTGGATGAAATCTTGATCGATACGAAATCTGTTCGTATCGATCACGGATCGGACCGAAACTTCATGGGCTTGGGCGCGCGGGCATTGTCACATGCCAGAGAGGGTCTCCCGAGATCTGAGCGAAATACCAGCCTCCTACACCTATAAATAGACCAACAAAGCCAACAGAAAAGGGGTTCTTCTTCTTTTTTGAGATCTCCAACGCCCAGACTCTGACGGATCCAGATCCAAACTCCATTGCTGCTGCTACCAATTAATTCCACTGCTGCAAATCATTATAATATACTATAATTCATTGAATTCACTTGTAAACATCAAAAATAAAAGATCAATAAAGCAATCAACTTCATAGTGGACGTAGGTGATACGCCGAACCACTCTAAATCCTTGTGTCTTTGTGCATTTTAATTATTCTCATTTCTGAAATTTGGGGTTTTTGTTAGATAATCCTCTTTTTCCATTTAATTTCTTCACTTTATCTCTTCAAAAACTTCTGAAGAGTGTTGTGCCCAGTTTTGGTACAAACACTTTGGTGCTTTCACTGAGAAAACCCAATTTTTCTCCTGCTCTTTGGATCTCCTATCTATATCGAATTGCATAAATCCAAGAAGAAGATCCAGATCTAAAACCTTGAAGCCCTTCCATACTATTCTGATTTGCAAACAGATCTAGGAAAGGACTTCATCAATTCATTATGGTGAGCACACGTACCACTTCTACAGCTGCTGATCAAGGAGGACGGGACCGACAAAATCCCATGCAATTGCCTCCATCAAACCAAGATGCCGCCGGACCTTCAGATCCAACAGGTCCGGTCACCAGACAAGAGTTCCAGAAGTTGCTTCAAGAGTTTACCCAGAGTCGACAACAGCTAACTGAACAGTCATAGGGCCGTTTCTATTCCAAGGCAGCCCAATTCTTGAGAAGGGAGGATGCGAAACAGTCTATGAAGCAGGATGATGCAGGGCCCAACATCGAAGGAATCCAAAGTAACATCGCTGTTAAACAGTCCGGAGATAGTTCTGGAAAAGTTCAGTTGAACGTACAAAATAAACAGAATCAGCAAAGGGACAATGGAAATCAAAACAAAAAACGCGATCAGAATCATGGTCCATGGCGTAGAGCTTCCATGTACGATAATTACAGTCCATTGAACACTTCATTGGAAAATATGTATCTGCAGACCTGCAATACCATACAATACAAGAAACCTGCCCCAAAACCACCAACTGAAAGACAAATCCAAACAGGGAAGTTTTGCAGATTCCACAACAGCTATGGCCACAACACCAATGAGTGTCATCACTTATAAGACCTCATTGAAAAACTGAAACGTGAATGGAAGTTGGATCAGTATGTGCGGGCACCGCAGTCTGGTGGTGCGGGCCCATCAAATCAGACTCGTGCGCCGAATCAGGAAAGACAGGAGGAATCCGCTCGTACAGGCGGGAAGTTGGTTATCAATGCAATAAGTGGTGGTCCTCATCCAGCAGATTGAAGCTAGAAGGAAATGGAGTCGTATGCCAGTTCTATCAGGCATGCAGACTTCGAGTGTTGTAGTAGTTTTGATGAAGGGGTTCCGGCCAAGCAACAGAAGACGATGACGGATGACATCGTGTTCAGGAACAGAGATGCTGATAAAGTCGAAGCCCCCACTATCGATCCACTGGTCATCTCAGCTCAAGTAGGTCCCGCTTGGATGAAGAGGATCTTAGTTAACAGTGGAAGTTCTGTGAATATTTTGTTTAAGCGAGCCTATGATCAAATGAGAATGGAAGCCACGGACTTGAAACCGTGTCAATCCCGAATCCATGGTTTCAACGGAAGTGCTACTATACCCACCGGAATGGTGGAACTGCCAGTAGTGTTGGGAGTCGGAGAACGTCGGAGAGTACGGATGTTGCAGTTCATTGTTTTAGACATAGACTCCCCATATAATGCTTTCTTGGGCCGACCGGCCCTCGCTAAATTCAGGGCAGCCATTTCCCCATGGTGTTTGACTTTAAAATTTCCCACTGACCGTGGAGTGGGGATCATTCAAGGAGACCAGGCTGCTGCCAGAGCCTATTATGTTGCTGAGCTGCGGGAGGCGTAGCAAAAGGAGAAAGGAAAGGGCGTAGAGGAATCTCTCCACGTCCGTTTTGCCAATAATAGACAATTAACGCCCGGGCCTAGGCCCGGGCACCCTAGCCAATTCCTCAAGGATCTTGACCCAAGAGAAACTAAAGACGAAGGAGAACTAAAGAAAGTCAAGCATCCCTGGCCGAGCTGACGATTGATATCCCAATTGACGATGACGGTGATTCGAAATGATAAAGATTGGATCTCAGCTAAGCCAGCAAACTCAAGAGGAATAGGTTGAATTTCTGCGGGAAAATCTTGACGTATTTGCCTGAACACATTCTGATATGTGTGGGATCTCGCCGAACATCACGAGCCACACTATGAACGTTGACCCGCGGCATGTCCCGGTCAAACAGAAAAGGCGTGGTATGGATCCAGAGAGATCTGCCGCCCTTAAAGAGGAAGTAGAAAAGCTTAAAGCGAATGGGTTCATTCGGGATGCGCTATATCCTGAATGAGTGTCGAATCCCGTGCTCGTCCGAAAGCTGAACGGAAAGTGGAGAACATGTGTTGATAATTCCAATCTGAATAAAGCATGTCCCAAAGACAGTTTCTCGCTTTCGAGAATTGACCAGCTAGTAGATTCGACAGCTGGGCATGAACTCTTATACTTCATGGACGCGTATTTTGGCTACAATCAGATACCGATGCATTTACCCGATCAAGAACATACTAGCTTCGTAACCAATCTGGGACTTTACTGTTACAAAGTTATGCCATTCGGACTCAAGAATGCCGGGGCTACTTATCAACGATTGGTCAATCGGATGTTTTCCAACCAAATCGGGAAAACAATGGAAGTATATGTAGACGACATGCTTGTGAAGTCACGACTCTCCACCGACCATGTTAAAGACCTGGAAACTATGTTCAACATACTTCGGGAATACAAAATGAAGCTAAATCCACTAAAATGTCATTTTGGAGTTGCATTCGGAAAATTCCTTGGATTCATCGTTAACGCTCGAGGAATCGAGGCTAACCCTGAAAAGATTTGGGCAATCAGAAATCTCAAAACTCCGAAAACCATAAAACAAGTCCAGAGTCTCAATGGAAAGGTGGCAGTATTGAGCAGGTTCATTTTAAAGTCCACTGACAAATGCATTCCCTTCTTCGATCTGATCCGAAAAGGGAAACGAAACTTTGAATGGACCACAGAGTGTGAGGGCACTTTCCAAGCACTAGTTCAGCGATCTATTCACACCACATAACTTGTCAAAGCCCATTGATCATGAGAAGTTGTTCGTATATTTGGCGATAACAGAAAACGCTATCAGCGTTGTATTAATTCGAGATGAAGACAAGATACAGAAGCCGGTATACTACGTTAGCAAGCGATTGACTGGGGCCGAAAGGAATTATCCAAAGCTAGAAAAGTTGGCTTATTGCCTGGTTATTGCATCAAGGAAGCTCCAACCATATTTCCAGGCACATCCCATTATTGTTTACACCGACCAGCCGTTACGACAGGTCCTTTCACAACCTGAGACGTTTAGTAGGTTACTCAAGTGGAACATCGAACTGAGCCAATTTGACATTACTTACACTCCAAGACGAGCCATTCAAGGACAAGTCCTAGCCGATTTTATAGCTAAGTTTACCGTTCCAGAGGACTCGCCCGAAACCAGTAAATCCCCCGAATATGTCTGGAAGCTTTATACCGACAGTGCATCTAACGATCGGTGTTCGGGCATTGGTGTTGTACTTGAAACTCCCGAAGGCCGATCCATATGCTATGCTTTGAAGTTCGATTTTCATGCGACTAATAATGAAGCTGAATATGAAGCCCTCTTAGCTGGCTTGAAACTTCCTAAAGATTTGAGAATTATCGTTGTGGAAATTTATTGTGATTCACAATTAGTTGTGTGTCAAGTACGGGTAGAGTATCAAGCAAGAGATCGAAGGTTGGCTGCTTACTTAGCTCGAGTTCAGGAAGTACTAAATCAGTTTGATTATTATGTCATTTATTGTATACCTTGAGAACGCAACCAAAAAGCCGATTCATTGGCGAAGCTGGCCAGCACATGTGAAGCTCAGCAAATGGGACTCGTTCCCGTAGAAGCGCTATCCTCCCCAAGCATTGACCAGGCAGAAATAGACAGGGTATGCGAAACCATCCTTGAAAAGGATTCATGGATGACTCCACTCAGAAATTACATTAAGCATGGAACCCTGCTAGAGCGCAGGAGTGAAAAGAGACAAGTCCTTCAGAAGACCTCACACTTTACCATCCAGAATAATGGAATCATGTACAGAAGAGGGTACTCAGTCCCTCTACTCCGGTGTATCTCTCACGATGAAATTAAACGAGTATTGCACGATGTGCATGAGGAAGAATGTGGCGATCACACCGGGAGGCAAGCACTTGCCAAGAAAATACTTTGATACAGATATTACTGGTCGACTGTGAATCGTGACGCGTCGGATTATGCAAAGAAATGCGATAGGTGTCAGAAATATTCCTGAATTCCTAGAGCTCCTCCTACCGAGATAACGCAAATGGTCAGCCCGTGGCTGTTTGCAATGTGGGACATCGACATCATTGGTGCTTTACCTCTGGCAAAAGGTGGTGCGAAATACGCCATCGTCGTAGTTGATTACTTTACAAAGTGAGCTGAAGCCGAAGCTCTTGCAACCATAACAACGAAGAAAGTAATCAACTTTGTAGTGCGCAACATCATCTATCGATTCGTTCTCCCATACACCATTATTACGGATAACGAAACCCAATTCGACAGTGTTGAATTTAAAGATTTCTGCAAACGATTTCACATCCAGAAGAAATTCTCTGCAGTTGCACACCCTCAGGCAAACGGACAGGTCGAAGCAGTTAATAAAGTTATAAAATCCATTTTGAAAAAATGACTGGAAAAGGTCGGGGGCAAGTGGGTCGATGAACTTCCTATGGCTTTATGGGCTTACCAAACAACCCACAAGACCGCGACCGGTCACTCTCCATTCTCTCTCTCTTATGGTTCAGAAGCCGTTATTCCAGTCGAGGTAGAAGTACCTTCTCATCGTGTGACATATTATGATCCAAAGACAAATGCTATATTACTTGCTGAATCTCTCGATCTATTAGATGAGAATCATGAAGAAGCTGATTTGAGGGCAGCTGCGCATCAAAGTCGAGTCGCTCGATTGTATAACGCCAAGGTCCGTCCGTGAACCTTTAAAGTAGGCGATCTCATCTTGAAAAGAATCTATCCGGTTCCTTCGCATATGAAGCCGACATGGGAAGGACCGTATGTTATTGAACGAAGGCTCGGAGATGGCACATTCAAATTATCGACCGTCGACGGTCTTACTCTGCCAAGAGCCTGGAATAGCGAGAGCCTTCGCCGCTATTACACATGATAGTCCATCTTTACCCATTTAGATTACTTTCCATTTTGCAATTTGTTTCTGCATCTCGAAATTAGAATTTGTAATAAGGCAACCGACTTTGCCATATTTTCTTATTTCAGCAATAAAATGCAATCTCTTCGAGCCAGAGCTGTGATTTACTTGAAATGCTTCATATGATCATCACTATGCACGAAGAGCTAATTTCCACCATACGGTGGAATTTATTCAAATAGGGAGTGACTGCGATGCAACCAATCACTCGCTAAGTGAAACCCGAGCTCGGGGACCAGCCATCACATCAAAGTCAAGAAAAGATTAATACACGACAATCCTTCATTCAACTCCGAACTCCCAGAGTGCGAGTCGGAGTATAAACATCAACTCCGAACTCCCAGAGTGCGAGTCGGAGTATAAACATCAAATCTAAATTCCCAGAGCACGAAGCGGAGTATAAACAACAACTCCGAACTCCCAGAGTGCGAGTCGGAGTATAAACATCAACTCCGGACTCCCAGAGTGTGAGTCGGAGTATAAACATCAACTTTGGATTCCCAGAGCGCGAAACGGAGTATAAACAACAACTCCGAACTCCCAGAGTGCGAGTCGGAGTATAAACATCAACTCCGGATTCCTAGAGCACGAAGCGGAGTATAAACAACAACTCCGAACTCCCAGAGTGCGAGTCGAAGTATAAACATCAACTCCAGATTCCCAGAGCGCGAAGCGGAGTATAAACAACAACTTCGAACTCCCAGAGTGCGGGTCGGAGTATAAACATCAACTCCGGATTCCTAGAGTGCGAAACAGAGTATAAGCAACAACTCTGAACTCCCAGAGTGCGAGTCGGAGTATAAACATCAACTCCGGGTTCCCAGAGTGCGAAACGGAGTATAAACAACAACTCCAAACTCCCAGAGTGCGAGTCGGAGTATAAACATCAACTCCGGATTCCCAGAGCGCGAAGCGGAGTATAGACAACAACTCCGAACTCCAAGAGTGCGAGTCGGAGTATAAACATCAACTCTGGATTCCCAGAGCACGAAGCGGAGTATAAACAACAACTCTGAACTCCCAGAGTGCGAGTCGGAGTATAAACATCTACTCCGGATTCCCAGAGTACGAAACAGAGTATAAGCAACAACTCCGAACTCCCAGAGTGCAAGTCGGAGTATAAACATCAACTCCAGGTTTCCAGAGTGCGAAACGGAGTATAAACAACTCTGAACTCCCAGAGTGTGAGTCGGAGTATAAACACCAACTCCGAACGCCCAGAGTGCGAGTCAGAATATAAATATCAACTCTGAGCTCCCAGAGTGCGAGTCAGAATATAAATATCAACTCTGAGCTCCCAGAGTGCAAGTCGGAGTACAAAGGTCGATTCCAAGTCCCCAGAGCGTGGACGTATGATTTAAACTCAAGCCGGCATGACCAACCGCCGATAAACAAAGGAGAATCCCTGGAGTGCGGATATGATTACCGACAATCAAACAAGCATGGATGAATTACTCAATCTCCACTTGTCTTAGACATCCGTTCGGTGGCAATAGACTCAACATGCTATAAGAGAGAAGCGATCGTTGATTGATGTTCAACAACTCACCCCCAAGACCGGGGGTAGGACTTAAGCATCGACCATTGACTGAAGCGATGCGATGTAAAGATTCAACTCGCCTCCCGGTCGCAAACCATGTCCACAGTATCCGAACTTGGTGCAAAAGGACAAACTTGACTCAAAAGCTGAAACTTTACAAGTGCATTTCAAACATTGAAACACTTAAACAAATACGCAAGAGGCTCAAAAAGAAAAAGTTTCATTTCTACTATTCCTGAAAGAAATTCGTATACAAATTTGTTCCAAAAAATATTCCTACTAGCAGGGGCCGAACCCGCATCTATACACGGCCAACAAAATGCAAGTCAAAATGAACCGGGGAAGCATGTCTTATCTTTCTTCTTCCTTGGCTTCCTTTTCGGTGCAGGCCCACTATAGCCACCACTATCCTTCCTCTTCGAGCCTTTGCTTTTCGGCGGTTGGTCTCCAGGCGAGGGCATTATATCAACATCCTCCTCCGAACTTGAGTGGATAGGAATGCTCCCTACGGGCGGTGTCGAAGGAACCGGATCAAGTACATAAGGTGGAATGGGCACGCTGGCGATGAAAACAGTACCACCAGGAGATATCGTTCAAAGCGGAGCAGGTCCCGGTGCTGCCATCCCACCTCCAAAACTGCCACTGTGAGCCGATGTTGCCATTTCAGCACTGATTTGAGCAAACATCTCCTCTTTAGTTACTGCTCGAGCCCCACTGAGGGCATCAGTAGTCGGCATTGAAGAACTTGTAGCAGGATCAGTTCCACTCATGACAGATGACAAGTCGGCAAGAGGATCGCCGTGACGGCGAAAGAGTTCATCCATCAGCTGCTCGTCAAACACAATCGTACTCCCCTGGATATCGTCGAGTGGGGCAGTTGCAGTCATGGTGATCGCTTCGGTAACGATAGCCTCCTATGTTTGATGTGATTCTTGGGTAACAGGAGGCCCGACATGTGCAGCATCGATCACTGGACAAAGAATAAGAGAACTGTTAGAACTTAACTCGATCGAAGATTTCGACTTAAGAAAGATATGTGGAATGTTCAAAATACCTTCCTCAGTTTGACTCGTGAGCGGTAGAGCGGCATCAGTGACTTGCTCTGTGGCCGAAGTCATCTACGACTGATCCGGATTGTAGGCTGGAATAGTTTGGGGATCAACCGTGGACGAGGATTCGGGCTGGGTTGACACTGGAACTTCAAGACTCGTCTCATGATGGTCAACCCCTAAACCCTCTCCTACCTCAAAGTGTTGGGCACCAAGTCTTTCTTTCTCATGCAGAATCATTGAACCGTGAAGAATTTTCCTTTCATCTTCATTCAGAATGCGATTCTCAAGTTCAAATTCATCCACGGACTCGCCCAGAAGCGCCTCCTTCTCTTCCTCAACCAACCAGCCCCAAGCGTTGTAAAGATGCGTCGGGTAATCATCGAGCCAGGCTAGACCCCTGTGCCTCAGCACGTTAGTGTTGTAAACAACGAGAAGGTCTTCGATGTCAGCCTCTAGCCTGGACTCGGCCGACTTTACTTTCTCCTCAACCTCAGTCTCCACCTTGTGGACTTTAGCCACAGCAGCATCCCGCTCACCCCTGAGCAAAACAGTTTGTTCGCACGCCTCTTGGGCTGCGTTGTTTACGTCATCCCTTTCCTTGGTCAGGTCAGAAAATTTAGCCTTGAGCTCATTGAGTTCCTTAACTGCCGCATCCCGCTCGGCAGTAACTGTAGTATTCCGATGGCCCATCTCCTCCACCAAGGCAACATGAGTCTCCCTCAACCTCTCTATGGCCACATTCGCTTCATCAGCTTTTTTGGTGGCCTCAATTTTAGACTTTCGAGAAGACTCAGCAGTAAGCACTTGAATGATCCAATCCCTTTGAGCGAGTTCGGTCTCCAGTTTCTCAAGCGCTTTAGCTCGCTCAAAGGCCACCTTAGAAGCTTTCTCCGTAGCCTTTACCCACTCTCTGTACTGGGTGTAGATGTCATGAACGTACTCGTGCATCGTGTTTTCCACTCCAGACGGAATTCTTTTTAAGTGTGGTGGGAATACATAGCCATCGAAGCAAATGTTCGGAAAGTCCTTCCTCATCTGAGCCAGTTTAAGGGCCTCCTCTCCTGTGGGCTTGGCTGGGACCTGCTCTGCAATTATGGAAGCCGTGGTCTCAACTCTCTGAAGATGAGTCTCAGATCTAGAAGTATGAGAAGATAGCATGTGGCAAGGAGGCTCCGGCGGGTGTGGAACAAAAACAGGGGGTGGTGATGGAAGTCTAGGAGGAGGAGAGCGTGATCTAGACCGATGTCTGTATTCTCTGTCCCTGTCGCGCCCATACCTATCTTGATTAGAGTACTCACGATCGAGGTCTCTATCAGAGTCCCTCATGCGGGAATCGTAATAAGAAGAAGCCTTTCGGGCTGAGCGAAGATTCTCGAGCATCGATCCTCTTCCAGACATAGTACCTGAAAATGAGAAACGGAGGAAGAGTTAGTGATTTCCTAAGTTGGACGATTTACAGTTGTGAATCATGTAGTGTAGTGAAGTGTATGCATGTGCAATCCCCCAACCAACCGGAAATGTCGGCCGCACTCATAGCAAGTGACCCGCTCAGTTCAAGAGCATTATCAAGCTCCTCCATCCCGGCGTCGTGATGGGACGTCACAAAATCCGGAATCGGAATATCAGCAAGCCCTTCAAACGGATTCTCTACTTGCGGGGGAGGAGCCTCCGAAATCCTAATCCCCGGGATGGGCAAGGAGACAACCACGGATTTAAATCTCTCGGACTTAGAACGCTTGTGAGCAACAGCCTTGCCTTTTCTCTTTCCTCCTGAATCCTGGACATCGGAAGAAGGCCCAACTGGGAGCTCGGTATCGGTAGGCGTTCTCTCCGGATCAACTTCTTCGGTTATCACGACTGCGGGCGCTTTGCGCTTCACCCGTTTCTTCGAGACCACTCTAAGTGTCCCTTCCAACCGTATGCTCTGCCTCCGTTCTATCAGCCCGACAGTCCTCAAATTTCTGTCGGTCAGGACCAAGTCGATATGCCTCTCTTCGCCCGGAAACGCTTGGAGGATCCGAACTAGCTCTCTAAAGTATGCACCGTCAGGTCGAGAGATTGTAGCTATAAAAGAGGAAAAGTATGTCAGTTTTAAGGCTAGTTACTAATATCTCGATGATTCAAGAGAAAAATGGCAACGCTTACGTCTATCCAACCACCGCCTAGCAAATCCAGGGGGGCACCGAACGTAGAACCATTCGGTTTTAAAGTAACTTAGCCTTCCCCAAGAGCCCATTACAATGTGACAGTTTCTGACCGCTTCCAAGAAGGTGAAAGAAGGGCTGTCACCACGGCTCTTGACGTTAAATAAATATCTGATCTCGATCGGCTTTGGTGGTCGAAAGAGGATCTCCATAAACAGTATGAAGGTGCTGTTCAAAAAAGCATACCCGTTGGGATGTAGCTGGGATGGAGCTATTCCAAGGAATGATAACATCTCCCTTATATATTGATTGAAGGGAGGAAGTGTCCCCGCTGTGCAAGCGTGACAGTTGAAAGCAGTAAACCCCTTCGGGCGATCATGTGGCATGTCATTTGGCCCAGGCAGTAACACGTCGTCAAGCGACAAACCGTGCCTTAAACAAATCTTTCCTAGCATATCCTCAGAGATACCCGACGGCACAGAATCTTGTGGACTACAAATAAACCGAGCCCCTAGACGCTCGTCCGGAGATGGATCTATAACTTCGGCTTTAATAACTGGTACTTCGATGGTTGAAGGAAGTGAACTCGGGAGTTCTTGCTGTTGAGAACTTGAAGGTTCCATGGCTAGCTAGCTTATGAAAAATCATTGTTAAACAGACAATAACGCTCGTGCATCCCCCAGTGCAAAGTGTGTGAGTGTGTTGTGCAGTGCAGTATTGTATATCACTTGAGGAGATCTACAGGATTGAAGAAAACATGAAAACGACGAGACTTCGGAATTCAGTCGGAAGGACCGTCATCGCTGACCGTCACGACCGTGCCATCCAGTTATTAGCTATCAGTCCAAGTTAAAGTGTGTTATCATTTTGATAAGTTCCAGTTTCATCGACAAGCTTCGATAGGCAATCAGATATGCAGTGAAACAATTAAGTCCAGTTATGCAAGTCTGAAGCTCGTCGGAGTTAGGTTTTCAAATGGACTAGAGTTTTCAGTATCATCGAAATTAAGTTCATTGTCAATCATCAAAAGTACAAGTTCGAATCGGTCGCTCAAAGATTCAAGTTCTAATCGCTCACGAAGGTTCAAGTTCGAATCGATCGCTCAGGGACACGTTCATATCGGTCCCAGGGCTGCACAGTTCGACCCGATTCAAAGCCTCCAGTTCGACTCGATCCAAAACCACCCACTTCGACTCGATCCAAGGCCGCCGCTTCGACTCGATCCAAATCCATCCACTTTGACTCGATCCAAAGCCATCATTTTGAATCGATCAGACGCAACCCCTTCGTATCAATCTACATTTTCAAAGCACTCGATTTGATGCAAAGCTCAACCATCGATCGATACGAAGGCCTCCGTCTCATCATCTCGAAACCCCTATTCCAGATCGACGCGAAGCTGAGGCCAAGGAATCTTCGATCGATCACGACTCTGGTTGATTTGGTGTTAAAGATCGAGTCTCATCGTTTACGCGTTGGATTCACTTAGTGGATTACCTAAATCTGGCAGTTAGTTCGAGTAATTGAAGGTATGAATCGGTTCAAAGGCAAGAACAGTTATTTATTTTTCCAAGTCTCAGAGCGATACGAAAGCAAGGCAGGAAAACAGAAAGTGAAAAGTGAAAAAATGTCTAAGTCCGGAGTATTTATATGGACTCGAGCACAAAGGTACAAAAACGCTTCGCATCCCTGCGAGTACAACTGGCTATGAAGTGTCACCACAAGATCGAGTCGAATAAGCTATTCGAATCCACCAACACGATCTGTTATCGATACGAAACCCTTCTTCGTATCGCTCGCCTTCGACTCCATCTCCAATGCAGCAGTACGAGCAATCGGTTCGACTCCATTGGTACCGAACCACACTTCGTATCGATCGTCTTCGACTCCGTCCCCTATGCCGTTCGACTCCACCTCATATGCAGTTCGAATCCATCAAATCACTGCTTCCAGAGGCCAACTCCATCGATACGATTTGCCTATTCGTATCCAGTGACTCCATCTATATCGATTCGAAATGCTCATTTCGCATCCCTAAACTCAATGAAAGTCGTCTTCAATGTTTCAACCCTCCACATCAATTCAGGAGAGGATCGTTACGAAGGGACATTCAAAAACAACCATCGAGCGTTGTTACAACGAATTTCACGTCGTTTCAGGAGAGGATCGATACAGAATTCAATATAAAATAAACTGACAATGACTCGTGAACGTACAAACGTCAACGAGAGTCAGATTAACATATATGCATGTATGTCGGACTAATATTCAATATTCCAGATTTCCAGGAATTGGAAATTCATTTGATAACGATTACAGTAACAAACAGCTAATCACTAGCATACAGCAATCAGTTGCAACAATACAGGGTACAACAGTTGACAGTCAACAATTCACATTATCAAGAAAAACAGTCGAAGGTTATAGCTTTCATCAAAAAGACGATAATTATTCAGAACAAAGATTGCAGCATTTCAAAGCACATCATGTCTCCACAAGACGTTCTTTGGGGGGCAAATGTTATCCCGCCTTTTGGCAAGGCCGTGACACCAAGGAACTGACTAGTAACCAATGACGGTCCGTCCTGGAGAGCGGTTATACGCAAGCCCACTATGGATGTCGACGAATTTTGTCCGAGTCCGGATCGAGTTTAAATTGATAGGACACGACAAGCGAAGCTATGAGAGGCAACATTCCAAATTTCAGGTCAATCCGAGTTCGTATGTTCAAGTTACGATTGATGCAAAATTGGGAAAAAACCAACTTCTGTTCGACTCGCTCCACTTCGACTCCGTCTCAGAACCTCTGTTTGACTCGATCGTCTAATGCCTACTTCGACTCGCTCCGCTTCGCAACCATCAGAAGTGCCTACTTCGACTCGCTCCGCTTCGCAACCATCAGAAGTGCCTACTTCGACTCGCTCCGCTTCGCATCAATCAGGAGTGCCTATTTCGACCCGCTCCGCATCCTTTAGAAAACAACAGTTCGACTCCATCTAGTTCGACTCCTTCGCAGGACCACTGTTCGACTCCATCTAGTTCGACTCCATCAGAGAGCCACAGTCCGATTCGCTCCACTTCGTCAACTTCGCATCCATCCGAAGACTCCTACTTCGTGTCCATCAATGCGAAGCAAGGCACGGCAGTCAATACGAATAAACGCCACATCACCGAGTCAAACAGAACCGAGTCGAACAAAGAGCGAGTCGAAACAAGAGCGAGTCGAACGAAACTGCCAACCGAGAATCCCAATTCGTATCGATCGTATCTCCTAATCTACAAGTCCAAATGCTATGAAATTTTCACAGAAGACTACGTGCATGCTAAAGAATGTCCACGCCAAATTTCGACTCCATTGGATGAAATCTTGATCGATACGAAATCTGTTCATATCGATCACGGATCAGACCGAAACTTCACGGGCTTGGGCGCACGGGCCTAGTCACATGCTAGAGAGGGTCTCCCGAGATCTGAGCGAAATACCAGCCTCCTACACCTATAAATAGACCCCCAAAGCCAACAGAAAAGGGGTTCTTCTTCTTTTTTGAGATCTCCAACGTCCAGACTCTACCGGATCCAGATCCAAACTCCATTGCTGCTGCTACCAACGAATTCCACTGCTGCAAATCATTATAATCTGCTGTAATTCATTGACTTCACTTGTAAACATCAAAGAAAGATCAATAAAGCAATCAACTTCATAGTGGACGTAGACGATACGCCGAACCACTCTAAATCCTTGTGTCTCTGTGCATTTTAATTATTCTCATTTCTGAAATTTGGAGTTTTTGTTAGATAATCCTCTTTTTCCATTTAAATTCTTCACTTTATCTCTTCAAAAACTTCCGAAGAGTGTTGTGTCCAATTTTGGTACAAACATAAATACATCTGCGCAGTCCATATTTGTATAAAACTAGGCCTATTTTTATAATAAGTTTTCAACGAGACCTAAAATCGAAATAAATTATTTTTTGTGGTCTAATTTGAAAATTTGTCCTATATCCATTAAATACCATTATATATATATATATATATATATAGTTTGTAATAAATTAAAAATAAACACATTTATTTATCAATTATAATTATCAAGTGTTAACGCTTACAAAAAGTTGCGCATAAACATACCTATTGCATACAAACAAAGCTACTTATATATATACAAGAAAACACAAGGCACAACAAAGATGGTAAAAATATTTAAACCAACATAAAGAACAACAAATAAGAAAACATGGAACAGGCAAATACACACAACTTGTAACAGCTGCACTTTCATTTATATATATTAAAATAAAGTAAAGGTACACCAGAACACATACTCATATTTATTTTCAATGTGTAAATACTAATGCTATCATTTACCTATAAAGTTACACACACAAGGCTGCATACAAACATAAACACATAAGGCAAAACAAAACAACAGCAAAGTAAAGTACAACACAACACAAGGCATGTGCATGGAAATAAACAAACCATAATCATAGAAATACACACACATGGTACTCTCTACTCAACAACACATGTATACACACATGCGTCAACTCAGAGGAATGAACCCATCAATATGTATAACCCACACCCACGATTACACACACACATACATACATACACATATATATATATTTCAAGTCATGCATTCATGTACCCTCTCACTCACGCACCTCACCTACACACCAATATCTTCCCTCATATAACCCACAGCCTATGTGACACACACACTCACTGACAGCATCTCACCTATAAACAACGCACGTAAAACACAAAGCTCAACTAACATGTACGTAAGCATTTATCAAACTTCAACATCTCTAAAATGTTGACACTCTGCTCAAGTTAACTGTCAAAATAAAAAAATAAAAAATATAAATTTGAACCACTCTAGCATTTGGCCATAGATGCCATAAGAATAGTTGAGTAAGCAATAAGGATTATATTTCATTGTGGTGTGCAATACTGGTGTGTATTTCATTTTGCAAACAAATAAATGAAAGTGGAACAATAACATGAAACTTACAGGGAGCTACCTAAAGGACAAAAATCAGGGCATGAAGATCAAGACCGCATTGGTAAGATCTTTGCCCAAGTGTGAGTGTGCAACAATATCTAAAAGAAAATACAAACAATTATAACTGATAAAATTTAAAGCATCATACCTGAAAGGAATATCAGAGCTGAACAAAAAAAATGATCTATCTTTTTCAATGTCCCTCTCAGCTTTTATGTATTCAAAATGATTCTTCTCAATGATTTTATTTTTATTATTTTTTCACAACATATATATATATATATATATATATATATATATATATATATATATATATATATATATATATATATATATATATCTAGAGTTCCCATTTACATAACCTGGAAAACTTTTCTAAATGCACCTTGCCCAACTACTCATTTTCATCAGACTGTCCACAATTTCAAGCACATTCTCACGATGCTTCCGGTCGGTACTACAGATCCTCAAACGCACGCACGGAAACTTGCATTTATCTTCTTTGTCTGCTTGTTGATTACGCATGCACACTGCTCATCGCAACAACCACTAAACTTGATTGGTTTTTTTTTTTTTTTTTGCATTTTTTGCATGACGCCCAAAAAGACGTCCTCTCAACCTAACGGCCTCGAGCGCAACTTGCATTCAAAGACTCGATGGTTCACGGGATTCTGCAATTCACACCAAGTGTAGCATTTTGCTATGTTCTTCACTAAACTTGATTCGTTCGTCACCATTGTCGCATACAAATATGGAGATTCCCATATTTCAACTTGCTAATTTTTTTTTATATTTATATAATGGATTATTTTTTAATTTGGGCCAAATTGCAAAAAAAATTACAATTTTAGGCCACATTCCGAACAATTTACAGAAATATGCCAGTTCTGACCATGTTGACGCCACGTGTACTAGTACAGGTTTAATATGCAAAACAACACTGGCGCCATTTGAGATGCCGCCAGTTAGCGGCATCCCAAATAACGTCAAATTTTTTGCTTTCTGTGAATTTGCAACTCCTTCATCACTTTATTACCACTCTCCCCTTCTCTCGAACTCTCTCAAAAAGAAAACCGAACTGATGCAGCGTAGATTGCGAATTCGATGATGTGAATCGAATTCGTCCAGGATCTCACACGATTAGCGGAAATAATCGGTGAATCGACGATAAATCGATGAATTGAAGAATACCGAAAAGCCTAAATCCGTTGATCACGAATATACCGGACTTTAGCTATCTTCGACACGTTGATCGCGCACGATGCCGTGAGAGAAGATCTACAATTCTTCGACGTTGATCAAGCGCACTTGGTTCCGTGAATTGACTTCAACAATCGTTGATTCGAGCGCACTCGAATGCCGAATGTGGAGATAGGAGATAACACTCAACTACCAATTTTAATAGTGGCACAAAAGCACACAAAAGAAATTTTATTCAAATTCAACAACCTTTTACAAATGACATAACTCGCCTATTTATAGGCTTACAACACAACACTTACAACACAACTCATAGGTACAACACATTACAAAGCCGTCACGACTTAGTACAACTCACGCGATCTAAAATCAACAATCAGCGACTTAAAAAAATGCAAATACATCTATTACAGGACTTAACGACCTAATTTCCAACCGCGATTTAAGTTTCACGCGACTCATCGATCATCAGCGACCTAAAGAAGGTCGTAGCTCGTTCGCGACTTATGTATGAGGTCGAACTTTGTTTGGAACATCATGGCGGCTTGCTCTAAGTCGATCGCGACCTATGGATGGAAATCGAATGCGCTTCGTCACGACCTAGAGATAGGTCGTGGAGGTTAGGTCGTAGGTTGCGGCGATGGGAAACTCGTTCGCGAATTAGGCTGTCGTTAGGTCATGGAGGTTGTTCGCGACTTAGGGATAGGTCGTGGAGGTTAGGTCGTAGGTCGCGGCGATGGGAAACTCGTTCGCGAATTAGGCTGGCGTTAGGTCGGGGAGGTTGTTCGCGACTTAGGGATAGGTCGTGGAGGTTAGGTCGTAGGTCGTGGCGATGGCTGCGATGGGAAAGGGTTTGGGTCGTGGCTCGCGACCTAGAGAAGGGCGGCGATTCGTCTGAGGTAAGTACTTCATCATCCTCTCCTTGTTGGATGGAATTCGTCCTCGAATTCACACTCTCATCTTCTTCGACAAAATCCTCCCCATAATACGGAATTAAGTGTTTGACATTGAAAACATCAGAAGTATGAATATTTCCTGGCAATCTTAACTGATACGCATTATCATTGATCTTCTTCAAGATTTCTACTGGACCAATCTTTCGTGCTTTCAACTTGTTGTAAGTTCCAACTGGAAAACGATCTTTCGTCAATACTGCGTAAACAAAATCACCCACTTTGAAGTCCACACTCCTTCGTTTCTTACCTGCCCATTGTTTATACTTCTCATTCGACTTCTCCAATCGTTCCTGAACGATTCTATGGCATTCTGTCAACCCATCAACAAAATCAGCAACTCGCTTCACTGTCCCCTTTGGTTGTGGCACTATCGTTAAATCCAACGGCCCCTTTGGCAAGCTTGAATATACAATCTA
Organism: Allium fistulosum; assembly: GCA_030737815.1. Taxonomy (NCBI): domain Eukaryota; kingdom Viridiplantae; phylum Streptophyta; class Magnoliopsida; order Asparagales; family Amaryllidaceae; genus Allium; species Allium fistulosum. The sequence continues at coordinate 1,422,057,052 of CM060901.1, forward strand.
AAATGGACTGAAATCCGTACTACGGTTGATAGCATGATTATGAGCAAACTCCGCTTGACATAACTTCACATCCCAACTCTTCAGATTATCCTTTACAAGACACCGCAACAAATTTCTCAGGGATCTGTTCACAACTTCAGTCTGTCCATCTGTCTGTGGATGATAAGCACTACTGAATTTCAGCTTCGTTCCCACCATCTTCCACAAACTCAACCAAAAATGACTCAGAAATCGAGTATCTCGGTCAGAAACAATAGATTCAGGTAACCCATGTAAACGATAGATTTCTTTAAAGAATAACTGTGCAACACGGACGGCATCTGCTTTCTTCTTACATGCTATGAAATGTGCCTTTTTCGAAAAACCGGTCAACCACAACAAATATAGAATCATTTCCCCTTTGAGTTCTTGGCAAACCCAAAACAAAGTCCATGCTCACATCAACCCACAGTCTAGTAGGCACAGGTAACGGCATATATAACCCAGCATTGGTAGCGGTTCCCTTAGAAACTTGACAGATATGACATCTCTCCACAAATCTCTCAACTTCTTTTCTCATTGATGGCCAAAAATAAGATTGAGAAATCAGCTGCAATGTACGATCTCTACCCACATGTCCTTTCTCATGCAATTCTTTCACAATCTTCAACCTCAAGCTACAATCCGGAATACACAATCGATTCCCCATGAATAAGAATCTATCTACCAACATAAACTCATCGGTACTCCCCTCCTTGACTTTCTCAACAATCTTTGCAAAGTAAGGATCTTCCTCAAACAGTTCTGGCAATAGTTCAAATCCGGTCACTTCAACCTTCATTGTCGTCAACAAATGATTCCTCCTGCTCAAGGCATCCGCTACACGATTCGTCACCCCTGATTTGTGCTTTACAACAAAAGTAAACTGTTGTAAATAAGCAACCCACGAAGCATGCCTTGTTGAAATTTTGTCTTGCCCCTGCAAATGTTTCAAAGCTTCATGGTCAGTGTATAGCACAAATTCTTTATGAAATAGATAGTGTCTCCAATGCTTTATGGCTTGGACTATAGCATAGAATTCCAAGTCATAAGTACTGTATCTCGTTTTAGCTCCCGTCAGTTTCTCACTAAAGTAGGCAATAGGATGACCCATTTGACTCAACGTTCCCCCAATTCCAACCTTGGATGCATCAGTATGAAGCTCAAAGAGTAACTGAAAATCTGGGTATCTAAGAATGGGCGTTGTGGTCAAGAGTGTTTTGATTCTTTGAAAAGCAGAATCAGCCTCCTCAGTCCAAACAAACTTCTTCCCTTTCATACATTCCGTAACTGGTGCCATCACGCTACTGAAGAGTGGAATGAATCTTTGGTAGAATGATGCTAAACCATGAAAACTACTCACTTCTGTTATTGTCTTAGGCTGTGGCCAATTTCGAATAGCATCAACTTTACTCTGATCAACTTGAATACCATCCTTCGACACAATATAGCCCAAGAAGAGAATACTTATAGTCATTAAGGTACACTTCTTCGTTGCAGCATAAAATTCCTCACGTCGTAAAACCAATAACACTTCCCGCAAATGTTGTAGGTGTTCTTCAGTGCTTCCAGTGTAGATCAAGATGTCATCAAAATATACCACTACAAACTTCCCGATAAATGGTCGAAAAATCTGGTTCATGATTCTCATGAATGTACTCGGAGCATTTGACAAGCCAAACGGCATCACCAACCATTCGTACAGACCCTCCCGAGTTTTAAAAGCAGTCTTCCACTCATCACCCGGTCTAATACGAATCTGATGGTATCCACTTTTCAAGTCAATCTTCGAAAACACAACATCACCGCTCAACTGATCCAACAGATCATCCAGTCTCGGCATAGGAAATCGATATCTCACTGTAATCTTATTCAATGCTCTACTATCTGTGCACATTCTCCACGTTCCATCCTTCTTCGGCACCAACAAAGCTGGCACTGCACAAGGACTCAAACTCTCCTGAACACGCCCTTGTTCTAGTAATTCCTCCACCTGTCTTCTCAACTCCTCGTGTTCTTTTGGACTCATCTGATAGTGCGGTCTATGAGGCAATGCAGCACCTGGCACCAAGTCAATCTGATGTTGTATGTCTCTAAGCGGTGGTAACTCCTTCGGTAACTCCTCTGGAAACACATCTTTGAATTCCTCCAAAACTGGCTTCACTTCCTCAGGAACTTCAGTAACTTCATTGCTTTCATGCCCAATCAACATAAAAACTTCAGGGCTCTCATCTACCTCTTCCACGAACTCCTTCAAGGACAACAAAGTCTTCAATTCCTCAATCTCCTCCAGCTTGTTCTCATTCTGCTGTCGCTTCTTCGGAACTAAAGTGATTTTCGTGCCCTCGAATAAGAAACTGTAGCTATTTGTTCGACCATTATGCTGTACCACCCGATCGTACTGCCACGGCCTTCCCAACAATAAATGGAAAACATCCATGTCAACCACGTCACACCAAATCTCATCTTTGTATTTCTTCCCAATAGAAAACGGAACATGAGCTCGCCTCTCTACCTTCACTTCTCCTCCTTTCCTCAACCAAGCAAGTTTATAAGGACTAGGATGTTTCTCCATTTTCAACTTCAACTTCTTCACAGCCTCGGTAGAAATAATGTTATCACAGCTGCCCCATCAATAACAAATTTGCAAACCTTTCCCAAAATAGTGCACGTTGACTGAAAAATGTTACTCCTCAACCAACTCGACTCCTCTTCCTGTTTCGGGGTTAAACAAGATCTCCGTAGCATCAGATTACATCCCTCGTCTCCCGACACCTCTTCTTCCTCCTCATAACGGTATGAATTGAGATCTTCTTCTACATCCTCATCCTCCACTTCAGCAATCATAGTTCTCTTCTTCGGTTTCGGACATTCGTTGCTCTTGTGACCCACTTCCTGGCAATTATAGCATTTGAAATTGGTGTTGACTTTTGGTTTAGCCACTTCTTGAAAAATCAGATTACTCGATGCTTTAGGAACATTAGAACTACTACCCGCTCCTTTGTTCTATCCCGTAAAACTTGGAAACACACCTCCCCCACGTCTACCTTGTTTCTCCCAAGCCAACGCCTTTTGATGTGCTTCTGCCACAGATCTGGGGTCGAACATGTTCACCATATCCTGGATCTGTGTTCTAAGTCCACCAACAAACCTATCGGTCAATTGTTCTTCTGTCTCCATAATGTCATTTCGAGCAATCAACTGGTAGAACTCATCAGCATAATCAGCAACTGACTTCGTCCCTTGCCTCAGGTTCTGTAATCTCTGATACATCAGTGATTGGTAATTGTAGGGTAAGAAAGTAGCCTTCATCAACTTCTTTATCTTCTCCCAAGCAACAATCTTCGACTTCCCCATCCGCTCTCTAGTAAGTTTGGTTTGCTGCCACCATGCCATAGCTCTTCCCCTCAACCTAGTAGCAACCAACTTCACTTTACGATTTTCCAAAACCTCCTTGAAGTCAAAAATTTCCTCAACATAAGCTAGCCAATCAAGAAATTCCTCGGCCTGCATACCTCCCTTGAATTCCGGTATTTCAGTTTTCATCCCGGATTCCCATTTGTGATCATACTCTGAATGATTTCTTCCCTGACCTCGTCCTCGTCCATGAACACTACCATCATCAAACTCCTCTTCAAAATCTGATGCATATCGATGTCGATCCTGACCACCAACATCTCTCCTACCACCATTTCTTCCACCAACATCCCTTTGATCTACATTCCTCCGATCACGGTCATTCACATTTCTATCACGACTTCGATCATCAACATTTCTATCACAATCTCGATCCATACTTCTATGATCACTATCAACACTTCTCTCTCGATTTGAATGTGGTGAAACTCTACTTCCTCCATGGTTAGATTCAGGAGAAACCCTTCTCTGATTTTGATTCATCTCCAACATCATTCTCTCTAATCGACCAATCCCTTCATTAAGCTTCTCATTAAAGTTTTCGTTAATTCTTTGCTCCATCTCATCGGCCTCTTCTCTCCCATACAAAGCATCAATGTTGCGATAACGGTTAGCTCTTCTCGGAGGCATGATCACTCTTCAACAAATTCCAACAAAAAATTCACTTCGATCTAAAAATCTTCAAATGAAAACTACCCACTTGTTGAAATCTTCAAAAATCACCAAACGAACAAGTCTCTTCAAAATCTCGAGAACCCACTTCTCCAAATGATGCAAATCTTGCACAACTCCAAAAATCTACGCAAACTCCTTGCGATCTAGCTCTGATACCAAATGATGCAGCGTAGATTGCGAATTCGATGATGTGAATCGAATCCGTCCAGGATCTCACACGATTAGCGGAAATAATCGGTGAATCGACGATAAATCGATGAATTGAAGAATACCGAAAAGCCTAAATCCGTTGATCACGAAAATACCGGACTTTAGCTATCTTCGACACATTGATCGCGCACGATGCCGTGAGAGAAGATCTACAATTCTTCGACGTTGATCAAGCGCACTTGATTCCGTGAATTGGCTTCAACAATCGTTGATTCGAGCGCACTCGAATGCCGAAGGTGGAGATAGGAGATAACACTCAACTACCAATTTTAATGGTGGCACAAAAGAACACAAAAAAATTTTTATTCAAATTCAACAACCTTTTACATATGACATAACTCGCCTATTTATAGGCTTACAACACAACACTTACAACACAACTCATAGGTACAACACATTACAAAGCCGTCACGACCTAGTACAACTCACGCGACCTAAAATCAACAATCAGCGACTTAAAAAAATGCAAATACATCTATTACAGGACTTAACGACCTAATTTCCAACCGCGATTTAAGTTTCACGCGACTCATCGATCATCAGCGACCTAAAGAAGGTCGTAGCTCGTTCGCGACTTATGTATGAGGTCGAACTTTGTTTGGAACATCGCGGTGGCTTGCTCTAAGTCGATCGCGACCTATGGATGGAAATCGAATCCGCTTCATCGCGACCTAGAGATAGGTCGTGGAGGTTAGGTCGTAGGTCGCGGCGATGGGAAACTCGTTCGCGAATTAGGCTGGCGTTAGGTCATGGAGGTTAGGTCGTAGGTCCGGCGATGGGAAACTCGTTCGCGAATTAGGCTGGGGTTAGGTCGGGGAGGTTATTCGCGACTTAGGGATAGGTCGTGGAGGTTAGGTCGTAGGTCGTGGCGATGGCTGCGATGGGAGAGGGTTTGGGTCGTGGCTCGCGACCTAGAGAAGGGCGGCGATTCGTCTGAGGTAAGTACTTCATCATCCCACCCCCCATTTTAGCAAAATTCAAAATTTTAAATAGAAAACTACTTAAATCTAGCTAGAATTTGAATTATGGCTTCCTTATCGTCTCAAGCACCTCCTATAGGTTTGAAATCCATCGATTTTGTCTCTAAATTTGATTTTTTGAATTTAGGGTTTAGGGCCAAACTTATTTTATAAGTGCAAATCTATGGTTGTATACTACAACGAAGTAGAGTAGTCACTTAAAGCACATGTTTAATCGTTTGTTGATTTGATATAAGGATGTATTATGATATGACTATGATTATGTTATGTTATTGTGGTAGAATACGACGAAATGGCGCCCGGACCGATCAATCCTAGCATGCTTTACCTCCAGCCTCAACACCGCACAAACAACATCGATATGATGGAGGTACAAGTTCATATAATTTGTCATTACTTTTGCAAAGTGTTGGTAAATACCCTAATAGCTTTCATTTGTTATTATTTATCGACAGGCAGTTGAGCCGGACGACTTCATTGACCATTCGTCTACTTTAAAGCTAATCGCGTCAGCGCATCCAAGCGTGTTGGAGCTGTTAGACAGAGCTGGATTCGGTGTTGTCAATATGTTGGGATATACACAGCTCGATCGGAATCTTTTGACGGCGTTGATCGATAGATGACGACCGGAGACGTCTACATTTCATCTTAGAGTAGGTGAGATAACCATCACTTTGAAAGACGTAGCTATGTTGCTTGGATTGTCGATGAACGGGGATCCCATCCTAAAATCGGATTTCCCAAGAAATTATACGGAATTGTGTGAGCCCTTGCTCGACTTGTCTCCTCCAGAAACCGTGAGGTGGGGAAATGAGTCGATAGTGACCACATGGTTTAGGGAGTAGTTGGCCGGTGATATTCCCCGTCTTGCCTCTCCTTTGCAGATAGCCCTGCGCGCCCACGCTATTTGTTGCACATTATCACGCAACGTATATTCAGCGATCGATCGAAGACAAGAGTGGCCCTTCAATGGATTCCATTGTTAGAAGGCTTCGATTCATGTCGACAATATTCATGGGGTAGAGCGGTGCTAGCTTTCACCTATACGGAGCTTACGAGAGTTGCGTTGGTCCAACAACGGTCCGCCGGATGCTGTATGACTCTACTTTAGGTACGGACATAGTTATTCATTGGTTCATATTTGAGTTTTTCATAAAACTGTAACTAAATATAAGTTACACGCATGCAGCTATGGTTGTGGACTTACCTTCCGGTTGGTCGTATATCTATGAAGACGCAAATAATTAACAATTCAAAGCCATATGGAGCGAGGTAAAACAGTGTTGTTAGTGTTGTTGTATCGATATAGTAAATTTGAATACTTACTATAACTTATTGCTATTACAGGTGGATTGGCCCGAAGAATACCTAAATGACCTCTAGACGAAATCTAGCCCTCTACCGGAATGAGTTTGATGTCTTAGACTGCAATGCAGTCAAATGGAATCCATATGCCGAGGCAGACCTTCAGGCTCTTTCGACTATTTGCACAGTGGACAGGCCGTTATGGCGGGCAAGACTTATGATTTTTTGTTTTGGAGATTTAGCATACCATTTGCCAGACAGAGTCATGAGACAGTTTGGTCTTCGCCGCACTTACCGTATCTTGCTCCATATTACACGCTTCCATACGGCGAAGATGAGTTTGAAATGATGACTAAGCTATGGAATAACCGATTCCTAGCTGCAGAAGACGAGCACGAAGTTACGTTGACCGATAAGGAGTATCTTAGCTGGTATTGGAATATCACTCGGCGTTATGTGCTACGAAGACGAGTGGAAGAACCCGAGCAAGAGGTGGCACCTTACACTCCACGAGCTCTACTTGAACGGAATGTGGTACGTATTAATATTGACAACTTGTATAGTACTTATGAAACTCATAATGGTTTATGTTATATGTAGGCGGATGGTGTGTATCATGTGTTGGACATAGTTGACGAGCTTGCGGAGGAGGTTCCTAAAAAGAGCAAGGCGAAGTGCTTCTCTATCAAACAAATTCTACTATCTTGTTTGTCGAAGAACAAGATGTCAAGGCCAATCACACCTCCGCCTCCTCCTGCCATGCCACCACTTATCGAGGATGTTGTCCCTCCCGCATCGTTTGAGGATATTGCTTCAGTCCCACCGGCCCCGAACCAAAGAGAAGGTATCAAAGAAGGAAGAAAAGTGGGGGCGAGAGTTCCGGAGCAATATCTTCCCAGCATACACAACCTGTCAGGCCGTCGCAACCCCCAATGGAAGGGACGCAAGAGGAGGGAAGTGAAGAGCTATCACCGAAAGAGGAGAAATTCATGCTCAAGCAGAGAAGAGCGAAGAAGAAAACTCCTCGAGAATTAAAAAAATTGAGATGAAATTTTAGGCTAATCGTAGTGGACCGTCTTAGGTATTGATTGATCGTTCGTATGGGATGTTGACTGTAGTATTGGTTGATCGTGGTTTCTATTTGTTCATTTGGGATGTTTGGTTGAAAACTAATGTTGACTATTGTTTGTTGTTGTGATTGTAGATGTGACTCTAGTGTTTCGATGTCATTGTGAATGTTATTGATTGTAGACTTGTATTTGTTGATAATGAATGTAGTCAAGAGTTCATTTTCATATCTTGGCAGTGTAGTAGTCAATGTTTAGAAATTTGTTTACATTGTGTCGAAGTATTGACGCCGTAATATCTGGATTTGTTGTTTTCATGGGTAAGTAACAGAGCGGCATTTCAAATACCACCTACGTGCGGCATTTGAAATGCCACACGTTGGCAGCATTTAAATGGCGCTTTGTTGCCTATATATTTGTTGAGTTTTTGCAACTACCCCACCCACACCATAACCTTACCAAATCTATTTCATCATAAGCCCCAAGTTTCTGATTGCTATTAATTTTCTATTTACCGTAAATTGCATTTCATTTCAATAAGGCAGCTCTAAGGTAAGTATTATACTAGTCTCGTTCAATTTCAACAATTGTTTTGTTGATGTATTTTTTGCTTGTATTCATAGGTGGATAATGGACAGTTGGGAATTTTATTGTAACGACCTCGGATTTTAATTACATTTGAATTGATAATTAAATAAATTTTTGAATTAAACATTGTAAAATTAATGGTAAATTAAAGCGAGTTTCCCCGAATCCAAATAAAAATATATTAAATCATTTTAAATTTAGAAATTATATATATATGTGAATCTATATAGTTGTGCCTATATGAATAGATTTGAAATGATATATATATATATATATATTGATAATTGAATTTAAATCTTAATATAAATGGTTTAAAGATAAATATAAAAATATAGATAATTGATACAAGTTTAAAAAAATAAATAACTTTAAATTTGAAATTGATGGGTTATGTTAAAAATAAAAATAAATTTATAATAAATATTTAAGTTAGAAATAAAAATATAAATATGTAAAATAAACAATAAAAATATCAAGTAAATACATTTGCTAAACTTTAACAACTAATTAAAAATAGAAATCATCTATATTACAAAATAATAAGAAATAAATCAAAGGTAAGTTATACAAATATAGAGTAATTCATGTAATAAAATTTAACAACAAATTAAATTAGAAATTTAATTATATTATGAAGTAATATACATTCAAATACAAATAAAAATTAATAAATTATATAGTTTTATACAATGTAAAGTAAAATATAAATCTTAATATCATATTAATAAATTAATACAAAATAATACAAATAAAATAGATACAAAAGTAATAAAATAAAAATAAAATAAAATAGAAGCAAACAAATATATATATTCATAAACACTTGTAAAATGAAGAAGCAAATATATATATATTCAAACAAGGAAACAAAGTATATGTGAATAAAGCTTGCAAAGGAAGACAAATCAAAAGAAATAAAATAAGCAAATTTGTACAAAGGCAATTAATGCCATATATCTTCAGCCACCAAAAACAAATATTAGTAGACAAAGCAAGAAAAATCACTGCCTGTATTTGTACTAGTTTGTACATCACTTTAAACAAACCTACCATCACCAGTACAAATAAGATAGCATCAACTTATATAAAATGAGTACCCTGTAAACTTTTTTTTTTGCATATCAACTTCTCTCCACTTCAGTTCGACATTTCAAGTTGAGAAAATCTAAGGTAATTATCATCTCAAACTAAAACAACATTCAATATAAACAACAATACAATTCAAGACAAACCAAATCAATCAATGAATCGAAAAGGAAAGATTGCAACTGCCAGTTTTTCAAAAGCCTGTTTCAACATAAATAAAGCTTTGTTCTTTTTCTGAAACCAAGGTGAGTAACATTCATTTTTTTTAAACTTAAGTTATTTTTAATTTACATGTATATCTGGATGTTGCTCTGTATATCACCCTGTATTCAATGTTCTGTAAATTATCATCCTCTTTGCCTTGCTCACAGGGTAGCATCAACTAAGAAATTCAATGTCTTACTTTCCAATCAATATTAGCCTTTGTATTCTAAACAAAATAGGTGTGTTTAGGCATGAATTATAACTTAAAAATAGATTCAAGAAGAAAGAATATACAGTGTGCAAGAAATTGGGTTTTTACAGTCAAAATTTGATTTTTGAATAAATTCGAACTTAACAATTTACAAATTCAAACCTATATCTTGAATCCTTATTGGAAGATAGGATTTTTAATGCGAGTTTTGTGATTTTTAATATTATGGGTGAAGAGCAGTTTGAGGATGATCAAAATTGGCACTTTGACCAATTTCTGGTGACGTGTTGATCTAGAGATGTCGGGGTTGCTAGTGGAGGTGGTCGGGCCTACGGTGGTGATAGGAAAAATGGCCGGAGGTGACAATGACCAGCGTGGCGTCGGCGACGAGGGGTTTTCTTTTGTAAACCTAAATTTTTAAGTGGTTGAACATTTGATCGCCGCAACCTCCTTAGTGCATCGAGCTGCACGTCATCGGAGGGGAGAGAGGCTTGGAGGGTGGCGGAGTTGTGACCTGAGTTGCTGGGCGTCTAATGACCGGAGGGGGATTTGCAAAGCGATTTCGTGGATCGGTGATGGGTTCGAGTTCTCGAGCTATGCTCGATTTTGAACAACGAGGTGATCGAGTTGTTCGTTGATGCATGATCAATGTCGAGGTCGATTGCAACTTACTGGAGGCCTCACCGATCGCCAGAGTATTGTCGCAGCCTCGTGTACGTGCACAGTGACACGGTTGTGTTGGTGATGTTGATTCGTTGGTTTGGGCAGAAGGTTGCACTCGAGTTTTACTCGAGTAAATGGGAGGTTGGATCGAAGGATTTAGGTCTGTGACTCGAAGTAATTTTAGGTTGCCTCGGGTTGTTTTGTTTTGCTACAGGTTTTAATAACCTGACAGTGAATTGAATTTAAAGCAAATTTAATTGGAATTCAAATTTTGAGATAGATTTAAAAATAAGTTTACATCTAGATGAAGTTAGATTCAAGATGGCTTTTAAAACTTAAAGTTTTAAAAATATTTAAAAGAGGGTTTTCAGGTTTTAAAAACAAACCTGACAGTTTCCTAAATTTTAATATTTAATTTAAAATCTGAAACCAGAATTTAAATTGGGTTTAAATTCAAAAGTTAAGTTTAGTTTTCAAATAAACTTTTGAATCTTAAGCCTTTAAAATGGATTGGGATTTTAAATCAAGAATTTAAAATCAAGGTTTTAAAAGCAAGTTTAAATCAAAAGTTTTAAATCAAAGTTTAAAGCCAAGTTTAAATCAAATAGCTTTCTAAAGTAATTTGTTTTTAAATAAATATTTGAATTGGATTTTGATTAAGTTCTTTTATAGAAAGGAATTTGAGTGAAAAGTTAAATAAATTGTTTTAACTTGAATTTTCAAGATAAAATGAAATGTATTTTAATGCTTAAATTTTAAATAAAAATTTAAGTAATTTAGTTAGAACTTTCTTATATAGGTTTATAAGTTGATATTTAAATTTGGTTAATGTTTTAAAAATATAATCATTTTGAATCTTAAATTCAAAATGGAATTTGAATTTAAATTTAAAGTGTAATGTTTAAAATACACTTAAATGTTAATGAAATCATTAATGAAGAAATTAATTATCTTAGAGATAATTAAGGTAATAAAAAAATGATTTAATTAATAAGTAATTAAAGAATGATTTATCTAATTTGTAAATAAATAATTTAGATTAACTTATAATTAAAAATGATTAATAATGAATTAATTTAAGATAATTTCTTAAGAAAGTAATTAAGAAATGTTATTAGTTAATGAAGATAATTAACTAGGGATTATTAAGTAATTAAATTAATGTGATTAATTTTGATAGTTAATTAGATTAATAAATTTAGATAATCAATTATAAATTATTAAATGTAATTACTTAATGAAAGTAATTAAGGATTAATTACTTATTATAATTAATTTTGGATATTTTGATTAATTTAAGTTAATTAATTTAGTTTAAGAAAATCATTAGATAAATTGGTAATTAATGATTAATTGTTATGAGATGATTACTTATGGTAAGTAATTAAAAGGTTTAATTTCTTAAAAATAATTAATTAAGAAGTTAATTAATTATGTAATGAGTTTAAAGGTTAATTTAATTAATATGATTAATTAAGAATAATTTAATTAAATAAAGTGTGGATTAATTAATTTATATTAAATGATTTGGAATTAATAAATCAGAATTGGATAATAAATTTATAAGTAAATAAATTTGATTGGAAATAAATTGAATTAATTAGGATTAAAAAATTAATTAATCCTGCTTATAATTGATTTTGGAATGCTTGACCTTACTTATGAATGATTGTATCGTATGAGATGCCTTGAATTGATTGTCCTATCTGATCTAGGATACCTTGTTATGTGAATTAAGTTGTGTATAATTTATTTATTTATTTGTGATACATCTGTATATTATCTGTGATCTGTGAATGAATGATAAGCATTATAGTTTATACTGCTTATCAACTATATTTCTGTGTTTTGATCCGTAATGATTGAATGATGTTGCACTATTGTGTTAAACCCCTGGACTACACTATACACACACAAATATGGATTTCACGAGGAAATCGATTAAGTCACAGATTTTTGAAATCATTTTCAGTAGAAAATTTGAATTCAAATGGTTTTGAAAATAGATTGGATTTAAAGTGTTGTTTTGGGATAATCAACCCAAAGATTTTAACTTGTATAAACGAGATTGGATTTTTCCGAAACGAAAACTATTTGTTTTCAAATAATAAAAGCTTTCATATAAGTAATGGATTTTCAATTTGTGTTGAAAGGATTTCAAGTCTAAAATGAAAATGGTCTTCCAAGTTATGAATAAATCTTTGGAAACGAGTTTGAAAGCTATTAAATCTTTGATTTAAAGATTTAAAAGAGTTAATCCAATTGAGATGGAAATTGTTTTGAAAATCTATGAAATGAATCTTTGTGAAACTGAGTGAACTTTGTGAGATGAATCTTTTTGTAAAAGATTTAAAATGGTAATTTGTTTAAACCATTTAAAAGAAAGATTTTGGGTAATAAGTTGTGACTTAACTGAAATCCCAATATCCATATATTTTTAAATATTACGCTCACTATTTGGTTTAGCCGGGAGAGGACCTTTGTGTCACATAACCCATTTCGAATAAGTGATACGTCGTATATGGATTGCATTTGAAGACCGGTGTTGAAGACCGGGTATTTGCGAAAACGATAGGATAACCTATCGATTGTCTCTGCACTGAGTTACTCAGGTATAGAGATTCCCTAAGTGATGGGAATTCCGATCGGGATTGTGAATACCCGGATTGCAAGGGCTTCTTCGGAAGTGCCTTCGGTTCTGTTCGAACCCGGAATAGACTTGTATGGTTACATGTCTGACATTACACTTTGAGATATAAAGCTGATTTCTTTCAAATACATTTCTATTGGTGGTGGAGAATTTATTCTCTTAGCTTAACACCCTTCTCTGAGACGTACGAGCTCAGAGGTTATGTAGTTGAAGGTTATCAGCGATATACTCCCAATTTGGTAATGTGGCATGCTGAGTGTTGCTGTGTGTTGATCATTTATTGATCATCTGTGATCAAAGCATGGCTTTGTGAAAAAGTGTAGCTTTGTAGACGAGACCTCATCGAACCTCACAGACCAGAAATGGTCGAAACAGGAATGATGCGGCAAGGTTATGAGGGTCACGCCCTTTAGGGTATGTCATTTCCTTCTGGAAAAGGGTGGTATCATGGTATGGAGCCCAGATACTTACTCATGTGGACACACTTTATTTATTACTATGTGATGTTGGTTATCGAGTGCTCGGATAAAGGTCCCAAAGGACCTGGGGGTGGCATACTCGAGAAGTAGTTACCTAGTTACAGAGGTAACCCGTCCTTGTGTTGGCAGAGATCCGGTTAGGTTCTTGGGACGTCCATCCAGAGGCGTACCCATTGACAGTGGGAAGTTCCTTAGCCCGACCATTTGTTGGAAATCCAATTTCCAATACGAACCCTGTACGGTTTTAGTTGTAGAACCTGTCATTTACTTATGGTGGTCACCACTGTTTAGATGGTAGCTATAGTAGGCATAGTTCGGAATGTCTATGCTGGCTAAGATTAATATTGTATTTTCGAAATGATTTTGCACACTATACACTAATAATAATATCAAAAGAGTTTTATTGCGTAGTAAGCATATTTGACTATCATAAGGAGAAATCTCCTCCAATTCTGCGTTTGCATTGTGTGTGTGGAGGGACGCCTTATGGTAGTTTCATTTGCCAAAAGCATTGCGGATTCGATGTTAAAATTCTTTTGTTGTTTGTTTTAAAGATAAACTGTTTTTGTTGCTCACACCAGTCCCATGACTGATTCGGAGTTTATTGTTCCCTTTCTAAACTCTGGGTGCCCACAATTTTCCACACGGGTAGTCTAGAGTTGGGTTTTCAGATATTCAGGTTTAGTAGGCTAGTTGGAGCTAGTTCAGTGTTTGGAGTTCACTGACGACTGGCGTTGCTTATCTTTATGCATCGTGATGGTGGTTCGAGCTGATATTGGAGTTGTTGGAGTCATTCTCTTTTGTAGATCATTTAGAGTGATCTCTTCCATTATTGTTATTTTCGCTGTAGCATTGTATCACATCTCTGATATTGTTATGTATTATTGATATCATTGTTGTATATCATTCTGGATATTGTATTCATTTGAGTTGTATATGATATCCTCTATTTCTTTTTCTTCCGTTGTGTTGTTATACTTAATGGTGTTATAAGCTCCGGGGAGCCAGATTCGGCGTTTGAATCTATAGCATTTTGAGTACAAGCGAAGTACGGGTGCTGATTTTCGAAGGCCGAATCCGGGATCTTTACATCGATGATGAAACAATGATGAAGATGTACGATGAATTCTAACATAATAAAGGAAAGGGGATTTCAAGTGGCGCCGACCTTGAAGTTGATTTTGTACCAGAGACACAATTTGAAGAAGAACCCTGGGTTGTGGATGGTGGAACATCACGTGGAAAAGCCGCGACTGATAGACCAATCCAACAATCGCTCCATGCACGTCTTTTCGACGTCCTTGGTTGTCAAAGTTGTGCAAGCTCAAGCGCTTAAGCTTCGCGTGCAGTTTGTGACTGTGGAAAGGAATGCGAAGTAGTTGTTTGTAGAAACGATAGGAACGATGGACGTCGTTTCTACAGCTGCGCTGGATAAAACGATCATAAGATTCGGTCGCATCAAGTTGAATTCTACAATTTTTTTAAGTGGCTCGATCCACAACTATGTCCTAGGGGGTAGAATACGCTTTAGAGATGCAAGCGGAGGTTAGTCGTTTGGAAAATTTGAACCATGAATACACAAACGAATTATTGGTTCATTGGTACAAGTATTCGGCGTTGTGGCCACATAGATCATTGAAGGAAAATTGAAATGTAATGTAATGATATTAGAAACTTGTCATATGATGAATCATTATCCGAAACAATTGCGCTAAAGTATTAAAGCATTATTCGAAATAATTTTTATATTTCGAAGTATGTTATGCTTAGTTGAACTTTATGGTTATGAAAAGTCATTCTACATGCTTGCCAAAGTCGACAACATATGGAAACAACAGAGCGGCATCTCAAATGTCGCATGGTAGTGGCATCACGAATGCCACATGTAGCAGCATCCCAAATGTCGCCTGCCAATAAGTCGACTGCGACATCTCAAAAGCTGCTGGAGAAGGCTTCTTCATCAGCTTTGAATGCACTCGTTTAACATTAAAGTGCAAAATATTTTCGATGAATTAAATCAGTGTAGAATAAACTTTGCATACAAAATTAGATTACACAAACAATTATTCTCGGACAAACTAGAATGCATTCGAATTAGAATTACAAATAAAATAAAATGAAAACATTAAGTTGCCGTATTGCAACGATTTTTTTTATGACTAAGCACACCACATTTTCTGCACCTATTTCCTTTACGGGTCTGCATCTCGTCCATTGTACCTTTAATTCTAGTTGAACGTGAACATCCTAGTTGTCTTTTAGCTACTGTAGGTAGGACCAACTGATTGTCACTTGAACTCCAATAGCGTTTATCTCGGACCGGGTGAAACTCGAGGGTGAAAGCGGCCAAGTATTTCTCTACAGAATACCATGTTGAAGCGACGTCATGATGAGATCTATTTGCTCCATTGGAAACCGATGAGCAAGCATCCATAACATGCATACACGGTAGGTGCTCTAAAAGAGGGATGTTGCATGTACAAGAGCAACTATTACCGGTGATTAGTACTTTGAAATCATCACCGAAATAGGGCACAACTTGCCACTCATATTGACTAAATCGAATTATTCTTGTACGCCTTGCTTCGTTAGCTCTTTCGGCAATCTTGGCTTCCCACTTCGGAGTAAGACGGGAAGTCAGTTTTGCTGCCGCTTCTCTTCATTGACAAAAGTAATCAACTGACCTAAAAAAGGTGCGTGCAACTAAAGCTTTGACTGGTAAGACCTAGCTCCTTTAAGTACACCATTGAAACTTTCTGCGCATTTAGTGATCATGACATGAAATCGACCGCCATCATCTTTACACAATGCTCAATTCTCTTCTTTCACTCCCAAACTCCTTTCTATCCAATTTTGAGCCTTGATGCTTATAGTCTTGATTTCTTCACATATTTTGTTGTATGCAGCTACTTCCGTAGCACAGGATGCAGCATAAAAAGTCCGGTTAATCATTTTTCTCTAAACCCTGCATCTTGAAAATTAGCTTTAAGATGTCTAGCACAAAATCTAAGTTTATGTGGCACACACCATTTTGATTCCAAGGCTAATGGTATTCCTTTCATTCGATCCGAAATGAAGGCAATTCTTCGATTGTTAACACTGTGAATGAACCGCCGCATGCAGGCAAAAAACCACCCCAACTATCCCTGGATTCTTACTCCAGAATTGCGTACGCTAAAGGGTATAGGTGATCATCCGCATCAACAGCAGTGGCCATAAGTAATGTCCCTTTGTATTTCCCATACAATTGTGTCACGTCAATACATAACAACGGACGACAATGAACAAATCCTTCAATACAAGGTCCAAAGGCCCAAAAAGCTCAATCGAAGACTCCATAATCGTCAGTCGTAACGTGTCCAACACTTCCCAGGTTCGTTTTAGTTATTTCAGCAAAATATTGTCTTAGACTACTATATGACTCTGCCCAATCGCCATAAATTCTTTCCACCGCCTTACTCAAAGCTCTCCAAGCCTTCATATAACTAATTTTCACGAACAATTGTTCTTCCATCAAAACTTGTACCGTCGCAGCTATAATGTTCTGATCGGCTTTCACAAAAGGTAAGATCTTTGTCACTACAAAATTGGAAGTCGCCTGCTTGTGAGTGGAGTTCACCGTCGGGTTAACACAATTGTGTTCGCTAGGATATTTCCTTACAATCCACCGGTTACGCTCCGATTTTTTTGATACAATAGCATGAATTCTCTATGGATAGTTTACATCTATATTACAAACGGCGGTGTATTTGGTTTTATTTGATTTTATTGCTTTAAAAGAAACGGCATGCAAAATCGACCATTTGCTCAACTGTTGTAACAACTTGGTTTTCGTCTCGAAAATCATACCAACTTTGAATCCATTCTGAACGTTTACGGTTGAAAACAACTTCTTGTTGAACTCAAGATTTGCAATGATTGACCTTGCCATAATTTATGCGTTGCACAAATCATCATCCAAAGGTACTTCCATTTCCACCTCATCACTACCTTCAGAAATATTGTCTTCAACCGGAAAATCATAGTTCAAAGGATCATTGTTCACTTTCATACTACCTATCCATGACATGTCGCTCTCCGCCATGTTCACTAAATCCTTACTATTTACAGAGGTTCGTCATTGACATCTTCACCTTCGTTCCCGTCCATCTCAATATCAACATCTTCGTCGTTTGCGTTTACGTTTACATTCTCCAAATCAGCAATAGATTGCGTAGTAATATCGTGCGTGGGAAATCTGCAATTCATACATACGTATTACTTTAAAACCAATTCCGTAATTACTAGCTACCAAATTTTGATTCTTCATGATATATACCTCTGACTAAGATCATATAACTCGGACGGAGTTGGATACATAAATGGAGACATATGGCAGTTTGATGGTCTGGCAGGACTAGGCGGTGTTGGTCGACAAGGAAGATAACTGCATATACATTGACAAAACTGTTAAGTAGCGCACAACTATCAAACTAATACGATATAAATTTCATAAATAAATGTTTCACCTTCCGAGCAAATGCGTAAAGCTACCTTGACTTGGATAGGGGTACGTATACTGAACGCCTTGTGGATAAGTCAAACACGAAGGATATCCATATAGGGCTTGTTGTTGACCGTACATCGCTGTCATAGTCGGATTAATGAAACTCAGAGACGCGTTTCCGCAATTGATACTTACTGCCTCAACCATTCTTCGGTGGTCCTCAATTACACTGTTAACTTCTTGTTCTCGTATAGGTTCTTTTACTTGCAACTACCTAATTTTCCCAACAAACAGCTCAATTGATTTCGATGTTGCCGAAAACATTAGCTCCACATTGTCATCATCGACTATTTTAATGGCTTTCAATCCCGAATCCGTTGGCCAGTTACACACTAATTATATGTCAAATTCTTCAGATTTTATCTTGCTCGCTTTATAAATCGATTCTTTTAGTTGCACCAAATTATAACCTTTCAACACTTTTGCTGGTTTACACAACCCACCGACATATTTTCCACAATTAAGTTCGTCAACAACCAATTCGCCATCAAAATAACATATGGTTGGTACACACTTAGAGCCATTCTGCAATTTATCTACACAACTCGTTGCGTATTATCATTTGTTACCAAAGAACAAATGAGAAAAAAAAATTGAACTAGGGTTTCCAAAAAATACGTACCCACGGTAGCTTTTTCCTTGTTCAAGAGGAAGAATTAGATGTTGCTCCTCGTCTATAGCTAAATCCAATCAAGATTAAACTACAATTTGAAAATATTTTAGCAGTTTGGAGTTTAGGATTTTTGTAGATCTGAGAAAACTTTGGAAGAAGGAAAACAGAAAAAGGTGGCTGCCTAATAAAGCAGAAGATAACAATGGCATTTGAGATGCCGCATATTGGCGGCGTTTCAAATGTCGCTAGTGTATTTTAACACAATATACGTGTGCTGGCAGCATTTTAAATGCCGCCAGTACACGTGGCATCCAACCTGGCGAAAAATGGTAGTTTTGTAAATAGTTTGTAATGTGACCTATTCTTATAATTTGCTTACAAATTTGGCCTATATACAAAATTTCTCCTTATATAATTATTCTTGAATTTGAAAATGGGGAGGTTTGTTTTTCTTTTCGAGTGCGTGAGCTTCTAGAGGAATAAAAACATAGAGAGATCGTCGTCTCCACTGTGGGTTCAGTGGAAAGGAGATATCCCCTTTGGTAGTGAAACTTATGTGAATATTATAGAATAGTTAAGATAATTCAAGAGATAACAAATTTGAATTTAGGCTTGTTAATAAATTTTGGGGGTGAGTATAAAATCTTGGGTCTTGTAATTATAAGGTAAACAAATTTATATACTCTTTTTTTTGAAAACGAGTTAAAAAAGGCCCAAGCCCACAAAGTGGAAACGGGTAGGAAACCCGAAAACACACACCGCCTCACCCTCATTTATCTAACCCTAAAATAGATAGAGCAAACAGTGTAACGACCCGTAAATTTTTAAAGGTTTGAATAACGTAATTTAACTGAATGTTTGAGAAATTTTAAATAATTGAATTTGGAAATAAAGATTTGATATTTGAAATACGTCTAATTAAACATAACAAATGGTAAATTTTCATCTGAAAATATGGAAGTTTATTTTCTTGTGTGATTCTATTTTATTTAAATCAGTTAATAATTGATGATAATAAAATGTTTTCCAAACCTGAATATTTTTCCGTAATAAATTTTTAAATCATCATCTGAGTGAGACGTCATATTTTGTTTCTTCAAATTTTGACTGCTATTGCTCCGTTTATCTTATTTTCGGCAAATTAGCAGCATTTTCGATACCGATATCGACTTTTGATAGGATGGTCCTATCACTGATATTTGTATATCGTTTTGATCATCTCGTTGTGCTGGTCTCAGCGGCATATTCACTTTTGTGTTTCGGAGTCTGGTACACCACGAAATCAGTAAACCGATTTTCGTATCGGTTCAGCATTCAACCTTTTGGCTTCCCTTTCCTTCGTATTCCAACGTCTTTTAACCAATAGCCTCTGCAATCAATATTTTAACTTTTGACTGTTATCATTCCTACCTATTCTTCCTCTTTTCATTTTGTTTCAGTTTCCCAAACTGTTCATTCATTTTTCAATTTACAAAATAATTTTTTTTTTCTTGGGCCACATAAATGTAACTTTGCAACTTGCCTGAAGCGTATTCTCCTTCCTCTTCCATTTATAATTGCCATATCCAATATCACCCAGTCTCCATTCCTCCATTTTCTCCTCTCTCATATTCACTTCTATAGCTCGCATGGCCTCCCTTTTCATCGCCAAACCAGAGCTCGCGCCTGAAGCCACCTCAACAACTTTGCTCCGCGCCTTCACCCACCACCGCAGCCTAGCCCGAACTTCAGCCCACCCCTCCTACCGCACCGAGTCGAGCATGGCCGAAACTTCCACCACCGGTAGCGAACCACTCTCCCATGCCTCATCTCTAGAGTCCGCCATCGCCACCTCCTCCTTTTCCCTCTGGCCGTCCACCTTCTCCCGCCACCCAATCCGACGCCGAGACCAACAACCCACCACCTCAACTTCTTTTCCCTCCAGCCCGAGAACCATGGCCGAATCTCAGGTCGGCACAATCATATTAGTATATATTGTTTTTATTTTCGTTTTGTTTTTTTATTTGTTGTTTTGCTTTTGTGAAGCTACACCCTTGTTTTACTTTATATTTATAACTATAAAAGCATATACGAAATGTTCTTATATATTTTGAAGCAACAGCCTTCCTTATTTGTGTAATCACCTATCATGCTTTCAACAGTTTAGCTTTAGTTAGTATATAAATTATATTAAGTGAGTTATATTTGTAAGTTTGGGTTGGTTTTAAATTTATATATGTTATGGGATATATAATAGAAAAAGTATAATATATATGTACAGCTATATATATGTTATACTTATATGTCATGCATTTTATAAAAGTGCGTACAACCTGTTTGATTATATGTAAATATAATATATGAAGGTTCTAGATCTGTTTATGTATATTATATATGAATGTATAAGGAAATATTTTTATATATAGTTTCAACAGTTTCTTTTATTTTTATTGACTAACTATTTGCTATATATATATAAACTATAAAAGCTATATAAGTTGTATATATATGTTATATCATTTTATATAAGGCACTACTATCTATATATGTGCATTAGTATAGGTCTTCTTATATATGTGAGTCTGCACGAGTTCAGTTTGGTATATATATATAGTATATAGGTTGTTATAATGTATAGTATATTTGATTTTAAAAGAAGTATGTTATGGGTATGGTTTTAAATATATATATATATATGGTTATGGACTGCATAGTTGTTAATATATATATATATATATATATATATAAGTTTCATGTTAATTTAGTATATTTAGTTTTATATTTATATAAATGTTTATATTGCAGTTTTACAGTAGATGTCTATATATACTAGCTTACATGCTTACAGTATAGGTAGTATAATATACCTAGTTTTTAGTTGCTGGAGCAACTAAGTATTTTATATAGTGTAAAGTTGTTTTCTCTTATAATTGGCTATATATATATAACAGTTTTGATACATTTGTTAGTTGATTTTTAATACCTATATATATTATAGAAATACTGATTTTAAAGTAATATATTTGTATGTGTTTTCAACTTTATATTGATTTGAGAAAATGTATAACCATATAATTTACATTTTGTTTTAATTTATATCAAACTAATTCTAATTGTATCATCAATCTCGTGCCCATCTTGACTTATCTTTTCAATATCGAATTTGTCGCAGAAATCCTAGCTTGTCGATGTTCCGTGAGCGTATCTGTGTCTATTCGCTTCCATTCTCGTTCATCTCTCTAGCCTCGAAAGGTGAGCAATCACTCATGATTAACGTTCTTATATTTATTAAATTTGATTTCAATTGAAATGACAATTGAAATATGCTGCTGTTAGTTATTTACATTACTATATATATGCTATTATCTGTTCACCTGTAACATCTGACACTAGTATCTGTTATTTATATTGTTGATATATGCCTGTTATTTATTATCATACATGTTATCACTCTGCAAGTCCCCTATTAGTATAAAATTCACTATGGGTTGAAATGATACATACCCGAACGATCTGTAGAAAAGGAGAAAATCGTTATGGGATGAAATGATAAACCCAAGCGATTTTCATTGAATTGAATTTGGGATTGCGGGTTGAAAAGATATATACCCGTAGATATTTAAATTACGGACTGAAATGATAGATATCTGTATCACTTGACCATAGGATAGAAAATTATATACAGACAATGTTGGTCTGTATATATATTTTTTGAAATGATTTCCATAATTTATAAAAAAGGATATATATATATATATATGGTTTTACATAAATATTGATTTTTATATTATATATACATGTTATTTTATAAAGGTTTAAATTTTAGATTTTTAAAATTTATGTTATGACTTATAAAGGTTTAAAATTTTAGGTTTTGATTTAAAGTGATTTAATGGATATTTCAAGTTTAAATAAATTGAAGAAAATATTTAGTTTATTTGTAATTTGAGGCTTATTTAAATGATATTGGATTTTATTAGGTGAATATTTCAAAACTAAATAATAATGAAGTTAAATTGAGATATAACGAAATTATCAAATTTAGTTTGGAAATGTTGAATATTTAAAGCTTTGAAATCTATTGAAGTTAAATAGTTTAATTTGTAGTTTATATTTGAAATCGATATAAAATGGTTTATCGAGACTTAATTGAATTGAAATGAAGAACTGAGTTTTGATTTGAATGAGATTTGGAATTTGAGTTAATTTGAATTGATTTGTGAATTTTGAAGAAACTATTTTATTATATAAAGTGTTTTTAATATGTATATAAATAATTTACTTTATAAATGATTTTGATATAAAGCTATTATTAATATACTAATTATTTAGTATAAAACTATTTTATTATATATATACTATTTTATTTTATATACTATTTTAATTTACATAAACTATTTTATTTTATTAATTATTTTATTATATATATACTATTTTCTATATATCAAACCATTTAAGCGGGAAGTGTTACGATTTCAACGTGTTATGATTTCCAAAGTGTTATGATTTCCAAAGTGTATAATTTCTAAGTGTTAAAAATTCGAAGTGTTATAATTTTGGAAAGTGTTATGATTTTGGAAATGGATATATTTGAAGTGAAAAATGATATCGTATTGTTATGGTTTTGAAATGGATATGATATTTTGGTTTTGAAGCATGATATTTTGAAATGACCGTGGTGTTATAATAACGTTTGGTTGTTAAAGAGACCGGGATCGGATATTGTCATACTCTCTGCCAATACCGAAAATCACTTTAACAACCGTGTACGTGGTGGAGATTCCAGAAATGAAGTAGGATGGTTTGGTGAACGATTTCTTTATAAGGTATGACATGACCCTGACTCCCGTGAGTCAGCTTAGATGTGACTAAAACCAGGAGCCATGCCGGGCCAAGTGAGGTCATTCCCCGATCGGGCACATTTCTTCGATACTGTATTTTGATTTTGTGATTGTTTGGTGGCCACCCCTCGATTTTGATATGGGAGTGTGTCCGAGGTGGGCGGTAATAGCTGCTATGCGTTACCTCCAGTCCGGATCCATAAATGGTATATCTACCATGGCATTTCCTCATGTGCCGTGTTCACATGCCCTAGAGTACCTTTTACGAGTTTGTTTTGTACCGTACCTATGTGATATCCTCTGGGTAAACCTCCAGTTTACGGAGGAGCGTACGACATTATATAGACTACGGGAATATATAAAATGCATTAAAAGGGATATGGAAACGCCTTAATGCTATTTTAATACCTTTACTATAGACATATTATAATAGCGTATATTACTACATAGTAGATAGTTCCACGGATCCTTAGATGATGGTTATTCCAAACATCCTTTGAGATACTTATATTTCAGTTGATATTTCACTTGAGTTGAATTAATTGATATAAGAATGTTAATGCTGACTCGAGTGCTTTTTGTTTTGCTTTACTCTCGGATCTGACTGAGTGTCACAGCATTTGAGACTCACCTTTGGAGATTGGAGCTTTGTTTGAAGATCTATCTATCCAGCTTTTAGTTATCCAATGGTTTTGTTTAGACTTGTCATCTGTTGTATTCGAGACTACATTGTATCTTATATATTCTGTTGTATTTTATTTCAAACTCTATGTTTATATAGTAGCTTCAAGAACTACTATTTATCTATTCCGCTGCTTATTGTTATATTACTTTGTGTCTGTGATTATTTTATTTACTGTATATGCTGAGCTTTGCCAAATATAAATTAACAATCTGATATTTTGAGCAATTCAAGTCTGACATATGTGGATGTAAATGGCATGAAATAGCGTGTCGTTACAGTTGGTATCAGAGCTCTGGTTTAGGCAAAACTTAGCATATATAGTAAATTTATTTACAGAATCACTTTCGTTCGAGCTTGAATCTCTTCCTATTTGATGCGAATCTTCTTCGAATTTTTAGAACATTCTTTGTTCTGAAATCCATTCATGTCTCTCCCTATTCGTGTTTTCTTTATTCTGGAGCATCCCATAGCTCCACTGTATGATTTGTAAAGGGGTGAAACTCCTTTACAACGAGCATTGATTCACCGGAGATTTTGTATCCTCAGTTTAGATGTTGCGATCTCTTGCTATGCTTGAATTCTATCTCTTGTGATCAGATGTCGATTGCCTTAGAATTCTTCACCAATCTTATTTTTGAAGTCACGGTTGACCCGTTAAGGTTGCCCGTGATTTATATAAGTCTATCCATCTTTTCTCTTTTGTTATTTAATCATCTTATCCTCGTTTCAAGTCTATCTTCTTAGTTAGAATTTTATTTAATTAGGGTTCCCTTGAATTTGAATCTCTATCCTTGTTTTGGAATCTATTTTGGAATCATCGAGTGAGGAAGTGTATTTATAATTAATATTAAAAATGTTTTATAGTGTGTTGCTTGAGTTGTTAAGTTTGAATTTTGGGTTTCGATTGATTCGTCCGATCAACGTTATCGATAGGAATTCCAAAACACTTGAACAAAGCAAACTGACACAATATTGTCTTTAATTTTGGTAATGAAATAAATTTTGTATGATTATATTATATATAAAAGTATAATTTTCTGAAATTAGATAGTAAACTGAATTGGTTGTTAGAAATGATAATATTGGATTTTCATTTTTATAAAATTTGATTTGAAAATGAAATGCATTTAAATTAAGAATTTGAGAATCCAATTTCCGGTATTTTCAAAAATTTTGGTTTTAAAGTTTGGAACATATTATTTAAAGGTATTTTCGAATAGAAATTGTTTCAAAAGAATAATTTTAAAAGTTTAAAACCTATACTCTCCTCCATTGTCGTTGAAAAATAATTCGGTGATGACTGTAGCATCATCGATATTCATTTTCGAGTTTCAGAGTGGAGTGATCACTTAGTAGCTTTGCTACACTTTTGTTTTGGAAAATGGATCTGATTTGAAAATTCTTGAATATGATTTGATTTATATGATATATATGTATATAATTATTTCAAAATAGTTTGAAGGGAAACCAGAAATTTGAATATTAAGTTTTATATTAAGAAATGGTTTCAATTATTCAAAATAAAGTGAAATGTTTGAATAATTGGAATATCTGAAATGATAAATGGAATTAAACCAACTTGAAATAATGAATTTGAACAAACTTATTTGTATAACACTAAATTTCATTCTAATATATATGACTTGCCTAAAGTATTCAAAAGGTTAAAATGTTAGGGTGTATATATAATTTAAGGTTATATAAGAGATACTTAAGTGATAAATTGTTCAAACTAAAATCTGCCTTAATATAAATGTTGTAGATAGAAGGAAAATTTGTATAGTAGTTAATTGCACTCATAAACATTAATATAACTTACCTAGAAAAGTTTAAATGTAATTAAAATGCAATTGGATATCATACACTATGATATAAGAAATATGATATCAAAAATGATATTTGGTTAAGGGAATTTACAGATAATAAAATTTGATAATAAATTGGATAATAAAAAAGAAATTTATTTGTTGAATAATATAAGGTTATAAGGAATGTTTAAACACGTAATATATGTTGCAAAATATATATTAAGTGATATACATTCAATAAATAAAGGAGAATGATAGTTAAGAAAATTAATATGGACCTAAGAATAGTGAACTTGAATTTTAGTGGAAACAACTTAGCTGAAGATAAATGGATAATATAAATGAGTTAATTTAAAAATAAATTTGCTTGAAAGAAATGTTGATAAAATGAAAGAAAAACAATTTTTTATTTTTATTGAGTGACTATTTATTAATTGAATAAAATGGATTAAACCAAATCATTGAATATTAATTTATCAAAAATTGAAATCTATATGGTTTTGAATTTTTAAAGTTGAATGCTGAGGTGAAATTAACTATGGTTGATCTAATAAATTTAATAATTGTGTAAAATAAAATAAATTGGTTGTGAAAACTTTTCGGTAATAAATGTTAATAAATAGGAAATAAATCAATTGGATAAAAATATAGGGATATGAAATCAATCAAATGTGAACACCATAAATTTAATTTATTAAATAAAATAAATTGGAATCAATTAATTAAATATAAACCAATTTTAAAATAAATTGAGTTTATGTGGTTTAAATTAATTGTGTATTATTGTATTTCAATCAATTTTTCTTTATGGTTGCTTCTATTCTCCTACCTCCTTCCTTTTCGGGGACGAAAAGTTTTGAGTAGAGGAGAGTGTAACGACCCGTAAAATTTTAAAGGTTTTAATAACGTAATTTAATTGAATGGTTGAGAAATTTTAAATAATTGAATTTGGAAATAAAGATTTGATATTTGAAATATGTCTAATTAAACATAACAAATGGTAAATTTTCATTTAAAAATATGGAAGTTATTTTCTTGTGTGATTCTATTTTTATTTAAATCAGTTAATAATTGATGATAATAAAATGTTTTCCAAACCTGAATATTTTTCCGTAATAAATTTTTAAATCATCATCTGAGTGAGACGTCATATTTCGTTTCTTCAAATTTTGATTGCTATTGCTTCGTTTATCTTATTTTCGGCAAATTAGCAGCATTTTCGATACCGATATTGACTTTTGATAGGATGGTCCTATCACTGATATCTGTATATCGTTTTGATCGTCTCGTTGTGCTGATCTCAGCGGCATATTCACTTTTGTGTTTCGGAGTCTGGTACACCACGAAATCAGTAAACCGATTTTCGTATCGGTTCAGCATTCAACCTTTTGGCTTCCCTTTCCTTCGTATTCCAACGTCTATTAACCAATAGCCTCTGCAATCAATATTTTAACTTTTGATTGTTATCATTCCTACCTATTCTTCCTCTTTTCATTTTGTTTCAGTTTCCCAAACTGTTCATTCATTTTTCAATTTACAAAATAAATTTTTTTTTCTTGGGCCACATAAATGTAACTTTGCAACTTGCCTGAAGCGTATTCTCCTTCCTCTTCCATTTATAATTGACATCTCCACTATCACCCAGTCTCCCTTCCTCCATTTTCTCCTCTCTCATATTCACTTCTGTAGCTCGCATGGCCTCCCTTTTCATTGCCAAACCAGAGCTCGCGCCCGAAGCCACCTCAACAACTTTGCTCCGCGCCTTCACCCACCACCGCAGCCTAGCCCGAACTTCGGCCCACCCCTCCTACCGCACCGAGTCCAGCATGGCCGAAACTTCCACCACCGGTGGCGAACCACTCTCCCATGCCTCATCTCCAGAGTCCGCCATCGCCACCTCCTCCTTTTCCCTCTGGCCATCCACCTTCTCCCGCCACCCAATCTGACGCCGAGACCAGCAACCCACCACCTTAACTTCTTTTCCCTCCAGCTCGAGAACTATAGCCCAATCTCAGGTCGGCATAATCATATTAGTATATATTCTTTTTATTTTCGTTTTGTTTTTTTATTTGTTGTTTTTCTTTTGTGAAGCTACACCCTTGTTTTACTTTATATTTATAACTATAAAAGCATATACGAAATGTTCTTATATATTTTGAAGCAACAGCCTTCCTAATTTGTGTAATCACCTGTCATGCTTTCAACAGTTTAGCTTTAGTTAGTATATAAATTATATTAAGTGAGTTATATTTGTAAGTTTGGGTTGGTTTTAAATTTATATATGTTATGGGATATATAATAGAAAAAGCATAATATATATGTACAGCTATATATATGTTATACATATATGTCATACATTTTATAAAGTGGAAATTAGCCACAAGGGCCTCTTTAGCAAGTGGAATTAGTTTCTAGGACACACAACCAAAATAATTACTTTCAAGGACAAAACGCAAAATAATTAGTTTCTAGAGCCTAAAAACCTATGAAATTATGTCCTTGAAAGTAATTGGACTGCTGACTTTGTCCTTGAAAGTAATTATTCTGCTGAATTTGGCCTTGAAAGTAATTTTTTTGAATGGGTGTCCTTGAAACTAATTGGACTACAAAGTTTGTCCTTATGGTGAAATGTCCCTTTTATAAAAGTGCGTACAACCTATTTGATTATATGTATATATAATATATGAAGGTTCTAGATTTGTTTATGTATATTATATATGAATGTATAATGAAGTATTTTTATATATAGTTTCAACAGTTTCTTTTATTTTTATTGACTAACTATTTGCTATATATATATAAACTGTAAAAGCTATATAAGTTGTATATATATGTTATATCATTTTATATAAGGCACTACTATCTATATATGTGCATTAGTATAGGTCTTCTTATATATGTGAGTCTGCACGAGTTCAGTTTGGTATATATATAGTATATAGGTTGTTATAATGTATAGTATATTTGATTTTAAAAGAAGTATGTTATGGGTATGGTTTTGAATATATATATATATGGTTATGGTCTGCATAGTTGTTAATATATATTTATATATATAAGTTTCATGTTAATTTAGTATATTTAGTTTTAATGTATATAAATGTTTATATTGCAGTTTTACAGTAGATGTCTATATATACTAGCTTACATGCTTACAGTATAGATAGTATAATATACCTAGTTTTTAGTTGCTGGAGCAACTAAGTATTTTATATAGTGTAAAGTTGTTTTCTCTTATAATTGGCTATATATATATAACAGTTTTGATACATTTGTCAGTTGATTTTTAATACCAATATATATGATAGAAATACTGATTTTAAAGTAATATATTTGTATGTGTTTTCAACTTTATATTGATTTGAGAAAATGTATAATGATATAATTTACATTTAGTTTTAATTTATATCAAACTAATTCTAATTGTATCATCAATCTCGTGCCCATCTTGACTTATCTTTTCAATATCGAATTTGTCACAGAATTCCTAGCTTGTCGATGTTCCATGAGCGTATTTGTGTCTATTCGCTTCCATTCTCGTTCATCTCTCTAGCCTCGAAAGGTGAGCAATCACTCATGATTAACGTTCTTATATTTATTAAATTTGATTTCAATTGAAATGACAATTGAAATATGCTGATGTTAGTTATTTACATTGCTATATATATGCTATTATCTGTTCACCTGTGACATCCGACACCAGTATCTGTTATTTATATTGTTGATATATGCTTGTTATTTATTATCATACCTGTTATCACTCTACAAGTCCCCTATTAGTATAAAATTCACTATGGGTTGAAATGATACATACCCGAACGATCTGTAGAATAGGAGAAAATCGTTATGGGTTGAAATGATAAACCCAAGCGATTTTCATTGAATTGAATTTGGGATTGCGGGTTGAAAAGATATATACCCGTAGATATTTAAATTACGAACTGAAATGATAGATATCCGTATCACTTGACCATAGGATAGAAAGTTATATACATACACCGTTGGTCTGTATATATATTTTTTGAAATGATTTCCATAATTTATAAAAAAGGATATGTATATATATATATGGTTTTACATAAATATTGATTTTTATATTATATATACATGTTATTTTATAAAGGTTTAAATTTTAGATTTTTAAAATTTATGTTATGACTTATAAAGGTTTAAAATTTTAGGTTTTGATTTAAAGTGATTTAATGGATATTTCAAGTTTAAATAAATTGAAGAAAATATTTAGTTTATTTGTAATTTGAGGCTTATTTAAATGATATTGGATTTTATTAGGTGAATATTTCAAAACTAAATAATAATGAAGTTAAATTGAGATATAACGAAATTATCAAATTTAGTTTGGAAATGTTGAATATTTAAAGCTTTGAAATCTATTGAAGTTAAATGGTTTAATTTGTAGTTTATATTTGAAATCGATATAAAATGGTTTATCAAGACTTAATTGAATTGAAATGAAGAACTGAGTTTTGATTTAAATGAGATTTGGAATTTGAGTTAATTCGAATTAATTTGTGAATTTTAAAGAAACTATTTTATTATATAAAGTATTTTTAATATGTATATAAATAATTTACTTTATAAATGATTTTGATATAAAGATATTATTAATATACTAATTATTTAGTATAAAACTATTTTATTATATATATACTATTTTATTTTATTTACTATTTTAATTTACATAAACTATTTTATTTTATTAACTATTTTATTATATATATACTATTTTCTATATATCAAACCATTTAAGCGGGAAGTGTTACGATTTCAACATGTTATGATTTCCAAAGTGTTATGATTTCCAAAGTGTATAATTTCAAAGTGTTAAAAATTCGAAGTGTTATAATTTTGGAAAGTGTTATGATTTTGGAAATGGATATATTTGAAGTGAAAAATGATATCGTATCGTTATGGTTTTGAAATGGATATGATATTTTGGTTTTGAAGTATGATATTTTGAAATGACCGTGGTTTTATAATAAGGTTTGGTTGTTAAAGAGACCGGGATCGGATATTGTCATACTCTCTGCCAATACCGAAAACCACTTTAACAACCGTGTACATGGTGGAGATTCCAAAAATGAAGTAGGATGGTTTGGTGAACGATTTCTTTATAAGGTATGACGTGACCCTGACTCCCGTGAGTCAGCTTAGATGTGACTAAAACCAGGAGCCATGCCGGGCCAAGTGAGGTCATTCCCCGATCGGGCACATTTCTTCAATACTGTATTTTGATTTTGTGATTGTTTGGTGTCCACCCCTCGATTTTGATATGGGAGTGTGTCCGAGGTGGGCGGTAGTAGCTGCTATGCGTTACCACCAGTCTGGATCCACAAACGGTATATCTACCATGGCATTTCCTCGTGTGCCGTGTTCACATGCCCTAGAGTGCCTTTTACGAGTTTGTTTTGTACCGTACCTATGTGATATCCTCTGTGTAAACCTCCAGTTTACGGAGGAGCGTACGGCATTGTATAGACTACGGGAATATATAAAATGCATTAAGGGGGGATATGGTAACGCCTTAACGCTATTTTAATACCTTTACTATAGACATATTATAATAGTGTATATTACTACATAGTAGATAGTTCCACGGATCCTTAGAGGATGGTTATCCCAAACATCCTTTGAGTTACTTATATTTCAGTTGATATTTCACTTGAGTTGAATTTATTGATATAAAAATGTTATTGTTGACTCGAGTGTTTTTTGTTTTGCTTTACTCTCGGGTCAGACTGAGTCATAACATTTGACACTCACCTTTGGAGATTGGAGCTTTGTTTGAAGATCTATCTATCCAGCTTTTAGTTATCCAATGGTTTTATTTAGACTTGTCATCTGTTGTATTCGAGACTACATTGTATCTGATATATTCTGTTATATTTTATTTCAAACTCTATGTTTATATTGTAGCTTCAAGAACTACTATTTATCTATTCTGCTGCTAATTGTTATATTACTCTGTGTCTATGATTATTTTATTTACTCTATATGCTGAGCTTTGCCAAATATAAATTAACAATCTGATATTTTGAGCAAATCAAGTCTGACATGTGTGGATGTGAATGGCATGAAATAGTGGGTCGTTACAGTTGGTATCAGAGCTCTGGTTTAGGCAAAACTTAGCATATATAGTAAATATAATTACAGAATCACTTTCGTTCGAGCTTGAATCTCTTCCTCTTTGATTTGAATCTCCTTCGAATTTTTAGAACATTCCTTGTTCTGAAATCCATTCACGTCTCTCCCTATTCGTGTTTTCTTTATTCTGGAGCATCCCATAGCTCCACTGTATGATTTGTAAAGGGGTTAAACTCCTTTTCAACGAGCATTGATTCACCGGAGATTTTGTATCCTTGGTTTAGATGCTGCGATCTCTTGCTATGCCTGAATTCTATCTCTTGTGATCTGATGTCGATTGCCTTAGAATTCTTCACCAATCTTATTTTTGATGTCACGGTTGACCCGCTAAGGTTGCCCGTGATTTATATAAGTCTATCCATCTTTTCTCTTTTGTTATTTAATCATCTTATCCTCGTTTCAAGTCTACCTTCTTAGTTAGAATTTTATTTGATTAGGGTTCCCTTGAATTTGAATCTCTATCCTTGTTTTAGAATCCATTTTGGAATCATCGAGTGAGGAAGTGTATTTATGATTAATATTAAAAATGTTTTATAGTGTGTTGTTTGAGTTGTTAAGTTTGAATTTTGGGTTTCGATCTATTCATCTGATCAACGTTATCGATAGGAATTCCAAAACACTTGAACAAAGCAAACTGACACAATATTGTCTATAATTTTGGTAAATGAAATAATATGATTATATTATATATAAAAGTATAATTTTCTAAAATTAAATAGTAAACTGAATTGGTTATTAGAAATGATAATATTGGATTTTCATTTTTATAAAATTTGATTTGAAAATGAAATGCATTTAAATTAAGAATTTGAGAATGCAATTTCCGGTATTTTCGAAAATTTTGGTTTTAAAGTTTGGAATATATTATTTAAAGGTATTTTCGAATAGAAATTGTTTCAAAAGAATAATTTTAAAAGTTTAAAACCTATACTCTCCTCTATTGTCGCTGAAAAATAATTTCGGTGATGACTGTAGCATCATCGATATTCATTTTCGAGTTTCAGAGTGGAGAGATCACTTAGTAGCTTTGCTACACTTTTGTTTTGGAAAATGGATCTGATTTGAAAATTCTTGAATATGATTTGATTTATATAATATATATGTATATAATTATTTCAAAATAGTTTGAAGGGAAACCGGAAATTTGAATATTAAGTTTTATATTAAGAAATGGTTTCAATTATTCAAAATAAAGTGAAATGTTTGAATAATTGGAATATCTGAAATGATAAATGGAATTAAACCAACTTGAAATAATGAATTTGAACAAACTTATTTGTATAACACTAAATTTCATTCTAATATATATGACTTGCCTAAAGTATTCAAAAGGTTAAAATGTTAGGGTGTATATATAATTTAAGGTTATATAAGAGAAACTTAAGTGTTAAATTGTTCAAACTAAAATCTGGCTTAATATAAATGTTGTAGATAGAAGGAAAATTTGTATAGTAGTTAATTGCACTCATAAACATTAATATAACTTATCTAGAAAAGTTTAAATGTAATTAGAATGCAATTGGATATCATACACTATGATATAAGAAATAGGATATCAAAAATGATATTTGGTTAAGGGAATTTACAGATAATAAAATTTGATAATAAATTGGTTAATAAAAAAGAAATTTATTTGTTGAATAATATAAGGTTATAAGGAATGTTTAAACACGTAATATATGTTGCAAAATATATATTAAGTGATATACATTCAATAAATAAAGGAGAATGATAGTTAAGCAAATTAATATGGACCTAAGAATAGTGAACTTGAATTTTAGTGGAAACAACTTAGCTGAAGATAAATGGATAATATAAATGAGTTAATTTAAAAATAAATTTGCTTGAAAGAAATGTTGATAAAATGAAAGAAAAACAATTTTTTATTTTTTATTTTTATTGAGTGACTATTTATTAATTGAATAAAATGGAATAAACCAAATCATTGAATATTAATTTATCAAAAATTGAAATCTATATGGTTTTGAATTTTTAAAGTTGAATGCTGAGGTGGAATTAACTATGGTTGATCTAATAAATTTAACAATTGAGTAAAATAAAACAAATTGGTTGTGAAAACTTTTTGGTAATAAATGTTAATAAATAGGAAACAAATCAATTGGATAAAAATATAGGGAAATGAAATCAATCAAATGTGAACACCATAAATTTAATTTATTAAATAAAATAAATTGGAATCAATTAATCAAATATAAACCAGTTTTAAATTAAATGGAGTTTATGTGGTTTAAATTAATTGTGTATTGTTGTATTTCAATCAATTTTTCTTTATGGTTGCTTCTATTCTCCTACCTCCTTCATTTTCAGGGACGAAAAGTTTTGAGTAGAGGAGAGTGTAACGACCCGTAAAATTTTAAAGGTTTTAATAACGTAATTTAATTGAATGGTTGAGAAATTTTAAATAATTGAATTTGGAAATAAAGATTTGATATTTGAAATATGTCTAATTAAACATAACAAATGGTAAATTTTCATCTGAAAATATGAAAGTTTATTTTCTTATGTGATTCTATTTTTATTTAAATCAGTTAATAATTGATGATAATAAAATGTTTTCCAAACCTGAATATTTTTCCGTAATAAATTTTTAAATCATCATCTGAGTGAGACGTCATATTTCATTTCTTCAAATTTTGACTACTATTGCTCCGTTTATCTTATATTCGGCAAATTAGCTGCATTTTCGATACCGATATCGACTTTTGATAGGATGGTCCTATCACTGATATCTGTATATCATTTTGATCGTCTCGTTGTGCTGATCTCAGCGGCATGTTCATTTCTGTGTTTTGGAGTCTGGTACACCACGAAATCAGTAAACCGATTTTCGTATCGGTTGAGCATTCAACCTTTTGGCTTCCCTTTCCTTCGTATTCCAACGTCTATTATCCAATAGCCTCTGTAATCAATATTTAAACTTTTGACTGTTATCATTCCTACCTATTCTTCCTCTTTTCATTTTGTTTCAGTTTCCCAAACTATTCAATTTTCAATTTACAAAATAAAATATATATTTTTTTCTTCGGCCACGTAAATGTAACTTTGCAACTTGCCTGAAGCCTATTCTCCTTCCTCTTCCATTTATAATTGCCATCTCCACTGTCACTCAGTCTCCCTTCCTCCATTTTCTCCTCTCTTTCTGTAGCTCGCATGGCCTCCCTTTTCATCGCCAAACCAGAGCTCACGCCCGAAGCCACCTCAACAACTTTACTACATGCCTTCACCCACCACCACAGCCTAGCCCGTACTTCGGCCCACCACTTCTGCCGCACCGAGTCCAGCATGGCCGAAACTTCCACCACCGGTAGCGAACCACTCTCCCCTACCTCATCTCTAGACTCCGCCATCGCCATCTCCTCCTTTTCCCTCTGACCGTCCACCTTCTCCCGCCACCCAATCCGACGCCAAGACCCTGCAACCCACCACCTCAACTTCTTTTCCCTCCAGCTCGAGAACCATGGCCGAATATTAGGTCAGCACAATCATATTAGTATATATTCTTTTTATTTTCGTTTTGTTTTTTTTTGTTTTGCTTTTGTGAAGCTACACCCTTGTTTTACTTTATATTTATAACTATAAAAGCATATATGAAATGTTCATATATATTTTGAAGCAACAACCTTCCTTATTTGTGTAATCACCTGTCATGTTTTCAATAGTTTAGCTTTAGTTAGTATATAAATTATATTAAGTGAGTTATATTTGTAAGTTTGGGTTGGTTTTAAATTTATATATGTTATGGGATATATCATAGAAAAAGTATAATATATATGTACAACTATATATATGTTATACTTTATATGTCATACATTTTATAAAAGTGCGTACAACCTGTTTGATTATATGTATATATAATATATGAAGGTTCTAGATTTGTTTATGTATATTATATATGAATGTATAAGGAAGTATTTTTATATATAGTTTCAACTGTTTCTTTTATTTTCATTGACTAACTATTTGCTATATAAGTTGTATATATATATATGTTATATCATTTTATATAAGTCCACTACTGTCTATATATATGCATTAGTATAGGTCTTCTTATATATGTGAGTCTGCATGAGTTCTGTTTGGTATATATATAGTATATAGGTTGTATAATGTACAGTATATTTGATTTTAAAAGAAGTATGTTATGGGTATGGTTTTAAATATATATATATATATATATGGTTATGGTCTGCATAGTTGTTAATATATATATATATAAGTTTCATGTTATTTTAGTATATTTAGTTTTAATGTATATAAATGTTTATATTGTAGTTTTACAGTAGATGTCTATAAATACTAGCTTACATGCTTACAGTATAGGTAGTATAATATACCTTGTTTTTAGTTGCTGGAGCAGCTAAGTATTTTATATAGTGTAAAGTTGTTTTCTCTTATAATTGGCTATATATATATAACAGTTTTGGTACATTTGTCAGTTGATTTTTAATACCTATATATATTATAGAAATACTGATTTTAAAGTAATATATTTGTATGTGTCTTAAACTTTATATTGATTTGAGAAAATGTGTAACGATATAATTTACATTTCGTTTTTATTTATACCAAACTGATTCTAATTGTTTCATCAATCTCGTGCCCATCTTGACTTATCTTTTCAATATCGAATTTGTCGTAGAATTCCTAGCTTGTCGATGTTCCATGAGCGTATCTATGTCTATTCGCTTCCATTCTCGTTCATCTCTCTAGCCTCGAAAGGTGAGCAATCACTCATGATTAACGTTCTTATATTTATTAAATTTGATTTCAATTGAAACGACAATTGAAATATGTTGCTGTTAGTTATTTACATTACTATATATATGCTATTATCTGTTCACTTGTGACTTCTTACACCAGTATATGTTATTTATATTGTTGATATATGCTTGTTATTTATTATCATACCTATTATCACTCTGCAAGTCCCCTATTAGTATAAAATTCACTATGGGTTGAAATGATACATACCCGAACGATCTGTAGAATAAGAGAAAATCGTTATGGGTTGAAATGATAAACCCAAGTGATTTTCATTGAATAGAATTTGGGATTGCGGGTTGAAAAGATATATACCCATAGATATTTAAATTACGGACTGAAATGATAGATATCCGTATCACTTGACCATAGGATAGAAAGTTATATACAGACACCGTTGGTCTGTATATATATTTTTTGAAATGATTTCCATAATTTATAAAAAAGGATATATATATATATATGGTTTTACATAAATATTGATTTTTATATTATATATACATGTTATTTTATAAAGGTTTAAATTTTAGATTTTTAAAATTTATGTTGTGACTTATAAAGGTTTAAAATTTTAGGTTTTGATTTAAAGTGATTTAATGGATATTTCAAGTTTAAATAAATTGAAGAAAATATTTAGTTTATTTGTAATTTGAGGCTTATTTAAATGATATTGGATTTTATTAGGTGAATATTTCAAAACTAAATAATAATGAAGTTAAATTGAGATATAACGAAATTATCAAATTTAGTTTGGAAATGTTGAATATTTAAAGCTTTGAAATATATTGAAGTTAAATGGTTTAATTTGTAGTTTATATTTGAAATCGATATAAAATGGTTTATCAAGACTTAATTGAATTGAAATGAAGAACTGAGTTTTGATTTAAATGAGATTTGGAATTTGAGTTAATTCGAATTGATTTGTGAATTTTGA
Source organism: Allium fistulosum (assembly GCA_030737815.1). Taxonomy (NCBI): domain Eukaryota; kingdom Viridiplantae; phylum Streptophyta; class Magnoliopsida; order Asparagales; family Amaryllidaceae; genus Allium; species Allium fistulosum. The sequence continues at coordinate 1,422,094,955 of CM060901.1, forward strand.
AGAAACTATTTTATTATATAAAGTATTTTTAATATGTATATAAATAATTTACTTTATAAATGGTTCTGATATAAAGCTATTATTAATATACTAATTATTTAATATAAAACTATTTTATTATATATATATACTATTTTATTTTATTTACTATTTTAATTTATATAAACTATTTTATTTTATTAACTATTTTATTATATATATACTATTTTCTATATATCAAACCATTTAAGCGGGAAGTGTTACGATTTCAACCTCTTATGATTTCCAAAGTGTTATGATTTCCAAAGTGTATAATTTCTAAGTGTCAAAAATTTGAAGTGTTATAATTTTGGAAAGTGTTATGATTTTGGAAATGGATATATTAGAAGTGAAAAATGATATCGTATCATTATGGTTTTGAAAAGGATATGATATTTTGGTTTTGAAGTATGATATTTTGAAATGACCGCGGTGTTATAATAACTTTTGGTTGTTAAATAGACCGGGATCGGATATTTTCATACTCTCTGCCAATACCGAAAACCACTTTAACAACTGTGTACGTGGTGGAGATTCCAGAAATGAAGTAGGATGGTTTGGTGAACGATTTCTGTATAAGGTATGACGTGACCCTGACTCTCGTGAGTCAGCTTAGATGTGACTAAAACCAGGAGCCATGCCGGGCCAAGTGAGGTCATTCCCCCGATCGGGCACATTTCTTCGATAATATATTTTGATTTTGTGATTGTTTGGTGGCCACCCCTCGATTTTTGATATGGGAGTGTGTCCGAGGTGGGCGGTAGTAGTTGCTATGCGTTACCACCAGTCCGGATCGGGAAACGGTATATCTACCTTGGCATTTCCACGTGTGTTGTATTCACATGCCCTTGAGCGCCTTTTACGAGTTTGTTTTGTACCGTACCTATGTGATGTCCTCTGGGTAAACCTCTAGTTTACGGAGGAGCGTACTGCATTGTATAGACTACGGGAATATATAAAATGTGTTAAGGGGGATATGAGTAACGCCTTAACGCTATTTTAATACCTTTACTTTACTATAGACATATTATAATAGCGTACATTACTATATAGTAGATAGTTCCACGAATCCTTAGAGGATGGTTATCCCAAACATTGTTTAAGTTACTTATATTTCAGTTGATATTTCACTTGAGTTGAATTTATTGATATAAGAATGTTAATCTTGACTCGAGTGTTTTGTGTTTTGCTTTACGCTCGGGTCAGACTGAGTGTCACAGCATTTGAGACTCTCCTTTGGAAATTGGAGCTTTGTTTGAGGATCTATCTATCTAGCTTTCAGTTATCCAGTGGTTTTGTTCAGACTTGTCATCTGTTGTATTCGAGACTACATTGTATCTGATATATTCTGTTGTATTTTATTTCAAACTCCGTTGTTTATATAGTAGCTTCATGAACTACTATTTATCTATTCCGCTGCTTATTGTTATATTACTCCGTGTCTGTGATTATTTATTTACTGTATATGCTGAGCTTTGCCAAATATAACTTAATAATCTGATATTTTGAGCAATTCAAGTCTGACATGCGTGGATGCGAATGGCACGAAATAGCAGGTCGTTACAAACAACATAACGCCTCCAGAAACTTCAACACCAATAAAGAAAGAAAAATGGTAGACAAATACAGCCTGCGATCCATAAATCAATAAAAGATAAGCTTCAAGGAGGCTTCCACTCCTTCGTAGCTTTGTAGCTCAGCCCTTGAGTCGTTGGAACAGGGCAAAAATTGCTTTGATGGGTTGTTTTTGTCTTCGTGTCCAAAAAGCTAGTCACTTTGCTATCAGAAATATCATCGAGCTTTGGATCTGAGGAGATTTTAGCGGAAGCAGCCAAGTTTGAGGATTTCATGAGTAAATCGAAATGGGTTGCTTTTGTTTCAGCTTCAAGAAGACACGTAGCATTGTTAGCCATAGGAACCTCAAGCTTTGTAGCAGTTGGATCCACATCAGATGGATCTGGTATTTGATGAAGTGTAGTGCTAGATTCTCCTTTAACCCAGTCAGATAAGTGATAGATCTGGTTATTTAGCTTGCTTAAGTAAAAGGAATCTCCTAATCTTTGATCATTGATGGCCAGAAGGAACTTGTTGTCTTGGTACATACATCTGCAACACCTCCTATTTGAATCAGGTAAAAGTTTACTAAAATGAGCGTATGGTTTAGTTAGATAGATGGAATTATAATTAACAATAGCCTTGTTATTTCCCTTGCAGGCATTGGGTTGTGATTCAAAAGGAGCATCTCCGGTAATTTTGTTTGTGCTTTTCTTTTGAAACAAATCAGATAAGTGATTGTTGTTACTCTTAAACTTAGCTCTTAAGCCAGCAGCACTTGAATTGATGATTCTATTTGAAAGGTGCCAGTTATCATTCTACAAAGACTCAGGGTTGAACAAGCGGTAATTCCTATTCAAATCAGGCAAGTAATCAATATTGTTAGTAATAGGATTATTTATATCGTTTGATTTGAAATTAATAGAATTATGATTACTTCCCTTATAGGAATGTTTTCTGGTTTGGATACTGGAGTGGTCGCCTTCAACTGGAGCATTGGTACTATGATGATATGGTGGCTTTCTTAAACAGCAATTGCTATTAAGTTGAAGGGAAGTCTCAGTGGGAAATTTTCCCCTTTGCAAGTATTCCTCAACTGATTCTTCGAATTTGTCAGAATCATAGATAATGTGACTTTGGTTGGTGATGTTGTTTGGCTTGCTAGCCTTTTAAAGAATAATGTTATATTCAATTTCAATGTTCTTCCATAGTTAGCTGCTATCTGTTTCTATTTTATTGTGAAGTCTTTTATTTCTCTCTTTCCATAAAAATAAACAACTGTAGTAAGAACTATAGTTTCTTTGTTGAATTCTGTTTTCCTATCTTTGAAATTTTTGTGAATATGATGGATGCTATCTCTAATACTTTGGAGAGCCAAGTGTTGATTAAGGTTGATGTTCCTTTTGGCTATGAACCAAATGTGTCTTGAATACTGGTAGTCAAAGAAGAGATGGTCTGTATTTTCAATTTCTGTTTTGCAAAAAAGGCAGTTGATGTTTTCATTGCTTTTGTCTCATTTAGCACATTTTTCTCTAGTTGGTAATTGATTTAGAATTGCAAAGTATGTGGAGAAAGCCATTTTTGGGAAATTAGCTGAATTCCAAATAGTTTTGAATTAGTCTACTTCCATTCCTCCCCAAAGAAATCCTAGTTGTTTTTGAAAGAGAATTTTCCTTTTGATGATAATTTCCAACTCCAAATGTCTTTATCTTGACTTGAACCAATTTCTATTTTACTAATTGTGGAGTTAAAAATGGAAGCTGCTAGTTGAGATTGTGTGTTCCAGGATGAATTTGAATGATGCGTTTGCATTGGCTTTTCCAAAATAATAGAGATTACTCCATCCTAATAAATTTATTAGAGATTTACCATTGATCCAAGGATCAAACCAAAGATTTGTTTGACTACCATCTTTGAATTTTCATTCTATTAATTTTGCACCTATTTCCCTGCATTTAAGAATAATTTTCCAAGCATAAGAGAAATGGTTTTCTATAGGCATGGACCAAAAATTTTTGTTTTTGACATATTTAGTTTTCATCCATTTGGCCCAAAGAGATTTTCCTTCAATAAATTTCTAGAATAATTTGTAGTTGCACGCTTCATTTATGTCAGCAAAGTTTCTAATTCCTAAACCACCAGATTTCTTTGTCTTTTTGATTGTTTTCCAAGAGATTTTGTGAAATTTCCCATTCCAAATGAAGTTAGCACATAGTTTTTCAATTTTCTCCATAGCTTTAGTTGGAATATTGTGAGATTGCAACCAGTACATGACAACTGCTGTGATGACCGTATGGATGAGTTCAACTCTTCCTAGAATTGATAGCAATTTACCGGACCAATTATCCATTTTACTTTGTATAATATCATGTAGTTTGGAACAATCTCTTTCTTTGATTTGGTTACAACTGAGAGGGATTCCTAGGTATTTGATAGGAAGGTCACTTTGTTGAAACTTTAAGATATTGAGGATCTCTTTCTTGCTTTTACATGCTTTACTGAAATATATCTTGCTCTTTTTTTCATTGATTTGAAGACCAGCATGATATCTGAGGCTGTCAAAAATATTATTAATGATTACAAAAATTTGAGTGTCTGCATTTAGAAAAATTAATAAATTGTTAGCATATAATAGATGAGTAATACAAGGAGTAATTGAATTTACTGCTTTTATATTTTTATTCAACTGCTCCTTTTCCATTTGTAATGAAAGATATTCCATAGCTATAGTAAAAAGGTAAGGAGATAAAGGATCTCCTTGCCTTATTCCTCTATTACTATGGATAAAGCTACAAGGGGAACCATTAATGAGAATGGAATATGTTACATTGTAAATACATTCTTTAATTAGGTTGTAGAATTTTTCATTGAAACCTAGTTGTCTCATCATAAAACTTATAAAATTCCTATTTATTTTATCAAATGCTTTATGTAAATCAATTTTCATGCACATATTATTTTTCCAGATTGATTAAAATTTCTTAATAACTCATGAGCTAGCAATGTATTCTCAACAATAAATCTACCTGGTATGAAAGAACTTTGGTTCTTAGAAATAAGAAATTTTAAAAATATTTTAATTCTATTACTTAAAATAGAGGCAAAGATCTTATATAAGAAATTGCAACAGGCTATTGGCCTGTAATCCCCAAGGCAGTTAGGATTTTTAGTTTTTGGTGCTAAAGTAATGAAAGTATGATTTATGTTTTTCAAAAGCTTGCCAGTGGAGAAAAATTCATTGACAGCCTCAAAAATCATGCTTTTCAATTCATCCCAGTGAGTCTTATAGAATTTGGCCCCAAAACCATTAGGGACAGGACTTTTGCTTCCTTAGCAGAAAAAAAATTTTTTTAAGTGGAAATTGGTACGAAGGGCCTAATTATATGGCCCATTTTTTTTCCAGGACACGGGTTTGAAACTATTATTTTCGAGGACAATTATGTGCAGCGTGCGTCTTCATCTTCTCAAACATCTAAATATCTTCTGAAATCGATCGTGGAAATTAGGCGCGTTCGTCTTCATCTTCTCAAACAACTACGTATATTCTGAAATCTGCCGATCTTGGAAATTAGGCGCGTGCGTCTTCATCTTCTCAAACAAGTACGTATCTTCTGAAATCTACCGATCGTGAAAATTAGGCGCGTGCGTCTTCATCTTCTCAAAGAACTACGTACCTTCTGAAATCTACCGATCTTGCAAATTAGATGGTCGTGAAAATTAGACGTATCTTGTTCAATCAAAGCGGTCGTTTCTTGTGCAATTGAAGCGGTCGTGAGGCGTTAGTTTCTTCTCAAATCAAAATCGACTTTAATTGTGGGAAATCGTGAGGCAATTTTCTTCATTTGGTGAGTCTCTTTTTTATTTGCTGTTTTTCATTCTCAATTCTATTTTTTATGATGTTACTGTATGTTTCTTTTCACAGGAGGCTGTTTTCATCTATTGGAGGAAGGTTTTGTTTGATGTAGTTGGAATAATGGCTTCTGAATGGTATTGTTTTATTCTTATAACACAATCACTGTGTATTTAGCTTCGTTTGTTCTTTAGTTTGCAATTAAACTCTGATTGTTTAGATGTTTAAGAATGGTGTATCAAAATTCCATTCTGGCTCTAGTAATAATTTGGCAGCCATTGAATGTGATTATGTGTTTTAAAGACCATATTGATCTTAGTGTGTGTTTGTTATGATAATTTTTTAGCTCTTCTTTTTCACCATTAAGTATATTTTTGCAGATCATCTTTTTCACCTATGATTTTTCAATAATGTAAACTTGAATAGGTACAATCACAACGAATGTTTTTCTTCCACGTGTTCCACTGTTGTAATCAGGTTATCCCAAAGAGTGATAGTGATCTGTAAAAGATAAATTGTTTTATCTTTTTTCAAAAAGTGGTATATAAAATGATTTAAATGGTTTTATGCTATTAGTTTTTATTTAAGATCAGTTTTACATAGTTATATTTTCCACTGTTGTAATCAGGTTATCCCAAAGAGTGATAGTGATCTCTAAAAGATAAATTGTTTTATCTTTTTCAAAAAGTGGTATAAAAAATGATTTAAATAGTCTTATGCTATTAGTTTTTATTTAAGATCAGTTTCACATAGTTATATTTTTTTTTTACATTTTTTTTTTGCAGGTGTGATTCATCTGTTATAGTTGTGTTTGATTTCAATAACAATTGTTTTAGTGCTCGTTTTGGATTGGATGCTTCTATTTCTTATGTTAGGAATAGGATTTGGGAGCAGTGGAATAATTTTACTCCATTATGCTTTGATATTTTTTATATTCGAGAATCAAAGACTACCTTTATTGAAACGGATAGTGATCTTCAAGCTATATTGTGTTTGTCTTGGTTTAAAAAGGAAGAATTTTTGGTTTTTTTTCTACGGCTGAAGAATGATTCAATGGATAATTTTGTTGGTGAAAGTAGCAAGTCTGGTTCAGTTGTTGGTGTTGAGTCAAGTAATAATATGTTAGGTTATGATGATGATTTAGATTCTGGTTTTACTCAACAAAAGGATTTACATGAGTTGTTGAAGAAGAATTCAAATATGGAATTTTTTACTGGCGTTGGTCAACAGTTTGATTCTGCTATTGGATTCCATAGAACAGTTAGTGCTTATTGTTTGAAGAATGGATTTAAAGTACAGTATATTAAGAATTGTAAAGAACGATTGACAGTTCGATGTGCTGTAGCTAGCTGTCCTTTTAGGATTCATGCTTCTTGCAAACTGAAGCAATTGGACCAACTATTTGTTAAAAACATTAACTTGATTCATACTTGTGGTGGTGGATTTCGTTCCCTTAGTAGTCCAACCATTAATAGTGATCTTGTGAAAAGTTTAATCGTCAATCAAATTCGTGATGAGCCAAAAAGAAAAACCAAGGATATCATTAAAAGTTTTAGAAGAGATTATGATGTGGAGCTAAGCTATTACTTTGCTTATAAGGGTAAGAAATTGGCTATGAATGATATTTTTGGTGATGAAAAGAAATCTTACAATGAATTAGTTTGGTATTTGAAGGCATTGGAAAGAAATAACCCAAATAGTTATTCAAGTATGGATGTGGATTCTGAAACAAATCAATTTGAGAGAGTTTTTGTATGTTATGAGGCATGTATATTTGGATTTAACTATTGTCGTCCTATGGTGTTTTTGGATGCTACCTTTTTGAAAGGGCGAAGTGGTATTTTGATGGCTGCCACTGCGAAAAATGGGAATCAAGGTACTGAATTTTTTTTTTGCTGTTGTATTTATGTTACATAGTACTGTTTCTTTAAGTTATTGTTCTACTGAATTTTATTGTGTACATACTGCATTTTGTTCAAGTGATTAGTCTACTGTTATATAGTACTGTTTCAAATATAGTGCATTTGGTTGTTTCAAAAATGAATTCAAACTGACAATTTAATTCAACTGAAAATTAATGATGATTAATGTTGGTTGTTTTTTTGTTTTTATTTTGATAGATACATAATCTAGATGTTTTATTTTTTCAGTTTATCATGATACTTACTGCTTATGCTGGATTTACCAGAATCTGTCATATTTCAAACAATAAATGCATATATGTTTTTATCTCTAACATCTTCAATCTAGTTGCACTAGTTACAAAGTAGGTACAATTGTTCAATGGACAGTCATGCTCTTCTTATTGTAAATTTGATCCAAAACAAATACTGTAAAAGATATAATGTTCTTTAATTTGATATACAAAATGTTACTGTATACAGGAGTTAAAAAGGATAAATGCATTTATCTTTTAATATAAAGAATTAAATAACATATTAAGCCGTCATTATATATCATAGATACTACTACATGTTGAACATATTTATCATTTTTCTCTTTATTTGAAGTTCTTACATAAGGTATACAAATGATTTAAACAGCATATAGAAAAGATAAAAGCATATATGTTTTAGATGTTTGAATATTATTCTTTGTATTGTATGCATGAATTATGTATCATATCTTTGCAATTTCTACCCTTTCTGCGTAGACTACACATGTGATTGTCTACTATTAGATAATACTGTTTCAAATATAATTTTTTTTTACACAAAAAGTGAATTAATTTTTTGTTGTTTCAAATGTAATACATAAACAGTGAATTATTATTTTTTTGTTTTTTTTCCAGGTTTTTTCCCATTAGCAATGGCTCTTGTTCCCAAAGAAAATGAAGAGTGTTGGAGTTGGTTTTTAAAACACCTAAAGAATGCTCTCAGTTGTGATAGAATATTAACTTTTTTAAGTGATAGACACTGGGGTTTATTGTTAAGTATTCCAAAAAAATTTCCAAATAGTCATCATTCTTATTGTTTGCATCATATGTAAAATAATATTGCTAGCATTGTGAAAAGTGGAAGGGGTGTTTGGGTAGCTCATTTACTTGAGCGTTGTGCTATAGCTTCTAATCATCATGAGTTTGAAAAAGCCATGTCCAAGTACAAAGAAATTGGAGGTGCCAAAGCTATACAGTACTTGAATGATAAACCATATGATCATTGGGCTGATTTGTTTTTTCCGGGGAAGCGATATGGCGAAAATAAGTCCAATGTAGCTGAGAGTTTTAATTCTTGGATTTTGGATGAAAGAAGTTTGCCTGTTACTGCTTGTCTTGATGGAATTAGGGTAAAACTGATGATGCAAATGTCTAATCGTAGAGAAGAGGCATCAAAGTGGACTAGTGTGCTATGTCCAAAAATGGAAGCTCGTTTGTTGAAATTGAAGGAAGAAGGATTTGGGTGGAGTGTTTCTAAATCATCTAGGTATTTATTTCTATATTTTTACATGATGTTCATAGTTTCTGAAAAAAATGATAAATGCATTTATCTTTTTTCAACTTGCTATGTAGCCTGTGTTATGATTTCATTTTGTTGGTATTTATAAATTTTAAACCCCTCTGGATCTTTTGAATCTTGACAGTCGCGACATTGTAATTAACACTGTATGTAATTCTTAGCTCTTTCATTATTTTTGTCTGGATGAGTCTGTACATTTTACTTATGGTATATTAGTTCTTGACTTGGACAATCCTGTTGATATTTTTGGAAAAGTCAAATCTGGTGCATCAAGGGAATGTTTTTAGTCAATTCCACTTAATCAGTGGATGCCTTACCCATTGAAATCACTGTCAAGGTTTACTGGTTTTAATTCTTACTATAACCTTTATGCTTTCTTTTTTCTAGATTGGTTATCATTTTTTTTTAAAAGAAAGTCAAAATCAAAATTTACATAAGATATACTTTCTCTAAAGAATATGAACAGTATGCCTGTTGTTATTTGTTTTGGTTTATGAGTCTTATTTTTCACTATTAGTTCTATGCACATGAATTGGGTCTTATTTATTAGATAGATTAGAGAGAATATATATAGTGATAATAATCATTTTTTGGAAATGCAATCTGTGTACATATTTTAACTGTTTTTAATTTTACATTTTGTAGGTATATTTTTGAAGTTCATTCTCCAACATCTCAAAAGGTTGATCTTAAAAATCGCATTTGCAGTTGCAATCAATGGAAAGTGACAGGTTTTCCTTGTGCGCATGCTTTGAAGTGTATTTCTTTAACCATAAATTCTGTTTATGAATATATTGAGAATTACTTTACTGCTGAGTATTATCGAGCTTCATATTCACATTTGATCAATCCTATTCCAACTTTTGATAAGGAAGCAATTGAAGCTGAAGAATCATCTATTGTTCTTCCTCCTAAGCCTGTTCATGGAGCTAGTAGGCCTAGGATGAATAGGATTGAAGGGGCTGACTTTCATGCTAAGCAAAACAGATGTGGAAAGTGTAAAAAACAAGGACATAATAGAAGAGGATGTTCTTTGAATATTTGAGTTGATTGTTTTAGTCCAATGTATTTGATTGGTTGTTCTATAAATACTCTGACTTGAATAATTGAGTTGATTGTATTAGTCCAGTGTATTTGATTGATTGGTTGTTCTATGAATACTTTGACTTGAATAATTGAGTTGATTGTATTAGTGCAGTGTATTTGATTGATTGGTTGTTCTATGAATACTTTGACTTGAATATTTGGATTATTGCATATGTTGAATTGGATATAATCTGATTTTGATTACTTTTGGTTGTATGCAATTGTTTATGAGTTTCTGCTTTTCTGGTAGGCACTGTGATGGTTGTCGGTAGGTAGTCAGTGTGGAATTGGTAAGATGATGGTTAGTGAAGAAGAATTGTGGGTTGTGGCTTCTCTGACAGTGTTGAGTGTGGAATGTTGCTGCAGTTTGTATTGAATGAAACAGTGGTGTAGTAGTATTTGCTTGTATGGTCAGAGAACTGTGAAGTTTATAGGTTGTGAATGGTTTGGGATGGAAGTATGGTTAGTAAGTGAAGTATGACAGAGTGGTATTTGGACTTTTGTGAAGGAGGAGGTATTGTAGTTAAGAAGTGAGGCAGTGGAGGTTGGCAGTGAAGTAAGTAGTAGTCAGAGGCACTTGAAGTTGTGAATGATGAAGGTGGTAGTTACTCTTCTAACAGGAAATGGAAAGTATGGAAGAACTATTGTTTGCAATTGTTCTATTTAAAAAGATAAATTGATATATCATTGGCCTCAAACAAGCTTAGGACCAAGTATATTTGCGGTCATTGATTTAAATTTTCTTTGTGCAGAAATATTTGTTCAATTTTGTTTGTGCAGAAATATTTGTTCAATTTTGTTTGTGCAGAAATATTTGTTGATTTTTCATAACGGTGGAATACCTATCCATCTCCAATAGTTATTTATCTTTTTGTAATAACTTCTTTTTTCAAGAGAGCAGTATTCAACCAGCATTCCTTCTTCCCATTCTCACGCATCATCACTTTCATCATTCATTTCCACTAACATCTACCCTTATGCCTACAACTGACCAACCTTGCACTTGCCACAACCTAAAATAGCTCACAGGACTTCCATCACCTCTCACTGCACTGCAACTCCAATCACTATCTTCAAACTTCTGTCATTTGACATAAAACATCCTCAACACCAACAGAAACGACCTTTATAACCTGAAATTCACAGCAACCATCAACACTAACTACATAGCACTTCCATCCACACTATCTTCCTCATCCTAGCAAATTACTTAACATCACAGTAACCTTCACATTACACAACACACTCTGTATTATACGGCCCAATTTTTTTCTAGGACACAACATGAATGTATAGTCAGATTAAAAGGTGACAGTGCAAACAAGTGCACAACATACACATAAACAAACTCAAGTCTACAACATCTGTAAGTAGGTTTTACAATTCAAATAATATGGCCTAAGTCAACCATTACAAATTCATCAATCAAATAAAATTTTAACAAATGTATGATAAAAGGACTGTTAGACATCAAAGAATTTGTTGCTATCATTGTCAGTTCACATCTTTTGTTGCTGAAGCTGAACTGCAGAATTTTTCAATTGTCCAGCAGTATGGTTCATCAGAGAGAATTTGTGCAGTTATCTGTGCTCTAAATGCGTTTACTTGTTCTAGACTGATTTTTGATGTTGTGTCCATTCCTTGTGCTAACTTTTGGATAAACATCATTACGAAAATTCCACAGTCGAACCTGCATTTTTTTAAATTTTAGTTATTGTATAACATTCATCGTTGTATAAAAATCTCCAGTATCAGTGATTATGAAAATATAACTAAACATGTACTTATATCCATTACATCAAAAGATAAATGCTTCTATCTTTTTTAATAGATGAATAAAGTAAGATCTGACACTTAATATTTTATGAAGAACTCTTTAATTAATTTCATTTAACAATAAACCAGCTCCAAAACAACAAACAACTTATATCATTTACATAAAAACATAAATGCTTTTATCTTTTCTATGTAATAACTAATATCATGAGAAAAACATCAAATACCTTGAATGCATTAGATAATGTACCATTTGTATCAGTGATTATGAAAATATAACTGAAAATGTACTTAAATCCTAGGTAAACATTTTTAATCAGTGATTATGAAAATTACCCGTTGCTTTGTTGAGCACAGTTAATATTTTTAATCAATGAAGACTTTCCCAAAATTGTTTTCTCGCCTGCGTCCTGTAAGTCTTTATTGATTTTGTTTACCGCTGCTTTCTGCCAAATATATATATATATATATATATAATTTTTTTAATAATAATGATAAATCTGTTTATCTTTTTTACTTTCAGTGTATTTTACTTACCACATTAATAGCAAACCTTGAATGTCCACTTCTTAATGTCTTAGATCTTGTGGTCAAGTGTAGAGAATCATAATGGTTCCATGAACATGATTCCACTACTAGCTCTAGCAAGCTCCAATGTCCGTTGCCATGTATAGGAAATAATATATTGCAACATAATGGATTTAGAAGTGCTTGTTTAATAAAAGGATTAAACATATTTTTTTTGATCTTTTCCAGGTTTCCATCTGTTGCGCTTTTCTGTTAAAAAATAATTTCAAAAAATTTATCTTAGAAACAAATTAAATTTACATTATAGTACACTTACTGTCATTGTTGTGTTCACATATATAATGCTAGAACTTTGTTCTAAAAATTTTGTTTTTCTGAACCAAAACCAATCAATAACCTACATTTCCAAAAAAAATATGGATTAAGAATAGATTTTATAATGAAGCAAAGAAAAGAATTTATAATGACGCAAAGTATAGTTTTTTGTACTTACTTGACCAGAAATATATTCTCCATAGAGAAGTTCTTCTATCATACTTTTTGTGATGGTGATGAAGTTTTCATCGTCACAAGTAAATGCTTCATCACTAAAAAATTAAGATTAGTATGTTCTGTGTTGTAATGCACTTACAGTATAAAAGAAAATTAATTAAGATTGGTATACTGAAAAAGTAAGATTAGTATGTAATGAAATATTTTTTAACAAAAGAAAATAACAATAGTACATACTGTACAGGAATTTTATGAATTGTCATACTGTCATACTATACAGGAATTTTATGAATTGTACATAAAACAGCTGACAGTACATTAAAAAGATATTTTGTTTTATCTTTTTTTAGTTGTCACTTGGATTATTAACTAAAATACAGTGCATTAAAAAAAGTAAGGTTGCAAATAAAAATACTTGGTGCTGACAATAATAGGTGCTTAAATAACTTTTTTTATCTTCATGAACATCAACCAGCAAACTATTTATCACCAAAAATTTCTTTTTTTTCTTTAGATTTTAATAAATTTCAACAGCCTTGGATTGTCGATGATACAACCCAACTACTTGATAGAATGACTCAATTTGGCAATTTTTAAGTTAAACTGAGTCAATCCATCAAGTCGCTGTGTAGTACACCAACAATACAAGGTTGTTTATTGAATGGCAGAAGTGACAAATTGTTTATTAACTCTGATTAAACCATAACTTAAAAAGTTTACACATTATCGGATGTTTATTGAATGGCACTACCAAACATGACAATGTTAAAATGTTTGCATATTATGACATGGTTAAAATGGTTGACAAATTTGTGACTTGTACATTAAACATATGACAGTACATACAAAAGATAATCAGTTTTATCTTTTTTTAATTGTCACCTTCAATATTAACTAAAGGATGGTACAGATCTACCATAAGTTAACCAAATATTAATAACAGGTTTAAGAAAAATATATTGTCATACTCTATAGGAATTTTATGAATTGTACATAAAACAGCTGACAGTGCATTAAAAAGATATTTTGTTTTATCTTTTTTTAGTTGTCACTTGGATTATTAACTAAAGTACAGTGCATTAAAAAAAGTAAGGTTGCAAATAAAAATACTTGGTGCTTACAATAATAGGTGCTTAAATAACTTTTTTTATCTTCATGAACATCAACCAGCAAACTATTCATCACCAAAAATTTCTTTTTTTTCTTCAGATTTTAATAAATTTCAACAGCCTTGGATTGTCGATAATACAACCCAACTACTTGATAGAATGACTCAATTTGGCAATTTTTAAGTTAAACTGAGTCAATCCATCAAGTCGCTGTGTAGTACACCAACAATACAAGGTTGTTTATTGAATGGCACAAGTGACAAATTGTTTATTAACTCTGATTAAACCATAACTTAAAAAGTTTACACATTATCGGATGTTTATTGAATGGCACTACCAAACATGACAATGTTAAAATGTTTGCATATTATGACATGGTTAAAATGGTTGACAAATTTGTGACTTGTACATTAAACATATGACAGTACATAAAAAAGATAATCAGTTTTATCTTTTTTTAATTATCACCTTCAATATTAACTAAAGGATGGTACAGATCTACCATAAGTTAACCAAATATTAATAACAGGTTTAAGAAAAATATATTGTCATACTCTACAGGAATTTTATGAATTGTACATAAAACAGCTGACAGTACATTAAAAAGAAAAGAGAAATGCTAATGGCCCAGTTTTGTCCTTAAAAATAATTAGTTTCAACTTGAGTCCCAGGTTCCCCAATTGATTGCCTCGCAATAATACCTACATCTTCCCCCAATTCAACCAGATCGCCGTGAGTGGAACTTCTACAATAACATAATTCAATTGAGTCAAAAGTAGTTTAGTTACTTACTTGTTTCGTCCAAGAATTTTGAAAATTTTTTTGACAATTTCTTTTTTTTCTTCGGTAAGATATTCGAGCAGTGGACATTTGTCAACATTCTTTGGCTTCTTCTTCTTTTTTGGTTCTTTTAGGACAATATCTTCAACAACAATTGGATTTTCAGAAGCAATTTCTTGAGCAGGCTCTTTCAGACTGTCAGATTTTAAACTATCTTGTGTCTGCTTTTCTAGTATGAAATCTTGAGTTTGCATAATATCAAAAGTTGGAAAATTAGCAGAACTGTTTATGTGAATCATACCAATAATTTTTTTTTACCTTTTTGAGCTTCAGTTTTTTTGTTCAAATTATCTTTTTCCTCCACTTCATGCTTTTCTAAATTTTCCAATTTCTGAAGCTTCATTTCAAGAATTTGGATTCTATTTTCAGCTGCTTCTCTTAAACATCTTTCCTCCTTTAATTGTTCTTCAACCTTTTTCATCTCAGAGCACAAAAAATTGACTTTTGATTGTAGCTCCATTATGTTATCAGCAGATTCCTTTTCAGATTTTCTCAAGCTTGTGTCTTCCTGGTACTCATCTTTTATTTTTTTGGAAAGAAGTTCTTTCTCTTCTTTTGTTACATCTGCAAATTTTTTTAAAATCTGCAATGAATAAATTTAAAGTTAAGCTTTCACATATATTGTCATTGAAGTACTAGACAAGTTAAGCTTGCACATACACTTTCTATACTCATTTGGTTTTCTGTAATAAATTTAAATATGAATAAATCAAGAAAAATGTTTAATATGTATAACTATATATATCAAATATAAGTAATGCCTAAGTTGTTATAAAATCATTTACATTAACAGATAAATGTTTTTATCTTTTATAGCTTTTAAGCATGGTAAAATTAATGAAGAACTTTGGAGTTGGACAGAAACTGAATTGTACTTAAATCATTATGTACTTATGTATTTAAAAGTAGCATACCTTATCATTGTCTATTTCATCAAGGTCCAAATCTTTTAATTTTGACAAGTCCCATTTTCTCATCCTTGGGATTTTGCTTTCCAAATTTTCTTTTTCATCGATGATTTGCGTCCTTTCACAAAACCAATACTGCCAATAAGACCATGCAAATAAGCATTAACATTTAACATTTTTTTAAAAAGCATTGTTATAAATTTATTTATATTTAAATCATACCAGTAAGACCATAGTACATCCAGGTGTGCTTCTTGGATTAGCATAGTATTTTTGAATATTTTTCATGACATTTTCACATATTGCTCTCGGCCAAGAGATTGAGTTAAATTTTTTTAAGTTTAACAGCTTTGATAAGAAGCCCCACTGCATGTAGTTCTGATTGTTAGGAAAGAAAAAAGTAATAATCAACAAGAGCAACAACAATTTGACTAAATCTTCATTCCCGTTTTCTTCCTCTATCATTTTTTCAACCTTCTTGTGACTGTCTTCTGGCTAATTATGTCATTTTCTTTGAAATTTGTAATCAGAAACTCTGAAAAACTTTCCATTGCTGTGGCCTTATTTGAAGTTGGTATTGGAAACAAATCCTCTCCAGATAAATTCATTCCAAATATAAGGCTAACTTCTTCAGGTGTGATTTTCAGTAGTTTGTTTCCAATTTTGAAAGCTTTTTCTTTAATACTGAAAGAAGTAATTAGTTGGTCTAAATTTGAAGCACTTTTCCGTATGTTTTGCCGTTCTATGCCATTGGTCAGAAACATATTAAAAAAGTTTTTGAATGGTGTTTTGTTGATATAACTTTTTGCTTCTGAAGATAGAATGTTTTTTTCCTTTACCGTCATCATAACTTTGTACACAGCATCTAAATTACATCTATATGTTCCACTGTACAGATGTTTTTTCTGTCTTTTCAGCCTGTTTTGAATTTCATATTTGCCAACATCATCTGACTCATCTGTTTCAATATTTATTTCTTCAGAATCATAACTTGCTTCATTTAGTTTTTCTGAAATTGTTCCTTCGTCATCTGAGTTTGTTAGATGTTCTTTTTCAGTCATTTGTGAGATTTGCTGTGTTGGTGTAGCTTCATCCTACATTCATGAAAATAATATCATTAATTAGGATCCTAAATTTATTTCTGCATATTCATGAAGATAATATCATTTTGCTCAAGAATCATAATGCACATAAAGTATAATAAACCCTTTTGTTGAGTAACTATGTAGTACAGATGGCTATTTTTTCTTCCAAAGTATAGAAAGATAATCTGTTTTATCTTTTTTAGTTGTTTAAGTAATGGTCATTTAGAAATCTGAAAACTTAAAGAGAATGAAACACAAAATAGCCATCAAAATATTATTTATAAAAAAGATAAATTCTTTTATCTTTTTTAACAAAGCATTAGCAACAAATTATCCATTACAAATTAGTGATCAGTTATTAGAATTTCATCATCACAATAGCCTTGAAGTAATTACATGTACAACATGTATGAATGCAACATGAAAGCTACAACATCAATGAATATTCAGATTCAAAAGTGATAGTGCAAACAAGTGCACAACATACACAAACAAATGCACCATAAAAACAACTCAACATCAATGAAAATGAAGTAACCAAACCTGACTGAAGTGTTCGAACATTACATATATACATGTATGAAACATCAAGTGAATTGCAACATCATACACATTGAAACCAGAGTCCAATGCAGACATGTCAACAAGATGAGAATGCAAGTGCAGACAAGCTAGATGATAACTGACTGCAAATAAAGCAACAAGTCAAGTCAATGCACATCAACCCAATACAAAATATATGAAGTGAATGCAGAAACACACACACACATGTATACGTAAATGTAGTGACAGAATAGCAGACTAACCAAGGTAAACAATGTAAGCTCAAAAAATTTAGGTATTTTTTTATTTAAAATATGGAATCTAGATTCCAATTTATTACGTATATACAAAATGAAGATTAGAATTAAATATTATGGGAAACATAAGTATGAAATAATTACCAATGGAGTTGTAAATGGTGATGGTCTTTGGTTGTGTTCATCACAAAATGGACTGGAAATAGGTCTTATATTTATGCATTGGGTTCCACCTTCCTTTATGAATATGCAAGTTGTTTTTCGAATGAATATCTTCGACTTAGAAGACCTTGTATGCATTTTTACGCTGCATAAAAAATGTCATATATAATGAAATGTTAGACAGAGTGAAGAACTATTAATTAATATCATTTAACAATAAACCAGCTCCAAAACAACAAACAACTTAAACCATTTACATAAAAACATAAATGCTTTTATCTTTTTTACCTAGGGTTTAACATATCTGTATATTATATGTAGTAACTAATATCATGAGAAAAACATCAAATACCTTGCATGCATTAGATAATGTACCATTTGTATCAGTGATTATGGAAATATAACTCAATAATGTACGTAAATCCTTTACATCAGAAGATAAATGCTTCTATCTTTTTAAATAGTTGAATAAAGTAAGATCTGACGCTTACTATTTTACGAAGAACTCATTAATTAATATCATTTAACAATAAACCAGCTCCAAAACAACAAACAACTTAAACCATTTACATAAAAACATAAATGCTTTTATCTTTTTTACCTAGGGTTTAACATATCTGTATATTATATGTAGTAACTAATATCATGAGAAAAACATCAAATACCTTGCATGCATTAGATAATGTACCATTTGTATCAATGATTATGAACATATAACTCAAAAATGTACGTAAATCCTTTACATCAGAAGATAAATGCTTCTATCTTTTTAAATAGTTGAATAAAGTAAGATCTGACGCTTACTATTTTACTAAGAACTCGTTAATTAATATCATTTAACAATAAACCAGCTCCAAAACATGTACCTAAATCGTTTACATAAAAAAAAATAGTACATACTTGTAGAGGAATCGATGAAGAAAAATTGATGTTTAACTGAATAATGGCAGAAATCTTCGATCACAAATTGTCTAGTCATTTAGAAAACTCTACTTTTCGATTTTAGATTTTGATTTTGTTTTACTGGGTTCTGAAAAAGGAAAAGGAACGAGAGAAAAAGTAACGGAATGGAGGGATAAAGTAACAGACGTAACGTGTATTAACTTTGGTCCTAGAAATAATTATTTTAAACTTGTGTCCTAGAAACTTATTGTTTGATGGAAAGAGGCCCTTATGGTAAAATTTCCCTTTTTTTAATGTCATCTAAACAAATTGGAGCAAGTAATATTTCCTCACTGTTAGCATGTAGCATGAATTTAGGGCTGATATTGGGGAAAGTACCTGGACTCCCTATAGAATTAAACAAATCATAGAAGTACAAAATAAATTCCTTCTCCAAATGTGAGGCTTCATTAATAATAGACCCGTTGCTATTAAGTAATTTTCCTATGTCATTACAGTGTTTTCTACCAGACATTTTGGCATAGAAATATTTACTAAGCAAGTCTCCACTAGTAAACCAGTTTACTTTGGCTTTCTGCCTAAGATTAACAGCCTCGATATGGAGAGATTTGGAAAGCTTTCTTTGCATATAAAAAAATTATTTATAGTAATAGGGTTTGAGCAATCTAAGTCTAAACTGTCTTGCAATCTCACACATTCCTTTCTGATGTGGTTGATTTCATTGTTGTTTTTATTATTATTCCAAGTTTTAAGTTTAGCCTTAGTATGTTGGAGAAGCTTCCTAAACTTAAACTTAGCGGAACCCTCAGTTGTAAACTGGAACAGTTTTGAGTAATTAGTTTATATTCTTTGTCATAGACCCAACCATTTTAAATCTAAAAGGGAAATTATGCTTGATAGTACTGTCCTGAGAAAAGATAAGATGAATAGGGGTATGATCACTAGTTGCTTGGGGTAAAGTATAGCATTTAAAATTAGGAAATTGATTAATAAAATTATGATTTACTAAAATTATGTCCAGCTTCCAATGAATATTTCTAAATTCACCTGATCTTCAAGTGAATTTATTTCCTTTAATAGTGGGTTCAATTAATCCAGTTTTAGAAAGAAAATTAGAAAGGAATTCCAATTTCTTAAAAGGAATTGGAATTCCACCCATTTTTTCAGAAGCTTTCATAACAGCATTAAAATCCCCCATAATAATCCAAGGGAAAATAATGTTATGATTTAATTGTTCTAAAGAATTCCAAAGCAGAATTCTTTCTTTTTCAGAGTTAGAAGCATAAACAAAAGTAACATATATTTGAAGACCCCCTTTATTTTTAAAATAACATTGTATAAATTGAAAATTAAGTGAATAATGGCATAGCCCCCAAATGTTGGGATCCCAAATAGTAATAATCCTACCATTACCTACCATAGAGTTATTATGAATTATATTCGAATTGTTAAGATATTTGTAATGAAAAAGATTTATATTCTTTTCAGAAAGCTTATATTCCAAAAATGCCAGCTAAGGTAGGCTTATGACAATGCAATAAATTTGAAAAATCCAATTTCCTTTCAGGGGAATTAAGTCTCCTATCATTCTAAGAAATTATAGACATGAATAAATATATAATAAAGGATATGTGAAAGGATATCACAACAGCTATAGTGAAAGATTACTGGTAACTTCTAAGCTTTCAGAAGCTTTCCCTCCTCTTTTTTTGCAGTCTTTTCTGCTTTGAACTTTTAAGAAATCCTCCCATTCAGGATTTTTGAAGATATTTTCTTCCCAAAGGATTTTGTATTTATACTGTCAGCAGTATTATTATTCATGATATCCTATATTCTTTTTTCTGGCCTTTTTCCTTTTGTTGCTGACAGGGGAAGAAGAAGAGGAGAGTAGGAGGCCTGCATTCTCTAATAAGGATTCAGAGATGACTGAGCCCTTAAGCGGGCAGTTTTTAGACGAGATTGTAAAGATTTCCTTCTGTATATCTTTTGAGCTATTGTTTGTAATTAAAATTGCTTCTTCCTGCTGGGAGGGAAGAATCAATAACTGTACATTATTATCCCCATGACTCTGTGTTTGATTTTTTGTAATCTCTTTTATATTGCCATTTGGAACTAAGTTATCAGTAGAACCGACCATTTCCTTCTACTGAGCTGTATCCATGGCTACATTAAGTCTTGCTTCATTCTCCTTTGTGTTTTTGAAATAGCTTGCAAAATTGGACTCTCAAATTGCTCTTCAATATTTATAATATCCATATCGTCTTTTGAGATTTCTGGGTTTGGGATTTTTTCCTTATTTCGAAAGATTTGAGTAATATCTGATACTGAAATATTATCAAGAATGGGTAGGATTTTGGAAAGATTGCTTGTTTCGGAGATAACAACATTTGAAACCTGATTGATCTTTTCTTGATAAGAAAGATGATGCTCATTTCTTGGATTTTCTGAATCTGGTGATTTCCTCATAATAGTATTGAGATTTAAATTTTCTTTTTCTTTCCAAACTGATTTAAATGAGCAAGCTTCTGTGAGATGTCCAAAGCAAGCACATTGCATACACCTTGGTGGGATCCATTCATACTCGATTTTCTATATAATGTTTTCTCCATCATGCATAGTGATGTAGGCAAGATCTGGTAGTTCATCATTGGCTTTGATTTCAACCAAGATTCTTGCATAGCTGAGTCTGGTCTCATTGGCCATAGGCTCATCTAGATTTATCGGATTGCTTACAACACTAGCAATAGCAGTAAAAGCTTCCATGTCCCATAATTTGAGATTTAATTCTGGTAGCCTTATCCAGATTGGATAAGTAGAAAGTAAATCACGATCAAGAACCATTTTCTTATCCCACTTTTTCAAGATTATAAGCTTTCCGCTAATAAAAAATGGACCGTTTTGAATAACTTTATTGCAGTCAGATTCATCTGAGAATCTAATGATAAAATAACCATTATTTCTAGTGTAGAACTCAAAATTGCCAACTGGGTTCCATGTTTTAAACACAAAATCCCTGAAATGATGATATTAGGGACGAGATCCAAATACATAGGCTACTATAGAATTGCTCTATTTATCCTCGGTTCTTTAGCTAATCTTCTCTTTAACAACAATAATTTTCTTCTCTCCTAATTTGATAGGAGCTGAATAATTCAGATCTGCAATAATATTAAGCCCGCCTTTCTTAACTAAATTTTCCCAAGAAGATGATGGTTTTGCTAGATTGGTAGTGTCAAATGAATGAGTTTTTGAGGCGTTGAGGGCCTATTTGTTCCTTATTTGTCGATGATTATAATTCTGGTTGATTCTTTACCCTCTGGGCTGTGATCTTGCAGGAATATTAACTATAGGCCCTTATGATAGCCTTTGAGATCTTGCTGGTTGACCCTTGCGGCGATTTCTGACCATCTAAAAACCATCGTTTTCTTGGTCAGGAGGCTTATCCTTATGATTTGAGAAAGAAGAGAGAGGAGGAGGAGCTGAAGAATCAAGGAAGGGAGGAGAGGATCCCTTAGAAATCTAATCAGGGTTGTCATCAAAAACTAGGTTCTTTTTTATGGTCATGGCAGCCATGGCTGAGAGCTTTTTTTAGTAGATTGATCTATATTCATTTCTTTTATATATATGCTAAACCCTATTTAAGGTTTAACTTTAAACAACCCCAAATTCGATCATTTTTAAGCTTACTTCTTACAAAATCAATATTATATTTTATCCATAAGACTTTTATAAAATATTATTTCCGTATTTTCCAACTTATTTCGTATTTTAATATTTAATTTGACGATCTAAATCCTTTCATTCAATAATTTCAGAACCAATTTTGTCAAATAAATTTCCAAAAATCCAAATTTAATTATCTAAATTACTATTATTAACTTTAATTAATTATTACTTAAAACTGGGTTGTTACACTACTCGGTAATCCATCCATAAAGTCTGTGGAAATACTCTCCCACTTACATCGAGGAATATCCCATGGCTGCAATAATCCACCTGGTTTCTTCTGCTCTGCCTTTACCCTCTGGCAAGTCATAAATATAGCCACATAATCTGCCACATGCTTCTTCATACCAGGACAATAGAAGACTCTCTTCATGTCACGATACATCTTGTAACCATCAGGATGAATGGTCATTCTAGAATGATGAGACTCAGCTAGTACCACATCTACCAAATCGATAGTAAGAGGAACACAAAGTCTACCATCCCTCTGTAACCATCTTCTTGAGTCAATGGCATAATACCTCAAATGACTGGATGACTCCCCTCTCCCAATCCTCTTATTATCTTTCTTCTATCTAGACCCAATAAACTCCATCAATGTAGGCTGCACATTTGCTAGTAATTCTAGGATAATATATGACGATCATCAGAAGTCGAATGCAGAAATGAACTATAAATGTTTCCACTCCAAGAACAAAGGACTCAATATTGCATGCGGTCTGCTCAAAGCGTCAGCCACTACATTACCCTTACTTAAAGCATATGAGATATCAAAGTCATACGATTGCAAAATTTCCATCCACCTTTGCTGCCTCAAATTCAAGCAATTTTGGGAGAACAAATACTTCAAGTATTTGTGATCTGTATATAGCTCAAACCGCTCTCCTAAAAGGTAATGCCTCCATGACCTGAGCACAAAGACAATGGCCGCCAACTCAAGGTCATTGGAAGGGTAGTTTCTCTCGTGGGTCTTCAATTATCAACTAGCATAACTTACAACCCTTCCTTCTTGCATCAAGACCGTGCCTATCCCTATACCACAGACGTCGGTATAAACTATAAATGGCTTTGTTCCATTAGGTAATACCAAAACTGGTGCACTCATCAACGCCTCCTTCAACTTGATAAAAGCATCTTTGCATTTTGCATCCCACGAGAAAACTAGATTCTTCTTGGTAAGATGGGTTAGAGGGGCAGACATCTTCGCGAAGTCCATAATTGTCTTCCAATAGTAGCCAGCTAAAACAAGGAAACTCCTCACTTCCGTGGAAATTTTCGACACATGCCAATCCTAAATTGTTGTCACTTTACTAGAATCTACCATAAATCCACTTTATGAGATGATGTGTTCCAAGAAGCGTACCTCATCTCTCCAAATGTGGCACTTCGTAAACTTCGCCGTTATTTTATGCCCATGGAGTGTTCTAAGCACTTCTCCTAAATGAAACGCATGCTCCTTCTCGCTCCTCGAATATACTAGAATATCATCCACAAATAAGACGACAAACTTGTTAAGTAAACCTCTGAAAACTTGGCTCATCAAATCAACAAAGTAGGTGGGTGCGTTGGTCAATCCGAAGAGCATGACTAGCCACTCATAAAGTCCATCGGGTGTATGGAAGGTTGTCTTCTGGAAAATTTTCCTTAGCCATACACAACTGGTGGAATCCGGTAGCCAAGTCATGCCATGAGAACACCTTAGATCCAACTAACTGATCAAAGAGATCGTCTATACAGGGCAGTGGATACCGTTTCTTCTTTCTCAATTTATTCAGCTCCCTATAATCGACGCAGAGTCTTAGGGAACCATCCACCTTACTAGCAAAGACGACTAGTGCTCCCCACTCAGAAATGCTCCTCATAATAAAACCTTCTTTAATAGCTCATTTACTTGCTTGTTTAACTCGCATCTCCCTTTCGAAGCTATATGCCTTAATGGTAAGGCAATGGGTCTAGCATTCTCAACAAGATAAATCCTAAACTCGATCTCTCTCTGGGGTGGAAGACTGGCAACCTCAGCAAAAACGTTTGGAAAATCTCTAACGACAGGCACCGAAAAAAGATCATCATATGATAGGTCCAATGAATATAAGTAACTTAACATAACTAATCCTTAGGGATTGCAATAAAATTCCAAGCTACGCCCACTTACACTTGCTCAACCTAAAGACCTTCCTATCATAGTCTAAACAGCCCCATACATCGTCATCCAATCTATGCCCAATATCAAGCCAAACCCAGAGAACCATAATACAAAGGCATCACAGTCGAACTCGGCCCCTAAAATGAAAAACTACAAATCCTAACATACCTTAAACAAATAGACCGATCCTTCTACGAGGTTTGACACAACTACAGGGTCCATGACTATACTAGTGTCTAAGTGTAAGTCATCAATAAGTCTACTAGAAATAAAAGAATGTGAAGCCCTAGTATTAAATAAAGAACGAATAGATATACTGGAAAGAACAAACACACCTTCGATCATCACTTTCTTTCCCTTGTCCACTACTGGCTACACACTTGAGCTAGGCATCAGTGATGAAACTTGATGTTCCGAATCTAGAGTGTGCATCGCTATCTGGTTGTAGCCGGAATGTGCATTCATAAAGGATAGCAGTTCATGTTCAGTCCATCTACAAGTTGGTCAATCCTTATTAGTGGAAAGTTGTCTTTCAAGCATGCTTTATTAAGTTCGAATAGTCAATCATGTCTACCATTTCCCATTTGCCTTCTTAATCAACATGGGATAAGATACCCATTCCGGGTAGAATGCATCGCGGATGAAGCCATTTTCCTTTCATCTTATCCACTTCTTCTTTCAATGTAGTGGATCGCTCCAGTTCCGTGCTACATCTCTTTCGCTTTATATGAGGGTATCTTAGGTCCATAGTCAATGCATGCCAGACTATCTCCAGTGAAATTTCACACATATCAGAATGTATCCAAGTAAATACGTCTGTGTTTGCCTAGAAAAACGTTATCAACTCATTTCTCATCTTTATGCGGAGCTAAGATCCGATCTTAAGAACCTGCGTGGGATCAGCATCGTCGATCGAGATATTGATCGTCAGCTCCTACAGTGCCTCCCTTGCATCCTCCGACTCTTTTCTTGAGTCTATAACTTGTAAAATTTGCTATAGGACCCGAGTTAGGCTTATACGGTAGTTGCTATGCATCAGCAGTCTTGATACAGAGAGACTTCTTTGTATTCTTACCATTTTCACATCATTTTGCCACTTTGAGCTCTATGGCATAACATTCTCGGCCAGTGCTCTGGTCGTCCTTTGTTGCCCCTACTCCATTCTCAATGGGGAACTTCATCATCAAACATAATGGAGCAAATGCAATTCTAAATCGAAAAGGGTCGGTCAGCTAAGAAAACATTATAGATCAAGAATCCATCGACCATAGCAAACATATGTAAAAACACTATCTTATGGTCTCCATCTCCCAACTCAATCAGTAACTATGTAGCCAACGGGTTCCTTAGCCTCCCCTGTAAATCTCAGGATACGAGATTTATATGGCTTTAGATCCTTCTCGCCAATGTGCATCTGATCGAAAGTCTTTCTGAACAAAATATTAACCGAGCACCATAATCAATAAGCACTCAGTGCACTATTGCTGGTCCAATCATGTCCGTAATCACCATGGGGTCAAGTGTTGGTGCTTGCGTTTTTGTCAACTCTTTATTTCTAAATAAGATCATCATTCATTATTCTCTACTATATCGTTGGAGTCTCGTCCTCTATGGCGAAACGCATTTCTTGAGGCATATTCCTCAACAGGTTGCCATATCTTTCCATCTCATTTAAGCTTTTCTCAGCAGAATGTGGTCCTCCAAGGATGGTATTAATCACATTCCTCGATGAGGCTCTCTCGGTCCTTTTCCACTGGACCCAAACTGATCCCTTTGGGAAATCTGACCTTTGGGTCTATCATTCATCTACCCGCCAGCCTATGGGATCCTAGTGTATTGCTGTAACTTCTTATTTCTTATAAAATCCTCAATCACATCTCTCAAATGTTGGCACTCATTGGTATTGTGCCCATGTGTTTCATGAAAATGACAGTACTTTCCCGAAAAATTTTCTTCCTCGGTTGCCACCCTCCAAGGCGGTTTCTTTTATTTTAGTACATTACGTGGCCAGATAAATATTCTAAAAAAAATCAATCAATGGATTGTAATTTTCCAGTCTAATATACCTCGTGCGTTTCTTGGTGTTCTGCTTCTTCCTATTAGTGCTTTAGTTCTTTCTTTAAGGATTATTATTGTTCCTAACATTCATATTAACATTTCCAGCAGTATCACCACTCCGTTTGATAGCAATGTTGCTTTGCACCATAGCACTCGATCCCTTCTGATCATCATTTTCCTATCGAATATCAAAATATGCCTCTTCCAAGCATAGAAATTGGGATGTTTTTCGATAAAACTCCTCCATGGTTGATGATTGTTTTCTCTTTAACCACCTACGAAAATCATCCCTGGGACGAAACCCATGAAACCATCGCCATAAAAAAATCACCTCTCCAGGGTTGCCTACTTCTATTACTACATCAGTAAAGCTCTTCAGAAAGTCCTCCAAAGTTTTTTTGAATTATGACAAACATTCGACAATGACTTCGTGTCCTTTAGTCGACCGGTATAGAGTTCGAATTGCTTTATAAATTTCTTTGCTAATTGGTCAAAAGTTGCTGTGGACCTCGGCATGAGCCGAGTGAACCAATAGTGACTCCATCTAGAAATATAGGAAAGCACCCATATCTCATAGTGTCTCTAGCAAGAGAACTATTTATATGTCATCCATACTTCAACAGATGTTGCCTTGGATCGGTTCCATCATAAGATGAGATAGGTGGCATCACAAAATTCTTTGGATACCTCTCTTCCAGAATGTTTTTGGTGAATGTGTTCGACTTGGTGATAACCCCACTCATTGTTATTTCTATGCCGACTCTAATTTAGCAACCACTTCATCTTATCAGCAATATACTCCTCGCTAGTTTGAGCAGTTGGACGGCAACCGTGAGGTGCAACCTCAAGTTTTTGACTCTGAAAATGCTCTCGGTTCGTTGCATGACATCAAGGCTCCCCTTTCTTTAAGAGAGCCATCCGTCCAGATCATCTCTAACAACTTACTGGTTCTATTGCATCCACCTGAACACCACCAGTCTAAGCATAGGTATCTTGTTATTTTCCTGTGCTAACATCATGTGAATCTGCTTCACTATAAGACAAAAACAGTGCTTCCCTCAACCTCTCGGCACCAACATTACTAGTTAATTCCACACCGACTTGATTTTTCTTGGTACCAACATGATTAGCATTTGCCTGGTAAGATCCATCCTTTGTTGTCTTCCTCCTTGATGTTCCAATGCTCATCCTCTTCATTTTCTGTTTTCCATTTCTTCAGTTCCAATCTAATGAAGATGAACTTTCTTCCTTGGAATCCAAAAATGATGAATCCATGTGGCTTCTCCTACTCCTTTGAGATATTTGTGACATCATAGCAAAGATTTTCTCCATCCTTTTTAAAATGGTATTCTGACTCTCCAATATCTTCCTATTCATCTCAACCATCAACTTATCCAACTCAACCTTTATCACCATCTCTTATTGAGATGAAGGTCCTGGTAAAGCATTCAAGGGTTGAGTAATTTCTTCATTATGCTAAGAGCATTCTTCATCACCTCCAGAATAACTCCATTTTTAGAAGCAGCTTTCCTATGGGGCATTTCTTATCACATATGTAAGTAGAATTCCATTCAAAGTCCAAATAACTTCAAATCTACAACGAACAATATTTTGATCGATGTAACGACCCATAAATTTTCGATAATTAAAATGGTTAATTTAATAAGATTCTGTGATTAAATATTGAAGAAATAAAAATTTGTAATTTAATAATGATAGAATAACTAAAATGAAAGGTAACAAGGTTAATTAAAATAAATTATTAATAACTTGAATGGAATTCCAATCAATTGAATTAATGTAAAGGTTATACCTGGTTATAAATTGGATATAAGAAAACAAATGTTAACATTTAATTAGCTAATGAAATAATAAAATTGTTAATGGTAATTGAATGAAACTAGTGGTATGAAAGCAATTGTAACATTTGCTTGTAAGTATTGAACTTATGAATGTGATTAAAGGTTAATGGTAACAATTGTTATAAGTTACCTATTTATTTGGTCTATTAAATTAAAATGGGAAATCAATTAGAATTAAATGAACTTTAATGTTACATTAACAAGATTAAGGAAATAACCATAAATTGTGAATGTATTGAAATGAACAGAAATGTTAATTTTATTTATAATGTAATGATTGATTTAATTAAATAGTGAAATCAAGATAAACAAATCAATTTGGGATTTTAAATTTTATTTAATGAGTGAAATTGACAAAAATTCAATTTAACTGAAATATAGTAATTAATACAAATAAAAGATGGAGATTGGAGGATATTAATGTAATGAAGTATAAAACATTGTTAACTATGTTATAGAATGATAATTGATTTAATTAAAAGATTGAAACCAAATAAAATCAATTTATTGTAATTAAATTTTAATTAATAGGATAACTGGTAGTTGAAATTGAACACTGAAATTATTGAAATCATTAACATTGAATTGATATGTAAACTTATTTTAATTTAGTATAAATGTCCAAGTGATTAAAAACGATGAAATAGGTTAATTTATAAATTTTGAATTAAAAGGTGGTTGATTAATTTAATATTAATTTATTTAATTAACTGAAATATAGCCATTTTGGCCACTGACTCGGATTTCGACGAAACTAGTTTCATCGGATCCGAAACGGTAAATTATTATAGAATTTCAAATTTCGTAGCGATCGGACTTGTCGTTTGATCGTACGGGCTCGAAACTCCTAGAAATCAACTTAATTGAAATCAATTTGAAATAAGCTGATTTTAATATAACTTCTTCATACGATGGAATTAGGACCTGAAACCTGTTCCATTGGATTTAAAAATAATGAAAACATCTATTTTAATATATGGGATGACCCATTTTCGTTCCGGAGTAAGAACGGGCATTACGGGTCGTTTATCGTTCCAATTCAAATCAATTTTGTCCATATATTCTATTTTCAGCTTTGTCTATAAATAGCCCGCTATAAACCCTAGCCACTCCTCATCTTCATTTGTCTGTACGTACATTTCAGTCTTCACCTCCTTCTCAATGGCAGACAAACCAAACAAACTTCTCAATTCAATTTCAAAATCAAATTCAAATCAAAATTTCAAACGCCTCCAAAGCATATCGAATTATATATCGTTGGAAAGCTCTCGACGAGCGTAATCCACTGCAATAATTCATTTTCCAATTCGAATCTTCGTTTGACCAGAAATTTGCAAAGAAGTTTCGGCCGACCGTTGCTAGGGTTTGTTATTCGACGGTGGATCTTCATCGATAGGACGATCGGAGGGTATCAAGGCGTAGAGGGCGACCAATAGTGATGATATGTGGCAACGAGATCACCTGGAAGTGGCCACGATTGCCTGAAACGGCCACGAAAGACCAGAAGTGGCGGTCATTCTTGGCAAGGCTGGGTTGCTTTGGAAGGGACGCGGCCTTGAGCGTGGGTAGAGGGGGTTGAGGCGCGGTCAACTATGATGTCCGATGGGCTCGACGTTGCATGCAGCGGTGGCTTTGAAGTGGCGGCTGGGGGTATATCTGGTACGAGACGATGGAGGGCTAGCTGTTGAGTTGACGTGTTCGTTTCCTCTTGTTTGTTTTATTATTATTTAATTTTAATCTGATTCGTAAAACTTCTAACTCACATAATTTTCGCATATGAGGTCCGTTTCACGTGCGGAATGATCCGCTGGGATCGTATCTAAATTTCAAAGACTTTGTCGCAGGTTTGGACGAAATCTGAGACCGTTCAAATTTTGGGTTTAAATTAGATTTAAATTCGACTTAAATTCAAAGGTTAGTGTTTTAACCCACTCACAACTTCTAAAATTTCTTATGTTTGTTAAATTAAATTTATGATGTGATTAGAAATTTATTTATGACTATTTGGTATATTTTAAATCATCATCTCAGTTAATTTGAATTTATTTGAATTAAATCGTTATTTAATTTATTATTGAATATAAATTGCCAGTTAAATACCTGTTATTGATTATCAGTTCTATATTGATATTTATTGATTGATTTGGATGATGTTTGTAATGGATGTTGATTGTTGATATTGGATGAATGGATGTTGTATTTTATATCGTTATAAACTGCAAGTTCACTATGGGTTGAAATGATACATACCCGAATGATCTCTAGACTAGGGAAAAATCGTTATGGGTTGAAATGATGGACTCGAGCGATTTTATGGATTTTATTGTTAAATTTGGGATTGCAGTTTGAAATGATATATAACTGTAACATTGTAAATTGCGGATTGAAATGATAAATATCCGTATCACTTGACCCTATGGTAGAGAATTATATACAGATACTGGATTGGTTAAATTAAATAATTTTAAAATCCTTAAATTTTGAATTTAATTAAATGATATTTTTAGAAAAAAATTAATTTATATAAATTGAAGTATTATTGGAAAAATCAAGTTTTGTGTTGAAATGTGAATTTGTTTAAAGGAATTGCTTTAATAAGTTAAGTTGAAAGTAAATTTTTGAGTATGAATGAAATTCTACCGGAATTGGGTTATTGAATTTTTTTGAAATATAACTTGAAATATTTTGAAATTGGAGTAATCCGAATTGATATTTGAACATGGATTGAAAACGATATGAAATTCAATAGTTTATTGAAATTTTAAATTTAAAGGTTTGGAATTTGGTTTGTTGAGTTGGAAATTGAAATGGTCCAAATGTGTTGAAATTAAATGAATAGTTTAATTTGATATTAATTCCAAATTCATGTTTTAATATAAACTTTTTTAAAAATATATTATTTCAAAATTTCTAACTATTAAGATTTTCAAAGTATTAAACTATTTTAACTTGTATTAATTATATTAAATCATTTTAACCTATTTTAAACCATTTAATTTATTTAAACTAATTAACTTGTTTTAACTTGTTTTAACTTGTTTTAACTTGTTTTAACTTGTTTTAAATCTAATTAATCTATTTTAAAGCTATTTAATCTATTTTAATTATATTTAATCTATATTAACTATTTATAACTATTTAAAACTATTTTCTTCTAAATTCCAAACTAAGTAAAATGGAAGGGTTTATATTCAAATTCTCGATTTTTAAGTAAATATGGTTAATGATGTTATAACCTAAGTTGGGATTTAAATAACATATATGGTTTAAAATGATATTTTGAAATGAGAGTTTAGCTTATTTTAAAAATATGACTTTTGAAAGGAAATATAATTTCGAACTATGATTTCAACTGTGATATGATTTCAAAGGTGAATATGATTTCGAAAGCAAGTAATGATTTCGAAAATGATATGATTTGAATTGAATATGATATTTTGATATCAATTATGAAATGATCTTGGAAATGTAAAAGAACCATCCGGTGTGTAATAAGCGATTGGTTGTTAAAGACACTAGGATCAGATATTATCATACTCTCTGCCAATACCGAAAACCACTTTGACAACTGTGTACGCGGTGGAGATTCCAGAATGAAGTAGGATGGTTGGCGACGATCCTGTATGAGGTATATACGTGGACCCGACTCCCATGAGTTAGCTTAAGGTGGCTAAAACAGGAGCAATTGATGGGCCAAGTGAGGTCATTCCTCCAATCGGGCACATTCCTTCGATACTATATTCTGACTTTGCGATTGATTTGGTGGCCACCCTCGATTTTTGATTTGGGAGTGTGTTCTGAGGTGGGCGGTAGTAGCTGCTATGCGTTACCACCCGTCCGGAAGTGTAATTAGTATATCTACCCTGGCATTGCCTAGTTGTGCCGTGTCACCTACCATATGGAGACCACTACGAGTTTGTTTTGTACCATACCTATGGAGTGCCCTCTGACGACGTCCAGTACGGACGGTATTACGGTACTGTATAGACTATGGGAATATATAAAATGTGCTAAGGGGGAAATGGGTAACGCCTTAACGCTATTTTAATAGTTTATCTTACTGTAGACATATTATAATAGTGTATTGTACTACATAGTAGATAATTTAACGGATCCTTAGGAGATGTGAATCCCGAACATCTCTTAAGTTACTGCACTTACGTTAGACACTGGATAGGAGATGTCAAACCCCGTAAATATCTCCGACGCCATTCCACTCATATTTATTTATTTACCGTTGATTTAACTTACATAAGATCTTTTAGTTCTGACTCGAGTGTTTTGTCTTTTCAATTCGCTCGGGTCAGCCTGAGCATTTCAGGATTTGAAGACCTTATTTCTGGAGGACGAAGACGAAGATTTGTACTACTATTATTTACTATATTTATTCCACTGCATTCATACTGTTCCACTGCATTATTTGTCTATCTCTGATATGTGTAACTCTGATTTTGTATTGTATAAGTATAATCAAATGTTTTGTATACAGCTTCATGAACTGTTATTTGATTATTATATTTTTTCATTCCGCTAGGAGATTCTATTTTGTTTTTTTTTCTTTCTCTGCTTTTTCTTATTCACCCCAATAACAATCCGCCCTTCTGTATGGTTTGAGTCGGCATGTGTGCCTGCTTAAAACATCCAAAAAGGCGGGATGTTACAATCTACCTTTTGGATACTTCAAATCTAAGCTAAAGCTAGATCTGTGTTTGAGAATCTTCCTTCCTAGTGAAAGAACCAAAAAAGTTGCTTCAAAAATAATACAACACCTCATATCAATCAAAAACGAGAATGGAATATCTAAAAACAAAAGTAGAAACTTGAACACACGAGATTTTGTAGCGGTTCGACCTCAAATCAGTGCTTATGTCCACTTTAATTTTATTCTACAGAGTTTGCACAAGTACAATCGGATTACACCATTTCAAATCCATAAAGCTATGTAATTCGAGCTCAATCACACTTTGTGCAAAAAATGACACAAAGAAGAGAAAAGATCCTTCTTTCGTTGTTCTAGGATGGGATTTTATAGTTGAATCCACCCATCAAAGTCTCTAGCTCATGGGAGAACATTTAATAGATCAGATCCATGCTTTCAGGCATGAAGAACGAGTAAATCTCGTAACCGTAATCATGTTGGTACCGACAAGATCATGTTGGTGCCGATATGATTTTGCATCTTGCATCTACAATTTTCCTTCGTACTTGTTCAAGCTTCCAAGTTTCGATGATAAAATTGCTTCATCAAATAATGTCGGTATTGACATGATTTTTCCAATGCGAGTTTTGTCTTTTTCTATAAAGTTCAAGGCAAGTTCACTTACTGCTCAGAAATGGGTCCCTTATTTAACATGTCGGTGCTTACATGTTCAAACATGCTGGTGCCGACATGAATATCATGTCGGTTCCTACATGATGTACTTGCATAATTCTTGCTCAAACCTCTTATGCTTCATAATTTCATCATTCCAGACAAATCCTTAGACACTTGATCCATTTGTTCACTATTTAGAAGCCTGGATCTATTAAGAAGTTGCTTTGTTCAAACACGGGATAATAGATATTTTTATTTATTACTTTAATTATGTCTTGCTCAATCACAAAGCATATGGACAAGAAACATATATGACGATTTATACATTCTTTTCCAATTTACCACATGAATCTTTATTATACAACGAACTCAACATAGTGAATACACCTACAGGAACCAAAAGAATTTGTTCACACAATAGACACATATTTATTTTAATTAACTTTACTTAAATTAGGTTTAGTGTGTCATTTCTTTTTATGTATCTTCTTGCTTAAATGGTTGCTTCTAATATTATATAAATTTATAAACCAACCCTTGAATCAAAGAATCAATATTATGCCAACTGAAGCTACCATACCTACTAGTACTCCTACATTAGGTTTGTTATTCCTTGTCCAGTTTTTTGGCTTTCCTTGGTTTTCTTATCCTAATGGCTTCTCAGGCTTCTTCGCCATTTTAGGTACTTCAGATTTATCTGTTATTTTTTGTTGTTCCACCTGTTTGGTTTTTCTGACCTTTTTGGGTTCTCCGGCATTTTTCCCTATGGGTGTTTTATACTCTGCCTTTTTTCCTGTCTACAACTGAAGCTCCAAGATATGATTTCATGTGACTCGGTTAACAAACCTGTAGAACCTGAAAAGACAATAGGTACTTTTGAAGGTAAAATATCTCTAAGGTCAACATTATATAAGAGGCTTGAATTTCCTCTGTATATTGGATTTTTATTGTATGTCAGGAAAACCGACAAATGCTTTGTGCTTAAATTATAGGTAATGCATTTGTAGTGTGGCCATCTTTGATGCTACGATCTTATGTTATATTTGGAACTGAAGCGATCTAGCTAAGGTTGATCCCTACATGATTCGCCGAAGGATCCTAAGTATTCTTAAATGCATCAAACTCAACAGCAACCACACCATTTTTGGACTATTAAAATCAGTTAGAAGTGAAAATAAAGCAAGATGGCCGCCTACTGATTCTTTAGGAATTGTTGCAATATCTTTTGCTAGGAAAATGTCAAGCCATCCCCACAAAAGTTTCCATTTACACATTTGATTATGAAGGAAAAATGCGTTATGAAGTCTATAAGTTCTCTAAATTTCTCATCCCGCAATATATCTTCTTTTTTATATAGCTCTGCCAGTGCTGGCCAAACCTATGTTGTTCTTTATGAGCTTGATTCCACCACTATTGATAACATTATCACCTTGACATTCAATTTAATACATTGATTCTTGATCGAAATTTGAAATTTTGAAAAAGAGCGAGTAGACTTGAACACACAGTTGCACCAATATCTTATTATTGTTATCTGCAAAAAATTGGATCTTCCAGTTTACCAACGCATATGAATTTTGAACACACAGTTGCAATGTAACATTTAATTACTGTTGTTTTAAATGACTAATTTTTGTGATGATAAATAAATAGAAAATTCAGCAAGTCATGGATCTGGAATAATTCAATCGACTTGAGACTTGAAAATCAACAAGTCATTTTCAATATATCTACTTTGACACAGCACGGAAGTAGATCTGAACCAGCGGTCAAATCTATCTCGGATCTAATCACAAATTGCGGAAATACGAATCGATGGAACAAGATAAATTGATGAATTGAAGATACCCAAGTGCCCAAATACGTTGATCTCTCGAGATACCGGATTCTAGCTATCTTCAACACGTTGATCGCGCATGATACCACGTTAGAAGATCTACGATTCTTCGACGTTGATCTCGCGCACGAGATTCCGTGAATCGGCTTCAAGTTCGTTGATTCAAGCGCACTCGAATATCCGAAGATGGAGAAAGGAGATAACACTCAACTTCCAATTTTAATGGTGGCACAAAGCACAAACCAAATTTTTATTCAAAATTCAACTCCTTTTACAAATGACAACACACACACGACTTAACAAGTTACAACACATTACAAAATACATGCGACATAAGAAAACAAATTACAAACGACTTAACAAATGACTTAACAATTAGTGCGATATAAAGAAGCGACTTAAAAAATAACGACCTAAACAAGCACGACCTATCAGTATACAACTCAACAAGACCAAGCAGCGACTTAAGTAAAATTGCGACATTAGGAAAGCTTCAGCGACCTAAACTTCGCGACTTAAGGATCTAGAGAGACTTATGGAGTTTCGCGACCTAACTGAATTCTTGTTCGCGCATTAAGAGCTTCGCGACTTAAGGATCTGGATCGACTTATGGAGTTTCGCGACCTAACTGAATTCTTGTTCGCACATTAAGAGCTTCGCGACCTAACTGTTCAGAAGAACTGGAGATATTCGCGACCTAAGGTAGGAGTTCGCGACTTACGATTAGGTCGGAGTTTCACGACTTAGGGTTAGGTCGTTCGCGATTTAGGAATTCTGATGGATCTGCTCGCGACCTATGGAGGAACGACCTAAGGCTTCGGCGACCTAAAGGAATCGCGATTCAGGAATTTGCGACCTATGGAGGCGACTTTCAGGCAGCACCTTAAGGTAAGTCGTTTAGCTTTAATTCGCGCTGCATCATCCTCCCCTGGTTGAAAAGAATTCGTCCCGAATTCACACTTTCTTCTTCTTCGAGACGATGTCTTCCATTCATTATCTGGTCTGATGCGGTTCTGGTGATAACCACTCTTGAGATTGATCTTGTCTTGACCCTTTGAAGATGCGGCTCGCCATAAGGAACACATGACATAAAGCAGACGTGGCATTAGGCAGGCGGCATAAGGAAGTGATCTGAGGGAGACGACATCATGATGCTTGTGCCAATAGGAAGGTGTTATATAGAACCAAATCGTGACGAAAATGCGAGACGATATAAGGAATTTTAAAACCGCGGAGCGACTTAGGAAGTCACGACTAAAGGAGTGTGATGACTCATGCCCAGATTCTTGTCTTTCCTTATCTCGTTCAGGTGTATCATCATTTAGAATCTTCCCTTGTGTTGCATCAATTTTTCCTGATTGAAATGAATTCCCACTCGCTTCTTCTTTGACATGTTTATTTTCATGAAACGGTTCCAAGCAGTTGACGTTGACAACGTCAGTAGTGTGGACATGATCAGACAACTCCAACTGACAATCATTCTCTTCCTCCTGTCTTTTCAACTCTTCCTGTTCTTTCAGATTCACAAGATCATACGATCCCCGTAGTAAAATAGCATCTGGTACTAGTTCAGTTTGATGTTGAATGTCCTGTAGTGGTGGTAACTCTTCGGGTAATTCCTCAGGATATTCGACTTCAGATTCGTCGAATTCTGATCCAATTTCCTCAAAAACCTCAAGATCCTTACTCGTTTCTTGTCCGGTCAACACAAACAATTCATTATTATTTTTCACCTTTTCAACAGACTCTTCCAAAAATACAAGACTAGTTTCTTCATACAGTTCCTTAGAAATCTCATCTTCAAACTCTTTAAATACTTCAACCTCTTCGGGTTTCTCAAAATCAGAACTTTCTCCAGATTCAATCAACATTGATAATTCATCACTATCTTTCATTTTATTGACGAACTCTTTCAAAGATAATAAACTATCTGATTCTGCCTTCTCTTCTGTTTCACTTTCACTTTGTTCGGGCTTTTCGGAAACTAAGGAATGTACACTTGGCTGGCTCTCATCCATAAGCTCAAGTGTTAAGCAAGAATCCTCCATCATCAAGTTATTTCCCTCAACTCCGAACACAATTTCTTCTTTCCTACTATCGACATCAATCTTTGGCGGTGAAGAGTAATCAATTTCTACATCCACATACTTTGACGTTGAATAAAATCCCATCAACAAATTACATTCATCGTTCTCTAACTCAACCACTTCATCTTCGTTGTCAAACTTATGTGGTAATTCTTCGAACGATTCCGTAGGACTGACCTCTTCAAACTCTTCTAATATTGGTTTAACCTCCTCAGGAGTTTTAAGCTCTTCACTTGCCTCATATCTAACCAATGATTCAGCACTACCTTCCGCTTCTTCAACACTTTCGCTGAAAGATAATGGACTAGTCAGTTCCTCTTCCTTTTCCAACTCGTTTTCAATAGAATCATCCACATCCTCGTTTTCACATTCTTCTTCAACTAAGGTTTTCTTCTTGGACTCCGTACATTCAATACTTATATGGTCAGACTCCTGATAATGATAGTGCTTAATTCGGTCATCAACATTTGTCTTAGTGATTCTATGTACAACTGGTTCGTTGACTCTCTTAGAAACATTTATACTGCAATTAACACCTTTATTCTGATTGATGGGGCTCGTAACCACACCCTTTCCTCGATTACCTTGACTCAACTTCTGCAACTGTTGGTTCACACGAGCTTGATAATTGTAGGGTAAGAAATTTTCCTTCATCATCCTTTTCATCTTATCCCACGTGACAACTTTGGATTTCTCCATTCTCTTTCTGGTTGATTTAGTTTGTTGCCACCAATCCATCGCTCTTCCTCTCAGTCTTGTAGCAACTAACTTAACTTGACGATCTTCAGACTCATTGTTGAGTTTAAAAAACTTTTCAACCTTTGACAACCAATCAAAGAATTCATCTGCTTGTAGACCACCTCGGAATTCTGGAATTTCTGTGTCCATCCTTGACTCCCGTGTATGACCATTCTCTTCAACATTCCTATATCGATTTTGCTCTTGACCTGGATACCGAAAGTGAACACTATTACCATAACTATCTTCTTCAAAATTAGATGAGCTTCGATGTCGATTCTGAACATTGACTCTTCTATGACCGTGCACGTCCTCTCTACTTCTTCTTTCCTCTACTCGAAATCTTTCATAATTACAATATGGCTCATGCTCGTAACCACGAGAAGCTCTTCTTTCTTCATTCCGATAATCATGATTGTCTCGAAATCCACGATCTCGATTTATCGACAATGATGGTTCTCTCCTTTTATTTCGATTCATGTCAGTCATCATTCTCTCTACTCTCTCGAAACCTTTATTGAACCTCTCATCGATACGTTGTCACATCTGTTCAGCATCTTCTCTCCCATACAAATCTGCAACATTATGATGACGGTTATCACGTCTCGGAGGCATGATCAAATCTTCAACAAATCCAAACAAAAACTTCACTTCGATCCAAAAAATATCAAATCAAACTCCCCAACTTGTTTGAAATCTCACAAACACCCAAATGAACAAACAACTCAATTCGAACTCTACAAAAACTTCAAATCTTGAAACTTCACACCCAACGAACTTGGAAAAGTTCGTTTCCTTGCTCTGATACCAAATGACGCAGCACGGAAGTAGATCTGAACCAGCGGTCAAATCTATCCCAGATCTAATCACAAATTGCGGAAATACGAATCGATGGAATAAGATAAATTGATGAATTGAAGATACCCAAGTGCCCAAATCCGTTGATCTCTCGAGATACCGGATTCTAGCTATCTTCAACACGTTGATCGCGCACGATACCGCGTTAGAAGATCTACGATTCTTCGACGTTGATCTCGCGCACGAGATTCCGTGAATCGGCTTCAAGTTCGTTGATTCGAGCGCACTCGAATATCCGAAGATGGAGAAAGGAGATAACACTCAACTTCTAATTTTAATGGTGGCACAAAGCACAAACCAAATTTATTCAAAAATCAACTTCTTTTACAAATGACAACACACACACGACTTAACAAGTTACAACACATTACAAATTACATGCGACATAAGAAAACAAATTACAAACGAATTAACAAACGACTTAACAATCAGTGCGATATAAAGAAGCGACTTAAAAAATAACGACCTAAACAAGCACGACCTATCAGCATACAACTCAACAAGACCAAGCAGTGACTTAAGTAAAATTGCGACATTAGGAAGCTTCAGCGACCTAAACTTCGTGACTTAAGGATCTGGAGCGACTTATGGAGTTTCGCGACCTAACTGAATTCTTGTTCGTGCATTAAGAGCTTCGCGGCCTAACTGTTCAGAAGAACTAGAGATATTCGTGACCTAAGGTAGGAGTTCGCGACTTACGATTAGGTCGGAGTTTGATGGAGTTTCGCGACTTAGGGTTAGGTCGTTCGCGATTTAGGAATTCTGATGGATCTGCTCGCGACCTATGGAGGAACGACCTAAGGCTTCGGCGACCTAAATGAATCGCGAATCAGGAATTTGCGACCTATGGAGGCGACTTTCAAGCAGCGACTTAAGGTAAGTCGTTTAGCTTTAATTCGCGCTGCATCATACTTTCTCAAGGAAAGTTCAACAAGCGTCTATTCACACTACAAGAAAAGTACTATTTTACAATACAAAGTAAAGTTATTAATGTATTTTTACAATGTTTACCATAACGTTGCAATATCCATAGTAGTTAAAGATGCGGTATTTTTATAACATTTATTTATAAATTGTATAGGACGTTGTAACAAAATTATTTGCACCACATTATGAATATTGTAGAATTACCCTCAAATAATTATAAAATCTTTAACTACATTTTCCGATGGTTACAAAATAGTCATTTACAACATATTTCAAAAATCATAATAAACCTTTTCTTGATAATATCTTTATGTTGCATACTTACTTTTGTTGATGATTTTCAATCATCGTAAAGTCAATTTCAACAATGATATTTACTTGTCGTTAGAATAGCATTTGCAACATTTAATCAGAATTGTCCAATACAGTTATACGACTATTTTTGAATGTAGTATCTTGGCATTTCAATTGTGTTTATTGAACATTGCAAAAAATGTCCGTTTAATAAGAGTTTTCTATTACATCCACACAACTTTTTTCGAATGAAGTGTTAGACATTTCAATCATGTTTATTTGACGTTGCATATACAAAGTAGACAATGTAGTTTAATTGTTACTAAAACTTCATTAACGTCACTTGTTAAACATTGCAAAGGTTATTTTATACAACTATTATTATTTGTTGTATTTAGTATTATCACTAGAATGGTAAATTGTTGTAATTGATTTTCAACAATGGTTAACATAATTTAAGATACATTTAATTCATACAATAAATGTTGCACGTAAATATTGTGCAATTATTGTCAAATATTATGCAATGATTTTCAAAAGATACACGTACATAATATTAAGAACAACCCATTGAACTAGCAATATAGTTTATAAAAAAAAGATTGTATAATTCCAACTCAGAAGTTATTTAACATCAAGATGCCTTAGTACATAATTGCCGCTTAAAAAACAAATATTGTACAGACTAGATTAATAAGATAACTTAGTATAAAAGTTGCAACTGCTTTGATGTTTACATGTAGAGAGAAACAACTCAAAATTTGGATGCGGTGGTGGTTTCCAAGAGCAGCTTCAAATCGTGCATTATGTGAAACATAGAAATTAGTTGAATGCTAATGGTCGCAGTGTATTACAAGACATGAAAAAAAGTAAGGTAAATTAGCAATCCATCCAAAAAGTAAAACAATAATTATTGCAATGCGCAGTAATAGGGTTGGCTATTAAAGATACAAGAGGTGAAATAGGTTGCATCCAGATGACGGTCTGCATTGGAAGAAATATGACAGGTTATATAAACGTCTGCATTTTCTAAAGCAACCTAATTCACTACTGATTACAGCTACAATGCTGCAGCACTTGGCATCGGCTTCTGTGCTGCTAAGCGCAGCAGCGCAGCTCGATGCAGCACTAAATCCAGCTCAATCCAGCTTGCTTAAACACATTTATTCCTGCATGGAACTTTTGTACTGCCACAGCTTAATTAATGCAGGAGATTACAGAGGAGCTAATATACATCAAGTACACAGCCTATACCTGAAATAGAACAGCCATAGCAACATATGAATGCATGGATTCAAAGAATGATAATGTATCTTGTCAGGAAGTTGATGACAGCTTAATCGAAAGCTTAAAAAAAGGAGCGAATATCTAATCTATACTATTATATTATTACTGAGTTAGATTTCGAGGGCAAGCCCCTTTTGTATTTTGTGAAATAAAACGTCGCGCTTTACACTTTTCCCTTTCCCGACCTTTCTCTCTACTTCATCCTCCTTTCCGTAAATAAAAAAACACCGCCGCTCTTGGATTTTCTTCTTACTCCAGTGTGCCTCTCCTTCCGATTTTTTGCTTTTCCGCTTTGCCGCAGTTGTCCGCCCTTCCTACCACCTTCGCCTGCAAAATAGACTCGCCTCTATCGCCGTAATTTCCATCGGCTTTGCCTGCGGTATCATCCTCCTCAAACCCTAGATGTAATTGGCCCTTTTTTTCATTTTTATTTTTAAACAATAAAAAAGGGTACTGTTGCTGATTACTCTTCTTCTATATTTTGTATTCCCACAACATGCAAATATAGGTCTTCCTTCCGTTGTTTGCTCAATTCGCTCTTCAACGTCTTTAAGGTATCTTCTTCTGCTTGTTTTTTTCCGCTGCTTATTATACATTTAATCTACACCCTACTCCCAATTTCAGTTCTTACTTTATAGTGTTTGCCTAAACTCAGGGTTTCATTTGGGTCAACCTTACTAAATATGTCATTGCTTTTCCTGCTGCAAAATGTGCGTGTTCAAAAATTTCTATAACCGAGCTGTACTTACGTGTCTGCAAAAAAAAGTGATTGAACAAAATTCCCAATATGTTACGAGCTGTCTTATATTCACATAGACAAATATAGGTGGCAGTCACTTTGACATTGAGGAGACAACACATTGTATTGGTTATTTCCTGTTTATTAATTGATTTGGGTTAATATGATATCATTTCAGTATCATTAATCGAGAATCAATCTTTATTCATGTATATTTTATATCCCTCAAATACGAAACATATGTAATTAATTTAGACATACCAAAAATATTTTCTTTTTCTTTTTTGTATGCACAATAGAGTGTTTTTTTAATTAACATATTCGTTGGCCTATTTATTTTATAGTGAAATCAACTTATCTTTATGCATATATGTTCTATTATGTATAAAATAGAATAAGTGGTTAATTCTTAGATCTCTTTTAAAGTGATGTAATACGAAGGCGATATTAATGTTAATGCATGAATTCCTCCTTTTGGAGATATATAAAACATTTTATTTTAAACCGTTTGCTTTTGATTGAATTCTCAGATTACTTCAATAACCGCCACATATCCCTTATTAAGTTGATTTGACATAATTTCCTTTCCATGAAGGATTTTCAAAGCTTTGAAGAGGTACAGTTCCAGCTTTGACTTCATTTCCACAGAAGTGTAAGTTTCTGTTCTTCCTTCGAAATATATCTATGTACAGCTCTCTACCACTTTGGAATGTGTACTCCTTAACCTTCCTTTTTGGAGAAATATAAATGTCAGCCTAACATTTGATTTTAACATGTTTGCCTTTGCCTTATTTCATGGAATGTTTCAATAACTACTACATATCTAAAACAATGTTTGATCTTAATTAATTTTCTTTAGGGAAGGAATTGCCAAATGATGGATAGGTACAGTTGCAGTTTTTAATTCATTTCAATTGAACTGTAAGTTTTAGTTTTTCCTTTCAAATATATTTATTTTTACATGGGTTAATCGAAACTGTACATACTCCACCCCTTTGGAATATGTATTTCCTTAACACCGTTTTTTTTTGCTATCCATTTTAGCTTTTTCTCCATTGTCGACATGAAGGGAGTGTAAACTTTGATCGTAGGTATATATTCAAAATGTATGATTTGATGTATTTCTAGATGTAAATAAGTTTGCAGCTGTTTTAGGTATTCACAGTTTGGTGGAAATGTTCGGTCTATTATATAAAATAGATGGACACACATTGCCCATGATATCATATATCTTTATTTTAAGGGAAAATGCGAGTGACCGGTCATAAGTGATGTATGCATATTCTCCAATTTATTATGCATGTTTGATATGGTTTGTGTAATACAACCATTTGTTCCACTTGTGAGAAACTGATAAGAAACATGATTTAATATTTTTGTTACTTAGTTTATTTTTCGTGCTGGATATGAATTACAAATGGGCATGGAGAAAACAGTTTGGGGCAAGGAGCACATATAATTATAATTAATAGGAAATGCATGATGTGGGAAAGAAAGCGGTGTTAATCCACTTACGATTAATATTTTCATCACATTGCTTATTTTGGATTTCCCTGTAAATGTCAGTATTAATAACAGTGTTACTAATCTTTCGTTTAACTTCTATAAAATTATGAAAATTGAGGAAGAGAAAATGCATAGTCAAAGCAACCTATTATGTCCAACCTTTATTTTCCAAGTAACAATTGCGTAAGGTTCCTATTTGTAATGACACTCTTAACTTATTGTAATATACATTTATAGTATATGTACAAAGTTATGCATTTGTGCACCGTTTACATCATAAACTTGCAATTATGATTTATAATATTGTTTGATGCTAAAATGAGAACCATGACTACTTAAATTTACTATAATTTTACATAATAATTCAAGGCCGAGTAAGAAATATGTTTATACACATTTCGATGTTGAATTCTTTAATCGTATAGATATGCATCAATAGATTATTATTTTTTCCCGCTTTTCATAGGGTTCCTAAACATTACCATTGGACTTTGCAGGATAGTTCGCAATAAATAAAGGAATTCATATAAGGAATTTTTTTTTTCATTTTTTTGATGTTATCCGTTGTATTATTTAGTTTTAATTCGTAAAAGGCAAAAAAAAAATTAATTTTTTTATAGTATTCTTTAGTTTTAATTCATAGAAGGGACAAACTCATACAAGAAAATTTTTCGTACATTATGCATTGTTCATATTTTGTAGTTTAATTTATTTTATTAGGTTATACACTCATGTTTTTCTCTTAGTTCATTCTGATTTGATTCGATAAACAATGATATTGGATTATAAACGGTATCCC
Organism: Allium fistulosum; assembly: GCA_030737815.1. Taxonomy (NCBI): domain Eukaryota; kingdom Viridiplantae; phylum Streptophyta; class Magnoliopsida; order Asparagales; family Amaryllidaceae; genus Allium; species Allium fistulosum. The sequence goes on from CM060901.1 coordinate 1,422,139,696, forward strand.
AAGGATTATATCGATTGTTGCTAACGAAGTAAGTACTTTTTCTTAATTTTTATTGTTTCAGTTTTCTCACCAGTTTTTCCATATAGCGCAAACATATAGTCACTATATTCTTGGTTGCCTACGAATAACCATGTCCATGTACACATAGCACATCATGCATTACACATATATGATTAAACACTATTTATAGGATAATAGACATGCCAAAATAAGTTCAGCATGAAACTTGAATTTGAACTAAATATTCAAATTTTGATGCGTCATATTTGATTTTAGTTTACATTATTGTGCTTGGTGTCAAATCAATATAACAGTTTATCTTTATCTCTTTGGTAACACATTTTTGTTAATGTATTAATATCCTACTCTCTCTATTTTCGAATACTTGGCAATTAAATGACAGCTTTCTCATTTTTTATCAATTGAAACTTTCACCTTCTTATAACATATATTTAAAAGCTAAGATATGGATCCATCCCTTATTTTCAAACTTAATACATGAAAAACCCTTCTCAAAAACATGTTTTAAATTACCCAGTAGAATTATTTTCGATAATTATTTTTTGTATTTTTCAGAAAATTAGATATGCACTTAACTGGATTAATATGACCAAAATTAAATATATTTTTTGTATTTTTAATCAAAAGTGTCAATAATTGTTAACCCTGTGCGTGCGTGCATGTGTTTGTGCTTATGTGTGTGCATAAGTGTATATATATAGGTTTCGATTTTCCTTTCCTTAACAGATTTTAACGTTAGTCTATTAAAAAGAATAAAGAGTTCTGGAGAGAAGTAGTTATTAAATTAATAAACAACACTAAATTTGGAGAGACGATCTATGTAGGGAGAGATGAGAAACCATTAGCATGCACTTTCTAATGAGCTTATACCAAAATGTTAAAGATGATGAATATTCTAGTGAGGTTGCACCTTCTCTAGAGTTTATGATAACTTTAAAAGATATTAGAAACAAAACATTGTTTCCATACCCATTGTTGTTAACAACGAGAATATTCAGACATAACAAAGATTACTAAGATAGAGATATGAGGTCAGCGCTAGCAAAATAGTTCAATAGTAAAAAAGACTCCAGTTTGTTCTGAAGAAATGCTTTCTAATCAAAAAAAGATTCCGCAAACCTATTTCCAAGTGCTCTCTCATAGATAATGGTTTTTTGAAAAAATGCAACCACATAGTTGCTTCTTGAAAAGATGATCAAGGTGGTTGTCATTTATATATTGAAGATGTTGGCACAAATTTCTAGCAATAGAGTATGAATCTCCAAATATTTGAATTTTCTAAAGTGGATGACAAATTCTTGATTTCTACCTCTCCTATCCTTAAGATGTTCGATTGGTGCATGTGACCATGCATATGTTATTAGAGGAGCTGATATGAGATTTATACACGATTCCATTGAAATTTTATTCCTTAAGAATTTTGTTTACGTTACTGTTTGTTTGATTTTGTATGGTTGTGTGTATATTTTAGTGAGAAATTAACACTGCAACCTTTAGTGGAATACTAATTAAATGTGACCTTTATTCACGTGTACTGTGTGGATATAATAAAATTTGCTATGAAGTTACTGTACAGATCTTTTAATTTGTAAATTTTGTAAGTTTAACTATATAGGATGGTGCTAGATCAACCATAAAAGAGAGATACATAATATATTGGTATACAATTAAACGATGGATATCGGTGGATGCTATTTGCTGTTCGGTTGGTGATTTCTTTGGCTTTAAACCGGTTGAATTATTCCTGCTAGAAACAACATTTTTTAACAGTATATGTGTGTGGGATTTATATTTGTCATTTACTATATTCATCTTCAATTGATTTTATGGACCTGGGTACATATCATTTATGTAGTGTATTCTTTGTTCACCTAAAACACAGTTATTGAATTTCGGTAAACAGTAAACTGTACAAAAGTGGTAAAATACTGTTCCCTAATATTTGTTTTCTGCATATGGTTTGTTATTCGCCGCCATTCTCCTTCATTTTGTACACTTACCTCGACCATGCAATTGTAGACGGTATATAACTCTGTTAACTTCCCACAACTTCAGCCCGTCGACTGCTGAGTGAATTAATTTATAACAACACTCATTGTTGGACTGTATTCAGCTTCAACCTATTGGCACAAAGTCATGCTGTACTTGGTCCTCCTAGCTCAAGTACACACACAATATTGGTCTTATTAAACACTCACATGCATGGTCAGATTTTTTTTGCAGGTCCACATTCTGGAACAGTAGCACTTTGAAGAAAGGAATATGATCAACACGTTGACCTCAGCTGCATTTTACCAGCCTCTGTTGCCGTTTTATATATATATATATATATATATATATATATATATATATATATATTAGTTGTTCTTGCTATTTCTTGCCTATAGGCACACGTAATAATACTGTAAATTTTATTTCAGTATTTCTTCATAGTATAAGCTACCATTTTTGGGCTGACTTGTGTAAACAAATATATTTGCAAACAGTTTTAATGTGGGTCATTTTCCACGTTTTCTACTTCCATTTTCCTTACCTACACCACTATTTTTTTCTTGCTGCAATTGCAACTACTTTGTGCTGTCAGCTCATACTACTTACTATTTTTACGTGCTGAAATATATCCATATTGTTTTTTGTCTTCATATATAATGTCCAATGTTAAAAAGCTTTTTCCAGACTTTCAATTCTTATGGTCAGTTCATACCGATTACTCTTTTTCACCGGCTCGACTATATCACAATTATTTTTCCGTTTTCATATATATACTCTCCACTGTTAAAAAACTTTCTCTGAACTTTCATTTCATTTTGCTCATTTCATTTAGCAGTATGGAACACTGATTATAAGTTATAATTTGTTCCTTACGTCAGCAAATTTTTCCGATTTCGACATGGGTCTATCGATGCACATCTAAAAAATTTAAAATATGTACCCATACACAACTCATTGAATTTCGCTGCCGCAGTTTCATAATGTCCGTATGCGGAGCACGCACTACAAGGATTACTGTTTATTCCAACGGGGGGGCAACGGCCGCAAACGGCATTGACCAACGGCTTCCAACGGCAAGTATTTTCCGGATTATGACCAAGAGATTATAAAGATAGCCGTTGGACGCCGTTGGAAAATGCCGTTTGCGGCCGTTGGTAGCCGTTGGAAACCCGAACAGAAATATACGGCAGCAGCTTCTTCTCCCCCATTTCATTTTTCACCAAATTTTTTCCCAAAACCCTCCATCCTCCTCCCCAATTCGCCATCCACTTCCATTCCAGCCTCCAACGTCACTCGGTAGTATCTAGAAGCCCTCTCCAACCCCTAATCTTCTCCAATCAAGGTATAAACCCTAATTCCCTTTTTATTAAATTAGGTAGTTTAGTGTTAGATTTGCAATTTATATGTTTGTATTGACTATTGTATGTGTAGTTTAGTTTATTGATGCTTAATTTTTATTATTAACCTATGTATTGTAAGTTAATTGTATATTATAGTATGTTGTATGTATGGTGTATAGTGTATTGTGTGTATAGCGTAGTGTAGAATGCTGCTTGTATGAAAATATAGTGCGATAAGTTGAATGATGACATTAGATTATAAAATATCGAAAATGATATTTAATTTTATAATATATGGTTACTTTGATTTTTTTTAATAAGTAATGTAGTGTAGTAATTTTATAATGTACGGTTAAAAAATATCGAAAATGACAGTAAGTATAGTATCGAACGTCAATTTTTTTTATAAATATAATATGTTGCAGAATATGTAATATATTCGAAAACCCTTAGAATGTTTTTCGACCCCGTCTGATAAGTATTGTATATGATCGTTATGTGGATATTCATTTTTTTAACAGAACGGACATCTGTATTCATCTTATACAGTATTTGTTGGATTTTTCCCTGTATTGGACAAGTTACGAATACAATAACGTAATTAAATCGCGTAAATTATTTCATTTTAAATGGTTCACAAAATTTCGACAACGCTTCGTTTATGTTCCCTGTGTACACGCAAATGTGTACTGTTCAGGGAACTAAAGCGAAGCGCTGCCGAAATTTTGTTGAATCATTTAAATTGAAATAATTTACGCGATTTAATTACGTTATTGTATTTGTAATGGGAGGTAGGACGACCCATCACCATAGAGTCAATGATCAGTTATTATAAAATTCACCTGTAAACTGTTTTAATAATATGTCAATGCAAATTAATATCGTACTTTTAACTATATACGTAGGTTAATGGACAATTATTTTACTGATCGGAGCTGGATGTACAAAAAACGAAGAGTTGAAAGTGAAACGTCAATTATTGAACATTTTAATAATGGTGTTCGTGTATTTATTGATTTCGCTTTAAGTAATAACGGAAACGACAAAGAAATCTGTTGTCCATGTACTAAATGCAAATTGTTAAAGCATTTGGTACCAGAAATGGTAAGAGTTCATTTGCGTCAGTTCGGTTTCGTGTCGAACTATTTGGTTTGGGATCGTCATGGAGAACCGTTAGCATCTAATCGTGTTGAAGCTGAGGAGGTATTGAGTAATGAAATTGATACGACAAATATCGGAGAACATATGGTTGAAGATGCTGCACGTTCAATGTTCTCTGTTTCTCAATTAACCGATGACGATGGTAATACTGAAGACGAACCAAATATTGGTGCAAAAAAAATATATGATTTGTTAGAAGCGGCGAAGAAACCCATTTGGGAAGGTTGCACAAGCGGAACCCAATTGTCAGTGACTGCTGAGTACATTGCGATGAAATCTAAATACAACCTTACAGAATCTGGATTTACAGCTGTTGTACAAGCTGCGAAACGGCATATGCCTCCCAATAATTTAATGTGCGAAAATCATTATGAAGTAAAAAAACTAATGTCGGCTTTTGGTTTACCATATCAAAAAATAGATACATGTCTAAACGGTTGCATGCTGTTTTGGAAGGAAGATATCAATCTTAGACATTGTAAAATATGCAATCAGGAAAGGTACAAACCAAGAAAGAAAAAGAGAAAGGAAGTCTCGTATAAGCGTATGCATTATTTACCAATTACTCCTAGACTTCAAAGGTTATATGCATCTTCTGTAACTGCGCAACATATGAGATGGCACAGTATGAGAATACGAGAGGAAGGTACGTTAACACACCCAGCTGATGGGGAAGCATGGAAGCATTTTGACCAAAAGTATCCTGATTTTGCATCCGAGAGTCGTAATGTTAGACTTGGTTTATGTACGGATGGATTTTCACCATTTTCTCAATTTGCATCCGAGAGTCGTAATGTTAGAGCCATCAAATATAGTTCTTTCATTATCTAAGCGTGCATACCAGAGTCGGATGAATGAATGTTGGCCCAAATGGTCCTTGATTCTAGAGAACGTAAAGGAAGCTATTTGGCAGGACTTTTTGGTAAGAGTGATATTACTTGTTAGGTTTAAATATCTAATCATGTTTACACTACGCATAAAAACTATATAACTCTTATGTAATCAAACGTGCAGGGCCATGTGGACATCCAGGATGCAGATCTTTCCGTTGTACAGCGTCATTGGCAGAGTAAAATTGCAAAGAACTACAGGGAGACTTTAAATGCTTTGAAATCAAGTGGAAGCAAGCCAAATTGGATGAGCGCTGTTGTGTGGGAACAGTTTATCCGCTGGTGGGCCAATGAGGAATTTCAGGTAAATTTAGCATATATTTAATTTAAATTGTTCTACGCAAATAATATTTAAATTAAAACTATAAAAAAAAATTCAACTTAAATTTGCAGAAAGAGTCAACTAGGAATTCTGCTAACAGGAGCAAGAACCCCGTCACACATCGCGGTGGTTCTAAGTCATTCCAACATCACCGCGAGGACTTGGTATATTTATTAATTAAGATAAACATTTATATAAAAATATTTAATATATATATTTATATGTGCATATTTCAGGAAAGACAGCGCGGTGGTCCTGTCAGTCGTTGGGATGTATTTGCGCATACTCATGCGGTGACTCAGATTGACGATTCAGGCTCATATTCGTACACCTGGGAAAGTAATGACAAAGCAAGGACCGCATATGTAAGTATAAGATAATGAACTAAAAGTTTTTAGTCTATTAAAATAACATTATCTAAATTCAATTGTATTTTGCATACTAGGAAAAGTTTCAGGACGCACGGACATTGATGCTCCAGGACACTGGAAGAGCAGAGTTGACCATTGATGAGGAGAACGCAATATTTGAGTCTGTCATGGATCCAGCGACCCACGGAAGGCGCTTTGGATTTGGAAGCCAATCGGTAATTTAATTTAAATTTAAAATAATTTTTATGAAGCATGTTCATTTCGATATCATATATATAAACACTTTAGATGTGAGCTTAGCTAGAGTAAATATTTAAACGTATTTACACATATATTTACACATATTTACTAATATTTACAGGTTGACGTAGTGCAGAAGAACTACCAGAGGGCTCAAGATAAGGAGGAGATCGCACAGCTACGAGCCCAGAACGCCATGCTTCAAGACCGCGATCGTCGCCGTGAAGAACAAATGGAGCAGCTAAACAATAAAGTGGCGGAGTTCATGGAGCAATACGGGCGGTTTCCTTCCTCCGGTGGTTCTGCTGGCGAGTGAGTTGAGGTATGTTTGAGATGTTCTCTTATGTGTGGAGTGGTGATGGTTTGTATATATTGTTGTATGGTGTTAGACATTTGGTGATGGTTTGGATGTGTTAGGAATTTGGTGATGTGTTTGGATGTCTTAAACATTTGGTGATGGTTTGGATGACGATTGGTGATGGCTTTTTATGTGTTTTGTTTGTATATATGATGACGGTTAGTTTGGATGACGTTTGGTTTTGATGTAGAAACTAATTTGATGGATGTAGAATTTAGTTTGTTTTGATGGTTTGGTTGTTTATGTGTATGATTTGATTATTATATTGTGTTTGGTTATATATATGTGATTGTTATTGGATATACGCTCAAAATGGAGCAGTTTTGATATTTATGATATTGTGTGTGGCCGGAGGTGAGTAGGAGCTGCTGGGTAAAAAAAAAGTTTCAGATTTCCAACGACTTCCAACGGATACCAACGGCCATTTGGTCATTTATAGGCAACGGCTTCCAACGGCTACCAACGGCCATAACCAACGTTTTCCAACGGCGAACCAACGGCAAGTTGGTCAACGAAGTTTGCCACGTGGCCAGATGAGCCGTTGGTAAACGTTGGTATAACACCGTTGGAGGCGTTGGAAACCATTGGAAGGCGTTGAAATGTATTCCAACGGCCTTTCCAACGGCTTCCAACGGCTTACCAACGGCCGCCAACGGCTTGGAGCCGTTGGAAAGAGCTGTCTCCCTTGTAGTGACGGGTTCACACTAGTCAAACTTAATTAAGCAATATGTATAAGTTAAAATTTAAACCAACATGAACCACATCTACTTCAAGAAGTCAAAAAGGCTTACTTTCACATTTGGTCAATAAACTAGGTTTTATTTATATATCCAAATTGAATTTTTGATATTCTCTTTTGAAAAGAAAATCAATAGCTTAGTTTAAGTTATTAAAAGAATTCCTTAGAGCACAACGTCCATATTAGTTTGGCACTCTGGATCGGACTTCACTCCCTTCAAAGTAAGGCATAAATTTTTAAGAATATATAGTCAATTGACACGGCATATCAAAGTTGACCAGTTACATATTTAGCTATTCACATGGGAAATGGTCTTTGGGTTCATATCAAAGTGGATGTGAGTCAAACTATCCCTTATCAAATGTCTGATTGGATGGTCGTGTCTTTATAGTTTAACCATTAGTTTTCAGTTTTCCAGTATAGCAGCATGCCAAATATTTCCATATGAAATCAAATGAAATACAGTTTACATCAACTTCTTTTTTATTACTAATACAACCGCACGAACAGAACCTTTGAAAAAAAGACATTTATTTATTTTATATTTTATTTGTGTTGAAAAAAGGAATTTACTGTTATCTGTTACTAATTTAAACTACGATACATGATTGGAAGACATTTTCAGGATAAAAGGTATATTTGTTCGTTATTTCTAATTAAAATTTATGATCTTCGATAAAGGATCACTACATGGCAATAGCTAAATAAGTAAAAAACTTGAAACAATGACAAGGAAGTAAATGCCAAATATTAAGAAATACGAGTGAAATGGAGAACATCTAATATATAACCCATTAGCATTTTGAAAACAATCAAAACAAACTCTATTTAAATTAGAGCCACCAAAATAAAATATTATACCCATCTAATAATTAATTTTATGATGTATTTGTGTTGCTGGAACATGTTAAAATAATCTTGAAAGTATTTGACGGCAATAAGGCCCGAGTAGACAATTATCCCCAGGAAATATTACTTTTTGACATCAATACATTTGCATCCACAATAGTAACAATGCAAAGACAACTAATTTTTACAGAATTTCGTACTTCACTGTAAGATTATAGCTTCAAATATGTTAACTTCAGGTATGACCATTTTGAATGAGGCCAAATTGAGGATACAGCCCAACATCACCCTATTATACCTCACTAATAGTGTGGTCTATCTTATTTTTCATGTCACAAGATCATGAATCCAAATTACTATCACATTTGTTCATGTTTCGTACATACTATGTATTACATGTACAATAGTCTATGCATATGTATATATCGTAGCACGTCATATTTTTTTTGAACTGATCACACATGTAACATTTTTTATTTTTTATTTCTACAAATCAAATCATTATAATTTCATCAAAATTTCATAAATACTTGAACTGACGCAAGGTTTTCAAAAATGGATTCAAATCGTAAATCATAAAGTTCAAATGTTAAATCGAAATGCGATTTAAATCATAAATCATAGATTTAAAAGGTCTATATTTAATGTTTCTACACATATTGAAATTGATTATGATGATTGAACTTTTACATCTAAACTTAAAGCTTAGTTTTTTCTCTTGTTCCATTTTTATTTTATTTAGAAAACACTAGGGTTAAAATTGTGGATTCAAAAAAGCAAATTAAATATATAAGCATGTACTGAATGAATTTTGTCAACTATAGTTTTAAATGAGTTTAAATCAGAATGTAAATCGAATCGAAACGGAAGAGATTCAATCTGAAAAGGGATTTAAATTGTAAGATTTTAAGATTTTTGATAACAATGGGTTGATCAATATGACAAATAGCCTACCTTGGCTAATGATATTACATATATGAAAGCCTTTAAACATAATAATAAACATGTGTACTAATTGCAGCTTACCCATTTATTAGATGAAGCTTTATTTTTATGGGACATAATTAGTAAATCTTCTAATCACCTACAAAAGATGACATATCTAATGGTGGTCCATGGAAAATGACATAAATTTTAAAAAGACTTCTCATAACATTCTTTGCTAATTAGAGCAGCATAATTGATTCATCAATTTTCATTTTATTATATTTATTACTCTTTCCTAATTGTTCACAATAATGTTTTCAATAAACTTTGTTTGTTTCTAATAATTTTCAATATAAAATTTGAGACATAGTCGTGTAAGTATAATAAAATGAAATTAAAATATTAACTGTAGTATTCCAATCAACATAGAGTTATGTAAAAAAATAAAAATCCAATTTTTTTTACATCCAAGTATATTAACGTGAAAATGTTATTACATAATTAATTTATGAAAGTATATGGTTTGAAGTGAGTAAAAAATAAACATAAAATAAAAAAGTAAAGTCGAATGACTTCAACCTTTTAACTAGATTCATTTCATATAAGCTTGTTCAGGTAAAAAATAAAGATGGGTAAACTTGCAAAACTAGTTGGTAGTGTTAGTGTAAATTTTCGTCTACACCAACACTCCGAGGTCCGACGGTGTATCTTCGGAAGCTGATTGGAATATTGGACCCAACCAAGAGGTTACCGAAACGTGATGTAATTAGAGCATGGGATGTTGAACCGTAGTGTAATAAGAGCAAATGCAGAGGAGTTAAAGTACGAAAAGTAAATAACATCAAGACTTTTATAGTGGTTCGAGCCGAAAGTCTCTAAGTCCACTGTTCTTTCCTTATTTAGTCACTTTTATATTGCCGAGAGGCTTATTACATTGAATCTAGACATTTCCGCCATTAATGAGTTTTGGATAGAGCTCTAATATAGGAAAGTACACTATGATTTTATGTTAGTTCATTTTCATGCCCCAAGATCCCTTGTGCCTTGGGATTACTGCCTATTTATAGCTAATATGTCGTAACGCCATTGGTGGAGAGCCTTTTCTTTGGATTGATGACTTGGCTTGCTATATGCGGCTTAGATTTGAATGCTTGTTATCATCTAGCTGATTGCATTTTTACGTAAATTGCTGACGTGATGCTTTTATATATAGCTTCTTTGATTCTTTTCGTTTATCCTGACCGTTGATATCGGTTTCCGAGGCTATCATAGCCTTTGATTATTAATACTTGTTGAATGGCTTTTGGTTTCGGCAACTGCAGCCCTTGATTAAGCTTCTTGTTTCAGTTGAACAACGATCTTGACATTGGTTGATGCTTTGATTCATGCTATTTGGATCACATGCTCTCGGGTACTGAGTTCCGTACTTATGCTTTTATTGGAAATTAAACAATGGGCCTTGGAATTACAAGCCAATAAACCTTCTTTTCAAATATTCGTAATTTATACTTTGAAGAAATTATGGTGTAACACATGCTCCCCAAAGTTCACCTTATATGGTTGATATAAGGTGGACTTTGGAAAGAATAATGTCATGTCAGGTTTGTTACTTGGCTTGTTTGTTTCGTTCTCATCATGAAAGTTGGCCTTGAGTTTTCGGACAAAGTATTGTCCTGAGAATTTTCAAAAATACTGCTTTTCCTAGATAACTTATAAAGATCTAACCTTGTTTAAAGGGTTTTGAAAGTAATTTGGAATTTACCTTTTCCTATAGGCTTTTTGGAAATTGAAACCAGTGCTTAGAGGTGAAAATACCTCAATACAATGATGTAGTCATCTAGATCCAGTCATATATGGGAATAGGGTTTGAAAACTATTAGTAGCAGTATAATGCCTATATTCGCTTGAAAGCATGGTTTCAACTGGACCATGAGGTCTAAACTCTTGAAAGCGTGCTTATCACTTGAAGCCATCTAGGATAAGTGATATGCGAAGTTATTTCGGTGTCGAAGACAAAATCTACTTCAAGACCGTGAGGTCAAAATTTTGTAAAATCGTGCTTGCCACTTGAAGCCATCTAAACTAAGTGGTAAGCGAAGTTATTACGGTGCCGAAAGGCAAAATCTACTTTGAGACCATGAGGTCAAAACTTTTTGAAATCATGCTTGTCACCTGAAGCCATCTAGGCTAAGTAGTAGGCGAAGTTATTACAGTGCCGAATGGCAAAATCTAGCTTAAGACCGTGATATCAAAAAATTTCGAGATTGTGCTTGTCACTTGAAGCCATCTAAGCTAAGTGGCAAGCAAAGTTATTACGGTGCCAAAAGGGAAAATCTACTTCAAGACCATGAGGTCAAAACTGTATTTGTAGTACGAATTCGTCAGTGATCATTCGGGACTAGACCTTTGAAAAGACAAGTTCTGATTTTGCATTAAATGTGAGTCTAGATGTTGGCAGTTGATTGGTTATCCCCAAAAAGCGTTTCTCTTTTTCTATACAAGGATGATTTGGCATCTGGTGGCGTGCCCCTTAGTATTCTCCTTATGTACACCTGTTAAACAAAATCCATGGTGGAAATTTTTTCTCTTCTCAATCAGTGTCATCCCGTTTTAATATAAACACTCTTTTCCCTTTTCTCTCCTCTTTTCACCTATTTGAATTATAAAACCGTCATTGATACTTTCAAGCTCTTTCTAATTTGTCTTGTGATATCTACTCTTGAATCAGTAAGCGCTTCTCAAAAATTTCCTTTTATTCTTGTTAAGATTCCCCAAATCATCATCGATACTCCTCCTTTTACTGCTTAATCAAGAATTAGACTTAGGTTTTAACCTGTTTAGTTCTTGTTTTGGGGGTAATTCCAATTTCCTTTTAATAATTAGACACCTTATTCCTCCCCTTCCTAGGTTGAAAATGGATGCTCCGATCAAAATTCAACAAGACCTCGATGAAATTTTGTCATCTTATAGGATTACAGGATTCGTGACGATCGCTCCTGGCCCCAGGATGCATTTTAGCAATCCTCTAGTGGGGTATTTTATATGGTCCATAGAGCATTTAGAACACAAGATCTTCTTGCGTCTTACCCCTTTGTTTGACGATGTTTTGGAATTCTACCACATCAATCCCTTTCAACTTTTGGCTACTTCCTATTCAACCTTATCTGCCATGATGATTATGTGCTCCAAAAAAAGCTATTGGGATATATCCGTTTTCGAAGTCAATTACATGTTCAACCTATTGCAGTCTAAATACCTTGGGGACATTTCCATGTATTTCCTCAAATTTTTGAGGCCATCTCCCTTACAGGATTCATTCAGGAAAATAACACCACGTCAGTGGTTCTTTGTTAAGGCTTTGTCCAATAGAATAACCACTTCTTTCAATAATGCTGGTACATTCTTTGATTTTTCACCTTCTTTTTGCTACCAGCATTATTGATTTTTCACCTTCTTTTTGCCTTATCCATTGTTACCACCAATTCTCACTTCAACCTTGTTAAAACAAAGATGAATTGAAGAGAAGGAAGTACAGGAGATGATAGCACCAATAAAGTTTTTCGAACGAGTCGAAGGGATGTTACAGCTAAAAGTCAGATATGTTATAAGCTTTCGAATGGGTCGAAAGCACCATTTCGCTTCAATTGCTTCCTTTCGAAATAGATGCTTTCGCCTACATAAAGATGTTTCGAATAAGTGGAGGAATACCTTTCGAAGACAACAAATAACAACCACTCACATGTGCACCAAACCTTTCGAAACCAAAGGTTTTGCCTTCATTCAAATTACTCAGAGAGATGTTTTGATAGAGCAACCCTTTCAAAAGTATGACTAAGCCTTTTGAATTGGACGAAACCTTTAACAAGCAGGAGGGATAATGCATCAATTCGCAAGCATGTATTCGGAAGTTACCTTCTGCATTGAAACCCTCACCATTTCAACATCTTGGAAACGCCAAAGAACTACCCGTCGATAGAGTCAAAAGCTCGTGCCTCTTCTTACTTGTAACAACAATTCAAACAAGGTGAAAAGGCACACCTATCCTTTTCGATGAAGACGGAAGCATTCAAATCCATCCAAATGCAATGAAGAAGGATACGCAAATTTAAAGGTGACGAAAGGTCTACAAGGCCGCCTTTCGACCAGGTCGAAAGCATTGATTCGACCAGGTCGAAAGCATTGAGTCGAAAGGTGCCAATCCGCACCTATAAATAAGACCTAGGAGTCCAGTCTTCGGGATTCGAATTCTTTCACTCTACTCTTGTATTTTCTAAAAGTTGTAAACCCTAATATTCAAATTAGATTGGGGAATTTGATAAGTTTGTACTACTTGAGTTTAATGAAAGCAATATTATGCAATTTTAGGATATTTGGATGATTTGATATTTTTGTTAGATTCAATTCATAATATTCTGGTTTCAACTTGATTGAAGGGTCATCATTAGAGTTAATTGAAACCCTTACTTTAACTAATACCCTTAGAGCCTTAACCTCTACTCTTAAGTTGACAAAAAGTTAGCTTTTGAAGAAGTCGAAACCGATCTATCCAACCCACATCCTTAACTCTTTAAAGCCAACCTTAAGGTCTCTCCAACTGATTCGAAAGGGGGGTTTTGACAGAGTACTAAAGCAGATTAATTGGTTTGAAAGGCAATATAAGAAGGAATTTCAGTGTTTCGTCTAAAGCGAAAGGTCCAATAAGAAGGAGTTTCAACCACAATAATCTACATGAAAGGAAAACTAAAGAGAATAGAATGGATTATAACCATCTTAACCTGATTAAGAATTGATGACTACTTTCATTTGTTTTGAAAGAAGGTCTCGAAAGAATTATCTACACTTTAAATTCAACCTTGGGGTGTTGACATGTTTTCTTGTTAACATTTTGGCGCTAGAAGGAGGGCTCAAACCTTCATCCTTGTTGAACTTTAAACTCCACTTACCACTAACCCGATCTTATTCCAAGCTTACCTACTTTAAGCTTTACATCAACATGTTTAGCAAAGCCAAAAGATCCGAGCAAGGATCCTCGGAACCACGCCTAATTGGATTTTCCCACGGAATAATTAATTATTTAGATCTACATGAAGAACAAATGTTAAGAATGAAGGCCTTAAGGATCATGCGAAGAAAGAAAGTTGAACCCTCTGATCCAAATAAATGGACTTTAAACCCTTTTAACATGGCTCCACCCCTATATTTTCCTTAGGAGAAAAGAAAAATTAAAGTGATAGCTTGTTTGATCAAATGAAGAAAACAATTCAATATTACACCAAAGGCACAATCTTTGAAGATGGAATGATGGCCGATTACAACGCCTTTGCACACAAATGGCATCAATCAACAAGTGGGACACTACCAACACAGGAACTTCAAAGGGTTTTAAAAAGAAAACTAGTCGTTGAGGGTGAAACTCCAGAACTAAGTAATAAAAGATCTAGAAACCATCTTCAAAAGACAATCTTCAAATCAAGATTTCCTAAGGGATGCAATTTGACAACATCAGTCGAGAATGTTTATCCATTAACCAAGGAAGAGCTCAACTACTGGCCATCAAAAAAGAAAAAACCTAAAAATGAAAGGAATCTGGGTGGATCTTATTGTAACTACCATATGATGAATTGTCATGAAACAAATCAATGCAGAGCACTAGAAGGAATGATAATCAACTTTTTCAGACAAGGAAAAATTAATGGGTTTGTAAAAAGAGAGATCCTAGATGAAGTCAATAAAGAACTACTTTACTAAGAAAAATCTACATGGTCGGGAGTAGAATTCTCTTTGCACTTGGACATTACCTTAAACTGTCAAAGCCTTTGTCCGCCCCGAATTGGGCAGGTCAAAGCGCCTCCTAGAGGGAGGTTAGAGTAAGCCATTATCCGTGCCATGCTATGGCCAGGGTAAAGCATCGACAAGCCATTGACCGCGCCCCGCTATGGCCAGGTCAAAGCGCCTCCTGGAGGAAGGACAAAGTAAGCCCTTGGTCCCGCCACGCTATGGCCTGGCCAAGGCATCGAACAAGCCTTTGATCACGCCATGCTATGGCCAGGTCAAGGCACCTTCTAGAGGGAGGATGGAGTAAGCCCTTGGTCCCACCATGCTATGGCCTGGCTAAGGCATCGAACAAGCCCTTGATCGCGTCATGCTATGGCCAGGTCAAGGTGCCTCCTGGAGGGAGGTTGGGTAAGTCCCGGGGTCCTGCTTGTGGATAAGCTAACCAAGCACACCAGACAACAATGGACTAAGACGTCCAAGCCCGAGAAGCGACACATCAAACAACGGACTAAGACATCCGAGCCCGAGAAGTGGCATATCCAACAGTGGACTAAGATGTCCAAGCTCGAGAAGCGGCAAATCAAACAGCGACTAAGACGTCCAAGCTCGAGAGGCAGCAAATCAATCAATAACAATTTACAAAGCCTAAAGGGTAACACATGTCAAAAGAGTCAAAACCTGAGGAGTGGTACAGAACAGAAGGCTTAAATAAGAATCTGCACCCTCCGACTAATTATCAAAGAAGAATTTCTGAACTTCACTTATTAATAGCCGAATCAGGGTTTCAGGTCTTTACTAATAATCTATGGTTTTCATCATACCCGAATCTAGGTTTCGGGGCTATTATTAATTACTGGATTTCACTCATTAATGCCCAAATATGGGCTCAAGATTTCTATCAAGAATATTATTATTATGAACTTTTGGTTATCATCCACAAATACCCGAATCTGGGTTTCAAATTTTCTAACTTTTAAATTTCATTCATTAATACCCGAATCTGGGTTTTGGATTTTCTAACTTTTAAATTTCTTTCATTAATGATCGAATCTGGGTCACGGGATTTCTACTACAAACTTTCAGACAATGATTTCTAGACTTCTATTACATGATCATTTTCGAATTTCTATTAGCTATCTCCAAAAGATGAATTTCTAAACATCTATAATTAAATCCTTGATTGAATTTATGGTTTCTACCATCATATTTCTAGTATTCCACCAATATAATTGAAGTTGAATTCCTAGTTCTTTCTCATCATTACCAAAGATGGATTTCAAGACATTTAACCATATTAAATTATAGAATTACTTTTCACTTATTATCGTATGTTAACATAATGATCTGTTGACCTCCGCAAGTAATGTGGATAAACTTCTATATATATTTCAAGCTAACGATAAGGAATATTGTTTACTTTGTTCTTTTCGGGGAAAGGAGACCAGTAAAGAGGATTGAAAGATACAACAAATACAAAAGTCATAGTACAAATTATCAAAAGGTTGATTTAGAAATAATATTATAAGAAAGGACTACAGACCAGGTGATATTTACAAAATTTTCATAATTTACATAATTTATGAAATTATTTACAAGTATATGGTACAAATATACATATTTCACAAATCTTGAACTGCCTTGTCTAGATTCTCGGCAATTAAAGGATCAACGATGTGACGAATTGCAACACGAAGAACTTCCTTAAGCTTCTTCTCTTTTTTCCTTATCTTATCGGCGTCATCAATAGATTCAATGTGGGTCTTTAAATCACGATTAAAGGCTTTGTTTGAACCTTTGAGAGTTTTATTTTCCCTTTATAAATCAGCAATACACTTCTGAAAAAGATACTTTTCGCGTTCAAGTTTCTGAATCTTAGCTGCATACTCATTTATGCGCTGCGAGTACCTCGCTTTCTGTTGTTCATCAAAATATTTCATCATTTCAAATTTGACTTTCCTGCACCATTCCCCTACTACCTCTCATCTAAGCTAGGAGGAGGATTAATTGTAGCAGGAAACTTTTGGACGGCAAGGGAAGTAGACCTTGTTAATTTTGCAACAGATGTAATAATGGAAGAAGCTAGTGAATCGATGCTTGAAATGTTATTCCCCATAATGAATTCAAGCGATTCACACTGAGCTTGACTATCTTTTAACTTAATCTCCAAATCACTTATTTTCTGGAGAAGTTTGGACATCTTATCATCAAAATCAATTGAAGGATTTGATTTAATTTGACGCTTCAATATGGACATCGTTTCATTCTTTCTCTTAACGTCCGCTTCTAGATTGGCGATCTGATCATTGAGATTTCTAATGATTGTCTTTTGAAGCAAATATCTTATGTGCCATTCTAGAGCTTCGGCATTGTTTTGAAAGCAAGTAGACAAAGGATCACTAAGAAGCTTCCTCTTTTCAATATCTACTAACAACCTATGTCTAATATTGATAAAGAGAGAAGTTGAATCTAGCGAGAGTGGGGTTGTAGATAACTGTAACTTCTACTTGAACAAACAAAAAAAAGAAAATAAATTCAAGACTCAAATAATCAATCTCTTTTATTATAACAATAAAAGATTACAACTTAAGTAGGAATGAAACAAAAAAGTACAATTGGACATTTGTTTCACATTTAAAGTTGAGAAACTGCGTTTCTAACTTTACTCAAGGAATTATTTGAAAGAATAACTATTGAGTCAAAAGGAGCATTAAATCCTTCTAGAGTAATAAATGGAGGATATTTGCTATTGTCCCACTCCCCGGTAGGAGGACTATCATGGCCACATATCAATTTGGTATGATATGTCCGAATTTTCTTAAGAAGCTTTTCTCTTTCTTCACCAAGAAAATCGAAATGAAGACAAGGATGTTCCATATAAAGTCTTTGCTAATCTCTGAGAAAGCAATATCTGGCTAATTTTGAAGATTTCAAAAGTAAACCTTTTTTTAGATAATCTTTTCTTAGTTTAACATACTTGCTTAAATAATCCCTAGAAACAAGGTTGCCCGGGGGACATTCATTCTGTGATAACGTAATAAAATACAGCTAAGTATAAAAGGAAACTAGAGCAAAAAATTCACAAACCAGTATTATTACATAATTATGAATGTTAATCCGGTTCATACAAAATTGATTTTTCGAATAACTCTGAAACAAATTTGTCCTTATAGTATTTAAGTTTCTCAAGAGGCAACTCTTGGGGAATCGATTTGACTCGTGGTAAGTTCCAGCAGGCTTCCGGATGTGGATCGGATCCAAATTCATCCAAATATCTCTTGTGTAAGCGCCTAAGTAGACCTCCACTAGAATCACCTAAGTATGAAAAATTTACAGTTGGGTGACTGCAATAGGCATTGTATAAGAAGTCTACGAGGATGTTCCTCTCTTTAACCAACATCCAAAAGAGCGTAACTAACTCACGATTCTCTTTCTAAAGGCAATCATATCGAAGGCATGCCCTCCTCAGTCATGGGGCAGCTTCTTGATTTTTAAAAGACACTAACACTACCGCACTTCTGTAAGCCTATGATATTTATTGGAGAGGATATTGTGTTCTTTTAACTTCTTATCTAACTCTTTATACAAGCTATTAATTTCTGCTTGTTTTCATTCAAGCTTGGTTATAGAAGGGTGAATGGATTTCATCCATATCTAAAATAAAAGATGTAAACTATTATTATCTTGGAAGAGAAAGCCATTTAAACAAGGAATCCTATACCTGAGAAACGGGAATTGTAATTTGAGAGACTTACCGTTTCTCTCTTCGTTCATCGACGTCAATGTTCGCAGTCTCTTCTGGAAGGTCAGAAGGCTCTGGGGCTTCAGGTTGGCTTGATTCATGGATGATTGGATCATTATTGACCTTTTCTAAAGCCCCAGTATTGTCATCGTCATCTTTTTCATGAACATTAGAGTGACCACCCTAATCGCCACCTGAACCTTGGCCTCCATCTTCATTATCATCATTATCATCATCACCATCATCATTATCATTGTTATCATCATCATTACCGCCTTCTTCCTTGGCGTCTTCATCTTTATCACCTTCATTCTGAGAATCAGAATCTACTTCGAAGGAAGGGACTTCGAAGGATAAGATTTTAGAGGCATCAATCTCCTCTCTTTTAGGAACTTCAACCCCCTGCTCCATTTCTTTGACTTCAGCCATAAACCTATTAACAAGAGCAGGGTCGAGAGAAGGAAAGCTCAAAATTTGGGCATTTCTTTATGTTGTCGACATAAGCAAGCATCAGGGCATCCTTGTAGGAGTTAACAATGATGTCATCGAGGGAAGTACTTAGGAATTGTGACACCCGTTGCTTAGCATCAAAGATGACAATGACAGCCAACTTTAGAAATTTTTTCTTGTTCGCTAACTTTTCCATGAGAGAGGATTGTTTAGCAACCATTTGAGCATTTTCATCTTCAAAATCTTTTAGAGCCATTTTCAAAGCCAAATTTTCGTCAGCTAATAGTTGACGTGCTTTCCTTTCCTCGAAAATAATAGACTCTGATTAAGCAAGAGAGGCTCTCAATCTCTTTAGTTCCATCGTAGCTTCATTTTTTTACCAGCAGATAAGGAGATGACTTGGCTATTCAAGTTTGAAATTTCCTCTTGAAGCTTGGATGTTTCAGCGGAGGATTTTATTGCATTTTCTTGTAGAGAGAGCCATCTTTTGGAAATATAAAAGGAAAAGCATGATGCAAATCAGCATTTAGAGAGAAACAATGATAGTAAGGATAAATAATGTAAAACGTACTAGGAGTTGTTGTTCTATAAGGGACCGACGGTGACCCGCCAGATCAGGAACATAAGAAGGCAGGTGAATAGAAGCAAAAGATAAAGAATTCAAGATAGATTTTACTATCTTTTCAAAATCACTTGTAGACATGGGAGACGTATGTCCATAGGGAGTTGAAGTTCCCAAGTCCTTTTGCATATGCTCGATGGTGCAAGGAGAGCAGGAAACGACAATGCGAGACAAGGGATCGTCCTTTGAAGGAGTCATCTTGGGATGACCAATATAGGATTCAACCATTGGACTCTCTAAAGTTTTACTCATATCAACGGCCTCACCCTCTTCTAGTGGCGGAGAATCTGGAACTTCAACAATTTTGGACTTCTTGAGAGATGGTTCCGTCACGGCAACTTTACCCAGTTTTCTTTTGGCCGCCATCTTTGACCTAACAATGGCTTGAGTCAAAGATGTAGAAGTTAGGGGAGCCGGATCACTTATGATTGGTTCTACCCGAGGAGCAGTTGTTGAAGATTTAAAAAATTATAAGTCATTGGAGTGATTTAAAAAGTAACACAACAACAAACTGCATGTCCTATGTTAAAACCTACCGGAGTGATCGTGGCAAATTGGAGACATTGGGGAGAAATTCTTCGGATCACCCAAAGGTAGGAAGCGTTGCTCCGAGAAGTGTGTTGAACTAGGGGAGGTTGACCAATTACCCTTTGACCTACTTGTAGGAGGGAGTGCTTTTGAAGGTTTGAGGGATTCAACAGAGTAAGCCTATTTCCAATGCTACTCGAAGCAGCAATTAATAGCTTGATAGTTCTCTTATCCTCGTCATTTAGATCTTTAGCAGAAGGACTTGATAAGGAAGCATAGATTAGCAAAAAAATTGGATAAAAACAAAGACTGTGATCAACTTACGAGGGGAAGAGATGGCTCCACTGATATTGGGAAAGCATTTGGCTAAGAAGAATTGTGTTTCCCAATCTCTGAATTTGTTTACCCCCTCGAAAATTAGCTTTTTGGGGGGATTGTCTCTAAAAAATTGTTTGTTAAGATTGCTCAGTTTAACTAATCGAACTAGGTAGCTCAGAACTTCAGCATTTAGTGATGGAATCCCTAACTCCAGAGCCATAAGTTCCAATGATAGAAGATATGTATATACATTTGGAGACAGCTGGATGGGAGCAATGCCCAGGTGGGTCAGGAATTTGGCCAAGAAATCCGAGAAAGGCAGGAAGCCACCGTGCCAAATATGGATAACAGTGTAGGTGAAATATCCTTCAGGTGAACTTTGGATGGTGTCGCTATCACTTGAGGAATAGCTTCCACCCCAATGATGCCGAAGCCATTTAGAATTGGGTCCACCTCATCCTGGGAGGATATTAAAGAATGTTTAGAAATTGCTTCAATCTTCTTTGGAGACGATTCCATCATCGGTACTGTACCTTTTTCTGGTTTTTGAGGTCTTTTTCACGCCCATGATCCTGCCAAATGAAATCATTTCAGTAAGAAGTTATAATTTGTTATGTAATCAACATTTTTCAAGGATATCGAAAACCTATTACAACAATTCAAATATCAACCAAAACATGAAATTTCATATCCTTGAAAGAATGTTAGAGTTAGTTTAGAAAAATGAAATTTGTTGAGCTTTCGACACTGTTGAAACCCACTAACTTTGTTTTACTAAGAGAATACGAATGCTGTCGAAACCTCATATGCCAATTAGGTCGAAAGGTTTGAATTTGAGTAACATTGATATAAATGAAAAGGCTTTCGGACGTTTCGATAACATTTGTATAAAATAACGATCGAATCCTAATTAGTTACAAAAGGTGTTGAGAAGGTCGAAAGGGTTGCATGGTTTTGAAAGCATACCGGTAGCCAAATTTAATTCGATACATATGGTTTCGATCAAGTCGAGGGGTTTTATCTGATTTTCAACTTAAACAAAGTATGTTTTCCTCAATCCAATTTATGAAAACAAAAATGAATCTCTAACTCCTCACATATCCTAAAATAAGTTAGAAGTAGGCATGTACTAGAGGTTTCAAAACCTATAAAATAAAAATTATGCTTTTGAAAGTATGTACTAGGTAATCATTTAGTAAAGCACATCAAGCAACTTCATCGAAAGGCATCAAAATGTACAAAATCATAGTTATGATTTCGAAGAAGTCCACTTCATATTAACTACATCAACCTTTCGATGAGATCAATTAAGGGATAAGCACCGGACATTCTTTCGACCCCATTGAAAGAGGTTGAAGAAGCAAAAAAATGTTAGCTGCCTCAACCCCTTTCGAAGGGGTAGAAAGGTAAAATTAAAACGCCGAATTGCGATTCAAACGTCTTAAACTTCTCTATGAAGTAGCTGAAAAACTCTTTCTTCCCCAAATCCAGTTTTAACCCAATACCTTAAAAAAATAAAAGCAAAATTGGTTTGAGCGTGGATTTACAATCTATAATCATAAAAATCTGCAAAATGTAAATTCGAGCCATAAAAAAAGAGCAAGGAAAATAAATCGGATGAATCCAAAGAATAAATTGATGTGTTAAATGAAAAAAGAAGGCATAGAAATGAATCGAAGGATATTTTTGTGAATAAAAAACTTAAATTATCTTTATGAAGTTAGAACAGTAATTCAAATTCAAACCTAGGGAATGTTAAAATTGAAATTTAGTGTGGAAAGTTAGTTCGAAAAGCCAAAATAATAAAAATTTAGTTTGAATTCGAGTTTCTGTTTGTTGGAAATAGGAATTATCTAAGAAATTAAAAGCTTTGATTCTTCCTGGAAATTTCTTTTAATCGCAGATAAATGAAAGAGGGGAAGAAAGGAACGTGATTTTTAAGAAAAGTCAGCATGAAGGACGGACCGTACGATCAAATTTAAATAACCGGCCAGAATTTGCGTAAGAATATGAAAAGGCAGGAAATCACGATGCTAAAATAAGGTGGAGTATCGAAACAGATGACTTGAAAAGTCAAAGGCATCCCTTCGCGGGGGGGGGGGGGGAGGGGGGAATGTTACCACCAATGCTTACTTCAACCTTGTCGAAACCAAAATGAATAGAATAAAAGAAAGTACAAGAGATGATAGCACCAATAAAGCCTTTCAAAGGAGTCAAAGGGATGCTACAACCAAAACTCAGATATGTTATAAGCTTTCAAAGGGGTCGAAGGGGTCGAAAGCACACTTTCGCTTCAATTGCTTCCTTTCAAAACAGATGCTTTCGCCCTATTTCGTCATCTCGGGTTTCTCATGTAGGGATGATCTCCTCTTTTTATTTATATATTTTATCCTCTAATGCTCTCGATTTTGTAATCCAGTCATTGTAATATTATTTCTTTATTAAATTAGGAATCCTTCTCGGCTTATCATTTGTAACACTTTTTTGGACAAAATATACGTAAAGGAACTTTATTCTCTTCGACTTCATTTCTTATGTCACATTGCTTGAGTGTGCTTTTAGAATCGTCCTTCTGTGGGGTATCTTTTGCCCTTGGTGTGCTTTTGTCAAAACTTTCAGGGAAAATCGAATTTTGTCATCGGATTCTTGTTTGGAGCCAACCTAGTGGCATAATCAAGAGTTTCACCTTGTTATGATTCTATGTTTACTTTTACCTCTTTTTGGGTTACCGAGAATTGACTCGATGCCTTAACTTAGAAACGTTTCTCTAACATTCTATCTATATAAGGAATTTACCCAACATTCTAATCTAACTGTGAATCTAACCAACGAATGACACTTCTCATCTATTGCTCACTATTATTTGGAATCTACCTGACATTCTAATCTAAATAGGAATCTACCTAATGCATGTCACTTCTCATCCATGGCTCACCATTATCGAGAATCTACCCGATGTTCTAATTTAATTATGAATCTACCCAATGCATGGCACTTCTTGCACATGGCTCATTATTATCTAGAATCTATACGACATTATAATCTAACCAGTAATCTACCTAGTGCATGGTATCACTTGACCATGGCTCACTATTATTAGGAATCTACCCAGTATTCAAATCTAACTAGGAATCTACCTAACGCATGGTACTACTTGACCATGACTTGCTATTATTGAGAATCTTATTCTAATCTAACTAGTAATCTACCCAACGCATGGTACTACATGACCATGGTTCATTATCAGCATGCATTCTACTTTCGATGTCTTTTTAAACCCAGGTGATATAGCTTTGCACTTTATAGTGCATTACTGTAGTGGTGCTCTTATGGCGAGGTCTACCAACTTATGGTTGGATCCAAATCTATAGCCTGTTAGGCGGGCATCAGCCATCTACAACTACTTCTGATGGGTATTGGCAATCCTATACCACTTTTGGCAAGTATCGGCCATCTACAGCCTCTTTTGGTGAGTGTCAGCCATCAAAATCTATTTTAAGTTAACGACCATATAGAAAGCTAGTTATAATGTTGAAAAAGGGAAATATGAATCCTTTGAAAAGAATGCTTTTAGACCATTTTGTAAAGGCTTTTGAAATCACATAGTTTTTAGTTCACATTGTTCGACAGAAAGTTTGATCCGAGTTTGAGAAAGAAGATTATTGATGGAATCAGTATTATATATATATATATTATGAAAATGAAACTCTTTATTGATCTCGGCGGATCAATGGAGAGTTTTGATCCGTAAATCCTAAATTCAAGTATGATATGCAAGAGTTCTTAAAGTGAGAGGACATACCAAATGAGTTACCATAAATACCGAGACCTATTGATTAAGCTTCAAGAAATACGAAACCATAGGGTGCCTCTTAGAGTTGAAACTTTCGTAAAAGAGGTCGTAATGGAGATGAGTATGTTAATAAAATTAGCATTTTCCATTTGATCGTGGGAGTTTGATAAAAAAAAGATTCCTCTTGCAACCCCATCTTTGTAGAAAAGCGCCATATGCATTCATTGGGAAATGGTTACACGTAATCCTCCTAAAGCCATAAAAATGGAACATTGTAAAAAATTTCAAAAAACTAAATATTCAAACTAATGTTTAATAAATTTGGTTAACTTCCCTTTTTGTATAAACTTCTCGATCTCGTAAGAAAGCTTTCGGCATTTGTTTGTCTCTTGCCCATTCATTAAATGATAGATAGAATATTTTTCACTCTTTGGGTCTTCTTTCTTTGATGGGGGGTAATATGCATAGGAAATGTCTTCGCGAGTATCCAAGAATATCCGAGACAAGCTTTGGTTGAGTGGGGTAAGGACCTGATCATGCATTAACTTCTTCCGAGACCTACCATCTTGAGTATTCGGGAGGGCTCTCTTATCGAAAGGAAACAAATCTTCATATTTCAGTAATTCGGTGGAAAGGTTCCTAACTTAACTATTCGAGGCCTTAAAAATCTTTCGAAGCCGGGCTGATTCATGGATTGATTATTGGAGATATTATGAAGGCTGCCTGATCTGAGAAGTTTGAAGTTTGTAAACAGGAACATATTCTTTTCCATTCTCTTCCATCGAAATGAGCGCAACCAGTCTCTTGTTGTTGTCCTCTTCAATGAGTTGAATGCAAAGGTTGAGGGGTAACTTCGAGGTTAGTTTTTAATTCTCAAAGTTAGTCATGATTGGGGGGATGAGGTCACTGGATTTTCTAAAAGGGAACAAATGACGGAGGTTCGGGCCCTCCTTCTAGCGCCAAAAATGTTAGTGTAAATTTTCGTCTACACCAACACTCCAAGGTCTGAATGTGTATCTCTAGAAGTTGATTGGAATATTAGACCCAGTTAAGAGATTACCGAGACGTGATGTAATCAAGCTTTGAGCACGAGATGTTTAACCATAGGGTAATAATAGAACATGTAAAGGAGTTAAAGTATGAAGGGTAAATAACACCGAGACTTTTATAGTGGTTAGGGCCGAAAGTCTCTACTTCCACCGTCCTTTCCTTATTTAGTCACTCTTATATTGCCGAGAGGTTTATTACATTTAATCTATGCATTTCTGCCATTAATGAGTTTCGAATAGAATTCTAATATAGGAAAGTACACCATGATTTTATGTCAGTCCTTTTTCGTGCCCCAAGATCCCTTATGCCTTGGGATTGCTGCCTATTTATAGCCAATATGTCGTAACTCCATTAGTGGAGAGCCTTTTCTTTGGATTGATGACTTGGCTTGCTATGTGCGGCTTAGATTTGAATGCTTGTTATCATCTAGTTGATTGCATTTTGACGTGGATTGCTGACATGATGCTTTTATATATAGATTCTTTAATTCTTTTCGTTTATACCGACCGTTGATCTCGGTCTGAGGCTATTTGAGCCATTGATTGTTGATACTTGTTGAAAGGCTTTTGGCTTCGACAACTGCTGCCCTCGATTAAGCTTCTTGTTTCAATTGAACAATGATCTTGACCTTTGTTGACGCTTTGATTCATGCTCTCGGATCACATGCTCTTGGATACCGAGTTCCGTACTTATGCTCTACTTGGAAACTAAACACTGGGTCTTGGAATTACAAGTCAAGGAACCTTCCTTTCAAATATTTGTAATTTATTCTTGGTAGATATTATGGTGTAACAGATAGGGATAGAATTACATTGTTGGTTTGATTGTGTCACCTTTATCCAAATATTTATGAAATTATGATCTTGGATTTCCATTGTATTCAATTGAAAATCCTATTTTTTTATCCAAGGGCAAAACACATAATCTAGAAATTGAAACAGAGAGGATAGTAAATTAAATGTTGCATACAGATGCTACTTTTCCTCCTCATGAGCATTCATAGTAGAAGTCCATTCATTAAAATAAGCTATGAGCTTAAAAAAACTAGTATGGCTTGATTTTTATAATGCACGTTTCTAGTTTTGTAATAAAAAAAGAAAAACCCGATTTGAACTTAATCGTCTGAGTATGTAATAAATTAGTGATTTATATAAAGTTTAGAATTACATCAAAGTTAATGATCACCAATCCAAATAGAATCCAGTCTTAAAATAAAACCAAAAGATTACAATAAAAAATTACCTGAAACGGGAACTTCATAGATAGGAGGAGTAGATGAAGCATCTAAGAATTTACTAATTTGACAAATCATCTACAAATCAAATTTGAAGATACGCTGTGTGAATTAGGTATATGTGATTTGGAAGTACACTCAAAAAATTTGGGTGGAGATTGTAATAAGATTTTAGTATGAAAAAGTAACGACAAAGTCAATCTGCAGATAATTTCTTCATTTTCTTACTCTTTGTCTCTCTCTCTCTCTCGTTTATTTGAGATTTAGAAGGACAAACAATGACTCTAGTAAAAAAATAACAAGGTCGGTTTGAATTAAAGATTCAAATTTGGGAGGAAAGAAAACGGATGAAGGATATTAGCATAATACTAGAGGGAAAACAAGAGTATCATTTGGCTTTAGAGAGTTCCATTTTGGCTCTCTTGGTAAGCAAACCTTCATGGCGGTCGCTTTGATAAAACTACAAAATCGAGAAAACATACGTCTAAAGAGTTGAATATAAAACAATTTTTTCATTTATGATATTAATATTTATCAACCTTGATACATGTTTATACACGCACATTAGATTTTGATTCGAATATAAAACTATGCTCACACTTAAAAACTGTTAGCAATAATGTCTTATTTCCTCCTTATAAAAAAATTGTTTTTTTCTTCGATCTCTCATTTACCTTAATTACCTTATTCTAAGATCAAATCTATTCTTTATTAAAAAAACTCCTAACAAATAATTGATGTTAATGTAATAAATGTGAAAAAATATTTCTATATTGTTAATTGTCGACTATAGTGGAAAAAATGTACCGGAACCACTAAATTTGAACCAATCACATGAAATTAAGGTAGCAGCATACCATATCATGTAGAATGCAATGATCATATTTGTTAACCATAAAATATAAATGAAGATAAAGAAGGCCCTTCAGAAAGCTTCCGCATGGATAAGGAGCAGCAAGAAAAGTCACCTTTGGATGGTGTCGAAAGGATTGTTCAATGCTAATAAAGAAGAGCACGTAGGAACTTCGGAACAAGGCTTCCGCAAGTATGAAGGAATGAATTACTAAGGCAAAACAAAGCAGCTTGACACAGAACCACCAAAAACCTTCTGGTTGGGATAGAAGAATAGCTCTGCAACCATTCATCATAAAACAAAGGCTAAAGAAAAAGGAGTCCAAATCAAACCTTTTAAAGGAGTCAAAAGGATGCAATCAATAGTTTATAGTAGTCCCCAACCTTTCGGAGGGGGCGAAAGGTTTCATCTCTCCACATTCAAAGAGTTCTTACCTTCCAAAGAGAGTGGAGAAGTCAAAGCAAGAGCAAGCAACTCTATAATGACCTTTTCGAAAGCATAGCAAGCCCTTCGAACCGGTTAGAACCCATACAAAATAATTTTCGACAATGTCGAAAGGTTTATGAAGAAGGAAGCATTCATAAAGAATGGAAGACAACCCTTCGACAACAATGAAGGGAAGCACGGCTCTCGGCAACAGTCAAGTGAAAGAGCAACCTTCCGACAAGGTCAAAGGCTTCACAGTAATCAAATGAGAGGGAAACCTTCCGACAAGGTTGAAGGGTTCATAGTAGCATATAGAAGGCAAACCCTTCGACAAAGTCGAAAGGTTCATGAAGGCATAAAGGAGATCAAACCCTTCGGCACTGACGAAAGGTCCATAATGGCATGTGAAGGGCAAACATTTCGACAAAGTCGAAAGGTTTACAACTGCATATAAAAAAGTGACCTTTCGACCCAGTCGAAAGCATGAAGCCGAAAGGGGGGCCGCCTACATCTATAAATAAGACCAAAGGGGTCCAGTTTCGGGGATTCGATTCTTCCCATTCTGCACTCATTCTACAACTTCTGCTTCCACTCATTAAGTTTGTAGCCCCAATTTAGAAATCAAATTGTGGATTTGCTTCTTAAACTTTGTATTAAGCTTCATCATGAGAAAATAAAGAGGGTTATGGCTTGCGATCAACTTTGAATTTGGAGATGATCATGATCAGGCGTTAACTCAATATTAATGGCCAATCATATTTGATTTATTTCTTATCTTCTCTGTTGATTCCGAGTATATGTTATGAAATCATCATGGGATATCACCACAGGTTCTATTTCCTTATATATGAAATTCACGGGAAATACAACTTGTGACTCAATAAATATGTGATGCCAAATCCCTGATATGGTTTCATGACATATCATATCAACTCTTATTTTTATCTAAACATGCTTGAATGATACATACCTTTCGAAGGGATTCCACAAGAGAAATATCAACCTGAAAGGTCGAGCAATAAAGAAATATAAAATAGAGTAAGCATCTCCTTTTGACAAGGTCGGAAGGTCTTGAATATCACCCTTCGACGTGATCGAAAGGAGGTGAAAGATGTTGATGATTGACTGCTTTTAGCCTCCAAGGGAGATAGGACACAATAATGTGATAATGTTGAAAGCTATATAAAGGTGAATAGCTTCAAGAGACGATTACTATTATAACAACCTATTCGGAAGGTTGAAGTAGCCTCATAAACCTTTTAACAAGGTCGAAAGGTTTCATAATCTTCTATTATCCCAACCATGACGAAAGTTAGGATGAAACCTTAACCCTTCGATATGGTCGATGAGTTAGTTAATCTTCTATTATGCTATCCAAGTCAATAAAGGCTGAAATGACATCCTCAACCTTTCGACAATGTCGAAAGGTTTGGCAATTTGTTACTCTTTTAGATCAGGTCATCTTAGTTGAAAGTTAGAGCTATCACCTCAAATCCTTTCGACTTAGTTATTCTATTCGAAAGATATGCCATCAAAGACATGAATCCCTTTAACCACAAGGTTGTGTCCACATAAAATAATCTTATATAAAACATTAGGGATGTTGACAAGTTCTCTTGTTAACATTTTTGGTGCTAGAAGGAGGGCTCGAACCTCCGCCCTTGTTATCTTAATACAACTAATTATGGAAATTTGGTTTGCTACAGGAAAATGAAATCAAAAAGACTTTCCACCTTAAACGAAAGGGCCGAACATGCAACTTTGCTTGAAGAAAATGTTTCACCATCTTTCAACCCTGGGAACAGGGAATAAGGACAGTCTTCCATACCAGCTCAACCAATTCCACCACCGACTCAAATTTAACTGTCTCTGCAATTGGCTTCAGCTCAGAATCTTCAACTAGAGGATCATATTGCTAGAATTACACACTTAGAGCGGCAAATGATGGAGATGAAGAATCTCCTAGAAGAAGTTTTATCCCGCAAGTCATCCATGAAAGCTGCCACAGCAAGAGAGGAAGTTATCTCTCCTGGCAGAGACTTGAAAATCAACACTAATGCCACGAAAAGCAAAACTAACATCTCCCTAAAGAAGGCACTTCTCCCATTAAGGGAAAACTATCAAGGAAGGATCCAAGAGGAAGACAAGGATTGTTCTGCAAGCTCTACCTCAGATAGCTACAAACCAAATAGGAAAGACTACTTGAACAATGAAGCTTACCTCAAAGACATGGCAAAGAAGGCCGTGAAGGACCTGTTGAATACTAAGTGTAAGAGAACAACAGACGAGAGAGTAAATTATAATGAGTGGGTTGCCCCTTTCATCGATGAGATAATGACAACACCCATTCCCTCTCACGTGAAGGTCCCTATAATAAAATATCATGGTACATCTGATCCTGATGACCATTTGATGGCATTCGACAATCAAATGGATTTATACAATGCTTCCAGTGCCATTAGGTGCCGCCTTTTTCTAGTTACTCTTCAAGAAGCTGCTGCCAAGTGGTATCGACAGTATCGCGAGAACACAATCTATTCTTGGAAACAATTCTCCTATGAATTCTCGGCTCAGTTCTGCATCTGCAAAGACCCATCGATTGATTATGCAGTGCTCGCTAATATAAGAAAGAATCATTGCGAGTCATTGGGAGATTACTTGAAGAGGTTTAACACTGAAGCTTTGAAAGCCAAGGGAATGAACGACAAGGACAAACTTATTGCAGTTCATTCAGGCCTTATAGTCAATTCTCCTTTCTGGAAGGAATTATTCATCCATGGTTGCCGAGACTTGCAAGACTTTCATTTTCAAGCCGATAAGTTCATCAGAATGGATGAATTGTACTATTCTAAGAAGAAGTCTAATTAGAGGAGGGACAGTGGAAAATTCGGCTTAGAAAGGATTCACAAAAAGTCTAGATGGGAAGATGCTAATGCTAACGCGGTAGCGTTAAACAGACCAATCTCCTACATTTATGCAATGACTCAAGATAAGGTCAATTTTCGACATCGTTCAAAGCTCGAAATTATCCAGAGCAAAAGAAAGGAGATAACTACCGTGCTTACCATAAGGCAAACAGACACAGGACCAATGAGTGTAAAGTGATGGCAGGGATAATTCAAAAACTAATTCGAGAAGGGCAACTAAAAGAGTTTGTGAAAAACCCACAACAGACTTCCTTTCCAGAGATTGAGATAAGAAAACCTGCCGGTACCACTATTAATATGATTGAAGACGAAGATCCATTGAACCTGAGTCCACCCCAAAATAGAATCGACATAATATATGGCAGACCACATCCTGCGGGCAAAAGTCAGAATACCAGGAACAGATACATTCGTGAAATTAGGTAGGGTGTATTTTCTGTTCAAGAAGAACCACTGCTTAAGAACCCAAGGTATAATATTAACATGCACACTTTGGTGATCAATTCCCAAGAGTTGAGAAGGGGAATCCATCACCCCTATAATGACCCATTGATGATCACGGCTCAAATAGGCTCCTCAGTGGTTACAAAAATCCTGGTCGACACTGGAAGCACTGTAAACATGATCTTCCGACATGCATTCGATCAAATAGGAATCTCTAACGACAAATTTGAACCTAGCCCCGAACCCATCTTCAGGTTCAACAATAAGAGAACAACTCCACTAGGACAAGTGAAGCTCTTAGTGCAGTTGGGACTCCCTCCGTGCTCTCGTGTTTTGAAACAACTTTGTAATCATAGACCAGCCATCATTTTACAACGCTTTCTTCGGACGTCCAGCGCTAGATGAAGTGGACGCTTTCGCCTCACCTAAATATCTGATGCTCAAATTCCTTACTAAGAATGGTTGGGGAACTATCCGAGGCGAGAAATTTGCATCAAGGGAAATGTACTTCGTAACTTTGGAACAATATAACAGGGAGTTTACTTGTTACTTTGATTCTTCCATTACTTTACAGCCTTCAGATGATGGGTTTCTACATCCATCATTCGAACCGAAGAAAAAATCTAATAGAACTAATAAATGTATTGCCAAAAGATGTTTTGCAGTTTATGGAAAGAGGAAGAGAATGGATACCAACTCAATTGAGGAAAGCGAGATTATTACAAAGCTAGATTACCAAGGAGAGGTTGAAAGAGTTAAGCCAGTTGAGAAAATCGAGGAAATTCTGATGGATTCTACCGATTCTACCAAAATAGTCAGAGTGGGAAAAGACCTCGAGGAGCACTTAAAATTGAAATTGGCGGAATTCTTAAAATTCAATAAGGATATTTTTGCTTGGACCCACTCTGACATGATTGGGATTGACCATACAATCATGAGCCACACTCTAAATATCAATCCAAACATCCCTCTAGTCAGGCAAAATAAGAGGTGGTTCGATAAGGTAATGACCGACGCCTTAAAGGAAGAGGTCAAGAAATTGCAAAAAAATGGGTTTATTCGAGAAGTTTTCTACCCTGAGTGGTTGGCAAATCCAGTTTTGGTAGAGAAATCTAATGAGAAGTGGCAAACTTGCATGGATTATACAGATTTAAACAAAGCTTGTCCAAAGGACTGTTACCCACTGCCAAGGATAGATCAATTGGTCGACTCAACTAGTGGACATAAGCTGCTCTCCTTGATGGATGCATATTCCGAATACAATCAAATCCCTATGTTTAAACCTGATGAGGAGCATACCAGCTTCATTACATATGAGGGTTGAAAAATCCATGTTACCCACTGCCAGGGAACCTATTGTTACAGCGTTATGCCATTCGGGTTGAAAAATGTTGGGGAAACTTACCAAAGATTATTTAACCGGATGTTTAAAGGTCAAATCGGAAGAAATATGGAAGTTTATGTGGATGACATGTTTGTAAAATCCCAAAAGGCAAAGGATCATCTTGAAGATCCAGATGAGAATTCAAAGTACTCCGAAAGTATCAAATGAAACTCAACCCTAAAAAATACAGCTTTGGAATTCATTTCGAAAAATTCTTAGGCTATATCGTCAGTGCACAAGGAATTGAGGCTAGTCTGGAACAGATTGAAGCCATTAAGAATATGGCAGAGCCTAAAACAAGTAAAGATGTTATGAGTTTTAATGGAAAAGTAGTAGCGCTAAGCAGGTTTATTTCAAAGGCTACCGATAAGTGTATTCCATTCTTTGAGGTAATAAAGAAGAGGAAAAATTTCGAATAGGGTAAAGATTGCAAAAAAGCATTTCAAGAGTTGAAATCGCATTTGGAAAAACCTCCGATCTTATCTAGCCCTGAAGATGGGGAGGATCTATTCTTGTACATGGAAATCTCGGAGCACGCGTTAAGCTCAGTATTGATCAGGAAAACCAAGGAATTGCAATTACCGGTTTATTATGTAAGCAAAAGGGTAAAGGTTGCCGAGATCCGATATTCGGTTATTGAGAAACTAGCATACTGTTTAATTCTCATGGCTCAAAAGTTAAGACCTTACTTTCAAGCGCACCCAATAAAGGTATTGACCAACTTTCCATTGAAACAAGCCTTTAGTAAACCTGAAACCTCTGGAAGACTGATTAAGTGGGGAACTGAGCTAAGTCAATATAATATAGAATATCAACCTAGAGAAGCTATAAATGGACAAGCATTGGCAGACTTCATTAATGAATGTACGGGATTCGTTTCAGAGCAATCCGAAAAAGAAAAGGACTTAAAACCCCAAGTGGCAGTTATTTGTGGATGGTGCCTCAAATGAACAAGGGGCTGGAGCAGGATACATAATAATTACCCTTGATGGACATAGACTTCATTATGCTATAAAATTGGGGTTTCCAACAACTAACAACGTGGTAGATTATGAATCCATGGTCGTAGGATTGACCCTTGCTTTACAACTCAAAATCCCAAGGATTCAAGTACTCAGTGATTCCCAATTAATGGTCAATCAAATCAAACAAGTATACCAGACGAAAGATCCCAAACTCAGTCAATATGTGAAAAAGGTATTAAAAATGCTCACACTTTTCAAAGATTTCTCTGTACACCAAATACCAAGAGGGGACAATTCCCAAGCAGACTCGTTGGCTAAGTTAGCAAGTTCAAGAGGAGCCCTTGAGACTCAAATTGTGCCTGTGGGATCTCAGGCTAATCCCAGTATTGAGGAAAATAAACAAGTGAAAACTAATGAGCTACTGGTATTGATCCGATCATGGGCTACAATACAAGAAATGGGGGAAACAGATCAGGAAAGGCCAAGTGAAGAATCCGCAGCTCCAATAACGGAAGAATATTATGAAAACACTTAGATGGCCCCGATTATGAGTTATATTATCAATGGGACACTACCTGCAGATAAAACAGAGGCACGAAAGCTAAAGAGGAAAGCCCAAAACTTTACCATTATGGATGGAGTTCTATACAAGAAAGGATATGCCCTTCCCTATTTGCGACGTGTAAAACCCGAGAGCGGATTGAAAATATTAAAGGAAGCCTATGAAGGGCTTTGTGGAGATTACTCTAATGGGATCAAATTGGCCAAAA
The DNA here is from genome assembly GCA_030737815.1 of Allium fistulosum. NCBI lineage: Eukaryota > Viridiplantae > Streptophyta > Magnoliopsida > Asparagales > Amaryllidaceae > Allium > Allium fistulosum. The sequence continues at coordinate 1,422,174,184 of CM060901.1, forward strand.
AGATAACTAGACAAGGATTTTACTGGCCACAGTTAACCAACCAAGCAATCGAGTATGTTAAAAAATGTGAAAAGTGCTAATGTTACTCGAAGATACCACGTCTTCCTCCGAGTCAACTAACCCCCATCATTAGCCCATGGCCATTCGATGTTTGGGGAATCGATTTAATCAGACCGCTTCCAATCTCAAAAGGTGGGGCGAAGTATGTTGCAGTGGCAATTGATTACTTCACAAAATAGATCGAAGCAGAACCGCTTCCAAAAATCACTTCTAGGAAAGTGCTAAGATTTGTCATTAAGAACATTGTCACAAGGTTTGGGATACCCTACAAGATAATTCGCGATAATGGAACCCAATTTGAAAGTGAAGAATTTTCATGATTTTTCCATAAGAATGGAATCATAAAAAGCTTCTCTTCTGTCGCTCACCCAAAGGCTAATGGAGCCATTAAGGCTGCCAACAAAACAATAAAGACGATTTTGAAAATGAGACTAAATAAGGAAAAGGGGAATTGGGTAGAAGAATTACCCCCAGTTTTGTGGGCTTACAGAACGTCCACTAGAACTGCAACAGGTCATACCCCGTATTCGCTAACATATGGATGTGAAGCAATGCTACCAGTAGAAATTGAAGTACCTTCTCATCGAAGGATTGCCTATGCCTTCAACCCAAATCAAGAACTAAAAAAGGAATCACTTGTGAATTAAGAGATGAAGAAGCCTTAAGAACGACTGAATACCAAAAGAGGATATCAAAGTACTATAACTCAAAAGTAAAAATGAGAAAATTCAAACAAGGAGATTTGGTACCTAAAAGAGTAATGACCAATACGAGAAACCCATCAGATGGGCCATTAGGGCCAAATTGGGAAGGTCCACTAATAATTTTCAAGGAAATCCCCATAGGGGCCTACAAGTTAAGCCATCCTGATGGTAATATGGTACCAAGAACCTGGAACATAGAACATTTGAAACCATATTTTCCAACTCTGAATGAATAAAGAATTTTCAAGAATGTCTCTACTACGATTCACTAAGAGAAGTCTACATGGTCGAGAGTAAAATTATCCTTAAACTTGAACTACCAAAAATGGTAGGCTACCAATAATGGTAGAAAGCCCTTGGTCATGCCAAGATGGCCAGGTCAAGGCACCTCCTGGAGGGAGGGCGTAAGCCTTTAGCCTCGCCAAAATCAGAAATGGCCAGGTTAAAGCAGCACAAGCCCTTAACCACGTCATGCTATGGCCAGGATAAGGCGCCTCCTAGAGGGAGGACGGGTGATCCCTTGGTCCCGCCACACTATGGCCTGGTCAAGGTACCGAACAAGCCCTTAGCTGCATCACGCTATGGCTAGGTTAAGGCGCCTCCTGAAGGGAAGTCGGGTAAGCCCTCGGGCCCTGCTTGAGAATAAGCTACCCGAGCGCACCGAAAAGCCGGATGAAATGTCCGATGAACTAAGAAAAGTCCCTACCTGAAATGGGCACCGCCAGAAATCGGCACCGTCTAAAATGGCAACTGCCAGAAATTTGCAACGTCTAAAATGACAACAGCCTGAAATGGCACTACTTGAAATAAGCATGAGAATTGGACAAAAGAGTCCTAGCTTGAAATAGGCCAAAACAAATGGATAAAGAAAAACTTGGGCCCGAGAAAGAAAAAGCATGCAAGATAACATCAAAACCTGAAGATGGCACATTCAACAAAAGAATCAGAAAGAATTCTCTGACTTTTCCTCATGAAAATCTGCCAGATTGGCTTTTTGGTCTTCCACTACTTATTGCCAGATTGGTTTTCTGGTCTTGTATTATTAATTACGAGAAATGGTATTCTAGTCTTCTATTACTAATTACCAGAAGTGTCTTCTATTACTAAAATACCAGGAATGGGTATTCTGGTCTTCTATTACTTATTGACAGAAATGGTTTTCTGAACTTCCATTATCAATGCCAAATTGGGTATTCTGGCCTTCTATTGCTTATTACCAGCTATGGATTTTTGGTCTTCTATTACTTATTATCAGATATGGGTTTCTGGTCTACTACTGTTTATCGCAAAAAAGGGCTTATAATCTTCTATTATTGAATGACAAAACAAGTCATTTGGACCTTTAACATTTATAACCAAAGATAATCTCCTGAACTTTCATATCAGAATGGATGATCTGATTGGTATTCTGGTCCTCTCTCACTATTACCAGATTGATATGGGGTTTTGGCTTTTTATTATGATGATCAATATAATTCTGGTCTCCCTACTATTATTTGATGCATTGTCGCAAGATATGAACTTCTAAATTATCTATGCATGGTCTTCTAACATTCTATTACTAAGAGTAAGTTTCTAAACACCTATTTTTATTAATAAGGTCCATCCATCATGGAAGTATGGGTCCTTTATTATGACTTCTGGAACTTCCATCATTCATGGCAAAATGGGAAATAATTACTATCTGGCAAGAAACTGATAAATTCCGACCATCAAGACACGAATCTGGGACTTTAAATACTTATGATCATTACAGGTTCTGAATGTTCAAAGGATGAATCTTTCGCTAAAATAAAATCGAAGTTAAAGGTCAACCAAACTGAAAAGATACTTGTAGTGTGAAATAACCATGCGAATATTATTATATGTATTGTAGGAATACAGGGGCAATTCGGCAATCTTGGAATTTTTGTCCTAAAGAACAAAAGCCTTCTTTATATGGGGGGAGGGGGGGCTAAATCTTAACTATAAAATATAAATAAAGATAAAGAAGGCCCTTCAAAAAGCTTCCACATGGATAAAGAGCAGCATGAAAAGTCACATTTCGATGGTGTCTAAAGGATTGTTCAATGCTAATAAAGAAGAGCACGTAGGAACTTTGGAACAAGGCTTCCGCAAGTATGAAGGAAAGAATTACTAAAGCACAACAAAGCAGCTAGACACAGAACCACCAAACACCTTCCGGTTGGGATAGAAGAATAGCTTCGCAACCATTCATCATAAAACAAAGGCTAAAGAAAAGGAGTTCAAATCAAACCTTTTGAAGGAGTCAAAAGGATGCAATCAACAGTTTATAGCAGTCCCCAACCTTTCGGAGGGGGCGAAAGGTTTTATCTCTCAACATTCAAAGAGTTCTTATCTTCCAAAGAGAGTGGAGAAGTCAAAACAAGAGCAAGCAACTCTATAATGACCTTTTTGAAAGCATAGCAAGCCCTTCGAACCGGTTAGAACCCATACAAAATACCTTTCGACAGTGTCGAAATGTTTACGAAGAAGGCAACATTCATAAAGAATGGAAGACAACCCTTTGACAGCATTGAAGGGAAGCACGACTCTCGACAACAATCAAGTGAAAGAGCAACCTTCCGACATGGTCGAAGGGTTAACAATAATCAAATGAGAGGGAAACCTTCCGACAGGGTCGAAGGGTTCATAGTAGCATATAGAAGGCAAACCCTTCGACAAAGTCAAAAGGTTCATTAAGGCATAAAGGAGATCAAACCCTTTGGCAGTGACGAAAGGTCCATAATGGCATGCGAAGGGCAAACCCTTCGACGATGTCGAAAGGTTTGCAATTGCATATAAAAGGTGACCTTTTGACCCAGTCGAAAGCATGAAGCCGAAAGGGGTGCCGCCTGCATCTATAAATAAGACCCAAGGGGTCCAGTTTCGGTGATCCGATTCTTCCCATTCTGCACTCATTCTACAACTTCTGCTTCCACTCATTAAGTTTGTAGCCCTAATTTGGAAATCAAATTGGGGATTTGCTTCTTAAACTTTGTATTAAGCTTCATCATGAGAAAATAAAGAGGATTATGGCTTGCGATCAACTTTGAATTTGGAGATGATCATGATCAGGCGTTATCTCAATATTAACGACCGATCATACATGATTTATTTCTTATCTTCTATGTTCATTCTGAGTATATGTTTTGAAATCATCATGGTATATCACCACGGGTTCTATTTCCTTATATATGAAATTCATGGGAAATACAACTTGTGACTCAATAAATATGTGATGCCAAATCCCTGATATTGTTTCAGGACGTATCATATCAACTCTTATTTTGTCTAAACATTCTCAAATGATACATACCTTTCGAAAGGATTCCTCAAGATAAATATCAATCCGAAAGGTCGAAAGCAATAAAGAAATATAAAATAGAGTAAGCATCTCCTTTCGACAAGGTCGAAAGGTCTTGAATATCACCCTTCAACGTGATCGAAAGGAGGTGAAAGATGTTAATGACTGACTGGGTTCAGCCTCCAGGGGAGGTAGGACTCGATAAAGTGATAATGTTGAAAGCTATATAAAGGTGAATAGCTTCAAGAGACAATTACTATAATGACAACCTATTCGAAAGGTTGAAGTAGCCTAATAAACCTTTCGACAAGGTCGAAAGGTTTGATAATCTACTATTATCCCAATCATGGCGAAAGGTTAGGATGAAACCTTGACCCTTCGACATGGTCGACGAGTTAGTTAATCTTCTATTATGCTATCCAAGTCAATAAAGGCTGAAACGACATCCTCAACCTTTCGAAAATGTCAAAAGGTTTGGCAATTTGTTACTCTTTTCGTTCAGGTCATCTTAGCTGAAAGTTAGAGCTATCACCTCAAATCTTTTCGACTTAGTTATTCTATTTGAAAGATATGCCGTCAAAGACATGAATCCCCTCAACCACATGGTTGTGTCCACATCAAGGTTTTAAATATCGGATTTCGGTCACGTTTCGTCTCGGAATTTTTGCACAAGTTATCTCGTATCGGGGGAGATCTCGGACGAGATGAGTACATATCGGGTGTACATCTCGGATTGACATCTCGAGTCTTATAATGCATCTTGGGAATATCTCGGATGTACTTATGTGTCTAAAATTGATGTTATAACTTTCTTAGTAAAAATAAAAATGGTAACATACTTGATTTACATAGAAAAAGGAATATTTTTAGAAGATAAGTAGCTTGATTAGCTTAATTGATTTGGTAATGATTGAATAATATCCTTTTATTTGATCATAATAAAGAAGTGAAACCTTTCGCTATGACTCATTAAGATAAAAAGTAAAGAATATGTTCAAGAAGTTGGTAATTTATAATTGGATTGAGTAGTTTCTTTTGAATCAATATGAAATGAAAAATATAATGAAAAATAAGAAAAATGTATAATTTCGGGTGAGATCTCGGATTGAGATTTTGATCCATATTTCGGGTGAGATTTTAATATCTCGGACGAGATGAGTGTCGAGGGAGATATGAAGGAGATTTGATGTCTCGTCTCGTTTAAGTGTGAAAATGAGATCTCGGAGGAGATCTCGGGCGATATATAGGAGATTTAAAACCATGGTCCACATAAAATAATCTTATATAAAGCATTGGGGATGATGACAAGTTTTCTTGTTAACAGTGTGTGTAATTCCATCCACATATGTTTTGAGAAATTATGGGCCTAGAATCATTCTTAGTATGCACTACACGTTTTCCAATTTTAGTTGCAAGTTATGGCATATTCTTTTCTTTTCTGAATAAATTTCAGAATTAAAAATGAAATAAAAGGTGTTAAGTGTTCGATATCTTATGTAGATGCTTAAAAATGAATGCTTGTTCAATAGGCATTTGGCCCTTGACATTGTTTGATTTTGGTGATATAATGTTTTCATATTAAAGAAGATTTGGAAGATATTCGAGTCAATGTAAAATTATGACTCAAATATACTGCCTGCATCAAAGAAGGTAAGAAATTATATAAATGAGAAAGAGTTATTTTAATAGATTGAAGTAATCAATCAATTTTCTAATCAACTGATTAAAGAAGACACTTTATTAAGCGCATGCATATTGAAGGAAATTGAAAATCTACGTAGATAAATGTTTCCCATATGAGTAGAAGAATTGATGATGCATTGATTTATTACTATAAATAAATTACTTCAACCATGAGCAATAATATATATATATATATATATATATACATATATGTATATATAAAGATAGTCATTCTTTAGAGAATAGTAGAATCTTCTCAAGTTTTATTTCTTCATATTTTTCTTCTTAGCCTCTATTATCAATCTTGTAATTTTCATTTCTCAAAAATTATTAGTGGAATCGCTCTAAATCCTAAGATGAACATTGTAGATAGTTATTATTTTACAACATTTGTACAAAAAACGTTGTTTGGAAAAATCTATTACAACATTTTTCTTAACAAATGTTATGAAAGATCTATCATTTATACCACATTATGGTGAACTGTTGCATAACCAGTGGCGTAAAATGGTATTTTTGTTGTAGTGTTGTGAAATCTTAACCCCATACAATAGTAAAGCTAGTTTGCAGAAGTAAAAGACATTTCAAAAACTGATGAAATTATATGATTCGGATTGAACCATTCATTCACCGTTTAATCTATAAATATGAAACTAGTTGGGTGTTAGGAGAAAATACTCATTTCATACGGTTTATTTCCTTGATTCCTCAGATTTTAAAAAATACATTACCAAAAATTTCATTTAGTTACCATAAGTAATTATTTGTTCCTTCGCAAAACACTCCAAACAAAATAGTCGAAATAACGACCCAAAAAACCACTTATTTGGATTTATAAAAGCCGACTAATTTAGTGGAAATTTGTGAGAATGGCATATTAATATAAAGTAATTAAAACTTAGGTCATGCTAGTGTTTTATTTTAAAATAAAGCAAATTTTTTAAATTTAGACCATACGTTAACAAAAAACTCATTTTCTAAAACTTGGTAATGGGATTTATACCTTGCATAAATATTTTATTAATTTTAATTCAATTTGAATCAAATCAACACCATTAATTAAGATTAATCAAAACCCTATTTTAAAATTTCTTATCCTAAATGTTATACGATTGTTCATTATATTTGCTTAATTCACTATAGGATTTTACTAAATATACAAGAAATTTTTCTTAGTTTCTCATTTTAATCAAGCTATGCTTTAGAATGACTTCTATACATTAAATCAAAATTTTATTTATGCTACTGATATTTATAGTTTTAGTATACATATGCATGCATATACATACACACATGTACACACACATACATACATATACATACACACACATATACATACATACATACATATATTTTTTCTTCTGAAAATGGGTTCTTTATTAATGACGTTAAAGAACAATAAAGGTTCTGCCACCTTAAAAAACCTTGCTAAAGCAGTAAGGAAAAAGAGAACGGCAACCTTTATAAACAAAGTCTGAATCACTGGTCTGTGAGTGTGGCGCAGTGGAAAGGAGGCTTGAGTTCTGGTAAAAAGACCCAGGTTCGATCCATACCATGCGCTTCCCTATCCTATATAAATTTACCGGGGGTATGTGGGCTTGGATCAGCAGACAACTTTACTATACCCTCCTCAGGAGGTTACCGTCCCGCCGGGTTCTCTTGGATTTTCAAAAAAAAAAAAGTCTAAATCACCAATAGTAAATACATAAGTAAAATACACCTCTCACTCGATAAAATTACCACCCGATCTAGCCCATTTTACACATAAAACCCTAATCCACCGCCTCCACATCTATCATGGATCAAAGCTTACATTCCAACTTCCAAAAATTTCCATGTCATCCTCTTTAAGTTCTTCTCCAAAATTTCTTTGTTGTAGAAACGGTACATCAATTTCCACCATCTTGCTTCTCTTCGCTTTTTTGTAGCCTTCATGCTCAAAAATCCGCTATTTCCCTCAAACCAGATGTGAGGAATCATCATCACCATAATAGTTAAAGCTAGATCTCCCGCCTTTCCTTTCATTTTAAATCGACCGTTTATGAAGTGGAGTTTCTCAAATAGAGTTGGAACTGAAGCTGGTAAAAAAAGTAGCTTGCACTTTGTTTCGTTCTATAGAAAAGTACTATATTCGCATTTTAAAAAGAAATGCTGATGAGTTTCCAGGCGATAGTTGAATAGCACACATTCTGTAGTATCAGCAACACCCCAACCCTACAATCGATCTAGTGTAAGTAGACGGAATAAACAAGCTTTGTATGCAGTAAAACTAATCTTTCTTGCTATGGTTCTATGCCAAATTAATTCCCCCCAATCGACTATTGCGCTTGTTATCCGATCCTGTTCCAAATGTTTGAGAAGACGAACTTGATAGATCCATAAATTGTCTAGTAATCTTGATTGTGTTTTTGTAGAAATAACTACTTATTGAATGCATGATGAATTTCTCTTATTTCTGTAAGTATTTTCGGATGTAGTATATTGTGTTGTCTTATACAACTCGCATTAGATTAAGAATAATTACTTATACTAGCCCTATTTCATCCTAGTAAATCAACCATTGATTTCTGGTAGATCAAAGGATCAAACCATAAATAAGTATTCTCACCATTTACAATTATTCTTTGTATTAGTTGACAAGTAATTTCCCTATCTCTAAGTATATATTTCATTGTACATGAGTAATTGTTGCTGGCAGGCATAACCTAAACTTTTTTATTATGTAGGTACTTGTTTTTCATCTAATCGCTTTTTAGTTAATAACTTCCATGTCAATTTGATAATAAATTTTTTTTGTAATATCCCTGAATAATCCAAGGCCAATGCCTCCTTCAAATTTGGGTCTACATAACTACTCCCATGTAATTTTATATAGCTTTCCACTCCAGAAAAAGTTTGCATATAATGCTTTAATTTTTTTAGCACAGAAATTGGTATATGATAAATGTGTACCAATATAATACAATTGGTGTGAGTCTGTGACAGTATATGTATCAACTTAGCTCTACTTACTGTAGATAACAAGCTATTCTCCCATCCTCCTAATTTCTGTGTGCCTTTAGTCAATGAAGGCGTACAATGTGATGCATGAATATAATCAATTGATAGAGGTACTGCTAAGTTCTTAACAGGTAGCATTTCCTCATTCACTCTCAATATATGAAGAATCTGATCTCTATTTGAACATCTCTACTAAAAATATGCTTTAGATTTCACCTGATTGAAATAAAGTCCCATGGTTTGAGATAATTCTTTGAAAATATGAGTCATAGTTGTGGCACTAGTCGTGTTGGCTGCCAACAAGATCGTAACAGTATAAGCATGTATTAAGTGTGTAATGATAGGGTTCACTTTAGAAATAAGCCCATATGTTCGTAGATTTATGAATCTTCCATTATACAATACACAAGGTGAAAATTTCCATGGCAATGCAAAATAAGCATAGGGACAAAGGGTCCCCTTGTCATAGCTGCATTGTCGAAGTAACGAAACCATTAGAAATTCCATCCACTATTAGAGAGAAAGTAGGCATGTTAATTCATTCTGTAACAACCCGCCTTCTTGACCCTCGAAAGTAGGCACTTCATACATCACGATATTCAAATTCCAAGCATCCAAGTGCCAGAGAGGTAGATTTTCAGGGTAAAAGAAAAGGAGGAACATGAAAAATAGAATTTCACAACAGAACGACAACATATATTATAACAAAGACAGTAAAAGCTGCCACTCCAAGATAGGAAAGTATATCAGAGTTAAAAATAAACCTCATTGCCTAGACAGTTATAACTTCCTGACCTTACAATTGCTAATGGGTATATAAAATAATACAACGGAAAATAAAAATACTACGGTAGGTGAACATCCAGCACTACTCCATGAGCTCCATGTCCCAACAACGATAACTTGGAAAAACCCATTCCGACCTGAGCATTATAATAAAATAACATCCGGATCAGTAGGAAAACTAGCGTAAGAAAACTCAAGAACTATGGGGATATATAATAATTCTGTGAGACCACGCGCTAAACATGGAATGAGTTTTACCTCACAAGAACAACAATCCAACCAAGAAAGGATGGAAATAAATTAGAACAAAAACCAAACTTGAAAAAAAGGGCATAAACAAGATCAAAATCCAAACTTACAGAATTACACAAATAATTAAACATCGATAAGAGCTCCAGGCACTTCTCAATGCAACTAGGAAAAAAATGCAAAGGTTTGAATCGAAAACATGGAAAGGGAAATTTTCAAACAATGACTAAGATGGTGCACCCCCTTACCGAAAATATACCTCTAGAAAATATACTTGAGAACTACGATGGCTCTCGGACACGTCCAAGCCGGACTTTCCCAACCTTCTCGAGAATCTGAGTATTTCACATCTTAGCGCACATACCACCTCATCCAATCTAGAGTAGATGTGAAGATACCCTAATGGGAGCAACGCTACATAGATTGGCTTCCACTTGCTCTTTGGTTTTAGTCATTTCAGACAAAGGATATCAACATAACAAATCGTCTAAGATTGACGAAACACAAAAGATAGTGGAATCGATAGTCAATAATTTAATTGTCAGGAATAATCAACATGATTGTATATGAAATTAAATCTCTTAAAACATTTAACTCACACTTGTGCTTGATTTGTCACATCACAAATATTAGTAAAACACTTTAAAAAAACCTTTTAAAATATTCTTTTCAAAGAGTAAATTATATTTTTAAGTGTATTAAAAAGAAGGGTAAAAAACAAATGCCATTAAAACATTGTTTATTAAAAAAACTCAAAACTAATTACACTTAGCTTTTTCTTTAAAACCTTCCTGTTCAAAGATCTTTTCATTTATAAAATATCATTTATAAATCAACTTATTAATACCTTTAAAACAAAACTCCTCCAAAGATTTAAGAATATCAACATTTATTAAGTCAAGTAACAAGTTTTCTTAATAACATTACGAAATCATTTATTATAACAAAAGTGTTATAATCCATGAATTCTTTTCTCAACTCCTAAATAACATTTATTACAATAATGATATTGTATTCCACGCTTCCATTTCACTTTTCAATAAACTCAAAAATACTTGAAATATAGTTTAAATCATCCATTTCAAATATTACTTAGAAATCTCAAGTCTAAAATATATTAAAATCTTAAAACCATTTCCTTTCCTTGTTTCGAAATAAAACTTCTTCTTCAATAATTTATATTAAATCATTAAAAAAAATATAAATTTCAGACCACATTTAAAACACTTAAATATATGTTAGAAAATTTCACTAAAAGGATCAAAGAAGAAAAATCAAGTTTAAAACCATATAATTATCCTGAAAGAAAATTAATCATATTTACAATCTTTTTATAAATTCAAAACAAAATTAATTATCCCGAAAGAAAATTAATTAAATTTATAATCTTTTTATATATTTAAAACAACATTAATTATCCCGAAAGGTTATTTATCAAATTTATAATCTTTTTATAAATTTAAAAACAACATTAATTATCTCGAAAGATAATTAATCAAATTTATAACCTTTTTATAAATTTAAAATAACATTAATTATCCCGAAAGATAAGTAGTCAAATTTATAATCTTTTTATAAATTTTAAACAACACTTATCCTTTATTTAAAAATTCTGAAAAATACATCAAAATATAATTTAAACAACTTTCAAAGCACAAAAACGCGACCAAACATTTAATTGTAAAAATACAAACACAAGTTCAACACATACACATAGGTTTAAGAAGATGATATTTCATAAGTGATGACATAGCGATAATTTCTATAATGACATTTACACAAATCAAATACTATGTCACAAATATTTCAACCCAAACATCAATATAAGCAACATAAGAATGTAAGTAAATCAATATTGGCGAGAAACCCCTTAGGGTCTCTCTATAAAAGTCCCATGTAAATCACACACATATATGTATATTTCAAAGTGTTCCATATGGATGTACGTATACACTTACACAAATCAAATAGTAAGTCACATATATGTACGTATACACTTCGACTTTCGTCTTGTTTTGGTTTCCTGCAACACAATGATCATTTATGTCATCGGCTTCCAAGCGGGAATCAAATCCAAACAAATAATAAAAAAACTATATATAAACTATCATCCAAGCATTCAACAATAATCTATAGCATCGCATATATCATATAGTTTATTTAGAGGTGAGTAAACTCATCAAAATTCCAGTGGATGCTTTCACATTCCGGTTGATCTAAAATCGAATGGCATTCGATTTTAGCTCAAAATTTTACTAGCTCCAAATTCAATGAATCCAACTCCAATGCATAGAAAACAACAATATAAGCCCAATGCAAACGTCCATGTCCAAATCCAACCCCATATGAGTGAGATGTGAATTTTATAAGAAATCAAATTAAATAAATTAATTAATTTTCATTAATTAACATTAATCACCTAATTACCAATTCAAATCTTTCATCCCAAAATTATCCAATGCACAAGCCATGAACTGATACCACCGTACACGGAACCATCTCTCCACCCTAACTACTTCCGCACTCGACTAAATCGACAACCGACAACTCTGACGAACTGTAATGACCTGTATTTTTGAGCAATTAAAAAGATAAAATTTAATAAAATTATTGAATAAAAATGGTTAGAAAAAAAGGTTATGATGTTATCAATGAAAATATATTGAATGTAAGTGATATCTAATTCTATATGACAACTAATAGTCAATAAGTTAAGGTTGCAACTTGTATTCAAATTTAAATTTATAATATTGGATTGTATTAAATTAATAACTGAAATAGAAAGAATGGATGTTATATAAATAAAGAAATTGAATAAATGTGTAATAAGATAAAAGATGATAACACAAATTAGAATGCAATCTTATGATATTAGTTGTAAATAATTAATAACAGAAATAGAATTAATAAATGTTGAATTAAATAATAAATTGAATGAATGTTAATAAAAGAAATCATAAATGTTATTTAAATTTATTTTTGATAAGCTGAGTTAAATCAAGAAAAAACATTAATTAGTAAGTAATATACAATTCTTGTTTATGGTATAATTTGATAAATGATGTTTGAATAATTATCAAATAGAAGGGAAACATTTATTTTGTCTTCTTGAATTGTTTTGAAATTTAGTATTGGAATTAACTATAGTTGAATTTTTAAAAAAATTTAAATTATAAAGAAGAGATTGTAAATAAAAGGTAAAATGTTGAATGCGTATGAAAAATCGAATTGAAAGGGAATTTAATTACTGCAAAATACGAAAATTGATTCCGTTTCAAAAATTTAACTTAAATCAGTTCATATTTCAGTGGAGAATATCGCTTTTCGAAATGTAAATATTTTTACATAAAAATGATATAGAAAGTTTTCTTATTAAAACGTCAAAGTTCATATCATTCAATTCGGATATTTCTAGTCCCTTTTATCGCGATTTGTCATTGTCGTACGTTTCAAATCGGTATAATTGGCGACAACAATGGTTTTTTGACACGATTGTCGTAAAACATATTTTATTACACCAATTGATTCGTCTCATCGCACTGATCGTCGTGGTATATTTACTTTTGTATTTTGACTTCCGATGCGCAACGTTAAGTGGTCGAATTATAGTACATATCGGTAACTAGTTTGCCACGTTACCCATTCAAACAAATATCTCTGTCATCCGATTTCTCACGCCGCCCTCTTTTCGATTGGTCGCACAAACATAGCCGGTGCATTAAAGTTTATTAATATTATAAACGTACATGTCATTGTGCACACAAATTATATTAATATAAAATAAAAATAAAACCACCGTTCATATATAATATAAACGTACCCACGTTCTCTCTACCATCATCCTCTACATTCTTGCTTTAGCAAAGAAAATCTTCACCTTCCTCCTTATTTTTACTCCGCCTCCTTCCACTTTGCATTCCATACGACTGTTAGTTCCCGAGATGATGGTTTTGATGACAACAACCTTAGGACTTGTTATAAAATATAAATACTAATATTCTTGTCTAGATATATGTATATGCAGGATATATATATGTAGGTACTGAGAATGAAGACTGTATAGTATAAAGGTTCAAGACTGAGTATAGAGATTCAAGACCGACGAATTCAAGATTGAAGAAATCAAGATTGAAAACTCATGAATATCAAGAGTTCAAGATATCAAGATAAGTAATAAAGTCTAGATTTATGTTAAAACTTCGTAATTGCACTAAAATCTTTATTCGGATTTCAATTGTGGAATGGAATCCACCTTCTCGCTTTAATAGTGGGATGGAACCCACAATCTTCTTTAATGGGATGGAATCCACGAAAATTTCAAAATGTTTTATTTTTTCAAAACTATCTTATTTAAGTCATCTTTATCAATTTAAATATTTTATCCTTAATTCAAAAACTATTTTTAATCATATTAATTCCAAGATAATCTCTTGTTTTTTTAAACTATCTCTTGATTTTAATATTTTAGCTTTAATATATTTTAAAGAAATCTATACTTAGTTTTTAATATTACTTTTATATTATAGATTATATATTTTAAGATTACTTTCTAAAACTCTTTTATAAGTTTAAACTACATTCAAAATGGTTTACAAAGTTTACAAATTGTTTTGACAAGTTTTAGAATAGAAATCATTTTAAAGAAAAATCTATTTTCAAAAATAACATAGGCATGTCGACATCCCTCATCCTCCATGTCGACATGGTAGCCGTAGAATTTAAAATTAAAATTTTCAAAAGAAGTGTCTATTCATCATAACTTTTCACGAATGAACATGACCGATGTTCTCCTATAAATACCGGTTGTTTTCAAAGAATTTAGAGTTAGCTTTTCTTCATTCTTCACTCCTTCTCCACTCAAATATTCTCTGATATTTCAAATGCTTTAACAAAACTCTGCCGAAATTCTAAGTGAATTAAACTCGATCATCTCTAGTTTGATTCTCTACCACTCTCTCTCAAATATCTCAGTGCTATTCAGAGTTATAGGATCATTTGTAATCAAAGATCGAAAGATTGAAGTATATCGAGTCTCTCTCTATCAACGTGTGATGGAAATGGTGTGATTGTGGCCTGTAAATCAATTGGGTGTGACTGTAGCTCATAAATCAATTAGGTGATCTTGTAGCCTGGTTAAATCAAGAGAGTTTGCCCTAGACTCGGGACAGGAGGGTGTATCTCATGGCCTTGAAATCGAGGTTGTAATATCGACATTATATTTGAAAAGAAATCTACACAAGAAATTGCGTGGGACTGGATGTAGGGTAACTCCGAACTAGTATAAAATTCCGGTGTGTTCTTTCCTTTACTGCTTTTATTTACTATTTGCATCTGTGTTTGATTCTGTGATTGTTTTTGTGTTTGTGAGTTGCATCTATTTAGATTTAATTTGAAAAGATTTCAAAATGATTCATAAAATTAATTAAACACTATTCACCCACTCTAGTGTTAATTCTGCCTTAAGATCTATAATACGCATTTCCTACCTTTGGTATCAGAGCATTGGTTTTCAAAGTTATCATAATCTGAATTTTGAAAAATTTAAAATGACAATTTTTGGAGATTCTATAAACACTAGTTCAAAACTGTCCAAATCATCATTGTCTTATAAGTCTGCATATTGTTATTATAGAAAATCAAGTTATCTACCGAATTAGTGTGTTGTGCAGGAAAAAATGTGTTATATGGCTTTTGAAGAATCAACACTCAATGGACAAATGGTGCAAATCAAGAAAAACAAATGGATACTTGATAGTGGATGTTCAAGACATATGACTGGTAATCCGGAGATACCGACTGACATAATTTAAGAAGATGGAGGAATGGTCAACTTTGGAGACATTCAAAAGGATATGTGATTGGCACCGGCAATGTCGGTAACTCTAAAACTTCTGCTATTTTTGATGTTCTGTTAGTTAGGAATCTAAAACACAACTTACTTAGCATAAGTCAACTATGTGACAAGGGCTACAGAATTAAATTTGAAAAAGATAAGTGTCACATCGAAGATAATAAATCAAATATTATCTTTGAAGGAGAAAAAATATTTATATTCTCAGTATGAAAATCACAAATGATAACCTATGTCTTTTGGCTAATACAAGTGACCCTTGGATTTGGTATAAAAGATTTGGGCATTTGAATTTCAAACTCTTATCTAGACTTTCAAAACTTGATCTAATAAAAGGTCTCCCAAAAATGGATTTTAAAGTAGATAGTATACGTGATGCTTGTCAATTAGGAAAACTTAGAAAGAGTTCATTTGAATTGAAAGATATGATTTCAACTTCATAACCTCTTGAGTTACTTCATTTAGATCTATTTGGTCCATCTCAAATTCAGTTAATAAATCACAGTAAATATGTTTTTGTAATTGTAGATAATTATTTTAGATTTACATGGACAATTTTTCTGAAACATAAAAGTGATGCTTTTGATTTATTTAAACTTTTGCAAAAAGAATTCAAAGTCAACTTTCTTTAAAAATCCAAACTATTCGTAGTGATCACGGTGGGTAATTTGAAAATGAAAATTTTGAGAATTTCTGTAATAAAAAAGGAATAACTCATAATTTTCCCTTTCCAACAACTCCACAACAAAACGGAGTGGTAGTGCGTAAAAATAAGACGATTCAAGAGTGTGTAAGAACTATGCTTTCAGGTAGTAAATTAATAAGAAATTTTGGACTGAAGTAGTCGCTACTGCTTGTTACATTTTGAATAGGATTTTAATTAGACCTCTAACCAATAAAACACTATATGAACTTCTTTTCAATAAGAAACCAAAGGTATCTTATTTTAAATTTTTTGGAAGTAAATGCTTTATTCTAAATACAAAGGACAATTTAGATAAATTTGATCCTAAATCCGATAAAGGAATCTTTATCGGATATTCTAATAGAAGTAAAGCATACAGAGTTTTTGATTTAAAAACTAACACTATTGAAGAAACAATGCATGTATCTTTTGATGAAAATTTCAAAGATTTTGTTCAATAAATGATGAAGATGATTTTGTTACTTTAAATAATGAATCAAATGAAACAAATTGTGAAACTGTTCATCTTAATAAAAGGATCAAACTTTTAAAAGATCATCCTATAGAAAATATACTAGGAAATATTGAATATGTTGTTAGAACTAGAAATCAACTAAACAAGATGAGTAATGTAGCTTTTATATCAACTATTGAACCCAAAAATCCAAAGGAAGGATCATCCGATGATTCATGGATTCCTGCTGTGCAAGAAGAACTGAATTAATTCACCAGAAATGATGTATGGGGACTTGTTCCTAGACCTGAGGACAAAACTATAATAGGAACTAAATGGGTTTATAAAAATAAAATGAATGAACAAGGTGAGACCGTTAGAAATAAAGATCGGTTAGTCGCGCAAGGTTATTGTCAAGAAGAAGGAATAGACTATGATGAAACCTTTGCACCCGTAGCAAGATTAGAAGCCATCAGAATTCTACTTGCTTTCGCAAATCACAACAATTTCAAATTATTTCAAATGGATGTCAAAAGTGCCTTTTTAAATGGTTTTGTTAAAGAGGATGTTTATATTGAACAACCTCCATTTTTTGAAGAAGAAAAGTTTCCAAATCATGTTTACAAATTAAAGAAAACTTTGTATGGTTTGAAACAAGCTCCTAGAGCCTAGTATGATAGACTAAGATCTTACCTACTATAATCAAATTTGGAAATTGGTAAAGTAGATAATACTATTTTTATTAAAAGAAACAAAAATGATATCAAATTAGTACAGATTTATGTAGATGATATAATTTTTGGATCAAAAAACAATGAAATGAACAAAGAGTTTTCTGAAATAATGACAAAAGAGTTTGAGATGAGTCATATGGGTGAACTTACTTTTTTTTAGGATTGCAAATAAAACAATTAGATAGTGCTATTTTCATTAGTCAAGAAAAGTATGATAGGGATCTAGTTAGTAAGTTTGGTGACCACTGTGAGTGGAAAACCCACTCTTATGGCAACCAATGAAGCCTTGAATAAAGAAGACATGTCAAAAGATGTTGATCAAAAACTATACAGAGGAATGATTGGATTGCTACTCTATATAACTACGAGTAGGCCTGATATCATGCATAGTGTTTGTCTCTGTGCAAGATACCAATCTCAACCCAAAGAAACCCATTTAAAAGATGTTAAACGTATCCTAATATATGTTAAACACACTTTAGACTATGGCCTATTTTACCCTAAAAATGATTCATTTGATTTAATCTCATATTGTGATGCTGACTATGTTGGTTGTAAATCAGACCGAAAAAGTACAACTGGAACTTGTCACTTTTTAGGACATTCTCTGGTTTCCTGATTTAGTAAAATGCAAAATACCATCTCACTATCAACAACTGAAGCAGAATATATTTCTGCTGCTTTGGCTTGTTCTCAAGTTATCTATATGCAACAGACCCTAAAGGATTTTGGATTAAATATTTTAGAATCACCAAATTATTGTAACAATACAAGTACAATAGATTTATCCAAAAATCCTACTCATCATGCCAGAACCAAACATATTAATATCAGACATCATTTTCTTAGAGATAATATAAGTAAAGAGATTATTTCTCTTGAATTAATCAACACTGAGAATCAATGCTGATATTCTGACCAAACCCTTGAACCAATCAACCTTTATTAAATTAAGAAGAGAACTAGGTATTTGTTATATAACTGAGATATAGAATATAGATATAGTAACATATATATTTAAATAAATAAAGAAAAACAAAATTGTCAAAATTTTCAAAGGGATGTCGACATGCTCCTACCCCCCTTGTCGACATACAACGGTAAAATTTGAAAATTTGATTTTACCTCTAAAATAGTTTGGTGGTTATATAAGCACAACATTTTGAATTTTTCTATCTTCTTACTTCATTTTCTCTGTAATAAACTTCTGAAAATATAAAATAATGGCCTCCTCTTCTAAATCAAACAAAAATGCAACCTTTTCCTTCCCTTCTCCTAATTCTGGTCCATTTCAACGTACTACATTGACTCGAGTAATGAAGATCGAGGAAACTATGAAGGATTCCCTGCAAATGCTGACTGAATTACAGTCATGCAAATAAGGATGGAAAAGGAACAAGAGAAATAAGGCAAGATTCTTAGAAATTTGCAAAAATTTCTAATGGATAATCATGCTGACCCTATTGTGATTGAAGATGAGTCCTCTAACATACGTATTCATAATCCATTATAGGACGATGAAGAAGAAAAAGAAGAAGAGGAAGAGGAAGAAGCGCAAATGGATGAAGATGATAAAGTTATTTTCGTTGGAGAAGTTTGTTTTGACAAAAATGGTAATTCGGTCGAACAACATGGAAACTTTTGTCGCCATTACCCTAATTGTTCGGTTCACAAGTCACTAATTGTCAAGGACTCTCGTTAGGTTGTTATTATATTAATGTTTTTATATTTTGTGTGCTTGTATATATTTGTGTCTATGTAATGTAACATCATATATAATAAAATTAGATTTATGTTTCGCTTATTATACTCGTTATTAGCTTTTAGTTCCATAGTTTAAGTGGGAGTTATGTAGTTTAGGATTAGTTTTTGTTGATGATAAAGGGGGAGAATTATAAAATAGGTTAGATAGGCTTAGATTAAGGTAGAGTTAGTAGATTAAGGGGGAGTTGTTGGAATAAGGGGAAGTTGGAGTAGAATCGAAGTTTGTTGGAGTAGATTTTATAAACATAGGTGGTCATCATCAAAAAGGGGAGATTGTTGGTTCCTGAGATGATGGTTTTGATGACAACAACCTTAGGACTTGTTATAAAATATAAATAATAATATTCTTGTCCAGATATATATGTATACGCAGGATACATACATACATACATACATGTGTGTGTGTGTGTGCAGGTACTGAGAATGGAGACTGTATAGTATAAAGATTCAAGACTGACGAATTCAAGATTGAAGAAATCAAGACTGAAGACTCATGAGTATCAAGGGTTCAAGAGTTCAAGATATCAAGATAAGTAATAGAGTCTAGATTTATGTTAAAACTTCATATAGCACTAAAATATTTATTCGGATTTTAATTGTGGAATGAAATCCAGTTTCTCGCTTTAATAGTGGGATGGAACCCACGATCTTCTCTAGTGGAATGGAATTCATGAAATTTTCAAAATGATTTGTTTTTTCAAAACTATCTTTTTAAAGTCATCTTTATCAATTTAAATATTTTAGCTTTAATTCAAAAACTACTTTTAATCTTATTAATTTCAAGATCATCTCTTGTTTTTTTTAAATTATCTCTTGATTTTAATATTTTAGCTTTACTATATTTTAAAGAAATCTATACTTAGTTTTTAATATTATTTTTATATTATAGAT
The DNA here is from genome assembly GCA_030737815.1 of Allium fistulosum. NCBI lineage: Eukaryota > Viridiplantae > Streptophyta > Magnoliopsida > Asparagales > Amaryllidaceae > Allium > Allium fistulosum. The sequence continues at coordinate 1,422,194,352 of CM060901.1, forward strand.
TATATATTTTAAGATTACTTTCTAAAACTCTTTTATAAGTTTAACTATATTAAAAATGGTTTACAAAGTTTAGAAATTGTTTTGACAAGTTTTAGAATAGAAATCATTTTAAAGCAAAATCTATTTTCAAAAATAACATAGGCATGTCGACATCTCTTATCTCCCCCATGTCGACATGGTAGCCGTAGAATTTAAAATTCAAATTTTCAAAAGAAGTGTCTATTCATCATAACCTTTCACGAATGGACATGACCGTTGTTCTCCTATAAATACCAGTTGTTTTCAACGAATTTTAAGTTAGTTTTTCTTCATTTCTTCACTCCTTCTTCTCCTCTCAAATATTCTCTTATATTTCAAATGCTTGAACAAATCTCTGCCGAAATTCTAAGTGAATCCAACTCGATCATCTCTAGTTTGATTCTCTACCACTCTCTCTCAAAGATCTCAGTGCTACTCAGAGTTATAGGATCATTTGTAATCAAAGATCGAAAGATTGAAGTATATCGAGTCTCTCTCTATCAAAGTGTGATTAGAAAGGATGTGATTGTGGCCCGTAAATCAATTGGGTGTGATTGTAGCCCATAAATCAATTAGGTGACCTTGTAGCCTGGTTAAATTAAGAGAGTTTGCCCTGGACTCGGAGACAAGAGGGTGTATCTTGTGGCTTTGTAATCGAGGTCGTAATATCAACATTATATTTGAAAAGAAATCTGCACAAGAAATTATGTGGGACTGGATGTTGAGTAACTTCGAACTAGTATAAAATTCTAGTGTGTTCTTTCCTTTACTGCTTTTATTTACTATTACATCTGTGTCTGATTCTGTGATTGTTTCTGCATTTGTGAATTGCATATGTTTGGATTTAATTTGAAAAGATTCATAAAATTAATTAAATACTATTCACCCCCCCTCTAGTGTTAAATCTGCCTTAAGATCCGTAATCCGCATTTACTACAACGACCGCTTCACCCAAGCCCGCCGCCAACCTCTCCTACATCCACCTTTCACCTTGCTCCATACGCTGCCAACCTTTGCCCTGCTTCAACTCATGTCCATCTGAAACCCATCCACATCCTTGCCTGAAGCTCGATGTCGCCAAACTGCTACCATTTGCATGTACACCTGCCTCCCTCTTCCACTCTCCTTTGGCACAAGTGCCAAACCCTGCATCGAATTGCTGCACATCTGAACGTCCACTCTCCAGCACCTATACCGCTACCTCGCTACCATCCACCACCACATAGCACAGCTCCAGTCGTTGTCCAGTCACCAAAGTCCGCTCATCATTCAAACTACCACTAGCGAGCACCCAGACCCGAAATCTACGCCTCCGCGTTGCCTTCCAGGCAGCAGTCCCATCGCCGATAGTCGCAACAGCTTCCTCCGTCGAAGTTCAGTTCGCCTGTGTAGTTGTAGCAACGTTATTTGAGAGTTAGCTTTGCCGTATGCGTTTCTGCTTAGCCGAGTTCGTGCGTGTCCGTGTCTGTATCGTCTTTCGTTCATTCGTGCTTTTCAAATCTACAAAAGGTGAGTTATTTAACCCACTCACGAAGTACTAAATTTCCTACTGCAAGTTAAACTAATTAACGAAGTGATAAAATATATTGATTGCTGTTTGGAAATTTAATCGATTGAAATTGAATTGATTGAACTTGAATTTGTTCGATTTAAATCGACATTTAAATTTGACAGTTAAATTGACAATTCATTTGATAATTAATTTGACAGTTAAATTTGATAGTAGATTTGACAGTTAAATTTACATTTAATTTGACATTTAAATTGATATTGAAATTGCATCACTTTTAGTTAAACACCCCAACATTTTAACTATTGATTGTTGTGTAATATGGTTGAATTAGTTAATTTGGATGTTGATTGATATTATGATGGATGATATTTTTGATTTGATGTATGTTGGTCAGTGATTTCAATATATCCATGTTATCACCCTGTTATTATCACTATTGATATGATTGATCACCTAAATATTGAATTTTGATATGGACCCTTGGACATCCTATTTGATATGCGGATTATTGGATGCGTTATGGACTGCTTTGGTAGAAATGTGATTGTTGTGATTCTATTGCCGTTTGGCGATATTTAAAGATTTATGATAAATTGGATTTTTAAATTTGAAAGTTTAAAATTAAGCTTTTACCGTTTAGAAATTTATATATTATAAAGAAAGCAAATTTTGTAAATTGAGTTAAATCAGGTTTTAGGAAAATAATTTTAAATTCATTTATAAAACTTTTAACTCTCATTTTAATAATAATGTATATATATTTCTAAAAAGAGTAATAAAAAGTTTTACAAAATTTTCTATAACTTTACTAAATAAAACAAAATGTTTGTAAAGAAAGTAGTGTTTGAATTTTAACCATTTAATGATTTTGGTATTTTTTACATTTAAATGGAATAATCAAGATTATGTAATTCGTAAAGTAATGTGAAATCTTGATACAGTAATAATTATTTGTATAATATTTGATAATAGAAAAACAGAATTTATTTTAATGATTTGATAATTTGGAAAATTTGAACATTGAAGATTAGTTGTGTAAATTTTGTGAAATATATCAAATCCATTTGAAGTTGACAAACTTATTGAAAACACTGAAATGAAGTTTGAAACTGTGAAACAAAAGAAGTTATTTACAAACATATTTCACCTGATTTAGATTTAACTTGCATAAGGATTTTTAGTCCCGACTCGATTATTTGTCTTTTCATTATGCTCGGGTTAGCTCGAGTATTTCTGTGTATCGAAAACCATTATTCTGGAGGACGAAGACGAAGATTAGTATATCATATTACTATTACTATTCTGCAACATTATTTATTGTGTCTATCAAAACATATAACTCTAATAATATTGTACATAACTCTAATTGATGTTATAAAGTGTAATCAAATGTATATTGTTAAACAGCTTCATGAACTGTTTATGTTATTATTATATTTTATTATTCCACTGCAAGATTCTGTGTGCTGTTCTTCTTCTTTTCTTATTTCCTTAAAATAAAACCCATTAATAATCTATCTTTTAGACGGTTTGTGTTGGACATGGATGGTTTATTGTCGACTTGAACTGTCTAAAAAGGTGGGTCATCCACTACTAGAAAAAGGCTTAAAACCGGCGGCATGGGGCGACGGCTTCCGACGGCAATTTTCCGACGGTTTCCGACGGGCCGTCGGCGGCCGTCGGAAGCCGTCGGAAATTTGCGATTATACCTTCAGCCGAGAGCCATCTTCCTCCTCCTCTTCATACGAAAATCCACCCAAAAAACCCCCAAATTCAACCTCCAAACTTCCAATCCCTAATTTCTAGCTTCCGGATCTTCCAAGGCTCCCTAATCAACCTCCGTTACTCTTAATCTCAGGTATAATCTCTTATTTTTGTGAAAAATTCAGTTTTTACCCTAATTCTAGATTTGCATAAATTGATAAATTAGGGCGAATTAGTGATTGCAATTGTTTCCAATAGCGTAATAACAGTTTATAGAATCACATGGTATACCGATTTCATCTTTTATCATGAAATTGTGAAAAATACGTATAATTTGTCGTTGTTCGTGTATATGTAAATTGTTGTGTATGCCTTGACTCGACGATTGTATACGTTATTTGGAATAAGATAAATTGATTGAATGAATTAGGAGTATTATATTGTGCGCGTATTTACTTATGAAACAAAAAAAATGCATTACTCTAAATTATATTGTGTGTATTGAAAAATGACAAAAATGTTAAAACAGCCTTAAGTTGATGTAATACGTTGAATAAATATGTTAAATTAATATATATTTTTGTAAATGTGAACATTGAGTAAAACTGTATTTTTTTGTAAAATGCGCGCATGTAACTGACAAATGTCCCTTAGAGAGTTTTTGGCCCCGTCTGACGAGTGTTGTACATGATCGTTGTATAAATAGTCGTTCTTTTTGAAAAACGACCATTTATATTCATCTGGTACAATGTTTGTCGGATTTGTCCCTGTATTGGACAAGTTATGAACACAGTAAGCATTTATATTTTGTATACTACTTCGTCTCAAACGGTTCATAAAATTTCGGCCTAACTTTTCTTTTTTGTTTCCTGCGTACACGCATTTGTGTACAATGCAGGGAACAAAAGGGAAATGCTGCCGAAATTTTGTTGAATCGTTTGAGACGAAGTAATATACGAAATGTAAATGCTTACTGTGTTTGTAATGGGAAGTAGGATCAATGAGGAAGACGTTATATTTGAGTCCGTTATGGATCCAGCAGAGCATGGTCGACGATACGGATTTGGCAATTTAGCGGTAAATAATTTATTTTTTCTTAAAATATGATATTTTCACTTTTTCAAAACAATAAACTTGGATTTTATTTATTTTTCAATTATTGCAGTCCAGTAGTCAGAGTAGGGGACGGCGGGGTAGACATCAGAGCGATCTTGCAGATATAGAAGAATTGCGTACTTGAGTTGCCCAGTTGGAGGAGCAGAACCGCCAACAGGCCATGCACACCGCACAGTTGTTAGAGTACATGCAGCAGCAGCAGCAGGGTGGTGGTCACTTTCCTTCCTCGGCTGGCTCTGGATCTGCAGGAGATTAATTCATTACTTGCTTTCTTGTTCGTTCAGGTATGTTTTGTTTTAACTTAGAATGATTTCATAGACGGCGTAGGTAATTGTTGATTTATGTATAATTATGTTTGACACATTTGGTTCTATGGTAGTATGAGAACGTGTATGAGAATATTGATGAATTTGTGTATTAACAACATGGTAGAACAGTTATTATTAGGATTATGTTAATGTTGGAATGGTTATTTATATTTTGATGTAATTTTATTTATTTGTGTGTTTATTAAATATTTTGTGGTTTGGGTTTGAATATTTGGTTGGATTATTGTATATTGGATTGTGCAGTATTGATATTCTAATGTTTGGAAGAGAAATGTGGTTGGAAGGCTAAATGTGAAGCAAATGTAAAAAAAACAGTAGATTTCCGACGACTTCCGATGGCTTATTGGTCAAAATTCCCGACGGTTATCGACGGATAACGACGGCCTGTTTCAGACGATTTCCGACGGATTCCGACACCCGTCGGAATCTGTCGGAAACCGTCTGGATCCGTCGGGAATGTATACGGCAGCCTCCGTCAGAAGCCGTCGGAAATACTACTTTCCGACAACGCCATTTCCGACGGCAATTTCCGACGGCGCCCGACGGGTTCCGACGGCCGCCGACGGCTTTTGGCCATCGGAAAACGCGTTTCCCCTTGTAGTGATCACAGTTGGTGTCAGAGCCAAAGGTTAAGCGAGAACCTTGGCTTTGTTAGGGTAGACTCATTAGAGATAGGGTCGGCAGTACCCTAGAATGAGTTAAAAGTATTGAGAAAGCGTAATTGTATTTTATATAAGTATCTTTTAGTAATAATTTTGGGTGTAAGTGCTTCCAACAATTTGAATAATTATTATAAGTTAATACCCTTGAATTGAAGCAAGGTAATTATTAGAAGAGTTGAGTATATTATAAACCTAAATTTGGAAATTGAATATGCTATCAATTTAGACTTAAAATATTGAATTTGGTAAACCATTGGATTCTAAAGAAACTTCATTCAAAAGCTTATTTAAAATGTTAATAAACTCAAGAATAATAATTGAAAAGTAAACTAATGATGATCTTGTATTATGCTAGGATAACTCTATTAGATTCTTAAGACCAGACCTTATCAGATGGCAAGAAAAGGAGCACATAAGGCAGCTCGTAGGGCACAAAGAGAGGCAGAACGTAAGGCTAGGGAAGAAGCGACAGAGGAACAAGAGAAACTATTTAGGGAGAGGTCAGAACCAGGTCCTTATGATAACATCATCTGTTATAGGTGTCATGGAAAGGGCCATTTCACAGCAAGGTGTCGTGAGAAGAGAAAGAAAATGAGAAGGGAAAGGAAAGACACACATTTTCGCTACAAGATTATATGCTTCATTTGTCGTGAGGAGGGACATTTTCGAAGTTACTGCCTTAATGCAAGGAAGAAGAAGCGCGCACCCACTGTATCAGTCGACTAGTCAATCCTTTGCTACCATAGCAAGTAGACTGGACACATAGCCAGAAATTATCCCAAGTGACAGCGTGGAAGGCAAGCCATGATGCGCTCCACTCGAGCGGCATGCGTAAGGTTCAAAAGGGAAGATGGAAGTATAGTGTACTTTTGTAACAAATGCAAGAATTAGGGACATGTTGATGTGGAGTGCATCGGTCATTTTGAGGCAACATCAGGAAGGATAAATATCGTAATTTTGTTCTTGAAAGGATGTGGAGAAGTGGAAGAAGCCATGTAGGACTCGTTGTTTTCTAAATTTCTAATTAGTCGTGTATAGGTCAATGTCTTTCTTTTAAGTGCAACCTTGTGTATGGAAAATATGATCCTATTGTATCCTGAGTTTTAAGTAGTTGTTGATGCGTCAAGGTTAAAGATATGTATAATTAAGTTCTTGATGCTTTTTCGTATAATAAAAGTTTGGGAATATCCATAAGTAAAGAAGAAACTGAACATGGATAAAAGTTAGTATGCATTGTAATCTTTTGGGAAAATGTTGAAAAGAAATATATCTACAACAATATGTTGAATGAACCATCTATTAATAAAATGTTGGTAATAAAGGGAGAAAAAGAAATAATTTGATGTACTAAGAGTTGTGTATTCGATCTAAACAAAGACATATAATTATGAAATGAGTCTAAATATGGTTTCTAATTGGAAAGATTTTAAAACTGAAAATTTGAGGACTAAATTTCCGGGGCTTTACAGTTGGTTTCCAAGATTTTAAAGAAGAAATATAATAGTATTAGTTGAAAGTATTTTCCAAATAGAAATATCTTAAGAATGATTTTCAAAAGGTTTTAAAAGAAATAAAAAGTGCTGAACTTACTTCTGTCGCCGGAAAATAATTTCGGTGATGACTGCAGCATCGTTGGCGTTCATTTTCGAGTTTCATAGTAAGGGAGGCCACTTTAGTAGCTTTGCTACTCGATTGCTTTGGTAAAACAGATTTTGATCCAAATCCCTGAAGTATGATTTGATATTCGAAAGGTGTGTATAAATTTATTTCAAATGATTGAAATAAAACCCAGTGTTCAGTTCTCGAATTTCGGTTGAATGATATTATGGACACATGTATCCTATGCATTAGGATTGATTGATTGTGCATCTCGTTGAGATGATTGATTGCTAATTTCCAATTTTCTTTTAATTGGACTTTGATTTTCCTGACTATTTTGAATTATCTAACACTTCAAAAAATTGAGATTTAATTTTTAAACCTGATTATTTTAGAAAAGTATATAAAATTTTAGTTTTCACAACTTTTCAATTAAAGGCTAAAAGAATTTAAACAAGTTTTAAACTGTTAAATATTTTGATAAGTAAAATGAATTAGATTAATTTGTAAGTATGAATTTCAGCTTGGAATTTTTTAAATGAAATTTTGTTTTAAGAAAGGTTTGTGAACTTAATAAATGTTTTATAAAACTTTATTTATTTACAAAATGATTTTTGAAGGAAATTTTAGTTTTATATAAACACGACTTTATGAAAATATTGAACTGAAGTAAAATTTTGAAAATTATTGATACTAAAAATGATGAATTTTGAATGGTATTCAATTTTGAAAAGAAAAATGATTGTGAGATGCTATATGAAATTGAAACCGAACTGATATTTGAAATTGATGGATTTCGAGAACCTTTGATTCAATAAAATATTTGATTTGTTTTCGATCCTTATATGAAAATGATTTGTATAAGTATGACGTGAATTCGAAAACTATTGACTTGAAAGGTACTCAATTTGAAAGTGAAAATCTTATATACAATGGAATTTATATAAGTATGACATTCAAAGTATGATTTGAAAGAGTACTATGTATAGTATGATATACATTTTGAAATTGAAGATATGGGGACCACCCTCTGTTGGTAATACACTTTGTGGATTCATTCTATTGATTTGATTTTGATTGTGCGGACATAAACTCATGAGTTCCTTTGAATTCCATAGTGTTACCCATGGTTTTATGAATATGTAATCTGAGATGGCAGTGGTTGCTTACAGTTTGTCAATCCTTTCACTGGGGCAGTGATGTAACCATCATTAGCAAACTACGGTCCATACATCGGAATTCCAGATGGCAACGAGTGCTTACAGTTTATCGATCATTTCACTGGGATAGTAACGTAACCATCGTTAGTAAACTGGGATCTTATGATTAGGCGGAATCCGAGATGGCAGAGGAATGATTACAGTTTACCGATCCTTTCACTGGTATAGTGACTTAACCATTGTTAGTGAACTGTGATCTATGTGATATTAATTTTGTTCTTTTGATTGGCTTCGAGTGGTACTTTCCATATCTGTTTTAAAAGTTTTCCAAGTATTTTCACTGGGTTTTTAAACTGGTCTACTAAGTATTTAGAGATTTATAGTCTTATGCCCGATGAACGTATGGCTATAATCTATAAGAACGAGGATAAACTTGTTGAGACATCGAATTATCAAAAGTATTTTTGATATAAAGAATTTTTGATATAAAAGTATTTTAACAAAGTAAATCATTTAAAATTGAGCATAAACCATTTGAATTATATATTGGTGAAGTTAAGAAACCAATAGAAAAAAAACGTAAGTTGTATGTAGATCATTCTATTCACATTGAAAGTTTTGATTCAAATTCGAATACACGATTTTAAGGTAATTCACACTGGTCCAATTTAGGATTGTTTGCTCGATTCTCGACGACGAATGCTAATATGGATTTTTGATACAATTCTGAAGTTTTCTATCATAGTTTACTGCCATGCTAGGAGAATGGAAGTTTCTAATCAAGGAACCGAATCAGAGTCCGTACTAGAGTGGTCGGGTTACCAATACTAGTTTGGAAGTGAAATGGGGTATTCGAGCAAGCGATTGGAATTGATATTGCGTACGAATGATATATATACGTCGTACGGACTTTAATAAATGATTGTATGATATGTTGTTGCTTGTGATTGCTATACTATTTTGGTTGCAAGTAGTTTTACATCTCACTAAATTTGCATATAGAATAACATCATTATTAACAGTTGCATCACATTGTTTTGTTGTATATGATTGTTGTATTGTTATGTTGCTAGCATTTACCATAGAAATAGCTAGTATATTATTTTTTCTAGTTTAATTCTTTTGGATTATGTAAGTAAGATTCAGGTTATGGATGCAAAAGCTAGCTGCTGCTTTTGGTTTCATAAATAGAGTTTTGTTTGCTAGACATATAGGTAAGTTTACGAATTACGGTTTATGTTGTGATATATTATTGTTTCCTGATGTTTTGGGATGCCTCATTTTTGAAACAAGATGTATACTATGTAATTATTGTCATTATAAAAAATTTCGGACCTTGCCGTGCAAAGGAGGTGCTACCGTAATTTTTCGAAATTTTGAGAGTTAGAAATTTTGTGATTAAAAAGTGAAAACCAAGAAATTTTGAATATTATATAAATTGATAACTTTAACACATCTAAGTGTTGATTCATTACTCCGTTCCTTTTCGAGGATGAAAAGTTCCGAGTGAGGGAAATTGTAACGACCCATAATTTTGGCTATTTAAAAATTTTAAATTTAATAAACTTATTGAATAAAAATGGTTAGAAATAGAAAAAAAATTATGATGTTATCAATGAAAATATATCGAATGTAAGTGATAATCTCAGTTGAAATTCTGTATGACAACTAATAGTCAATAAGATAAGGTTGCAACTTGTATTCGAATTTAAATTTATAATATTAGATTGTATTAAATTAATAACTGAAATAGAAATGATGGATGTATATAAATGAAAAAATTGAATAAATGTGTAATAAGATAAAAGATGATAACACAAATTAGAATGCAATCTTATGATATTAGTTATAAATAATTAATAATAGAAGTAGAATTAATAAATATTGAATTAAATAAAGAATTGAATGGATGTTTAATAAAAGAAAACATAAATGTTATTTTAACGTGTTTTTGATAAGCTGAGTTAAATTAAGAAAAATATTAATTAGTAAGTAATATATAATCCTTGTTTATGGTATGATTTGATAAATGATGTTTAAATAATTATCAAATAGAAGGGAAACTTTTATTTGGCCTTTTTAAATTGTTTTGAAATTTAGTATTGGAATTAACCGTAGTTGAATTTTTATAATCTTTAAATTATAAAGAAGAGATTGTAAATAAAAGGTAAAATGTTGAATTCATATGAAAAGTCGAATTGAAAGGGAATTTAGTTATTGCAAAATATAGAAATTGATTCGGTTTCAAAAATTTAACTTAAATTAGTTCATTCTTTAGCGGAAAATATCATTTTTAAAAATGTAAATATTTTTACATAAAAATGATATAGAATTTTTTTTGATTAAAACATCAAAGTTAGTTTCATCTAATTTGGATATTTCTAGTCCCGTTTATCTCGATTTGTCATTGTCGTACGTTTCAAATCGGTATAACTCGCGACAACGATGGATTTTTGACACGATTGTTGTAATACAGATTTTATTACACCATTTGGTTCATCTCATCGCGTTGATCGCCTTGATATATTTACTTCTTTATTTGACGTCCGATGCGCAACGTTAAGTGATCGAATTATAGTACATATCGGTACCTAGTTTGCCACGTTACCCATTCAAACAAATATCTCTGCCATCTGATTTGTCGCGCTGCCCTCTTCTCGATTGGTCATGCAAACATAGCTGCCGCATTAAAGTTTATTAATATTATAAACGTATAAAACACTGTGCACACAAATTATATTAATATAAAATAAAAATAAAAATACTGTTCACATATAATATAAACGTATCCACGTTCTCTCTACCATCATCCTCCTTTTCATTCTTGCTTCAGCAAAGAAAAACTTCACCATCCTCCTCATTTATACTTCGCCGCCTTCCACTTTGCATTCCACTCGACCGCTTCACCCAACCCCACCGCCAGTCTCTCCTACTTCCGCTTTTCACCTTGCTCCATACACCGCCAACCTTCACCCTACCTCGACTCCTATCCACCTAAAGCCCATCCACATCCTAGCCTAAAGCTCGTCGTCACCAAACTATTACCATTCGCCAGTACACCCGCCTCCCTCTTCCACTCTCTATTGCCACATGTGCCAAACCCTGCCTCGAACTGCTGCACATCCGAACGTACGCTCTAGCACCTGTACCGCTTCCTCGCTACCCTCCATCACCATGTAACACGGCTCCAGTCCTTGTCCAGTCACCAAAGTCTGCTCGTCATTCAAACTGCCACTAGTGAGCACTTAGACCCGAAGTTTGCGCTTTCGCGGTTCCTTCCAGGTAGTAGCCCCATCGCAGACAGTTACAACAGCTTCCTCCGTCGAAGTTCAGTTCGCCTGTGTAGTTGCAGCAGCGTTATTTAAGAGTTAACTTTGCCGTGTGCATTTCCGCTTAGCCGAGTTTGTGCGTGTCCATATCGTCTTTAGTTCATTCATGTTTTTCAAATCCACAAAAGGTGAGTGATTTAACTCACTCATGAAGTACTAAATTTCCTACCGCAAATTAAACTAATTAACAAAGTGATAAAATATATTGATTGGTGTTTGGAAATTTAATTGATTGAAATTGAATTGATTGAATTTGAATTGGTTCGATTTAAATTGACATTTAAATTTGACGGTTAAATTGATAGTTAATTTGACGGTTAAAATTGACAGTATATCTGACATTTAAGTTTACATTTAATTTGACATTTTATTTGATATTGAAATCGCATCACTTTTAGTTAAACACCTCGACATTTTAACTACTGATTGTTGTGTAATATGGTTGAATTGGTTGATTTGGATGTTGATTGATATTATGATGGATGATATTTTTGATTTGATGTATGTCGGTTAGTGATTTCGATATATCCATGTTATCGCCCTGTTATTATCACTATTGAAATGATTGATCACCTGGATATTGAATTTTGATATGGACCCTTGGACATACTATTTGATATGCGAATTATTGGATGCATTGTTGACTGTTTTGATAGGAATGTGATTGTTGTGATTCTATTTTCATTTGGCGATATTTAAAGATTTTTGATAAATTGGATTTTTAAATCTGAAAGTTTAAAATTAAACTTTTAACCTTTAGAAATTTATATATTATAAAGAAAGTAAATTTTGTAAATTGAGTTAAATCAGATTTTAGTAAAATAATTTTTAATTCATTTATAAAAGTTTTAAATTCTAATTTTAATAATAGTATATATTTCTAAAAAGGGTAATAAAAAGGTTTTACAAAATTTTCTATAACTTTACTGAATAAAAGAAAATGTTTGTAAAGAAATCGGTGTTTGAATATCAACCATTCAATGATTTCGGTATTTTATACATTTAAATCAAATTATCGAGATTATGTAAATTTGTAAAGTAACGTGATGTCTTGAAATAGTAGTAATTATTTGTATAATATTTAATAATAGAAAAACTGAATTTATTTCGATGATTTGATAATTTGGAAAATTTGAACTTTGAAGATTAGTTGTGTAAATTTTGTGAAAGATATCAAATCCGTTTGACTTTGACGAACTTATTGAAAACCCTTAAATGAAGTTTGAAACTGTGAAATAGAAGAAGTTATTTACATATTTCACCTGATTTAGATTTAACTTACATGAAGATTTTTAGTCCCGACTCGAGTATTTTGTTTTTTCATTGCACTCGAGTCAGCTTGAGTATTTCAGTGTATCGAAGATCGTTATTCTAGAGAACGAAGACGAAGATTGGTATATCATATTACTATTACTATTGCGCATCATTATTTATTCTGTTTATCAAAACGTATAAATTTGATAATATTATATATAACTCTAATTGATGTTATAAAGTGTAATGAAATGTATATTGTTAAACAGCTTCATTAACTATTTATGTTATTATTATATTTTTTCACTCCGCTGCGAGATTCTGTGTATTGTTCTTCTTCTTTTCTTATTTCCTTAAAATAAAACCCATTGATAATCTATCTTTTAGATGGTTTGAGTTGGACATAGATGGTTTATTGTCGACTTGAACTGTCTAAAAAGGTGGGTCATCACACGAACTCCATTCTGCATCCTCTCCTCCCCGATCACTACCGATAGAAGCTCGATCAAGCCAAATGAAATGCGACTGCACACCTGCTTATCTTGTAACGACCCGTATTTTTACGGATCAAAACATTGCAAAACAGTTGTTATTTGATCGTAGTATGGTTAAGTCGTTCAGAGCCTAGGTCGTTCGGAGCTTAGGTCGTATAATAGTTAGGTCGTAGACGACTTATAGGAGTTGGCGACCTAAGGAAGTTAGTGGTAGCAGTTAACGACTTAGGGACTGGATGAGGTAAGGCTTAGGTCGTATGACAGTTGGGTCGCGTAGTGGTTTAGGTCGTATGTGAGTTTGGGACGACCTATAGAATTTGACCGACCTAAGGAAATAGGCGACCTAAGGAAATAGGCGACCTAAGGAATATGCGACCTAAGGAATTGGCGACTTAAGAGTTAGCGGTATAGGAAACTGGGGTTTAGCGACCTAGGGGTTGAGTGAGTTAACGACCTAAGGAAGTTAGGTCGTGGACGAGTTAAGGATAGGTCGTTGAGTCGCCATGCCGTGTCTAGTTAGGTCGTAGACGACCTATGTTAGTATGCTGGGTGAAGTTAGGTCGTGGAACGACCTAGTTAGGTCGCGTAAGGGCTTAGGAAGTTAAGTCGTTGGGTCATTAGGTCGCACACATGAGTATAGTTAGGTCACGACTTTTGTTAGGTCGCTAAGCCACATCTTTATTAAGTCGTGGGTCGCGCATAAGTGTTGAGGCTTAGGTCGTTGGGTCTGTAGGTCGCGCAGAACTGTTAGGTCGTTAAGTCATAGGTCGGAGATAGTTAGGTCGTGGACGACCTAAGGGGGCGGACGACCTAAGATTTTTCCAGCCTATAAATACCCGGTTTTTCTTCACTTTTTGGGATCCGGATTTTGAAGCGACGAAGTGCTGCTATTTTGAGAGCTCGAGTTCTACACTTCTTCACTTCTTTTCTCCACTTTAATCTTGTGCTTCCTTCCATCCAAATCGAAGATCAAATCAAAGATCGAAGAGCTTAGATTGAAGATCTACATCCATCGAAGAGAGATTTCATCGTTTGAAGCGGGATTTTGGAGAATCAAGTTGATCCTTCGCTGTCCAGATCTGAAGTGTGTTGCTTTTGAAGTGTTTAGGTGATTCGATGAGTGGTGATTCGCTGTCCTAGGCACGGGCTGCGACGACGTGCGGAGTTATGTCTAGAACCGGGGTTACCATTAGCCCTTGACGGACGGCTGAAAGAATGTGCCGGTCATTCAATTAACGGTGGTATCGAAGCAATGATAACAGTGATAGCCAGAGTCATGGATGTTTGGTTGTATCGTCATTCGGTCTCAAGATCGGGGTTTTCTGGATGCTTATCTGATCTTGGTTTAGGCCTTGGGGGTTTGTACTTGGAAAACATCGCCCTTGACTCGAGTGATAATTACTTTACTTTAAATGTTTGCTTTGCTATGATTACTTCTGCTTAGTGTGTGTCTGGGGGCTATCACTGTAGAAAGAGGTGGAGTGGGAGTGTTGGATTCGTATTCCTTTTTCCTTTATGCTCTTTTGGTATGTTGTTAGTTAATTTACCGCTCACTAAGACTGTTGTCTGACTCAAGGCTTTATGTTTTAACTCTTATTGCCTTGGGCTGTTCATCCATTTTGGGATGGGTAGACTAGGTAGCAGGTGACAGGTGCTGATCTTAGTTTCTGATGATGCTGATGACGAAGACGAGCTGGAGGCTTGCATATTATTTTCTTACTATATGTACTGGATTTTCCGCTACTTTGTATAATTCTCTGAGTGATATGTAGTGAGGCTTGATGTATTGACTATTCAGATGTTTGTATTCAACTATTATGAAGCTTAATTGATAAGATTCTATTTTGTAAAGCTTCACTATATATGTTCTCTATTGTATTTTATCCATGCGCTGTGAGTAATACGATAGATTCTGCTGTTTTAATTTTACCTTGGCAATCGTACATGGCTGCCTGACACACTTTACAGAGCACTATCTCTAGGTTTAGTGCAGGGGTCATGGGCGGTCGTCACATTTGGTATCAAAGCATTGGTTAATCGATTTTACCCAACGCTCGCTGACGTAACTACGTATGAGAGACGTAATTGTATTTTGATGGATGATTACTATATATAATATAGTAGCTTAGAAAGATTTGAGTCCTTTATGCAGTTGTTTCTCAAGGTGTATTAATCATTCCTTTTTATAGATATTAAGAATGAGTCGAAGAGGGAGACCAGCTGCTAGGGAAGGCCGTGCTGTTGAGGGGGCTGCTGATTATGCTGCTATGTTCGAGGCTATGATGACTTCGATCATGAGAAGGATGCCAGCTCCGGGGTCATCAGTAGATGTTGGAGTTCAAGTTCAAACTCCAAAACCTGTGGATTTTGCTAAGTTGTGTAAAGACTATACTGCTCTTGGAGGGAAGGTTTTCTTGGGGACAGAATCAACCATTGAAGTTCAGAGGTGGATAGATGCTTGTAGAAGGATCTTTGGTGATTTGGGAATTGATGATGCAACTCAAAGGAAGCTAGCATCTAGACAGCTTCAAGGAAGAGCTTCTGATTGGTGGAACTCTATCACCATTGATACTCCGGAGGAAGAGATTACTTGGGTATAGTTCCAAGCCAGATTTGAAGCTAAGTTCATTTCTACAGCTCAGAAGTCTGTTCTGTTTAAGAAGTTTGTGGAGCTCAAGCAAGGTGGAGGACCAGTTCTTGAGTATGTTTCTGAGTTTGAAGCCTTGTCCAAGTATGCCCGATCGTATATTGAATCTTCATATCAGAAGAATGAGAAGTTTGTGACAGGCTTGGACAGTTATCTTGGGAGGCAGTTGGTGGATCGTTTAGACGATTCATTTGAGAAGCTTGTGGAGAAAGCTCTCAGGCATGAGAATCTGTTTCCTAAATGACCAAGGAAGAGTTTAGACCACAGTAGGGTGGAAACAAGAAGAGGAAGCAGCAGCAGCAAAAGGGTAAGGATGGCCAGAAGAAGCCGAAGGGCGAAGTAACCTGCTACAATTGTCAGCAGAAGGGTCATTTCTCTAGAGGTTGTAAGAATCCGAAGGTGCCGGTGAAGTGCCACAACTGTGACAAGCCGGGGCATGTTAAGAAGAATTGTCCAGAACCGCGGAAGGACAAGCAGATTGTGCAAGTTTATGCTTTGGGGGCTGTTCCATCATCTTCGAAAGCTCCTACCGTTGAAGAGAGAGGAAAGAGTGTGGTGGTTCAAGGTACTCTTTCCATATGTGGTGTTCCAGTTAGAGTGTTATTTGATACTGGGGCATCACATTCTTTTGTTTGTAGTGAACTTGTAGGCCGGTTGGGTTTAGAACCGGATATTGTTGATAGGCCATTGGTTGTGACTAATCCAGTTGGGGGTTCGTCTTGTTTGTGTATGCTATGCCATGGTCTGATTGTATCGAGTCATGATTGCTCTTTTGTTTGTGATTGTTTTGTTTTGAACTTTGCGGGGTTCGGAATTATTTTGGGTATGGACTGGCTTAGGAAGTATGCGGCAAAGGTTGATTGTGAAAGGTTGGAGGTGACAATCGAGAATATGGAGGGGCGAAAGATTGTGATACGATGTAAGCATGAGGAAGGCGTCTTCATGAGCTTCATGTATTCGCTGGTTGTTCCACGGGATGGACTGTCATCTGTACCAATCGCTAATGGATTTGAGGATGTCTTTGATGAGGTCAAAGGGTTACCGCCGCATAGAGAGATCGAGTTTCGTATCGATCTAGTTGAAGGAGCCAGACCTGTTGTGATGCCTCTTAGGCGGATGGCGCCTAGAGAACAGCAGGAGTTGAAGGTGCAGGTTGATGATCTTTTACAGAAAGGATTCATTCGGCGTAGTGTGTCCGAATGGGGTGCACCAGTTGTGTTTGCAACCAAAGCAGATGGATCGTTGAGGTTGTGTGTGGATTATCGTGAGCTGAATAAAGTGAATAAGAAGAACAAGTATCCATTGCCGAGAATAGATGACTTGTTTGATCAGCTTCACGAAGCGAAGGTGTTTTCTCAGATGGATTTGGCAACGGGATTTCACCAGTTAAGAGTGGCTAAGGATAGTGTGCCGAAGACTGCTTTTAGGACACCGTCCGGTTTCTTTGAGTGGCTAGTAATGCCGTTTGGATTGACCAATGCGCCAGCATATTTTGTGGATCTTATGAATAGAGTGTTCAGAGATCAGTTGAACAAGTTCGTGCTAGTGTTCGTGGATGATATTTTGATTTATTCCAGAACTGAAGAAGAGCACAAGACGCACTTGCGTATTGTTTTGGAAATCTTACGGAAACATCAGCTGAAGGCTAAGTTTTCGAAGTGTCACTTTTGGAAGAGTGAAGTGAGGTTCTTAGGCCATATTATTTCTGGAGATGGGATAACAGTTGATTCCGCTAAGGTGGTAGCAATCCAGGATTGGGTTAGACCTAAGAATGCATCTGATGTGAGAAGTTTTCTTGGATTAGTAGGATATTATCGTCGATTTATCAAGGACTTTTCCAAGGTAGCTGCACCATTGACAGGATTGACGAAAAAGAACCAAGTATTCAGATGGGATGCTAAGTATGAGCAAGCTTTCAGAATCCTGAAAGAGCGATTGACTAGTGCTCTTGTTTTGACTATTCCTAGTGGAAATGATGAGATGGTGGTTTACACCGACGCATGTGGTACTGGACTTGGAGCAGTGTTGATGAAGAAGGGTAAAGTTGTTGCGTATGCAAGTCGACAACTGAAGCCGCATGAAAGGAATTATCCGACTCATGATTTGGAGTTAACGGCGATTGTATTTGCTCTGAAGATATGGAGACATTATCTATTGGGAGTTCGATTCGAGTTGTTTACAGATCATAAGTCGTTGAAGTATCTTTTCTCCCAAAAGGATTTGAATCTTCGGCAGCAACGATGGCTAGAGTTTTTGGCATCATATGATTTTGGTATAGCCTATACTCCGGGAAAGGGTAACGTAGTGGCAGACGCGTTAAGTCGAAGACATGCAGGATTGGGAGCCATGTTTTCAGAATGGAAGAATCTCGAGTATTTAGCTGGATTTGACTTCAGGCCCAGATGTGAATTGGAACCTGAGATGTTGGCAAACTTATCGATAAGACCGACTCTTGTGGAAAGAATTGGCGAGAGCCAAAAGCGAGACGATAAGCTTGTCAAGATTATCCGTGATTTGGAATCTGGATTGGACCCAGAAAAGGATAAAGGATTCAAGGTCGATCGAGAGAGTTGGCTTCGGAAGCAAGGATGACTAGTTGTTCCCGATATAGATGAATTGAGAAATGAAGTTATGAAGGAAAGTCATCACTCGAAGTTGACAATTCATCCAGGTGGAAATAAGATGTATCGGGATATGAAGAGAACCTATTACTGGGAAGGTATGAAGAAGGATCTTGGAAATTTTATTTCCAAGTGCATGAACTGCCAGTTGGTAAAAGCCGAGCAGAAGAAGGCCAGTGGATTGCTTCAGCCATTAGAAGTTCCTACATGGAAGTGGGAGCAAATATCGATGGATTTTATTGATGGGCTACCTAGAACAAGAACAGGGAATGAAGGGATTTGGGTCATTGTAGATCGTCTGACTAAGAGTGCAAGATTCATTCCTGTTCGATCGACTAGGACTGCATCAAAGTTGGCTGAGCTATATGTTAAGTGGATAGTTCGATTCCATGGTATTCCGAAAAGTATAGTGAGTGATCGAGATCCATTGTTCACTAGTGGATTTTGGAAGAGTTTCCAGGAAGTTTTGGGAACTGAATTATGTTTGAGTACAGCTTATCACCCTCAAACAGACGGTCAGACCGAGAGAGTCAATCGAGTTTTGGAAGATCTCCTTAGAGCTTGTGTTTTAGATTTCAGAGGATCATGGGAAGATCATCTTCATTTGGTGGAATTTTCGTATAATAACAGTTACCAGTCAAGCATTGGTATGGCACCGTATGAGGCATTGTATGGAAGACCGTGTAACTCTCCGACATGTTGGTTAGAAACAGGAGAAAAGCTGATACTTGGGCCAGAAATGATTCGACAGACTTCAGATTGCATATAGATCATTCGACGACGAATGAAGGCAGCCCAAGACCATCAGAAAAGTTATGCTGATAAGCGTCGAAAAGATTTGGAATTCTACATAGGTGATATGGTTTTTGTGAAGATTTCTCCACTGAAGAATGTTATTCGATTCGGGAAGAAAGGAAAATTGACTCCGAGATTTGTCAGACCATTCCCGATCATCGAGCGAATTGGAAAGCTCGCCTATAGATTGGAGTTACCAGAAAAGATGTCGGGGGTGCACAATGTTTTTCATATATCATATCTATGGAAATATGTGCACGACTCGAATACAGTGGTTTCTGTTGATAGCTGTGAAGATTTTGAGATTGATCCAGTCGATAAGAGACCTCGTAAGCCGCTTCGTGTTGTGGAAACTGACACGAAACAGCTTAGGAGGAAGGCGGTTAGGTTGCTCAAGATACAATGGAGTGATGATGATAACGACTGTACATGGGAGGTGGAAGAGAGGATGAAGGCATCTCATCCTGAACTCTTTGAGGTATGGCCATAAGGTGTCGTGTCATCTCACGACATTGTAACTTGTTCTAGTTTTAGAATTCTGCATGCTAGGCTAGAATTGGATGCATGGTTTGTTGATTGCTATGGATGATAGGCATGTGGAATAGTTTTGATTGCTCTTGTTTGTTTGGAATTCCAGTGGTGAAATTCCTAAGGGGGAGAGAATGTAACGACCCGTATTTTTACGGATCAAAACATTGCAAAACAGTTGTTATTTGATCGTAGTATGGTTAAGTCGTTCAGAGCCTAGGTTGTTCGGAGCTTAGGTCGTATAATAGTTAGGTCGTAGACGACTTATAGGAGTTGGCGACCTAAGGAAGTTAGTGGTAGCAGTTAACGACTTAGGGACTGGATGAGGTAAGGCTTAGGTCGTATGACAGTTGGGTCGCATAGTGGTTTAGGTCGTATGTGAGTTTGGGACGACCTATAGAATTTGACCGACCTAAGGAAATAGGCGACCTAAGGAAATAGGTGACCTAAGGAATAGGCGACCTAAGGAATTGGCGACTTAAGAGTTAGCGGTATAGGAAACTGGGGTTTAGCGACCTAGGGGTTGAGTGAGTTAACGACCTAAGGAAGTTAGGTCGTGGACAAGTTAAGGATAGGTCGTTGAGTCACCATGCCGTGTCTAGTTAGGTCGTAGACGACCTATGTTAGTATGCTGGGTAAAGTTAGGTCGTGGAACGACCTAGTTAGGTCGCGTAAGGGCTTAGGAAGTTAAGTCGTTGGGTCATTAGGTCGCACACATGAGTATAGTTAGGTCGCGACTTTTGTTAGGTCGCTAAGCCGCATCTTTATTAAGTCGTGGTCGCGCATAAGTGTTGAGGCTTAGGTCGTTGGGTCTGTAGGTCGCGTAGAACTGTTAGGTCGTTAAGTCATAGGTCGGAGATAGTTAGGTCGTGGACGACCTAAGGGGGCGGACGACCTAAGATTTTTCCAGCCTATAAATACCCGGTTTTTCTTCACTTTTTGGGATCCGGATTTTGAAGCGACGAAGTGCTGCTATTTTGAGAGCTCGAGTTCTACACTTCTTCACTTCTTTTCTCCACTTTAATCTTGTGCTTCCTTCCATCCAAATCGAAGATCAAATCGAAGATCGAAGAGCTTAGATTGAAGATCTACATCCATCGAAGAGAGATTTCATCGTTTGAAGCGGGATTTTGGAGAATCGAGTTAGATCCTTCACTGTCCAGATCTGAAGTGTGTTGCTTTTGAAGTGTTTAGGTGATTCGGTGAGTGGTGATTATCTCTCACACGGATCCAAAGGAGTATATCGGATCGTTGGCTTGATTGTGTGTTAAAATAGTGATTTCATGCATTTTTGTAAACTTAAGTATAGATCCATTGTTCATGATGATTTGACATCCCTTTTACTACATGTTAACCTATGCAAGTTCATTCATCAAGTTGTAGAGATATTGCTCATGATTCATGCTTGTTAGATTTAGACTCTTTATTTACAAGATTGCCATTATCGCTATAATTGTTTATTAGATCATGTTTGAATGTTTGATTACTTGGATTAATGATTGATTTGACTGATTGTTATGTATTTGTTGATTTATGATTTGATTTAGACAAGTTTGGTCGAAGATGATTCAAAAGCTAAGGGAAAGGCTCTTGAATTGGAAAAGCTGCTCGTGGCATATGTGGCGAATGATGAAGCTCATATGGATAGATTTGATGATGATGATGTTGAGATGAGGCTTTGCTATGATGAGATGAAGCGAGGCATGATATGAGATAGCCTTGGTTTAATCCAGACGGGATCATTCCAAGCATGTTGACAACTCGGTGAAATGGTTCGAGTTTGAGGATAATGGTTGGCTCGAGAGGCGCTTGAGCTAGTATGGAAATAGTCGTCGAGGAGGATGACTAGAAGGCTGAGGTCTCATCGTTGTTGAAGGTTCTAGCATACTCAAAGCAAGAGTACGTTGGGCAGATTCGATAGTCCCTAAAGACTATGATTGTAGTCGAGTACTCTGGGCAGATTCGATAGTCCTAGGCACGGGCTGCGACGACGTGCGGAGTTATGTCTAGAACCGGGGTTACCATTAGCCCTTGACGGATGGCTGAAAGAATGTGCCGGTCATTCAATTAACGGTGGTATCGAAGCAATGATAACAGTGATAGCCAGAGTCATGGATGTTTGGTTGTATCGTCATTCGGTCTCAAGATCGGGGTTTTCTGGATGCTTATCTGATCTTGGTTTAGGCCTTGGGGGTTTGTACTTGAAAAACATCGCCCTTGACTCGAGTGATAATTACTTTACTTTAAATGTTTGCTTTGCTATGATTACTTCTGCTTAGTGTGTGTCTGGGGGCTATCATTGTAGAAAGAGGTGGAGTGGGAGGGTTGGATTCCTATTCCTTTTTCCTTTATGCTCTTTTGGTATGTTGTTAGTTAATTTACCGCTCACTAAGACTGTTGTCTGACTCAAGGCTTTATGTTTTGACTCTTATTGCCTTGGGCTGTTCATCCATTTTGGGATGGGCAGACTAGGTAGCAGGTGACAGGTGCTGATCTTAGTTTCTGACGATGCTGATGACGAAGACGAGCTGGAGGCTTGCATATTATTTTCTTACTATATGTACTGGATGTTCCGCTGCTTTGTATAATTCTCTGAGTGATATGTAGTGAGGCTTGATGTATTGACTATTCAGATGTTTGTATTCAACTATTATGAAGCTTAATTGATAAGATTCTATTTTGTAAAGCTTCACTATATATGTTCTCTATTGTATTTTATCCATGCGCTGTGAGTAATACGATAGATTCTGTTGTTTTAATTTTACCTTGGCAATCGTCCTTGGCTGCCTGGCACACTTTACAGCGCACTATCTCTAGGTTTAGTGCAGGGGTCATGGGCGGTCGTCACATATCTCGACCCCATCAGGTTGCATTCCACCACACACCGCCGAGCTTCACCAAACTCCGATCGAAGCTGCTCCTTGATAGGACAAACGCAATAGAACCAACCTCGTCGCTATCTCCACCTATACCTTGCTCAAATCGAAACCTAGCTCCCTTTCATTCAAGTTCAAAATATCGATCCTCATAACCTATCACTGCATGCTACTAAACTACATGGATTTGAAGATCTCTCCTTTATAAACTCAAAGAATCCAAATTTATAATTTTTCGTTGAGTATTTGATTTGATATGGATTTTTGAATGGGTGGATTGGTTTTTTTCCCTTTTTATAGTAAATGAAGAAAGAAAAGTAAAGAGGGGAAGAAGAAAAGTAAAAGTGTATTGAACAATCTAAGTGTGGGTTTGATTTATTAAAATATTTCCAGCAATTCGCTACACTGAATTTCGTTGGCATACAAACTGTGAACGACAAATCAAAAATACGATTGCACACAAAAACAACAGTAAAATACACTTGTTATCTTATTATGTAATATTTTAAAAATACCATCATTTGCGAAAAATACGTCAGACGATAATTTAATTATTTTCCAATTTAAAAATTATGGAAAAATCCTATAAATTTAGTTAAAAACACGTTATTAAAAATCAAGTCTATTTTATTAACAATTAGATTTCTTGTTATTTATTCGAACTATTTATTATTGCAATTAAATATACAAAATGAGTTTACAATTATTATTTATTTATTAAAAAGAGTTAAATAAGGCTATTAAATCCATTTAATTAACATTTAATTCACAATTCAAATATTTAAATAATCCCTATATTTGAATATAAGTTGTTTACATTTTTCCGGGATGTTACATTCTCCCCCTTTAAAAGAATTTCGTCCTCGAAATTCCCATAGGAAGAAAATGTCCTCTCACCCTTAGGTTTTTTAAAGTTCCTTATATTACGGAAAATGTCAGCAGCACCTCTTTTGCATGGCTGATTCAAAAAAAACTACAACTCGCCACAACTGGCCCACATCAACAAAGAAAACAAAAGCAAAGTAGCCTCCCATATTTGGGGCATAAAATCATCGATCAATCACCAATATCTAATCTACTACATACCTCTTTGGCGTTTGATTTTTTTATTTTTTGCAAACAACTTACTATCTTGATGCGAGTGCACGTGCACAAGCTATCAAATAATAATCTCTAGCTTCCATGTACCTATCTTATATTTAAATAAACAAAAAGAGAACCATGCTGACAAAAGGTTAATACACAAGCTATTTCTATCATAAGCATTAGCAAAATAAACCATACAACAACCATATGCAACAAGGTAATAAGATGCAACTTATAATAATGATGCAACCAAAAGCAATATAACAACCATACGCAATAAAAGTACAGAGAATACTCTGTAATAAAATACTAAGCATCCAATCTTTTCAAAAGATAAATTTAGAACTAAATGCCTAGGTTTTTATATCAAAAATATATTTTCAAATTTCTCTAAAGAGAAATATATCAAACCAAAATCAATTATGATAAGGAAGGGGCTCCTCCTTTCGAAGCATGGCACAACTTTAGAATCAAAACAACACGGAGCATTTAGTGGTATTCTAGTTCCTCCTAAAACAACAACTAGAGTAAACAAATATGCCTGGCAAGTCTTCCAAATCGGGAAAACTCCCAATCGCCCAACTTTAGTCATAACTAAAAATATTCGAAAAATTGCTTTACAGAACTCTTTTCAAATATCCTGAAATAAAAACACTTCACCAAAGTTTTCAAAATAATAATACTATTATTCTTTTACAAATTCTTTCGAAATCATATATTTTTTCAAAAGCACCAGGATTTAAGTCCTAATAAACAACAACATTATATACCGTAGTATATAAAATCACACTATTAATCAAATCAAATTCCATAAAGGAATAAAATAACAATTAATATTATTTAAAATGTTAAATGACTAGTAAAAAAGATTTAGATTTTTTTTGCTTAGGTTCACAACTTCTCGATCGTCCAAGGATATAGATAATTTCCTAAACATACTATTACGCTCATCAGCCTTTGGTTATTACTTAGAAGATTATCTAAGCTCCCTCAAACAAAATTGAAAGCACTCTCCAAACTTCCCTAAGCCATAAAACAAAGCACACATATATACTTAAGCCCATATGATGTACATAAATCATCTATACGCAATATCTAATCCGACCACTTGCTCAGATATATAGACTTTACTTCCAAATTAGTATCGTTCACTCGACCTCCCTAGTGCAGACTCCGATCAGGTTCCTGGATTAGAAGCCTCTGTTCTCCTCATGTATCCATATACTATGATAGGAAACCTCAGCATTATATCAAGAATCTGAATAAAGTGTTCGCTGAAAAGAATCAAGTGAGAAATCCTTTTTCGGACCGGTGTTAATCACCCTAATGTTATGTATTCAAATCCTAGATCAAGAACTGTGCGAATAAAATAATCTACATACAACTTACGTATTTAATCTTACTGGTTTCTTAACTACACCAATCTTTCTAAATCATTTTCATTTTCATTTACAGTATCCAATACTAAAATTATTTATGAATTACTTCATAAATTTTCACTTAAGTTTATAAACATTTTATAAAGACACAACAGTATAAAAAACTAAATTGTAAACTTGCCCCACTTTTATTTACTTGTATAATACTCTTCTACATCCTAAGAGTATATACAAAATGTCAATTTTATTTTATTTAATTATTTATTTAATTATTTATTAAATTCAAATGGAGGCCCAAACAAAATAAGGGTCTTAAAACCGAGTTAACTACCTCGACCTCTTTACATATCCTATCTGGTCTGATAAGTAGATAAGAAGAGTTGGATGCTAGTATACAAACTTAGTCCCAGAGTCTACTTTCCTTAGACATCCCAAAGGTAATGAAGTTTATTATTCATCTCAATAACATCAAATAGTTTATATGACTTAGATTTTTAAAGAAAAACTACGGTTTTAATAAAACAATGCTTATTAAAACCTTCATATCCAATTTAACCCATTTTAACACTTGAGTTAAGTTATCGCTTTTTTATCCAAAAGTTTACAAATTTCATTTGTCAAAACATTTTTTTATTAAAATACCTTTTATTTTAAATCAATTTCCTTTAAGGAAACTTGAGAGCCAAATCCAGTTTTTTTTTTTATTTCAAAACACTTTTGAAATCATACTACATACATATATATATATATATATATATATATATATATATATATATATATTTCTATATATAAAACAACTTTAACAATTTATTCACTAACACTCGCTTTGGTTTCTTTCGGATTTGAACTCATTTCGATCGCACAATGATAAAGAGAATAATTTACTAAGTGCACTACAACGTTCGCCGAAGAAAATATTCGATCGTCACTTAGAAGATTATTCAGATTACCACAAAACTAATCGAGATGTTTTCCCTTGAACTAATCAAAGAAAAATGCCTCTCACTTAAAATTTCGCTTCCAAAAGATTTATATTTATAATTACCTCCAAGTAATACTACTATTACTTTTCTAAAAATCCTTTTGAAATTATTTCAAGCAATACCAGGATTTAAATTCTTAAAAACTCTTTTTAAAACACATTTTTTAAACCAAATTTATATAAAATTTCCTTTATATAAAATCATCTCATATTATAATAACTTTCCTTTATTATATAAAACTTTTCATTAAATTTATTCTCTAAATGTCTTTTCTTTCCATTTAGATTAAATTAAACAATTTTATTAAATGATGACTTTTAATTTAACAATTCCATCGAACCTCTTATAGTCAAATTGTGAAACTCAATTCACAAGGGGTTTGATTTAATGTACTCACAGTTATCAAAATAGTAAATGCCCATAAACTAGTCGAGCATAAATAAACAATCAACAAACAATGGTCAATGCTTTTAAACTATCTGAGCATGACAAATCAAACAATAATGACAATAAAGAAATATTATCATTAACAAACAAACACCATAAATAACTATATAAATTTGAAAATTATTCCTTTATATATAAAAAATATAATCCTAGGTAAAATATTTCATTTACCAAATTTTCAAAAAATCAGTACCGTGCCTGTTTTCCTTATTCGAGTGTTTAGAAATCCATATCAATATTATGGCTTCCTACATCTTGACCAGAATTCATAAACAACTCAATAGACCAATTAGCACAATGTTAATGCTAAAATTGTACGCTAACACCCCGGTGTGATTTGTGATATCGTGAAAGCATCACCCGTTGGTACGGGAACTAAAAGTAAGCAGAGAATAGCAGAAAACAGTAAAAAAGACAACAGTTTTATAGTGGTTCGGCTCAAAGTCAAGCCTACGTCCACTTAATCTCTTCTATGACTGATTCGATTACAGATTTTACAATCACTCTTCGATTACAACACAATGAAGACAAGTAATCAGAAGTTTGATGTAGAAAAGCTCTTTCGATTCATGTTGAATGAACTTGATTCTTTTCGAAGATTTTTTGGAGTATCCTTTGTCTTTGAAGTGTTGAAGTCATTACAGAAATCAGCAGAGTCTTGGTGGTTCCAAAAATTCGTCCCCTTTCAAATGCGGAGTAGGTGGGGTATTTATAGAGAAAATCTGGAGGTAGGTCGTAGGTCGTGGACGACTTGGGGGTTAGGTCGTAGGTCGTAAGCGACCTAATGGATACGGGCTATGGCTTATAATGGTTTCATTTTGCTAATTGCTTTGGCTGGTAGGTCGTAGCGACCTAAGAGGAACGGAAGGTGACTTAAACATGTCGAGGCATCAAGTGGAGCGACCTAGGCTAGGCTTAGGAATGGCAGCGACCTTATCTTGATGCGACCTAATGAATTGAACGACATAAGGATATGTGGCTTGTCAACTTGCTAGGTCGCTGGGCCATTAACTCGCTAAGTCGCATAGACGCTGCCGCATTCATTCCATTGTTGTGCTAAATCTCTATGCCATTAAATTGCTTGAATCGTTGGGTCGTTAAGTCGCTAAGTCGTAGCCAAACTAGCTCGTTGTAGATCTATGTTTGCTCGCTTAGACATTTAGGTCGTTAGGTCGTTGAAACATTGTGAACTTGTTAAGTCGTGTGCTTTCCTTGAATAGTTGAGTCGCCGTTCAGAAAGGGGTTAACACTTTCCCCTCGAAGTACACGCCTAGGTTATAGGTCGTGTGCTTCGATTTAACTTTGCCAAGTCGTGGGCGACTCAAGTACCCTGTTAACTCGCACCATCTTGAATCGTTAAGTCGTGAGCGACTTATGAGGGAGATAGGTCGTTCGCGCCGATTCGAGTTCCATTGCCCCTGTATATAAGTCGCTTAGGTCGCTTCTTCTCCTCACTTTTCTGCCTATCACTTTGCCGCCATTGTTGTACTTGAGCCCAAGAACTTCAAAGAGAAATTCCACTCCTCGTTATTTCGATCATCATTTCCAACAGTGAATTTAGGTAAAGCTGACCACCCATCCATTGCGTCTTCCATCGATTCTCCTATCATCAGTTCTACGCAATTTCTGTTACCATATTGTAAAATTGTACTCCGTTTCGCCCTCTGATCATCATCGAATCGTTGGTAATTGCTTTTTTTTAAAAATGAATTGGCTCAGGATCTCACGGGATTATTTGGCGAATGTTAGAATTTGTGGAGTTAACGATGATTTTCTTTTTTTTTTGGAAAAATGATGTGGTTTTAGGTGTACGGGTTAGTGGATAGCGGGTTATGTTGCGGCGTTTCTGGTGAGGTAAGGGGGATGGACACGCGGCAACATGCGAGTGGAGAGCAGGACTTAGGGTTTTTTTTTGATGGAAGAAAACTCGGCATTTCCGAGTTACTCTTAGAGCGACCTAATGAATTGAACGACCTAAGAGCCTTGCGACTTAAAAGAATCTGAACGACTTACGAACTTGCGACTTAAGATGTGTAGCATACTTCTTCGGGCGAGATAACTCTCCTTGCGACCTATCTTTGGGTCGCACTATGATCTGGGCGACTTAACTTCTTGCGACACAACCTTTAGGTCGCGGGCATACTTGGACGGGCTAACACTTAAACAAATTTGCCTTGTCTTGGCTTAAAGCCTTATGCCTTAACTTGCAGTGTAGGTTTAACTCGTAGGAACATGACTAATGAACTTCATAACTCGAGCAGAGCGACTTAAGGAATGAACAGAACTTGAACTCTTGTAGAATTTGACAGAACTTGATTGAACTGCCCGAATGAACTGCTTGAACAAGTTGCACTCTTTCACAAATTGTATTAACTTTTAAGCTAACAACCTGTTAAATACAACATTTACAGAAAAATGGGACGGATATACTCATCATCGACTGCCCACATCGAGTGATGGATTAGTTCAAAAAGACAATATTCTACTTAAGTAAAATAACCTGAATTCAATCGAGTGTGAAATGCTGTGAATCAACTAACTTGAATGAAGTGTCGATGCAAAATTCTCACAGTTAGAACTGCTTACTATATCTACATTGACACTACTCTCAGTTTTAATTTAATAACAAGTCTTGAATTTTCCTGAATTGACGTATGCCAACCAGTATCATTATTTTTATTTACTTGTTATTTTATTAGCTTCGCACAACACTTCACACGCTTTTAGGAAACGTGCACCTTCATATTTGAACATCCAGTTCCTTGTGTAGAATGACTTCTCATCCAGCACGAGAAGAAACGGTAGAACATATTGAAGAAGTCTTTCCAATAGCTGACCCTCTGGAGAATCCTCCAGAAACAGTCTCAACCACTCTAACCCAACGGGCTTTCAGCCAGCTTTGCGTCCAATTTGGCATTGCTGAGACCGAAGCTTTACTTCCTGGAGTAAATGATACCGCCGACAAACCACCTCCTGGTTTTATTGCGGTCAATCGTCAGATGTGCTTGAACAGAGCTATTCCTCCTCTCAATGACTTTCTCAGAAAGCTGCTTCTTCGGTTGACTATTTCTCCATTCCAGTTGCACCCCAATGGCTATGCCATTCTGATGGGGTTGTGTGTGTTGTTCGAGAGAACACTTAGTCGCCTTCCAAGCTTCGATGAAATTTGCTACTTGTGTTCGTTCGGGAGGAATAAAGATCATCCTTCCATCACACTTATAAGGAGCGCTAGAAATCGTAAATTGATTACAGACTTGCCCGACAGCGCTCACGGGTTCTTAAATCAGTTTTTCTTCGTTCGTTGCCCTCCAGGATTCTATGGCATCTGGAGAGTAGGAAGTAAGATTGTCTATCTCCATTCACTCCATTTCTGAGCCTTTCAGAATTCGGGTTGTCAAGTATTAACTTCATTTTTACTCTTGTAGCACTTCCTCCCCCTTCTAAAGACTCCAGTCACAAGTCAACTTTTGAAAGGCTAAGTGCTGTAGCCGTCGAGGAAAGGAGTATCAAATTTCTTTTGAAAGATGAATTTCTACATCAATCTGGCCTTTTACATCCTTCCCGATCCCTTCAGCTTCGTGATGCCCCTGCTTCTCAACCGGAAACATCTGACGCCCCAGCCCCCGCAAAAGAACTTGCGTCGAAAGAACTTGTTGCAGAAGCTTCATTGATAAAATGCTCTGGTTCAGCTGAGGGTGCAGAGTTTTTCGGCAAGTCTAAGCTTCTTCCGGTTATTGAAGAAGAGGAACTTCCTCAACGTCCCGGGAAGGCCGCCACGGAAGTTGATGAGGGGACGGAGAAGGAAAGTTCTGCCATAAAAAGTGCTGAGCATGCTGAAGAAGGAGCTGCTGGTGTGACCCACTCGGCTGGGCATGACGGTGATGACATCTTCGGGGGGTTAAGCGATTTTATGGTGACTTCTCAAGAGCTTTTTAAAGACGATACCATTGCTTCTAAGCTTGTCTCTCCATCGGTTGAAGCAACATCCGTCTTGCGACCAATTCCGTACCCCTTTGCAAAAGCCAACATCACTCCTAAGCTGAAGAGTGGTTTGTAGCTTGGCGCGCGTAGTTTGCACGCCACACACACTTAGGATTTTTAGCAGTTACTCGCACTTAACTTCCTTTTTCTGGAGATTTCTAAATTCTATCTCCTTTTCATTTTCAGATTCTCCAATGGGACAAAGCGGCTCGTATTATGATGATTATCAACACTATGGTAGGCGTGACTTTTATGATCCCCGACGCTATCTCTCTGCCCCCAGGGAAACTGATGAGGAACGAGCGGCTGGGAAAGCTCGTGAGAGGCAGGCTTACGAGGAGCGGTATGGAAGAAAAGATGACCGCCATGACTCCTCCCAAAGAGATGACGATTCTCACAAAAGAAAGTCTCACGATGGTAGGGGAAAGAGTCACATAACCGAGGATCCAAGCAAGCAGGCCAAAATCGACGACAAGTCTTCATCTAAAATCTCTAAAGTGCCCGCTGCTTCTATCTCTTTAGACATCCCTTCCAGCTCTCCTACCCTCAAAAGAACTGATATCCAATCAATCATCAATAGGCCTCCTTATCAAGTCGAGAAGCCTCCGCCCACACTCCACAGCCAATTCCCGAACTGGTGTCTGAAAGGAGTGCGTTTTGATTTGGATTTGGTACCAATCGACAAACAAGCCATGCTGAGAAATCTTGATTTTGTAAAGCTTGATATCGAAAGAATGTCCAGTTGGCAAAAACTGGTCGATGAACTCCAAAGAGTAAACCGCCTAAATCTTGAGGCTATGCTGACTATGGAAAATGATAAGTCTGAGTGGCAGAAAATTCTTGATCAGCATGATGCGGAAATGAAGAGCATCACTGCTTACAACGAGGAGCTTGAGGCCGAAGTTAAGAAACTTAAAGATGAGCTCGCCACCTCTTCCACTTCTTATACACAAAAGGAGGAGGTGCTTCAGAAGCAAGTAAGAGATGCACACGCTGCTCAGCGAGATGTTGAGGCCAGACTTGAGGCAGAGCAGAATATTGTTGAAAAGTACCGCAAAGACGCTGCTCAGCTGCGGGAAAAAACTAGCTCTCAAGACGCGGAGATTGCGATGCTAAAGATCCAGCTTGCTAAAGCTGAAAAAGAACGTGACGACGCCATTTCTGGAAAAGTGGTAGCTGAACATTCGCACGAGGCGACTAAAGCCAACATCAGCTCCACTTTATTTGAGTTTTACGTCCTCAGCGTCTTGGGGAAAGGCAGTCTTTCTTTCTTGGTCCCGAAGTATGAAATTACACTGGCTGAAAGATGTGAAGTAGCAGTTGAAGTGCTCAAAGATGCCGGTTACACCAAAGAAGATTTTGAGGCTAACTATTTGGACGACGAGGGTCGTGCTGCCCTTGCGAGAGGGAAAGAACAACTTGCTAATCAGCGAGCCGAAGTAGCGGAAGGAGAGCGTCCAAGGAAGGCACCTTTGACCGACCTAGCCCGTCCTTCGTCTTAGGTCGACGTTGACATTATTGGCTCAAGTTCCCATTCTCCGCCTCCTGCTAAAGTCGAAATCAAAGCTCAAACTGCTCATACCAAAGAAGAGGACCAAGAAAGTACTGATGCTCAAGATTATGAAATTGACATGATCAAGCCAACTTCTCCAGGTAACTTCAACATTGATCTAGCTCAAGTGGACTACTCGTTCGCCTCACATGAGCTCGATGAATTTCTTGCTTATTACTTAAGCCTCGACGTGACACTATCTCCTCTCTTTTGCGAGGAATACTGATGTTTAACTTTTCTTCTTCTGTAGTGAAATCAATAAGCACTGTGCAGGCTTCGCCCCCTCCCGCCGTTGTCCCTCCACCTCTTCAAGTTACTCCTCCTTCTGCTTCTCAACCGGGATCTGAAGAAGAAAAAATAGAAGCTCTTTAAGGTTTGGATGACCCGGCGGCTTCACAAAGCAGAAGGCCGAAGAACTTGAGGAGGGTGAGAAGACCCCAGAGAGATTCACTACCGATGATACAAAGCTTTCTGATCTTATTTCTCTGGGCAGCGAATCCTCTTCGAAGAAGAGGGGAAAGCGCAGAGCTTCAAAGAAAAAGAAGGACGCTCCTGTTGGCGCTGAGAAAACAGAAGAGGATCCAATTGCACCTCTTTCTCCTTCTTCCCCGAGGAGTTCAAACCGACCTAAGAAGTTAATCATTAGGCCGGGTGAGGACTCGAAAGGCGGCGGGAGGAAGAAGAAATGAGTTTTGTTCTAGCCGTCTTGTTTTGCTATTTTGTCTTTTGTCTAGAGACTTGTATCGATCGGATATTGTGCGGGTACCGGCCCCCGCTTTTTGAAACCTGTACATGTATAAAAAATGAACTAGTATGGAATAAAAATGACTCCTTTTTACTTGTACAATCTCTTGTCAGTATTTATGAATGCATTTATCCTTGTTCTTGCACAAGTTTTTTTTATTTTCTTTGTTCGATACTGTAGTGAGCTCGTGGTATGCTGTTTGAGCGTTGTTTTTATTAATATAGCTATATGCCCCTATACCACGGCTCATTGCAATATTCTGAAAAGACTTGTACTCTTATTCTAGAGAATAATTCTTCCGTTTTGAGGAAATATTATTTTGCTTTTAGTAGAGTGTGCCTTGCATCGGAGAAAGCTTTGATCTGTTTGTCCGAAAGTTATGTTTCATCGTTGAATGGGCCCACGGGACAGACGTTAGCTGTTTTATCGGATATTTGTCTACACAAATGATCACGAGTATTTAGCTGCGGCCTAGAACCTTCTTTTTGAGAAGGTGACCCTTCGGTGGTTCCATCAACGAAGTTTTTGGATGTGCCTCGTTAGAGGGCTTTACTTGTTTAGTGCTTCCGAAGAAGGCTTTGTGCCTCCGAAGAGGGCTTCTTGATTTGTGCCTCTGGAGAGGGCTTGTTTGATATGCCTTTGGGAAGGGCTTTTTTGTTGTGCCTCTGGAGAGGGCTTTGTGCTGTTTTGCATGAAAGTTACTTTCTCACAGTTGAATGGTCCCACGGAGCAGACGCAAGCTACCCGACTGGATGTTCGTTTGCACAAATGATCGCAATCAAGTAACAAGGGCCTGGAACCTTCTATCTTGGGAAGGTGCCCCCTTGGGTGGTCCCACCAACATTCTTGGGTGAGAGAAGCATTTCGATTTGGGCATGCCTCGTTAGAGGGCTTTGTGCCTCCGTAGAGGGCTTGTGCCTCCGAAGAGGGCTTGTGCCTCCGAAGAGGGCTTTTGCCTCGTTGGAGGTCTTTGTTTGTGTGCCTCCGAAGAGGGCTTGTGCCTTCGAAGAGAGCTTTTGCCTCGTTGGAGGTCTTTGTTTGGTTTGCCATGAAGGTTGCATCTCACAGTTAAGTGGGTCCACGGGGCAGACGCAAGCTATCCGACTGGATGTTCGTTTGTATGAACGATCACAATCAAGTAACAAGGGCCTGGAACCTTCTATCTTGGGAAGGTGCCCCCTTGGGTGGTCCCACCAACTTCTTGAGTGAGAGACAAGATTCCATTTCGGCTGTTTTTGTCTGCTTGTCCATGTCTTTTCATCAACTACCGCTTAGCGATTCCTCGTTATCATTCTCAAATACATGTTTCTTTCTTTGGTAGGCTGTTTGATATTTCCAGAGAAGTGTACTTCATGGTTGAGTGAATCCACGAGGCAGACGCAAGCCACTTAACCGGATGTCTGTTTGCACAAACGATCACAGTCAGTTAGCAAGGGCCTGGTGCCTTCTCTTTGGGAAGGTGCCCCTTCGGTGGAATCACCAACCGTTTGTGTGAAGCCCTTCTTGTGTAGGAATTGAGTTTGCAATTTTTGTGGCTTGACATTTGTTTGTTGAGTGATTTATGGGAATCGCTTGGGTTTGTGACATGTTGAATAGGTAAGCTTTACTTTGATTGCCTGCAATATTAAATCGATATTTTAGCAACATATTTAAGATATTTTCACATCGAAATGAGACAGGCATTTTATAGTAGTAGAAGACACAAAATTTATAGTGGTTCGGCCAAGAATTGGGCCTACATCCACTTTATAGTTCTTATTGCTGAGTCACACTGATTTTACAATGGCTTACAACACAAGAATGATACATCCAGAATTATTTTACAAATTTAAGCATCGCTTTTAAGTAAAATATGGACGTAAGTGGTTGCTGTTCCAGGCTCTCGGGACTGGATCTCCTTCGACAGTTATGAGTTTGAAAGTGCCATCAAGAAGTTTTTTGCCTATGACATACGGCCCTTTCCAGTTTGGCCCAAACACTCCTGTTGCTGTCATGATCCTTTTCAAGACTAGATCCCCAATTTCAAAGCTGCGTCGACGAACTTTAAAATTGAAGTGCCTGGCTATTCTTTGTTGTTGAGCTGCGACTCTGAGTTCAGCTTCTTTCCTTCTTTCATCAAGCAAGTCAAGTGCTTCAAGTTGCAGCTTTTCATTTTTAGCTTGGT
Organism: Allium fistulosum; assembly: GCA_030737815.1. Lineage (NCBI taxonomy): Eukaryota > Viridiplantae > Streptophyta > Magnoliopsida > Asparagales > Amaryllidaceae > Allium > Allium fistulosum. The sequence goes on from CM060901.1 coordinate 1,422,229,334, forward strand.
TGAAATGAATTCTCCTGTGTGAGGGGACCTCTATTTCCACTGGAATCATTGCTTCCGATCCATATGCTAATGAGAATGGAGTGTGCCCAGTCGCAGTTTTGTGGGTAGTCCTATATGCCCATAGTGCTAATGGCAGCTTATCAACGCAACCACCTTTTGCTTTTTCCAGTTGCTTTTTGATGGTTGATTTGATGATTTTGTTCACTGCTTCCACTTGCCCGTTTGCCTGCGGATGAGCCACTACTGAGAAGCTTTTTCGGATCTTGAATCGCCTGCAAAATTCCTGGAATTCTTCGCTTTCGAATTGGGTACCATTGTCTGTTATTATCTTCTGGGGCACACCATACCTGCAAATGATATTTTTAGTCACAAAATTTATCATCTTTTTAGAGGTAATAGTAGCCAATGGTTCAGCTTCAGCCCATTTAGTGAAATAATCAACAGCAACAATGGCATATTTGATTTCGGATCTGGTAATCGGCATAGGCCCAATGAGATCTATTTCCCAAATGGCGAATGGCCATGGACTGACCATCTGTGTTAGCACGGTGGAAGGTGCTCTTGGGATTTTTGCAAATCTCTGGCATCTGTTACACTTTCGGGAGTAGCTAGCAGCATCTCGATTAATATCCGGCCAAAAATACCCATAGCGGAGAATTTTCTTTGCAAGAGTTTGGCCACCTGAATGATCTCCACACTCTCCTCCATGCGCCTCAGCCAAAATTGTCTTAGCCTCTTCTTTGGTTACACATCGGAGTAATGGCATCAAGAATCCTAGTCTGTACAAATGGTCGCCTTGAATTACATATCTCGGGGATTTTCTTAACAGCTTCTGGCGTTCTTTTGAGTTTTTTAGCAAGGAGCCGTTGAGTAGATATTCCTTGATCGGGGTCATCCACGACTCCTGTTCGTGAGATACAGCCATGATCCAGTCAATATCCATCTCATCAATACTCGGAGCTGTCAAGACTTCTACAGGGACCAATCCCGATAATTGAGCTTCGCCAGAGCTTGAGTATTTCGCGAGAGAATTTGCCTTCATGTTCTCTTCCCGGGGTATATGGTTTATTGTATAATAATCAAAATCATCGAGAAGCTCGCGGGCTTTTGATAGGTAAGCAGGCAGATTTCCTCCTTTAGTTTGAAAATCTTTCCTGACTTGGCATACAATAAGCTGGGAATCACTGAAGATCTGCAATACTTTGATGCTCAATTCTTTAGCAATCCTCAGACCAGCAATAAGAGCTTCATATTCGGCTTCATTATTTGTCGAAGGAAATTCTAATCTCAACGCATAACACAATGACCGCCCTTCGGGGGTTTCAAGCACAACCCCAGCTCCGGAACAGTAGTCATTTCTTGCACCATCAACATATAATTTCCATCGGATCGGAATGTCATCAGTTATCTCTTCCTCACTGCCACCTTTATCTGTGTATTCTGCAATGAAATCTGCTAAAGCTTGTCCATTGATTGCTCTTCGAGGATGGTAGGTGATATCGTATTGACTGAGTTCAATATTCCACTTCAGAAGACGACCCGAAGTTTCAGGGCGGAATAGGACTTGCTTTAGAGGTTGATCAGTGAGGACTTTAATAGGATGAGCCTGGAAGTATGGCCTCAACTTTCTGGATGCGATCAATAGACAATAGGGGAGCTTTTCTAAACTTCCAATAATTCATCTCTGCTCCAGTTAATCTTTTGCTGATGTAATAAACCGGGTGCTGAGTTTTTGCGTCTTCCCGTACCAATGCTGCACTGAGAGCATGAGATGAGACTGCCAAGTATATGAAAAGATCTTCACCATTGCTGGACTGAGAAAGTATTGGAGGCTTTTCCATGTGACGAATCAGTTCTTCAAAAGCTTTCTGACATTCGAGAGTCCACTCAAAGTTTTTCTTTCCTTTCTTCAGAGCATCAAAGAAGGGAATGCATTTATCAGTGACTCTAGAAATAAATCGACTCAAAGCAGCGACTTTCCCATTGAGGCTTTGCAATTCCTTCTTTGTTCTAGGGGCTTTGACTTCTCTTAAGGCAGTAATATGAGCAGGATTAGCTTCGATGCCCCTAGCACTTACAATGAAACCCAAGAATTTTCCGGACTCTACTCCGAATGAACATTTCTGCCAAATGATCCATGTGGTCTACTGCCTTTTTCGATTTCACCAACATATCATCAACATACACTTCCATAGTTTTCCCAATCTGGGGTTTGAACATGGCATTCACAAGTCTTTGATATGTTGCCCCTGCATTCTTTAGTCCGAAGGGCATGACTTTATAACAGTGAAGACCAACATCAGTGATGAAGCTCGTGTCCTCCTAATCTGGCTCATGCATCATGATTTGGTTATATCCTGAGTAAGCATCCATAAAAGACATTAATTCATGCCCGGCTGTTCCATCCACCAACTGATCAATTCTGGGCAACGGGAAACAGTCTTTGGGACATGCTTTATTCAAGTCTGAAAAGTCGATACATACTCTCCACTTCACATTTGCATTTTTAACCAACACTGGATTAGAAATCCAATTTGGATAAGTGGATTCTTTGATGAAGCCATTTACAATGAGCCGATCTACTTCTTCTTTTAATGTTGTCGACCTTTCAGCACCCTGGGTTCTTCTTTTCTGCTTTACGGGTGTGAACTATGGATCAATATTCAAAGCATGCACTGTGATTTCTGGAGATATTCCACACATGTCGGCATGACTCCAAGCGAAAACATCCAGGTTTGCTTTCAAGAATGCTATTAGTATATTTTGAAACGTCATACCAAGTTGTGAACCCACATTCAGCACCTTTTTTAGGTCATTCGGGTCAACAGGTATTGGCACTGTTACTTCTACCGGCACCACTCTATTCTCCCATGCACTGGTCTTTCTGGGATCAATTTCTTTTCGCGCACCACTATGCTCACCAGTGCAGGGTCCACCCCGTAATTTCTACAAGGTGGGTTCTTTGATGCGGAGCGGAGCTGCCGCACCCTTTCCCATCTCTCTCTTTTTCGCCTCCCGCAACTCTATGAGATAACATTCCCGCCCAGCATTCTGGTCCCCCTTCAAAACACCAACGCCGTTATCAGTGCGAAATTTCATAATTTGGCACCATGGGGCGAGAATAGCTTTGAATGCAGCAAGAGTTGGTCGTCCCAAGAAGGCGTTATAAGCAGAGAATTCATCAACAATAACAAAAGTTTGCTTACGGACCACTTTTCTTTCCCCTTCACCAAGTTCTACAAATAAGTCGACGATTTCGATGGGCTGTTTTGGTTCCCCAATGAACCCAACAATTTTTTGCGAAGAAGCTTGAACATCAGCCATCAGAATTTTCATTTGATCAAATGACTTTTTGAAGAGGATATTACAAGAAGCGCCGCAATCAACAAGCACTCTTCTTACAATAACTGGTCCGATACCGGCGGATAATACCAAAGGATCCATGGTGAGAGCCTCAATTCCCACAGAATCTCTGGCTCTGAATATGATGTCATCGTGAGAAGTTCTTTGTTGCTTTGAAGGCACAACATCTTCCAAGACAAAAATAGTTTCTTCTTTCGGGGCATGTCTCAGAGCATGAGCATACCTCTCCATCTCTCCCCAACTTCTGCCTGCTGGGTGAGGACCCCCTGTGAATACATTAATAATAGGCCTTTCAGATTCCTGCACCACAGCCTTTTCACCTGAGCCAGATTGACGAGCAGGAAGTTGCTGCCCATGAGTTGATGAGGCCGGATCACCTCTGTTTCTCTTGACATACTGTTGCAGTTTATTCTGTCACAGCAGCTCTTCAATTAAATTCTTCAAATGGCGACACTCATTAGTGTCATGGCCAGGCTGATTGTGAAATCGACAGAATCTTCCATTAGGCACAAAAATTTTCCCAAGCTTCATCTCAGGTGGCTTAGGGTACTCGATATCATCCTTGGTTGCGAAGAAGATGTTCTCTGGAGTCTCAGTCAAAGGAGTAAAATCCGAAAAACGGCGAGGTTTCTTCCTATCTTTCTGCCTTTTCCCACCGTTATTTTCCCTCTTCTGACCACCAAATTCTTTCTTATTAGAAGCTTCAGCCACATTGTTGTTTTCAATTTCATCCACCACCACCTTTGCTGGTGCATGAAGATTCTCCAGACGCATAAATTCGTCATCCTTCTTATAAAACTTCTCAAGTGAATTTGGTTCCTTCATCTTCAACCATTTTCCGAACTCACTTGTTTTATCGATAGCTCGCATCAAGTAAGTTAGAATCATTCGAGGCTCAGCATTATCCACTTCGGCCAAGGCTATATTGAAGTGGTTCAAGAAAGATTTGATAGATTCTCCGGGAGCTTATTCGAGGCTGGACAGTGACATTATGTCCTTGGCCTTTGAAGCATACAACCTGAACTGATCCTTGAATTTGCGAGTTAAGTCAGAGAATTGATCCACGGATCGGATTGGTAGCTTTGTGAACCAAAGTAGAGCCACCCCCTCCAAATAGACAGGAAAATATCTGCATTTAATCACATCTGTTGCCTTGGCTCCTGTCATATGCCAGTCATACTTGTACAAGAACTGATTAGGGTCACTTGTCCCCCGATAGGCTGGGATAGTAGGGGGAACAACCTTCTTGGGAAATTCAGCTTTTAGAATTCTTTCGGTAAACGGAGTCTTGCTTGGAGCAAACCCCTAGTCATTTTCATCTTCATCCCTTTGCATACTTACTATCTTGATGCGAGTGCAGGTGCACAAGCTATCAAATAATAATCTCTAGCTTCCATGTACCTATCTTATATTTAAATAAACCAAAAGAGAACCACGCCGACAAAAGGTTAATACACAAGCTATTTCTATCATAAGTATTAGAAAAATAAACCATACAACAACCATATGCAACAAGGTAATAAGATGCAACTTATAATAATGATGCAACCAAAAGCAATATAACAACCATATGCAATAAAAGTACAGAGAATACTCTGTAATAAAATACTAAGCATCCAATCTTTTCAAAAGATAAATTTAGAACTAAATGCCTAGGTTTTTATATCAAAAATATATTTTCAAATTTCTCTAAAGAGAAATATATCAAAGCAAAATCAATTATGATAAGGAAGGGGCTCCTCCTTCCGAAGCATGGTACAACTTTAGAATCAAAACAACACGGGGCATTTAGTGGTATTCTAGTTCCTCCTAAAACAACAACTAGAGTAAACAAATATGCCTGGCAAGTCTTCCAAATCGGGAAAACTCCCAATCGCCCAACTTTAGTCATAACTAAAAATATTCGAAAAATTGCTTCACAAAACTCTTTTCAAATATCCTGAAATAATAACACTTCACCAAAGTTTTCAAAATAAGAATACTATTATTCTTTTACAAATTCTTTCGAAATCATATATTTTTTCAAAAGCACCAGGATTTAAGTCCTAATAAACAACAACATTATATACCGTAGTATATAAAATCACACTATTAATCAAATCAAATTCCATAAAGGTATAAAATAACAATTAATATTATTTAAAATGTTAAATGACTAGTAAAAAAGATTTAGAATTTTTTTGCTTAGGTTCACAACTTCCTCGATCGTCCAAGGATATAGATAATTTCCTAAATATACTATTACGCTCATCAGCCTTTGGTTATTACTTAGAAGATTATCTAAGCTCCCTTAAACAAAATTGAAAGTCACTCTCCAAACTTCCCTAAGCCATAAAACAAAGCACACATATATACTTAAGCCCATATGATGTACATAAATCATCTGTACGCAATATCTAATCCGACCACTTGCTCAGATATATAGACTTTACTTCCAAATTAGTATCGCTCACTCGACCTCCCTAGTGCGGACTCCGATCAGGTTCCTGGATTAGAAACCTCTGTTCTCCTCATGTATCCATATACTATGATAGGAAACCTTAGCATTATATCAAGAATTTGAATCAAGTGTTCATTGAAAAGAATCAAGTGAGAAATCCTTTTTCGGACCGGTGTTAATCACCCTAATGTTATGTATTCAAATCCTAGATCAAGAACTGTGCGAATAAAATAATCTACATACAACTTACGTATTTAATCTTACTGGTTTCTTAACTACACCAATCTTTCTAAATCATTTTCATTTTCATTTACAGTATCCAATACTAAAATTATTTATGAATTACTTCATAAATTTTCACTTAAGTTTATAAACATTTTATAAAGACACAATAGTATAAACAACTAAATTGTAAACTTTCCCCACTTTTATTTACTTGTATAATACTCTTCTACATCCTAAGAGTATATACAAAATGTCAATTTTATTTTATTTATTATTTATTTAATTATTTATTAAATTCAAATGGAGGCCCAAACAAAATATGGGTCTCAAAACTGAGTCGACTACCTCGACCTCTTTACATATCCTATCTGGTCTGATAAGTAGATAAGAAGAGTAGGATGCTAGTATCCAAACTTAGTCCCAGAGTCTACTTTCCTTAGACATCCCAAAGGTAAAGAAGTTTATTATTCATCCCAATAACATCAAATAGTTTATATGACTTAGATTTTTAAAGAAAAACTACGGTTTTAATAAAACAATGCTTATTAAAACCTTCATATCCAATTTAACCCATTTTAAAACTTGAGTTAAGTTATCAGTTTTTTATCCAAGAGTTTACAAATTTCATTTGTCAAAAGATTTTTTATTAAAATACCTATTATTTTAAATCAATTTCCTTTAAGGAAACTTGAGAGCCAAATCCAGTTTATTTATTTATTTCAAAACCCTTTTGAAATCATATTACATATATATATATATATATATATATATATTTCTATATATAAAACAACTTTAACAATTTATTCACTAACACTCGCTTTGGTTTCTTTCAGATTTGAACTCATTTCGATCGCACAATGATAAAGAGAATAATTTACTAAGTGCACTACAACGTTCGCTGAAGCAAATATCCGATCGTCACTTAGAAGATTATTCAAATTACCACAAAACTAATCGAGATGTTTTCCCTCGAACTAATCAAAGAAAAATGCATCTCACTTAAAATTTCGCTTCCAAAAGATTTATATTTATAATTACCTCTAAGTAATACTACTATTACTTTTCTAAAAATCCTTTTGAAATTATTTCAAGCAATACCGGGATTTAAATTCTCAAAAACTCTTTTTAAAACACATTTTATAAACCAAATTTATATAAATTTCCTTTATATAAAATCATCTCATATTATAATAACTTTCCTTTATTATATAAAACTTTTCATTAAATTTATTCTCCAAATGTCTTTTCTTTCCATTTAGATTAAAGTAAACAATTTTATTAAATGATGACTTTTAATTTAACAATTCCATCGAACCTCTTATAGTCAAATTGTGAAACTCAATTCACAAGGGGTTTGATTTAATGTACTCACAGTTATCAAAATAGTAAATGCCCATAAACTAGTCGAGCATAAATAAACAATCAACAAACAATGGTGAATGCTTTTAAACTATCTGAGCATGACAAATCAAGCAATACTGACAATAAAGAAATATTATCATTAACAAACAAACACCATAAATAACTATATAAATTTGAAAATTATTCCTTTATATATATAAAAAATATAATCCTAGGTAAAATATTTCATTTACCAAATTTTCAAAAAATCAGTACCGTGCCTGTTTTCCTTATTCGAGTGTTTAGAAATCCATATCGATACTATGGCTTCCTACATCTTCACCAGAATTCATAAACAACTAAATAGACCAATTAGCACAATGTTAACGCTAAAATTGTACGCTAACACCGCGGTGTGATTTGTGATATCGTGAAAGCACCACCCGTTGGTACGGGAACTAAAAGTAAGCAGAGAATAGCAGAAAATAGTAAAAAAGACAACAAATTTATAGTGGTTCGGCTCAAAGTCAAGCCTACGTCCACTTAATCTCTTCTATGACTGATTCGATTACAGATTTTACAATCACTCTTCGATTACAACAAAATCAAGACAAGTAATCAGAACTTTGATGTAGAAAAGCTCTTTTGATTCATGTTGAATGAACTTGATTCTTTTCGAAGATTCTTTAGAGTATCCTTTGTCTTTGAAGTGTTGAAGTCAGTAGAGAAATCAGCAGAGTCTTGGTGGTTCCAAAAATTCATCCCCTTTCAAATGCGGAGTAGGTGGGGTATTTATAGGGAAAATCTGGAGGTAGGTCGTAGGTCGTGGACGACTTGGGGGTTAGGTCGTAGGTCGTAAGCGACCTAATGGATACGGGCTATGGCTTATAATGGTTTCGTTTTGCTAATTGCTTTGGCGGGTAGGTCGTAGCGAACTAAGAGGAACGGAAGGCGACTTAAACATGTCGAGGCATCAAGTGGAGCGACCTAGGCTAGGCTTAGGAATGGCAGTGACCTTATCTTGATGCGACCTAATGAATTGAACGACATAAGGATATGTGGCTTGTCAACTTGCTAGGTTGTTGGGCCATTAACTCGCTAAGTTGCATAGACGCTGCCGCATTCATTCCATTGTTGTGCTAAATCTCTATGCCATTGCTCTGCTTGAATCGTTGGGTCGTTAAGTCGCTAAGTCGTAACCAAACTAGCTCGTTGTAGATCTATGTTAGCTCGCTTAGACATTTAGGTCGTTAGGTCGCTGAAACACTGTGAACTTGTTAAGTCGTGCTTGTTAAGTCGTGTGCTTTCCTTGAATAGTTGAGTCGCCGTTCAGAAAGGGGTTAACACACAATATGTGTTTATAGCAATAACAAATATGCTCTCGTATATATAATACTCTCAACTCATTCTACGATGTCACAAAACACGAAACATGTTTTACCTCACAAGAACAACTATCCAAACAAGAAAGGATGGAAATAAATTAGAACAAAACCCAAACTTGAAAGAATGGGCATAAATAAGATCAAAATCCAGGCTTAAAGAATGAACATAAATAATTAAACACCGAGACGAGCTCCAGGCACTTCTCAATGCAATTAAGAAAACAATTCAAAGGTTTGAATCAAAACCAAGGAAAGAGAAAATTTCCAACAATGACTAGGAGGGTGCACGCCCTTACAGAAAGTACACCTCTAGAAAATATACTTGAGAATTACAATGGCTCTCAAACATGTCCAAGTCGGACCCCGCCAACCTTACCGAGAATCCAAGTATTTCACATCCATATGCATGCCACCGAATCCAATCAAGAGTAGATGTGAAGATACCCTAATTGGAGCAACCCCACATAGCTTGGCTTCCACTCGCTCTTTGGTTTTAGTCACTTCCAACAAATGATATCAATGTTCAAGATGAGCAAAAAATCATCTTAGATTGACGAAACACAAAAGATAGGGAAATCGATAGTCAATAATTCAACTATCAGGAACAATAAAAATGATCGCATATGAAAATTAAATTTCTCAAAACATTTGACTCACACTTGTGCTTGATTTGTCACATCCTAAATATTTGCAAAACACTTTAAAAACACTCTTTAAAATATTCTTCTTAAAGAGCAAATTATGTTTCTAAGTGTATTAAAAAGAAGGGTAAAAAACAAATGTCATTAAAACATTGTTTACTGTAAACCAAAAACCAATTACACCTAGCTTTTTCTTTAAAACCTTCCTTTCCAAAGATCTTTTCATTTATAAAATATCATTTATAAATCAACAAAATTTCCCTAAAGATTCAAGAATATCAACATTTATTAAGTCAAGTAATAAGTTTTCTTAGTAACTTTACGAAATCATTTATCATAACAAAAGTGTTATAATCCATGAATTCTTTTCTTAATTCCTAGAAAATATTTGTTACAACAACGACACTGTAATCCATGCTTCCTTTTCACTTTTTAGTAAACTCAAAAATACTTGAAATATAATTTAAATCATCCATTTCAAATATTACTTGGAAAATCTTAAGTTTAAAATATTTTAGAATCTTAAAACCATTTCCATTTATTATTTGAAAATAAAATATATTCTTTAATAATTTATATTAAATCATTTAAAATATAAATAAATTTAAAAAACCACTTTTAAAACACTTAAATATATGTTAGAAACGTTCACTAAAAGGATTAAAGGAGAAAAATCAAGTTTAAAACCATATTAATTATCCCAAAAGAAAATTAATCAAATTTGCAATCTTTTTATAAATTCAAAACAACATTAATTACCCGAAAGAAAGTTAATCAAATTTATAATCTTTTTATATATTTAAAACAACATTAATTATCCCAATATATAATTGATCAAATTTTTAATCTTTTTGTAAATTTAAAAACAACATTAATTATCCCGAAAGAGAATTGGTCAAATTTATAATCATTTTATAAATTTAAAACAACATTAATTATCCTGAAAGATAATTAATTAGATTTATAATCTTTTTATAAATTTTAGACAATACTTATCCTTTATTTCAAAATTCTAAAAAATACTTTAAAATACTGTTTAAACAACTTTCAAAGCGCAAAAATGCGACCAAACATTTATTTTGTAAAATTACAAGCATAAGTTCAACACACACAGGTTTAAGGAGATGATATTTCATAAGTAATGGTATAGCGATAATTTCTATAATGACATTTACATAAATCAAATAATATGTCACAAATATTTCAGCCCAAAATTCAATATAAGCAATATAAGAACATAAGTAAATTAATATTGGCGAGAAACCAATTAGGGTCTCCCTACAAAACTGCCATGTAAATAACACTTATGTATATATATTTCAAATTGTTTCGTAGCGACCTATTCGCTACATATACATTTTGACCTTCCTCTTGTTTTTGTTCCCCTCAACACAATGATTATTTATGTCATTCGCTTCCAAGCGAGAATCAAATCCAAACAAACAAACAAAAAATGCAATATATCAACTATCATCCAAGCATTCAGCAATAATCTATAGCATCAAAAATATCATATAGTTTATTTAGAGGTGAGTAAAATCACCAAAATTCCAATGGATGCTTTCACGTTTCGGTTTAATCTAAAATCGAACGGCATTGGATTTTAGCTCAAAATTCTACTAGCTCCAAATTCAACGAATCCAACTCCATTGCGTAGATAACAATGATACGAGTCTTAAGCAAAAGACCGTGTCCAAATCCATCCTCGTATGAGTGAGATATTTATTTTATAAGAAGTCAAATTAATTAAATTGATTAATTTTCAATAATTAACATTGATTACCTAATTACCAATTCAAATATTTTTCCCTAAATTATCAAATGCATAGGCCATGCACTGATACCATCGTACACGCAACCATCTAACCACCCTAACTCCTTCCACACTAGACTAAATTGACAATCAACAACTCCGACGAACTCCACTCTGCACCATCTCCTCCCCAGTCACCACCGATCGAAGATCGATTAAGCCAAGCAAAATGTGACCGCACACCCGCTCCTCTCGACCCCATCAGGTCGCATTCCACCACACACCATCGAGCTTCACCAAACTTCGATCGAAGCTGCTCCATGACACAATAAACCCAATGGAACCAACCTCATTGTCTATCTTCACCTATATCTTACTTAAATTGAAACCTTAGTTCCCCTTCAATCACGCCCAAATTGACGATCCTTACAACCCATCACCTCACACTACTAAACTACATGGATTTGAAGACCTCTCCATTACAAACTCAAAGAACCCAACTTTATAATTTTTTAATGAGTATTTGATTTGGGATTTTGAATGGGTGGACTATTTTTTTCCTTTTTACAGTAAATGAAGAAAGAAAAGTAAAGAGGGAACGAAGAAAAGTAAAAGTGTGTTGAACAATCTAAGTGTGGGTTTGATTTATTCAAATATTTCCACCAATTCACTGCATAGAATTTCATTTGTGTACGAACCGCAAACGACAAAAAAAAATGCGATCGTGCAAAAAAATGCAACACAATCCCAAAATACCCACTAAAATAGACTAGTTATCTTATTCTGTAACATTCAAATATTTACATAATGTTAATCCAAAAAATGGATGAGCACCTTGGAGTGTGACATAAAAGCACCAGCCCTGTTAGAACAGAGCAAATATAATAGAAAAGTAGATAAACACAGAGAATTTTATAGTGCTTCAGCTTTTAACTAGGCTTCCACTTTATATCTTTGCTTATTAGTTTGATCTTGATAAGATATTGTTCGACGACGGAAATTCTATCGGATTAGAAAACCGTCGAACGAATTTTGAAATAAAAATAAACCGCAAGCGCACGGTGTACGAATGTAGCACGCAGCGAATACGGGTCGATCCGTAGGGAATTGATGATTTTAAAATTCGATTCAATCAAATTAAACCAAAGTCGAGTGATTGTTAACTAACTAAAAGAAAGTAAAAACAAACTAAAACTAAGGAGAATAAAAAGATGAGATTAAAGAGCAATTTAGAGGCAAATCCCTTCTAATGATCACATAAATCAACATAATGAAATTATGATCTCTTTTTGGTCATTTGTGACATTAGTTGATGCATTTATCATAAGCATAGCCTAATTGTGTTATTAATTAACACACTTAAACCATCAAACTTTAATGCACCCTCTAACCCACTTACTAACTTCAATGAAAATGATATGAAATTAAAAGTAGAATCTATTTTAAGCATGGTTTATTAACTATTGAATTAGAAACATAAACCATCAAATTTTGATTCTAAATCCACTTCCATTACCATGATCATATGTAGATGAAGAGGTAATTAATGATTCATATGACTAAGCATAGCCTATTTGTTTTGAACAATATAAGCTATCAAACTCAATATTAAACACAAAACCACACAAACATCTACTTTCCATTAAGCACAAAAGAGACATAAAAGAAATTATGTTGCATCTACATGATTCAAGAGAGCTTCATTACCCCTAAATTGAAGGGATCAGCCTCTCATTTTTGTTATCAAATCAGCAAATGTAGAAAGCAACATTAAACAAACAAGAGGAAAAATAGAGAAAAAAAAGAAAGAAAAAACTAATCTACTTGCATGAAATAAGAGAGATCTACACTACTTGCATAAATAAATAAATCTACACTACAACATGAAAGGAAATAAACATGAAAAGGAAAAGAACATGTATTGAAGTTGCATAAAAAAGAAATTACATGAGAATAAAAATGGCTAAGTAGCCATGAAAAGCGAAAGAGAGCTTGTCTTTTTATTTTGAGGCTAAACTAACTAAGAGAGACTAAAAGAGAGACTAAGAGAGAAGAGTAACATGAAACATAAGGGGTTATTTATACAAGCACTACAAGAAAAATCACCTTTGACAGCAGCTATTCTCAGCGTTTATCCCTTGAATGTCGTGGACGGAAATCTTGGAGGGAAATTTTTTACGTGTGAACGCTGAGAAAACCTAAATAATATAACTTTGCTGCCTCATTTTTCACTTTGCCTATTTACTTTTCTCAGCCTTTCATCTCGTTAATACCTCCACCACCTAAAACCTAATTAAACCTCTCTTCTAATCATCGAAATTCGCCTTCATCACTGCCGCTTCATCGTTCAGACATATCCCTTCACCATTCTTTCGATTTCAAATCTGAATCATCACCGCTAGCTGCTCCCTCTACAGGTACTTATTTTCAACTATTCGTCGATTTTATTTAGGTTTAAAATGGGTTCTTCAATTAGTTTAATCATTCATCAATTTCAATTTTGTTATTTCAGTACGTGTTTCTTTGATTGCCCTAAATCAAAATTTATTGGATCGATTTTGTTGGTAAATTGATGTTAACGAGTTTATTAAGATTGTTGGTAAATTTCTACTTCGTGCATCTAATCTTATATTAAGTTTGTCTATCAAATACCCAAAATCTAGTGTTTTTAATGTATTGGAAGAGAATGGAACGCCAAGGTATTTTATAGGAAGATTTGCATTTTGTACATTGATTTCCTATAAGATCTGAATTTTATTCTTCAGCCCCTTTGCCAAAAAAAAGCTTTGTTTCCATTGCATCGATAGCTAAATTAGAATTATCTTCCATCTGTTTCAAAACTCTTTTAATGGTTGCAGCATTTTGTAAGTTGGGTTTTGACATTACAAGCAAATTATCTACACCTGTTAAAATTAACTTAACTTTGAGAGCATAGTAAGGATCGTTAAGAATCTTATTTTTCTCAGGGATGTTGGCTGTTAAAAAACTGCAATTTCTACTTGTCGATGCTGCACTTGTTTTAACCTCTGTTGGGTATATGTATCACCAGTTTGAGTGGCAAGATGCCTAATCATTGCTGTTATAGTGATATTTTTAAGTTTATTATATCTAACTTTTTTTCATAGGAACCAAGAATGCCAAAAGACTTGTATGTTTTGGACATTAGAAACACTTAGAAAATTTGCTTGGTGATACTAAGATAGATATTGTATCCATTTCATTGTTTTGTAGTAGCTTGACATTAGTAGATCAATTTCCTCGATTTTTTTACTGCAGATAATATTTAAGTATATATAAATGTTTAAATTTATATAAACTATAAAATGATTCTTTTAACACCAGCTTATTTCCATGTTTTTTAAAATAGCTAGCATAACACAAAAGAATATTAAAAGTTTAGCAATAAAGTTCCAGTAAACATGTTTCTCTAAAGACTCAAGGAAATAGTGTTTCTTTTAATACATAGACAGCGGGGAGTAAATATTACTTCTGTACCATTGAAATATTATATTTATGTCATTACATTCATCCTATAAACAATAATTGAAGAGTTCTTTGAAATGCTAAAACAGAAATGGCCAAATCTATGCATGCCTTTCATATAATCAAATCCTCAAGGTTGTGAATCTCTGATTTGGATTTATAAGATTCGTCGTCTTCTTCCTATATAACCTATTATCATATTTGAAATCAAACATATCGCATGTCGATTAATTACACATAAAAAATTAATTCTGTAAAGGTACTTGGTAATGTCAAATTACAACTATAAAGCATCAATTTGGTGCCCACATTCATGAAGCAATATTGGATTCCATGATTCTATCGAAGAACGCAATATGAATCAAAATCAAGTGAGAAGCCTCATCCGTGTCGAGCTGTGTTGGTATTAATAATCGTACCTTTATTATGCAATTTAAACCTTTGCAATTTTTAATTTTAGATTCCCATAGCCAAGATGCATTTGATTAATTGTTTTTGAGAACTTTTCTGGCAAAAAAGATCAATTGGGAAACTGATTTAAACACAACAGGTTGAAAATAATTCTTTTTTCCAAATTTTGTAAAACATACAAAACTATCTGCCTCCTCTCCTGGATTGCAATAGCTATAAGATTTTTCAACCTGCTCATCCTTTCCGTTGTCTTCTAAAACACGCACTCAAAACACGAAATATTAACTTAAAAGTTCAAAAAACTTAACCTTAACGTAGTTAAAACGCGGGTTAACGCATCAGATTGGATTATCTTTATTATTTTTCTAAGTTAGCAAGCCACAACAGCATTTATATATGATACTTTACTCTACCCTTTGTATGCTCCACTCTTCCTTCTAAGTGCTGCTTAGTATTTTTATGAAAATATTGAATATTGATTCTTTTTTCTATGTATATTTAGTTACGTTGCTGTCTAAAAGAACTTTGCTAGCTTGTTATTCAATGCATCATAGTTATAGCTTTTCAAAGGAAGATAGCTTGCTTCTTCAACTCCTTTCTCCTAAGGACATTGTATTAGTTTAGAAGAAAGTTTCGTTGATTGTTATGCATGTTACAATGATGCAAGCTACACAATGTGGTACAAAGTTGTTTTATATATGTTACACTGACGTAGGCTACACAATGTATGAAGTGAGCTATTGACTACATTTTGAATATTTTTGAAATTATGGAAAAAAGAAAAGAAAAAAGAGAGCTAAGAATGAGATATTATATCTAAAAGGACAAAAAATATGGAACAATATATATGGTCCTTTTCTACTTATTCATTTTCTTAATCTTGGTAAATTATTGTTTCATATGCTACCATAAATTGTAGTATAGCCTTTCTTTTGCATGCATGCACTACCATAGATCAATATGATATAAGCATGAATTGGATGCAAGCTTATCTGTAGGTTGTTACTTAATGGTTATCATTAAAACCTCTAAATGATTTATCTTAGCCACCTGAATGGTGCGAAAATGATAGTTCTTATAATTACCACTAGTATGTTGTTATGCCATATATTAAATAGTAATAATTTCATTTATTATCATCTTAAATATTTACTCATAATCCATATATTGGTCAATGTATATGTTACTAATGCCTAAACTATTCAACTATATAATTGAATAGCCTAACCTCAGGTTTCTTGACTTGGTAGTTAGACAGACTCAATACTCCATTACTACTTAATCTAACTTTTCATTTTCAAGTATCTCTCCTCATGAACTTCTCATTGCCTCATTCATCATCTACAAACAATATAAGCAAATACTATCGTACACTGAGCACATACACCATTTTGAATTAAACTTGCGATATGAAGTATTTTCAAGTAGCTCTTCTCATGAACTTCTCACTACAATTTTTTTATTACAACTTTTGTATTCTAAACTTTGTAATAGGGTCAATATGTTATAGTGACTGAAATATCCTTGGTTAGATATTTTTATAGTGAGTTATCACCCAATGTTGTCAAAGGCGCCATGGAGTGCCGTTTAGGCTAGTTATCACCTTATACTTTGACTTTATATTTTTTTGCAATTTACAGGTCTCTTTTTACCTTGGAGAGTTGACTGAAAAATCAAAGGACGTTAGGATATAAGTTATTGAAGCATCCTAGAATCACTTAGTGGTTTGTTTTGCAGCTTACTCAGTTGTATCTTCTGATGAATGTTTATAATGACCCATGTTTTTATCTTTTGATGCATGTAGAATTGGATAAAACTCAAATTTTAATGTTACATACATATCCATATATAATCTAAATATTTAAAATTTAAAGTAGGTAATTAAGATAAGGTTGGTTTAGTCTGTTTAAAACATTTACTTTGTCAACAATATTAAGGCATTTCCTTTAATTCACATTTACAAAAAAAGTGTGAATACCTATTATTAAAGATTAACGGAAGTAATTTTATTTTATTTTATTACTTTAAAGATTGACTGAAGTATTTTTTTAAAAATTAAATAAGTTTCAAAAGATGAACTGATTTTTTAAAAATTAACCGAGTTAACAAATTTTAAAAAATAACAACTAAGTTAACTGTTTTTTATAAAATTTAACTAAGCCGACTAAGTTTTATAAAAATTAACCAAACCTATAAAAATTAACTAAGTTAACTAAGTTTTATAAAAATTAAATATGTTTATAAAAATAAGTAAGTTTATAAAAATTAATCAAGTTTATAAAAATAACTATATTTACAAAATTTAACTAAGTTTTATAAAAGGTAACTATAATCTATAAACAACTAACTAAGTTAGGTAAGTTTGTAAAATTTAACTAATTTAACCATGTTCTATAAAAACTCAATAAGTTAATAAAAATTAACTATATTCTACAAAAATTAAAAAAATTAATCAAGTTTCTAAAATTTACTAAATTTTAAATAACTAAGTTTGTAAATGATAACTAAGTTTTATAAAAGCTAATTAAGTTTTATAAAATCTAAGTAATTTTATAAACAGAAGCAAAACATAACCACCCGTGTGCAAAACTTAATTGACATTTCTAAATAATCTCGATAGTCTGAAGTTAGTGCTAATGAAAATTAATGATTTGATGCACACGAGCTCACTATACACCTCCAATACGCAAAACATAACCACCTATGTGCAAAACTTAATGGATCAAGATTATTTTTCATACAAATAAAAGAACATTCAGTAAAAGAATAATTATAATACATAAAATGATATTTATGTCCTAAGACAAATATAATGAAGTGTTTTCATGAATTTTTTTTAAACGTATGCTCAGTTAAAATCTGAGCGAGTCAGTTAAAAAATTGAGCAAGTCAGTTAAAAACTATGCAAGTTTGCTCAATTAAAAACTGAACATCTAACCGAGCGTTTGCTCAATTAAAAACCGAGTCTATGCTTAGTTAAAAACTGAGCATATGCTCAGTTAAAAGTTAAGCGAGGTATCTTTTTGATTTACTGTCATCGTTTGTATGAACTCCAAGTAACAATGGGTAGGTTAGAATCAATATCTACATCAATTGAATCACTTTAACATATTTAGCGACATGTTAGGGGATTACAGACTTACAAATTTGATACGATCCCATTCTGTTTTGAATAAACATAGGATTTTTTTGCATTACTGAAATTTCTGCAATGTTTTTGTATATTTCTATGTTCAACTTAAACACATGTATTTTTTTAATAGAGTACAACTTCAAACCTTTGCACATGAAATTATTATTAACAAGGCAGCATCATCAGAGAGAGTAGAAATGCTAAAAAGAGCCAACATCAAATATATCCTGAACCAGAATGGTTTTGTAGAAAATTCTCGCCTTATTACTGTTGATTATCCTTCTGATATTAACACTCTTCATCTTCGTTGTATGATTTGCTTTTATTGTGAACTTTAGGTGCTATTGTTGATTATCCTTCATAAATTCAATAACACTAAAATAGAGTTTGTGGGTGAATAGATGTGAAAAGATGGATCTGGGAACTGGAAGGAAAGGAGTCACCTTATTCTTTAGCCTGGTCTTACAAGAGGTGTAATTTCATTTATCAACCCTGATGTCAGATAACTTTGTTAGCTTTCATATATCAACCGAGTTTAAATTAACAGGAAATGCAAGAGGGGATATGCGTGGATAGATGCTAAGGAGAATGATATGATCACACCAATCTCTAACAACAATTACATCATTCGAGCAACAATCATCCAATTTCATTTATTTCCTGGTATTAACATTAATTTCTCACAACTAATTCTAATTGTATCATTGCTACTTTCATACTCTAGATATATAAGTATGTTAATTTTTTAAGCAGATAAAGCAGACGAAAAGGCCCTGCTTGATCGGGGTTTATCTTTAAAGCCACAACATAAATCAGAAAGCACAGATCGAAGGTTAACTAGGTTCAAAATTGATGCTTCGAGGACCGGTCATAAAGAAAAGGAAGGATATCAGAAAAGGAAAAGCAGGAGTACAAACGTTTGTTGCAACATGCTAAGTTGTGCAAAGAATGATGCAAACGAGTCTGCCTTGCTTAAGCCTAGCAAAGTTGGGCGGAGTGGGTCCCATGGAAAAGGAGCTGCACAAGATGTACCGCATCAGGAGCGAACTAAATACAAGTTAACGGGGGCTCCCAGTTGCATGTAAGTTGTGAACTAAAATATTCAGATTCTACACCTAAATATGTATTACAAATGATTGTATTTGAATTTTGGATTTTGTTATATACATACAGGCAATGCGGGAAGCATTTTGATCCTGAAAAGCTGCACTTGCACATGAAATTATGCGAATGTTAGAATGGGCTCAACTTCCATGTAAGTTTCACAACATCTTGTTTATATGCATTCTTGTTCGCAGTTGAAAAATTAACAACTATTTTGCAATATCCGAACACACAATAGTGCAGTCTAGTTAATAATTGAAGCATTTTTATGTGCATGTTATGTCTGTATTGAATTTTGTGTTAAACCTTTAGTCATAAGGTAATATTTGGATTATTGTGTTTTTGTTTTGGTCATAAGGTAATTTTTCAACTGCGACTGTTGTCCCAAATGAGAGCGTGTGTGATTACTGAATTGTCATAAGGATAAGGAGGGTGTTCGGATGGAGGTTTTGTTGCTTGAACTTGGTAGTGGTCGAGGAAGGCAGTGACTGGTTGTAGATGCTGCAGAAGGAAGGTGAAGATTGTTCGTAGGTAGTGGGTGGACATCAGTGAAAGGGGGTTGAAGATGAATGTGCAGGTTGAACTGGACAGTTTGGCGTATGTGATGGAAGTGGAGGAGTAGGGGACTGGTAGTGTTGGAATGGATTGAAGTTGTGATGCTTTAAGTGGTTGAATGAGGTGTTGGACTGTAGTGGCAGTTTAGGTGAATGGGATAAATTTCCGATGTACAGGAAGTGGATGTAAGTGCAGTAAGAAGGTAAGGTTGTAGGTTGGTGTTCGCAGCTAGTCTGGTGATGTAGCTATGAAGGAGTTAATTGTTTAGCAAGAGATGGAGGGTGGCTGTACATTCAAGGGTTGAGTGTTGTGAACTTTGTAGGTGGTCTGGTTGATTTGCTGATGAACTGGAAGAGTTTGTAGATGGAGCTGGTGGAAGCGAAACTGCTTGTTTCAGTTTGTAAATGGTGTAAGAGTTCAAGCAATTTATAGATATTTTTGTTTAACATATACCTTATCTTTGTTTAACAATATTATGATAACTTGGTCTACTGTGTTATTTTTGTTTATGGATATTATTGAAACTTGATTTATAGATGTTTTTTGTATATTAATATTGTTTTAGCTAGTTTATTTAACAGATTATTATTCATTAGAACATGTTATATATACTGGTTGCTTGATTATACTCAAAATGTAGTTCTGGAATATGCAAATATAGTAGAATGTTAATGCTATAAAAATCATATAAATAGAAGACAGCATCTATTTTAACGCTGTCAAAAGAATAATTTCCACAGCGTTTAAAATTAAGCTGTTGTAAGTTCTCTTTATACGATAGCTTGTCGTTATACAGCGTTTGTTCTAACGCTGTTGTGTCATATAACAGCGTTTAATAAACGCTGTGGTATCAAATTTTTTACAGCGTTTTCTATTTTGCTGTTAAAACTTTTGCATCTACGACAGCATGTCGTTATACAGCGTTTATAATAACGCTGTCGTATCATATAACAGCGTTTTTGAAACGCTGTCAAAAGCTGTTTCTGGTGTAGTGAAGCATGAAACCCTAATCCATAATTTGGGGAATGCCCAAACTACCCCTTAGGAAGTGTGGTGGCCAAGTAACCATTAACATCCATAACCATCCATTTAAGTGTGCATGAAGCCTTTAACTCCATAAGCATGTGCATTAGCCTTTAATTTGTACATTAAAGTGGGTGGGTAGGTGGGGTCCTCCATTATCTTCACTTTGAATTATTTCCATCTTCATTCCTTTGTATTGATTTTGTGCATGCATATCTTCATGAAACCACTTCTATTTGAGATCAAATTCCTACAAAAATATATATATAATTCCAATTAATTTTTCTCAAAGAAATATATGCACAAAAATGACTATTTTGCCCTTGGATGAAGACGAATATGTGACAATTTGGAATTAGTGTGAATTTTGGTTAAAACAAGTTAAAATACCCAATATGATCATTTATTTAATTTAAATAGATTAAATATGTGATAAAAATGTGCACATTTATGTGCACATCAAATACCCCCACACTTATCTTTTATTCGTCCTCGAATAAAGAAAACCAAGATAAATCCGTTTTCGTAGGGAGCACGATTGCATTGAGCATATGCAACAAGCCGTTAAACCTCTGGGTGTCCCCAGTAGGACGAGTGTTGTCTCGTGAGGGTTTTCAGTGGATACTACCCACAAAATCCAAATGCAAGATGAAAATATTTACAAAATGCAAGGCTTATTTACAAAGGGATGAATGCGAGTTTTCGAAAAATATTTACAAATGAAGGATTTATTTTTAAATTGACAGAAATAAGTTAAATATAGGTTCTGGTTACTATCTCGAAAATTTATGTTGTTTACTCGTCAAAATTTCCAACAAAAATTAAGTTATCATAACAAATAGACTATAGTTTAACTCGTTGTTTTGGTTAATACACAGTGTAACTATGAAATGGATCCTTAGTTGATTATCAAAGTTTATCAAAGTGGTATTTTTCATTTCTTTTCAATAACAAATCAAATCAAATAAGTAAAAATAATGCTATCATTTCAATTGCTTGCTCTCTCATTATTTGCAAGAAAAACTACACACCTAGCTCAGGTAAACTGAGGCCAGATATACCACCCATGCACTGCCTTTCGGGCTTATGTGAGGGGAGTACAGAGCATGGCGAGTGCACACACTTTTGTGCATACACCTATCGACCGTAGGTGGTTTTTATTTTGTCTATTCTTTTTTTACATGTGTTCCATACATGCATAACCGTGAGGACTTTTAAATGAGTATGAAAGCACATAATCAAAGATTCCAAGTAATTCACCCATGCATAACCGTGAGGACTTTTAAATGAGAGTGAATACTTTGGATGTTGTTATTTTTTAAATTTTTTTTATTTTTTTTCTTAAGAGAGAGAGAGTTTTGCAAAATCATCTTAGCATCATTTAACTTAGAAGACAAAAAAAATGTTATATCCTTTACTTTAAATCAACCACTTTTTAAAACAGAGATTTTCAATTAGGACGTATTTCATAATTAACACGTATGAATCTTCCTATGTACTAGTTAAACCATTATTATTTGTAATCAAACTTCATTTTTATTTTTGTTAAGACGAATAAATTTTCAAAAATTTCAATTTAATAAACCAAAACCATATATTTAATCATTTTTTTAGATTTTTTTTATTTTGCAAATAAAAATTGAAAAATGATGATGAGTCTCCCCCCACACTTGATTTTGACTGTGTCCCCACAGTCAACCCAAGTGGAAGGAGAAAAATAAAAATGAAAACATGACCTTTATTTAAATGAAAATTAATGGTATTTACACGAGATCAGAAAGTATATCGTCAAAGCGTATATGAAACGGTCTTCCAAAAACCGATTCATTTGCCTCGTCAAGTATACGAGACACTGCTTAAGCTCGAAAAACCAAATCGTAAAAGATTTCAAAGTTGAATGTTGTTTTGGAAAAATGAATGTCGTTTTATTGAAAATTGAACGAGTTGTTTTGTTTTCAATGATTTTTGGGGTTGATAAAACAATTGATTGAAATTCACATTTATTTTCACCAAATTGAAATTCAAGGTTATAATTGAAAACTTCTTCAAAATTATTGATTTCAAAATCAAAATGGTGATGTAAATCTTCCCCTTCAGAATTTAACAACTCATTTTCGAAAATTCCAAAGAAATCATGTTCATTGAATTTGACTTCCTTTATTGGATTATCAACAACTTCATTGCGTATCTCAAGTTCAAAATCCAAAGTTGTTGTATTCAAATTTTCAGAAAAAGGAAGATCGAAATTTAAATCGAGTTTCTCACCCTCAAAAGAATTGAAATCCAACTCAATTACCAAATTTTCAACAACTTCATTAAGATCATCATTTTCCATTTCAAAAGTTGTCATTTGAAAATCAGTGATTTGGGTAAAAGATGGATTATCGTTTGACTCGTCACACGTTGGAATTTGGTTTTGTTTATCACGTTGTTTTATATATGTTTCAAACAACGAATCCGTGTGATCATCGTAAATTTCGTTCATTTGCTCAACAAAATCTAATTTATAATTATTAACTTGAGAATTGTCGATTTGGATTTGTTGAGAACAAAAATTATCAATCGCATTGTAATCGAGATTATTTCCATTGCCAAAATTATTTGAAAAGTTGTTTCCACTTCCGTTTTGGTTTTGAAATTCATTTTGAAGTTCGAAATTGACTTGGCATGAGTTAAACTCGAAATCGTTTGAATTTTGAATTGAATTGAAATTTTGATTATTTTGAAAACTTTGATTTGAATCGTTTTCCAAATATGAATTACACAAATCATTTATCATTTGATTTTGTTGTGTAGAGATTTCAAGTAAAGACGAAATGCTCTTTTCAAGATTTGAGGGTTGGTCATCGTTTTGAAAATTTTGTGGTTCAAAATTTGAATCATTTAAACAATAGTTGTTGTAAAAATATCCATACGAATCTGGAGTGAAATCATATGGATTATATCGATTTTCACAACTATTGTAAAATTCAAGTGAATAAGGAAATTCAGACATTTTCAAGAATTTTTTGGATTTTTTTTAAAGGAAAATTATTTACAAATAAAATTTATTTTTCAAAAGGGAAATTGATTTTTGTTTTGTTTTTTTTTTTTGGTTTTTCAAATTTTTTCTTTGTTTTTGAAAAGGTTTTATAATTTTTTTTTTGGATTTTGGTTTTTCTAAATTTTTTTGGATTTTTGAAATTTCAAAGGAAAAGGGTTTAAAAATTTCAAGGGAAAAGGGATATATACAATTTTTTTTTTGTTTTTGATTTTTGAATTTTTTTTTAAATATGCATGAACTAATGCAACTAAATGAATGCAATGGCTAATTACAAATGATTTATCCTAAGTTAACCCAAAATTGTATAATTACAAATTGTCTTAAATCAACAAGATAGTTCTCAGCCAGGTAACGGGCAGGAGTTATCGGTGCACCACGAATCACCGTAGCAATGCAGCCGAAGGTTTAAGTACCTTCAGAGAAACAACCACTATAATATTTACGAATCACCGTAATATTTATAATTGGTTATTGCTCTGCCGTAGCCTAGACACCAAGAAATTAAATTGTTCATAGAAGACAACTTGTCAATATACAATTAAAAGTTATCGATGTCTAATCGTTATTTTTAACAAATTCTAGGATGAAATGCAAAGCAGAAATTAAACGTGTATTAACAATGCAACTACGAATGAAATTTCTGTTTTTGTTTTGTTTTAAATGCAGACAAACAACGATGCAAGGCAAATAAAAACAATATATATAGCAACCAAGCAGTTTTTTTTTGGCAAGCAAAGCGAAGCAATTATTTTTAGCAAGCAGCTCCTTTCCTTTTCTACTTTTGCAACCTGAAAATAAAAACAAGATATATATATATATATACAGTTTTTTTTATATCGAAGTAGAAACTAAAATAAATGAAAAATAAAACAAATTCAAAACAACCCCCGTTTTTATTTGGAAGAGACTCTTTGGTTTTTTTTTTTGAAAATTTTTATTTATTTTTGTTTTGGAAAGGAAACTTAAAAGTACTGTTTTACTTAAAAAAAAAAATTTAAGAAAGAGAGTCTAAAACAAACTACAACAAATGAAAATGAAATAAATGAAAACAAGACAATTTTGAAATTGGTTTTTTTTTTGGAATTACTTAGATGGAACAAAAAAAAACAAAATTAAAACAAACAAATTAAAAAAATGCACTCAAGCGTTACCGGCCCTAACCATATACACCCGGCCCAAACAATTAATCACTCCTCCCAAATAACCACTCCTGGCCCCGTTCTTTTTTCTAAAAAAAAATTCTCAGTACAACTCGAAATCAGTTCAAACCCCACAAACAAATTCAAGAAATTCGCAACCAAATTCAACTTTGAATCTAGTTCCACTTCACGGTTTTGGCGATGGATTCGCGGAGGTGGAGGCGATTTGAGAAGTTCGTGGTGGAATTGATGATTGCGGAGGTGGGGAATTAGTTCGATTGCCAAGCGAGTTGCTTTGCTGCTGGTAGTTGCGAGTGATGAGGGGATGGAAGTTTGCGACTTCGGTTACTTGGTTAGGTTAGTGAGATGTTCAGGCGAAAGCTGTAGTGGAAGGTGATTTTGTTGGTGGTTGCAATAGCTTGTTGTAATGAAGGTAATGGCTGTGTTGAAGGTGATTGTAAGGCTGATAGCAAGTTTGAAGAACAAGTAATAGATGGTAATGTGCAGATGGTTATTGCGAGTAGATGGCAATGTTGGTTGGATCGGTGAGGGAGTGAGTGGCTTGCTGAAGGAGAAGTGATGATGACAAGTAGCTTGTGGCAGGAAGATGATGTGGTTGTATGAATGTTCACGGGTAAACAGAGAATGTGCACTGGTTTTCGGCGATTGTAGTGGATTTGCGGTCAGGTATGTGCTAATTTGCGGTCAGGTATGCGGTGAAGGCGTATTTGGGTGTTGGGATTTCAATGCGACAATTGTTTGGATTTTGTAGTGGCAATAGGCTGTTGAAGGTTGTGGTGAGCTGTTCGAGGTGTTTGGATGTTGTTGCGTGGAAGCGGCCACGGTGGTGATTTGAAGAGAAACAGTTGGAGGTCGCGGCAGTTGCTTTTGGTTCGCGTTTGAGTTGATGGCAGCCGTAGGCGGTGGAATTGGGGGATTTTGTGGTTGTTCTAGGTAGAGGTTGTTTGAGTTGTGGAGGAAGTTTGATTGATGAAGTTGAAACAATATGATGATGACGAAATTTGATGGAACTGGATGATAGGCACTGTTGGCAAGTGAACTGTATGGAGGGAGACTGTGGGCAGAGGAACAACTAACAGTGGTTGTGGTATTTGTCGATTGATGTGGGGGGTGTCCTATGTGACTGTATGAAGTGGTGATGCAAGTGGATGTTGAAGTAAGTGTGTAGATGATGGTTGTAGGGTGAATGTGAATTGCAGAGGTGATATGTGGTAGAGGATGTGTGTATGTTGGAGGGTATTGAGCAATGTATGGAAGTTGTGGTTGAATGTATGGTCTCAGGTTGATGGTAATGATTGTATTGGAATGTATGAAACACAGTGCCACAGTATTGTGGAAGCAAAGTAACGACAGTGGTGAGTTCAGCTGGTAGATGGTGGATGTCAGAGATAGGTAGTGGGGTTGTGTCCGCAGATTGATATTACAGTAGTTGGAAGGTGGAGTTACTATCGGCACTGCAGTGTTATGGAGAGCACAGTACTTTTGTAAGTTTGTAATGGAGGTTGCAGTTCGTCTGAATGAATCAGTCGTTTAAAATGATGTGCACTGGTTGATAGTTTCAGTGGATGGTGGAGGTAATTTTGGTGAAGTGATGGTTGTGAGTTGATGTAGAGATGATTGGTAATGCAACAGTACTTTCAGTTGATTTGTGGATGAATGTTGTAGCAGAAGTGTACACTGGTGGCTGTGATAGGGCATTGTAGTGATTTATATGAATGTGGTGGAGTGGTTGTTTTGCTGTGAGTAGAGCTTGTATGCACTGGTTTGCAAATACTTGTTTGGTCAGAGGTGAGAATGTGAGTATGGTTGAAGTTTTGTATGTTGACAGCAAGGAGAATGTTGACAGTTGTGAATAAGAAGTGGGATGTTTGAAGCAGTAAGTTGATGTTGTAATGTTGAAGTGGTTTTGAGTGGCTGCTTTGGTTAGTATGTTGGTTGAAAAGGTTGAGAAGTGTTCTATGGGGAGACTGTACTACTGTGTGGAAGTCAGTGATGTCGGCTGTTTTGGTTGAAATGCAGGGAAAAACAGGTCTTGGTGATGGAGGAAAGGAAATAGACAGAGATGTATGTATAAAATGACACAGTGATGTATATAGAAAATGCACAGTGATGTATGTAGAAAATGTTGAAACAAGAAAAATTGTAAAAAATGAAAATTGTAACTTGAAAGTGAAATAAAAGTTGTTTTCTTTTTGTTATGTATGTTTTTGTGTTTTTTTGTTTTTTTGTTTTTTTTGTTTTTTTGAAATATGCAAATGCAAATGGACAAACAACAAATGCAAACAAACACACAAACAAATGCAAGCAAAACAAACACAATTTTTTTTTTCAAATGCAAACACACACAAAGTATTAACACACAAAAATCAAACAACAACTAATTCGAAGAATAGAAAATTAAAATCAAAACAAATTCCCCGGCAACGGCGCCAAAAACTTGTTCGACGATGGAAATTCTATCGGATTAGAAAACCGTCGAACGAATTTTGAAATAAAAATAAACCGCAAGCGCACGGTGTACGAATGTAGCACGCAGCGAATACGGATCGATCCGCAGGGAATTGATGATTTTAAAATTCTATTCAATCAAATTAAACCAAAGTCGAGTGATTGTTAACTAACTAAAAGAAAGTAAAAACAAACTAAAACTAAGGAGAATAAAAAGATGAGATTAAAGAGCAATTTAGAGGCAAATCCCTTCTAATGATCACATAAATCAACATAATGAAATTATGATCTCTTTTTGGTCATTTGTGACATTAGTTGATGCATTTATCATAAGCATAGCCTAATTGTGTTATTAATTAACACACTTAAACCATCAAACTTTAATGCACCCTCTAACCCACTTACTAACTTCAATGAAAATGATATGAAATTAAAAGTAGAATCTATTTTAAGCATGGTTTATTAACTATTGAATTAGAAACATAAACCATCAAATTTTGATTCTAAATCCACTTCCATTACCATGATCATATGTAGATGAAGAGGTAATTAATGATTCATATGACTAAGCATAGCCTATTTGTTTTGAACAATATAAGCTATCAAACTCAATATTAAACACAAAACCACACAAACATCTACTTTCCATTAAGCACAAAAGAGACATAAAAGAAATTATGTTGCATCTACATGATTCAAGAGAGCTTCATTACCCCTAAATTGAAGAGATTAGCCTCTCATTTTTGTTATCAAATCAACAAATGTAGAAAGCAACATTAAACAAACAAGAGGAAAAATAGAGAAAAAAAAAGAAAGGAAAAACTAATCTACTTGCATGAAATAAGAGAGATCTACACTACTTGCATAAATAAACAAATCTACACTACAATATGAAAGGAAATAAACATGAAAAGGAAAAGAACATGTATTGAAGTTGCATAAAAAAGAAATTACATGAGAATAAAAATGGCTAAGTAGCCATGAAAAGAGAAAGAGAGCTTGTCTTTTTATTTTGAGGCTAAACTAACTAAGAGAGACTAAAAGAGAGACTAAGAGAGAAGAGTTACATGAAACATAAGGGGTTATTTATACAAGCATGAAACCCTAATCCATAATTTGGGGAATGCCCAAACTACCCCTTAGGAAGTGTGGTGGCCAAGTAACCATTAACATCCATAATCATCCATTTAAGTGTGCATGAAGCCTTTAACTCCATAAGCATGTGCATTAGCCTTTAATTTGTACATTAAAGTGGGTGGGTAGGTGAGGTCCTCCATTATCTTCACTTTGAATTATTTCCATCTTCATTCCTTTGTATTGATTTTGTGCATGCATATCTTCATGAAACCACTTCTATTTGAGATCAAATTCCTACAAAAATATATATATAATTCCAATTAATTTTTCTCAAAGAAATATATGCACAAAAATGACTATTTTGCCCTTGGATGAAGACGAATATGTGACAATTTGGAATTAGTGTGAATTTTGGTTAAAACAAGTTAAAATACCCAATATGATCATTTATTTAATTTAAATAGATTAAATATGGCGATAAAAATGTGCACATTTACGTGCACATCAGATATGATTTCAAAGAGATAGAGAGAGAATTAGTCACAAGTACATGGGCCAGACAAGTTCTAAGTCCTAGAAATGTCTATAATTACCGCCTTAGTGACTGTCGTGTAGAGATAAGTGTTGAAGAATAGATGGAGATCCAACGTAATGTTAGTAGAATCTAGATCCTTTCTTAGTTGCTTTATGGATTGTATTTATAGTGGTAAGCTGTAATGACCCTAAAATAAAAAATAAGATGATATATATTTATATTAGAAAATTCAGAGATATATATATATATATAAGTATATATGCATTAAAACAGAAAAGAATTTGGCAATAAATAAAATAAATGGGAGCTTCTGTTTGATAAAATGCAAGGAATTAAGGTAATTAGAAGAAAAATTGGAACTCAAAATAAATATAGCTTTATGTTCAAAGAATTATGTAAATATATATACACATTTAATATATATGGGGTGTTTGCTGTTTTATATGAAGATAAAATAAAATGAAGTTTAATATAAAGGTTTATATGTCTTATAATTGTGCCAGAAAATAATTAGCATAATATATGTGATTTTTAATTTAAAAGGAAGTTGACTGATTTGACATAAAGGCAGAAATATATATATATATATATATATATATATACACACACACACACACACATATACAGAATCAAATAAAATTTCCATACCATATTTATTCCAAGCAAATAATTTGTGTAAATGATTTTACATTACAAAGTATGGTAGTATGTCTGATTTAATGGAGGTAATAGATAGGTAGAAAAAAAAATATACAAAGTAGATTTTCAGATTTCCTTAAAACTTATAAAAAGAAATAATGAACTGAGGGTCACATGCTTATTGCATGAGTAGAAAAGAGTCATGAAAATAGTATTGAGTGTCTAAAAATGCATGATCCCCGAAATAGCTAATTAAAGTGTGCATTTCCAATTTATGATCACACAGAAATATGATGTGTACATAAACATCTAAGGGTATCAGGGGAATTACCCATTTCCTAAAACCCTAGAATGGATTTATAAATAACTGCACATAGCCAAAACCATCACTCTCTCGGGATCAAAAATAAAATAAAATAAACAAGGAGAAACACTAGCTTGAGGCTTTGGGGGATTTGCTGTTCTAAGAAATTAAGGCAGTGAAAGGAGAAACATTATGTGAGTATTTAACTTTTGTATGCAATGGCATTAAGTCCTATTGCAGGCAGCCTAAAAATACTATGAGTTATTTGAATCTCTGAAATGATTTGTTATGGATGATATGGATGTTTGTTTGTGCATTTTTGTTTGGAGCATTGATCTGTAATTTGGCTTTCAGAGTTAACATGTTTTAAGTATTCTTGTTCTATCATCATTAAACATGGATCAAGATTAATAGGGGAACATGGGGTTGAGCCAGAAAATATGCAGGCACTCATATTTCTCTGATATATGAATGAAAGAAAAAAAAACTAAATTGGTCACATGGGGGTAGTCAATGATCTGCTTACTTCAGGTGGAAGCAAGTATATGCATGGTGCAACTGCACCCTGAGGCCTTTGTGTGTTGGAATAATTTAAACAACCTGGGAGTTTCCATCACAATGCATACATAGTGTTCATTTGACAAGGAGTTAAAGACCATAAAATAAATGGGGGTAGGGTTTAAAAATCTGGGTTATAAACTTTCAGATTTGGTGTTAGATTTAATCAAGATAAATATTGTCCATTGATTAATTGCTGGGTGGAAGTTTGGAGTATGAATCAGTGATTACTTATCCAAGATTTGATGAGGATGAATTAAAATTGTACACATGATTAATCTTAACTGACTGTTGTGCATTGTATAATTTGTTGAATGTGATATTGTGTCTTCTTGCATGAACCAAAACTTGCTAAGTATAAGACCTGTTAATCTAGGAAGGCATTGCAAGATTACTACAATTATGTACATGTATACAAAATTGATAAATGCTCATACCAGTGTAAACTGACCCTTTTGGTTGCCCTTGCAATCATCTGGGTGTCTCAAAAATTATTTGGGGCAGCTAAATGATTTGCTTGCAGGAAATTGAAGTTGGCTTGATGAGTAAAGAAGGCATTGGCTGCTAGTATAAATAAGAGAGACTTGTTTTAAATTTGCAGTTGCTTTGTAATGGAATTACTAGACAAATTCTATTTTCTATAATTGAAGTACTTGTAGGAAACTTTCTAAGTATTTGGGGTTGAAAACTTATACTTAAGTAAAATTCATTTTGAATGATATTTGATGGAGTTTGATTTTTATTGATTTTATGATCATCTGATTTGGAGAAAACAAGGGGATGGATATAACACATAAATATAAAATGTGAATGTAATGATCTCTAGTTTTATTGCCTGAGTTTATTCTATGATTTTCTTTAAATAAAATTACAATAGATTTGACAAGATTTGAATAAGAAATACTCAAGTGGAATAAATGTATGCATGTCAGATAATTGATACAGAGATATATATATATATATATACATTTGAATCTCTGATTTCTATTGTTTATATTTTGTCTTATGGAAATTAAACAGCTAAGGGGATTTAATTTTTGAAATGAACTCTCAAAGATTTTAGCAGAACATTCAAGTAAAATGAATTTGTGCATGGCAAGTAAATGATACTGGCAGGTGCATAAATTCTGGAAATTTGTATGGATTTGAGCATTTAAAATTTCAAAAAAAAGGGATCTTTGAGAATAGTAGACCTGGAAGGGTAATGGACTTTGGATATTTGGTTGAAAACCTATAAGAAAGTATTTTCCAGAAAACTTGAACTAGGCATAAAAAGGCTTGGAAATTTAGGAGTAGGAATTTTGTAAAAGCTTGTCAAAATGAAGGGTATGGGTTTGCAAGTGGTAAAAGGGGGACTATGGCTGGTCTAGGTGGCCATGGGTCGAACCCTTGGAGCATGGAATCTCTTCATTTCAATTGATGAAGTGTGAGTGCATCCGGGACAAAACCAAGAAAAACACCAAGCAACCCTCAGATAACACCAAGCAACCCTCAGATAACACCAAGCAATTATAGTGATATACCAAGCAACTAAAAATCTGTACCATGTCAAATATAGAAATGCAATCTAACTTCAATTGTTTAATTTGAGACAGTGATTAGGAAATCACTTTTAATGTTCCTAACTACAAGTAGGATCTTGAAATAATTTTATGCATAAGCCTAATAACTGTCACAAGAACAAATAAATGCTAATAGCCTTATTTAGGCAGATTAATATTTATATATAGTCAGATAACAAGTTTAGGTATTATAATTTGCTAAAAATATACCTCTGGCAGTAGAATAAGATTTAAATAGGAAATCGGTGGCTTGTCAATAACTTGTATGATATTTTGTTTTCAATTTGATTTAAATTGACTCTGATATATATAAAAATATATATGTAAATATTAATAAAGGAGCAATTGTATATCATCAAATATATAATTGGTTTAATCTTTGTACACTGATATGATTATATTAGTAATTACAGGGTCTTGGGAAAAATATTTGGAAACTATATAAAAATTTAAATATAAAAGTATTTGGGGTTTAGTGGTGAGTCCCTCTTGAATAAAAAAAAATCTAAATGATTTTAAAGATGAGGGTCACCACAGTTGGTATCAGAGCTATGTTTTAAATAACATAGTAAATGTTGTTGTATGCATATGGATGTTTGAATGCATTGTTTGAATTGTTGGTGTTGAATGTTTTTGCTTTATGTCAAGAAATATATGTGTGTACATGTGACACATGCACAGTGTGCACAGAAATGAAAATGAACCAAGTAAAGACACCAAAAACTGATAGGGGTAAATAAACTAACATAACAATCATATTTATAGCATTATGGTAGGACCAAGGCATCACACAGGTGCAGGATCATCACGTGAGCCACCTGTGATGAGCATGGAGGATTTTGTGAGAGCTTTAAGGGATGGAATGGCACCAAGGCAAGACAATCCTCATAAGGAACTCTCCAAACTGCTTAAGACTAGTACCACTTTGGGAGGAAAGGATTTTGAAGGTACTGAAGGAGCTATAGGTGTTCAAACTTGGATAAAAACTATGGAGAGGGTCTTCACAGATATGCAAATCAATGACCAAAGAAAGAGACAGATAGCTTCAAGGAAATTGAAGGGGGTTGCACTGGATTGGTGGGAAGTTGTGACAGTAGGAAGACAAGAGGATACCATTACTTGGAATAATTTCAAGGACATGCTTGAGGCCAGATTTGTCCCAGCATCTGCCAAGGCCACACTACTTGAAGACTTTATTAGATTAAGGCAAGGAAGCATGAATGTGAATGAATACACTCAGAAGTTTGAAGCTTTATCCAAGTATGGACTGGTGTTAATAGGGAATGCAGAAGCAAAGAATGCAAGGTACATTCAAGGCTTGAACCCTAGTTTGTCAAGGGCAATGTTGCCATACAAGGACAAAACTTTTGATCAAGTAATTGATCTAACTCTCTCATTTGAGCAACATGACACTGCAAGAGAGAAATTCAGGAATATGAAGCTCAACAAGAAGAAGGGTGGTCAGAACAAAGTGCAACCTTATGACAAGAGAAATGCAAGTAAAGGAGTTAAGAAAGGGGAAGGAGCAACAGCACCTGAAAGCAAGAAGTTCACTCATTGTTTTAATTGTGGAAAAGCTGGACATTATAGTAACCAATGCCCTAACCCAAGATACCCAGAGGAGGCTGCTATAATTGTGGAAAGATGAGTCATCTCAAGAAGGATTGCCCAAAAACCAATAGGGGAACAGCAAGGGTAGGAGCTTTGGCAGCAAGTAACACTGGGAATGTTGGGCAACTTGAAGGTATAATTTTTATTCATACCCAACCAATATCAGTCATATATGACACTGGTGCCTCACATTCACTAATATCTTTGGAAATTGTAAAGAAGTTAACACTTGCATGTGTTTCCATTGATCAGCCCTTGGTTGTACACAGTCCCATAGGGAGTCATTGTATGTTGGGGATGAAGTGTTTGGGTCTGAAATTAATTATACGGGGTTATGAATTTAATTCAGATTTATATACCTTAAATTATCCTGGTATTGGGATTATTTTGGGGGTAGATTGGTTAATGAGAAATAAAGCAATTTTAAATTTAGAAAACCTTACTATTTCTTTGGAAACAAATGAAGGCAAAAGAATTACCATCTTAAGTGAAATAGCAAAGAATACATGTTTTAATAAAATCTGGAGTATTAATGAAGTTCAGAAAGAATTAAAGATAGAGGAAATCCTAGTAGTCAATGAATATGTAGATGTGTTTGGAGAAGTGAAAGGAATTCCTCAAAATAGACCAGTTGAATTTAAAATAAAATTAATTCCTAGAACAAATCCAATCATTAAGAAGCCTTATAGAATGGGTCCAAAAGAGTTGGTAGAATTAAAACATCAACTAGAAGAATTAGAAGAGAAAGGATTCATAAGATCAAGTAGTTCCAGTTGGGGTTCCCCAGTGCTATTTGTCAAGAAACATGATGGAACAATGAGGTTGTGTGTAGACTACAGAGATTTAAACAAGGTGACTATTAAAAATAAGTACCCACTGCCTAGAATAGATGATCTATTTGATCAATTGCATGGGGCTAAAATATTTTCAAGGCTAGACTTAGCCTCTGGATTTCATCAGATGAAAGTTGCAGAGGAAAGCATTGAGTACACAGCCTTTAATACAAGGTATGGCCTTTATGAATTTCTAGTAATGCCATTTGGCTTGACCAATGCTCCCTCCTATTTTGTAGACTTGATGAATAGAATTTTTAGAGACTTTTTGGATAAGTTTGTCTTGGTATTTATAGATGACATATTAATTTATTCAAAGACAGAAAATGATCATGCCATGCACCTACATTTAGTATTATCCAGACTTAGAGAACATGAATTAAAAGCCAAGTATTCAAAGTGTACATTTTGGCAACATGAAGTAAAATTCTTAGGACACATAGTGTCACAGCAGGGAGTAAGTGTAGATCCAAGCAAGGTCATTGCAGTTCAATCATGGAGTAGACCCAAAACAGTGACTGAGGTGAGGTCATTCTTAGGTTTGGCAGGGTATTATAGGAGGTTCATCAAGGATTTTTCAAGAATAGCCGCACCAATGACCAAACTAACCAAGAAGAACCAACCATATGTGTGGACTGAGCAGTGTGAACAAGCTTTTGAGAAATTAAAGCAAGCATTGGTGGAAGCTCCTGTCCTACAAATCCCAGAAGCAAATGAAGGAATGGTTGTATACACTGATGCTAGTGGGTCTGGGTTAGGTGCAGTGCTTATGCAACATGGCAAGGTAGTGGCATATGCATCAAGACAGCTTAAACCCAATGAAACCAAATATGCAACTCATGATCTAGAATTAGCTGCAATAGTGTTTGCACTAAAACTATGGAGGCATTATTTGCTTGGGGCAAAATTTGAATTATTCACAGATCATCAAGCATTGAAATATTTATTTTCTCAAAAAGATTTAAATATGAGGCAAGCAAGGTGGTTGGAGTTTCTGGCTGCATATGATTTAGATATATTGTACACTCCTGGAAAAGCTAATAGGGTAGCAGATGCTTTGAGCAGAAATCATGTTAGATTAGCCAGTTTGATGATTGATGAGTTTAAAAATCTTGCAGTGCTTGGGGAGGCAGATATATACAACAAGGATGCAGTGAATTTTAAAGAGCATGGTGATATGGTGGAGTATGGTACACTGGGAATAATCATAGTGAAGTCTAATCTGGTGGAGAAAGTTGGTAGCATGCAAGATCAAGATCAAAGTCTAAAGGAGAAGAAAGAAATGTTATTAAATAACATTGAGTCAGAGAATTTTAAAATAGATTCCCAAGGTTATTTGAGGAAAAATGATAAGCTTTGTGTACCAAACATTGCAGAATTGAAGGAAGAAATCATGAATGAGCATCACAAGACCAGGTACACCATACACCCTGGTGGTACTAAGATGTATCATGATTTAAAAAGAGGCTACTGGTGGCCAGGAATGAAGCAAGCAGTGGCAAGATATGTGGCAAAATGTTCCACATGTCAACAAATTAAAGCAGACCACCAAAAGCCCTCTGGCATGTTGCAACCTTTGGAGGTACCTCAGTGGAAGTGGGAAAGCATTTCCATGGATTTTGTGGATGGTTTGCCTAGAACTAAGAAAGGCAATGATAGTATATGGGTAATTGTTGATACACTAACCAAATCAACTCACTTTGTTCCTGTCAGGTCAGATAGAAATGCATCTAGGCTTGCACAATTGTTTATTAAAGAAGTGGTGAGGCTACATGGCATACCCAAGACTATTGTAAGTGATAGAGACACTTTGTTCACCTCAAGATTTTGGGAAAGTTTCCAAGAAGCAATGGGAACACAACTTTGTTTAAGCACTGCCTACCATCCTCAAAGTGATGGGCAAACAGAGATAGTGAATAAAATATTGGAAGATTTACTTAGAGCATGTGTGCTTGATTTTGGGGGAAATTGGGAGGATCATATTCACTTGGTAGAATTCACTTACAACAATAGCTATCAATCAACTGTAGGAATGGCTCCCTTTGAAGCCTTGTATGGGAGACCTTGCATGTCTCCTGCCTGTTGGTTGGAAGCAGGAGAGGGTGTAATGTTGGGGCCAGATCATGTTAAAGAAACTTCCAACATGATTGAATTGGTTAGGCATAGAATGAAGGCAGCACAATCAAGACAAAAGTCTTATGCAGATAGAAAGAGAAAGCCAATGGAGTTTGAAGTAGGAGAGCATGTTTATTGAAAGTATCACCAATGAAGAAAGTGTTCAGGTTTGGAAAATCTGGTAAGCTATCACCAAGATTTGTAGGACCATATGAAATTATGCAGAGAATTGGTGCTATGGCCTACAGACTTAAGTTACCTGAGGAGTTGAGTGGTGTGCATCCTGTATTTCATGTTTCTCAATTGAGAAAATGGGTGCATGATGAAGGAGCAATTCAGGAGTCACCTACTCAAGTTCAAGTCCAGAAGAATTTGGTTTATACCAATGAACCAGTAGGGATAGTTGCCAAGGAAGAGAAAAAGTTGAGGAACAAGGTGATCAAACTGGTGAAAATCCAATGGAGCTTGGACACTAATGATTGTACATGGGAGGTTGAAGATAAAATGAGGGCTAAATACCCCAATTTGTTTACTGATGAAAAGGTATGTTTAAGCAGCCTAAGATAATTTTTCTAAATATACTTATACATTGTTTGTTTTCATAAAATATGGGGTTATGGAGTTAAAACAGGCTATGGATTAGTGCTTTTAATTGGAGAAATTAGGTGAAATTATGGGGACATAATTCCTTTAAGGGGGAGGGTATGTAATGACCCTAAAATAAAAAATAAGATGATATATATTTATATTAGAAAATTCTGAGATATATATATATATATAAGTATATATATATATTGCATTAAAACAGAAAAGAATTTGGCAATAAATAAAATAAATGGGAGCTTCTGTTTGATAAAATGCAAGGAATTAAGGTAATTAGAAGAAAAATTGGAACTCAAAATAAATATAGCTTTATGTTCAAAGAATTATGTAAATATATATACACATTTAATATATATGGGGTGTTTGCTGTTTTATATGAAGATAAAATAAAATGAAGTTTAATATAAAGGTTTATATGTCTTATAATTGTGCCAGAAAATAATTAGCATAATATATGTGATTTTTAATTTAAAAGGAAGTTGACTGATTTGACATAAAGGCAGAAATATATATATATATATATATATATACATATACAGAATCAAATAAAATTTCCATACCATATTTATTCCAAGCAAATAATTTGTGTAAATGATTTTGCATTACAAAGTATGGTAGTATGTCTGATTTAATGGAGGTAATAGATAGGTAGAAAAAAAAATATACAAAGTAGATTTTCAGATTTCCTTAAAACTTATAAAAAGAAATAATGAACTGAGGGTCACATGCTTATTGCATGAGTAGAAAAGAGTCATGAAAATAGTATTGAGTGTCTAAAAATGCATGATCCCCGAAATAGCTAATTAAAGTGTGCATTTCCAATTTATGATCACACAGAAATATGATGTGTACATAAACATCTAGGGGTATCAGGGGAATTACCCATTTTCTAAAACCCTAGAGTGGATTTATAAATAACTGCACATAGCCAAAACCATCACTCTCTCGGGATCAAAAACAAAATAAAATAAACAAGGAGAAACACTAGCTTGAGGCTTTGGGGGATTTGCTGTTATAAGAAATTAAGGCAGTGAAAGGAGAAACATTATGTGAGTATTTAACTTTTGTATGCAATGGCATTAAGTCCTATTGCAGGCAGCCTAAAAATACTATGAGTTATTTGAATCTCTGAAATGATTTGTTATGGATGATATGGATGTTTGTTTGTGCATTTTGGTTTGGAGCATTGATCTGTAATTTGGCGTAACGACCCCGAATTTTATATAAATTTAAATTGATAATTAATTGGATTTTTGAATTAAAATAGTGAAATAAAACGGTAAATAGATTGCGAGTTTCCCCGGATTCAAATATATTCTGTATAAATCATTTAAATTAAAAATATTGTATATTGTGTATATATGTGTACATACGAATGTATATGTAATATATGAGAATATTTGAAGTTAATATATATATATATATGTTGAATTTGAGTTTAAATCTAAAATAAGTGGTTTAAAAATACAAATAAAAATAATAGTAAATGAATGTAATATTGGATAGTTAAGTTTTAAAATAAAATAACAAAAGTAAATTATATATTGATAGTTTAAGTTTGAATATTATAAGCAAAATAAAATAAAAAAAAATGGTAGAATAAAAATACACATAGTAACAAAATATTTAATAACTTAAGTTGGAAAATATGTAGGCTGAAACAAATAGCAAAACACTCGAAGCATGTAGCTTGCAATAATAAACAGAGTAAAACAAATAAAACAAAAATATATATTTAAGTATGTACACATAAGAAACGAATATGCAAGCTAACATGATAACAATAACCATAACTACTTTAAAACCAAAATTCTTAAGTAAAAGCTTAAGTAAAATATTTTATACTCTATAACAAAATACATGTTGCAGGCCATCACTTCAGTACATACGAATAGAGTAAAGTAAGTATGCTTAGCATCTAAGTCAAACAAAAATAAACTTGTGTAAGATTTCTAAGTACATAAAAGAATAAAGTATGGGCTGTTGTAGACTTGATAAGGAGCAAAGCATTTAATGCTATATCTCTAGTACACAAGACATTTCATTTCCAGCTTCTTTTTTTGGATAAAAATCTCTGATATTGTACATGGCAATATCATCACCTTGTACAAAAAAATATATCATCCCCTGTATGCTTCATTTTCACATATCAATTTCCTCATTTCAGTTCGAGCTGGGAATATATCAAGTAAACATCATCTCCTCTTAAACACAAACAAACTTCAAACCAAAACCAACATCAAAACAGAAAACAAATCAAAGAAACATTTTCAGTTTGAAAATTTTAAGCTTTGACCTGGAAGCAGGAAGATCAAAAAGCAATGTCAACTTAAAACATTTTTCAAAGGAAACCAAGCAAGTTTAAAACAGGACTTAACTGCAGATTTTGAAAACAAGAAAAAGGGTGCTCTCTGTTTCAGTATTTCAGGTGAGCAAACCTTATTTTTAAACCAGTTTCTCTTGATTCTGATGCCTGTGATGATAATGACTTGGGAATGTTATATGAATGTGAATATATCTGCATGTATATATGCAATGATGTGTGCAAGCTTGTGTTCAGGCAAATATGCCTCTGTCTTGTTTACAGGTTTTAATACCTGTTTGAAAAATTTAAAAATCATCCCACCTAAATGATTATAGGCTTTAACCTCTAAATGAAAGATGTTAGTATGAAGGAAAATATACCTGCATGTATATACATATATGCAGATTTGAGTATGCATGTCTGTGTATACATAGACATCTCTGTTTTGGTATCTACAGGTTTGAATCAAGTTCAAAATTTGATTTCTCTTTATACAATCAATATCAAGCTATGACCTTTAAAGAAGAAATGACTGTAACAATGTAATAGCATTTTTAAAAATGGTTTCTAGTGGATTATGAAGCAATTATTTCAGAAACAATAAATTACAGTAATGATCATTTAAAGTCAGGTAAATCGATGAATTAAAATTTATGTTTTGAATATATAGCTGGATTCAAACTTGGAAATTTTGAATTTTGATAATAGTTTCAAGCTTTTTAAGTTTGGGATTGATGAGATATTCGGGGTTGATCAATTTTGGGTTTATCGTAAATTGTCGTTGATCGAAGACGATTTGAGGCGTGTGGTTTATGTCAGAGGAGCCTCGTGGGTCGAGGATGGTGGAAAAAATAGTCAAGAATTTTCTGAAATGCCGTGGTGGCGCGGCGAGATCGATCTAGGGTTTTAGGGCACAGTTTTTCGTCGAAGTTTGAAGAGGTGGTTTGTTGGCGTGGAGGAATCGAGTCGCACCGGACCTATGGGAATCGAAGCTGTGGAGTTTGACAAAGTTTCTGTTGAAATGGCATGGTGAATGATGGCAAGAATTATCGGCGAGGGAAGGATTTCTGATTGAATGTGGTTCCAGTTTTCGTCGTTCGACTCGTTTTTCGAAACACAGCGAAATTTAGGGTGTTGGTTGGTCGAGGGTGACGAGGAGGTCACCAGAGACTCGTCGAGGGTCTCTGCGATGATCGGAGACGTTCCGATTGGTTGTGCACGTATATATGTATCACTGTGTGTATGTTGAATGATGGGAGTAAGGTGAAGGGAAGAAGAAGAGTGACAGGGTCTTATTTGCTTTGGGAAAATGAAATGGCATCGGGTTGTCTCGAGTAACTCAAGCATGTGACTCGAAGATTTTTGGTTTTGGACTCTGGGCAATGTTAGCTTGTCTCGAGTAAACTTAGGTTACAGGTTTCAGGTTTTTGAAACCTGTCAGTGTGCAGTTTTGAAATTTAAAAACTAAATTTAAATGAAGAAGCAAAGCAAGATTAAAACAAAGGTTTTAATTCTAGTTTTTTTTAAAATAAGTTTATAAAAAAAATGATGAAATGTTTCTAACCAATTTAAATGGTTAAAGTATTTTTATAAACTGTTTTAAAAATCTGAAAATGGGAATTGAATAGGATTTTAAATCCAAGTTTAATTTTAGATCTGAATTCAAATTTAAATTTGAATCTTAGGTTTGAAAAGAAAATATAAGTTATAAATTTAAAATGTTGTAATCAAGTATTAATGATTAAAGTTGATACACCAAGTGATTAAGCAACAATTACTTGAAGAATAATGTAATAAATTAATTAGGATGATTTGAGAAAAATTTATTTAATTAAAAGATAATCAAATAATTAAAGGTTAATAAATTTATTATTAATGATTAATTAATAAATGATTAAAGAATAATTAATCAAGATACTTTGTAATTGATTAATATTAATTAACCAGGATTAATAATTCATAAGAAATAAATCTGATTTAAATTAATCAGACAATTAACTGATCTTACTTATGAATGTTTGGATTCTATTGATTTGATTGTTTGATATTCCTGATATATGATGTTTTGTGATACATCCTGATTTATGTTGTGATCTGTAATTGATTATCTGTGATATATATCTGTTTCTGTGATATATTACTATGTGAATATGAAAACCCTTGACCCGTAAAACGACACTTGAATTTCGATGCGACAGGGAGTCGGATTCCAGTTGGTTATCCGAAACCCACATCGAATTGTAATGATGAATCGTTATGACTGATAAATTTACTTTATCTATGAATCTGTGAATGAAGATAAGCGTTATGGATTATACCGCTTATCGATATATCTGTGATGGTTGATGTTGTGCACTATTGTGTGAAACCCCTGGACTACACTTTTACACACACAAATATGGATTTCACGTGGAAATCGGTTAAGCACAGATAAATTAAATTTGATGTTTTTGAAATTGAAATTTTAATTTCAATTTGATTTTGAAATTGGAAATTGGGGTTTAATATGAAAAGCTTTTGAAATGGAATTTCAAAGATAAAAGTTATTTTGAATCACTTAATCGAGTTTTGAAATTTGAATAATTTAATTTAAATTCAAGTTGAAATTGAATTCTATGATTTGAAACTAAGGATTAAAGATGCTGTACAAGTTATATATGGGTTAAACCATTTTAAAAGTATTGATTGGGAACTTAAATTTAATTCAAGGGTTTTAACTCGTGTAAATATAACTGGATTTTTCTGAAATGAAACTATTTGTTTTCAAATAGTAAAAGCTTTCACATAAGTAATGAACTTCCAATTTGTGTTGAAAGAATTTCAAGTTTGAAATAGAATTGAAATGTTTTGAAAACTATGAAATGAGTCTTTGATTTCAAAGACCGAACGAGTTAATCCAACTTGAAATGGAATTGTTTTGAAAGCTATAAGTTAAATCTTGATTTTAGGATTTAACGAGTTAATCCAATTGAAATGGAAATCGATTTGGAAATCTATGAATAGATCTTTGTGAATGGGGTAAACTTTGTGAATTGAATCTTTTTGTTTGAAAGATTAAAAGTGTGGAAAATTGTTTAAACCATTGAAGGTTTTTGAAATGAATCTTTTTGTTTAAAAGATTGGAAATGGTAATTTGTTTTACCATTCGAATGAAAAGTTTTGGGCTTTAATCTGTGATTTAACTGAGACCCCATTATCCATATGATTTTTAATTGCGCTCGTTATTCGGTTTAGCCGGGAGAGGACCTTTGTGTCATATAACCCATTCCGAATAGTGATACGATGATATGGATAGCATTTGAAGACTGGTGGTGAAGACCGGGTATTTGCGAGAACGATAGGATGACCTATCGATTGTCTCTGCACTGAGTCGCGCCGGTATAGAGATTCCCTAAGTGATGGGAAGTCCGATCGAGATTGTGAATACCCGGATTTGCAAGGGCTTCTTTGGAAGTGCCTTCGGTTCTGTTCTAACCCGGAACAGACTTGTATGGATGTGTGTCTGACGTTTCACTTTGAGATGTAAAGCTGGTTTCTATCAAATACATTTCTGTTGGTGGCGGAGAATTTATTCTCTTAGCTTAACACCCTTCTCTGAGACGTATGAGCTCAGAGGTTATGTAGTTGATGGTTATTAGTGATACATTCCCAATTTGGTAATGTGGCATACAAAGTGCTGCTGATCATTGGTTGATCAAAGCGTGGCTTTGTGAAAAAGCGTTGCTTTATGAGCGAGACTTCATCGAGCCTCACAACCCGGTAATGGTCAAAACAGGAATGTTGCGACAAAGGTTTGTAGGGGTAGCGCCCCTAGGGTATGTCATTTCCTTCTGGATAAAGGGTGGTATCATGGTATGGAGCCCAGATACTTAACTCGTGTGGACACGGTAATTTATTACTGTATGATGTTGCTTTGTTGGTTTTCGGGATCCCGGATAAAGGTCGGTAATGACCGGGGGATGACATAGCTCGTGTGTTAGTTACCTAGTTACAGCTTGGTTAAAGCGTGAGGTAGCGTCGACCTTTTGTTTGCGGAGATCCGG
This sequence comes from Allium fistulosum, assembly GCA_030737815.1. Lineage (NCBI taxonomy): Eukaryota > Viridiplantae > Streptophyta > Magnoliopsida > Asparagales > Amaryllidaceae > Allium > Allium fistulosum. The sequence continues at coordinate 1,422,273,027 of CM060901.1, forward strand.
TTAGGATCCGGGGCGTCTTTCCAGAGGCGTTTCTATTTCGGTAAGGAAGTTCCTTAGCCTGATCATTTGTTGGAAATCCAAAGAAACAATACGAACCCTGTACGGTTTTTAGTTGTATTACCTGCTATGGAATATGGCGGTAACCTGCTATTGAACGTAGTAGCTATAGCAGGCATACAACAATGGTTGTATGCTGGCTAAGATTAATATTATATTTTTGAAATGTTTTCGACACTATGCACTAATGATAATAATATCGAATGAATTTGCGTAGTAAGCATTTTTGACTATCATAAGAAGAAATCTCCTCCAATTCTGCGATTGCATTGTGTGTGTGGTGGGAGGTTTTATGGTAGTTTCATTTTCGAAAAGCATTGCGGATTTCAATGTTTAAAAGCCTTTTGTTGTTTGTTTAAAGATAAATTGTTTTTGTTGCTCACACCAGTCCCATGACTGATCCGGAGTTTATTGTTCCCTTCCTAAACTCTGAGTGCCCACAATTTTCCACACGGGCAGTCTAGAGTTGGGTTTTCTCAGATATTCAGGTTTAGTAGATTATCTGGAGCTAGTCAGTTCTTGGACGACTGACCTTGCTTTCTGCTAGCTATGGATTGGACCATTCTATTGGAGACATTCTATCCGCTGCTGATGTTATCATTTTCTTTTCCGCTGCTATTTCTTGTATCATATCTCTGATGTATATTGGTATCTGTTGTATCATACTGTATCGGATTTTGTATCTGTCATTGTATCAATGTTATATATATTGATATATTCTTTTTCTTCCGATGTGTTGTTATACTTAATGTTGTTATAAGCTCCGGCGAATCGGATTTGAACGGTCGAATCTGCGGCATTCTAGTACAATGTGAAGTACAGATGTTGATTTTCGAACGGGCGAAACCCGAGTCGTTACATTTGGCTTTCAGAGTTAACATGTTTTAAGTATTCTTGTTCTATCATCATTAAACATGGATCAAGATTAATATGGGAACATGGGGTTGAGCCAGAAAATATGCAGGCAGTCATATTTCTCTGATATATGAATGAAAGAAAAAAAACTAAATTGGTCACTTGGGGGTAGTCAATGATCTGCTTACTTCAGGTGGAAGCAAGTATATGCATGGTGCAACTGCACCCTGAGGCCTTTGTGTGTTGGAATAATTTAAACAACTTGGGAGTTTCCACCACAATGCATACATAGTGTTCATTTGACAAGGAGTTAAAGACCATAAAATAAATGGGGGTAGGGGTTTAAAAATCTGGGTTATAAACTTTCAGATTTGGTGTTAGATTTAATCAAGATAAATATTGTCCATTGATTAATTGCTGGGTGGAAGTTTGGAGTATGAATCAGTGATTACTTATCCAAGATTTGATGAGGATGAATTAAAATTGTACACATGATTAATCTTAACCGACTGTTGTGCATTGTATAATTTGTTGAATGTGATATTGTGTCTTCTTGCATGAACCAAAACTTGCTAAGTATAAGACCTGTTAATCTAGGAAGGCATTGCAAGATTACTACAATTATGTACATGTATACAAAATTGATAAATGCTCATACCAGTGTAAACCGACCCTTTTGGTTGCCCTTGCAATCATCTGGGTGTCTCAAAAATTATTTGGGGGCAGCTAAATGATTTGCTTGTAGGAAATTGAAGTTGGCTTGATGAGTAAAGAAGGCATTGGCTGCTAGTATAAATAAGAGAGACTTGTTTTAAATTTGCAGTTGCTTTGTAATGGAATTACTAGACAAATTCTATTTTCTGTAATTGAAGTACTTGTAGGAAACTTTCTAAGTATTTGGGGTTGAAAACTTGTACTTAAGTAAAATTCATTTTGAATGATATTTGATGGAGTTTGATTTTTATTGATTTTATGATCATCTGATTTGGAGAAAACAAGGGGATGGATATAACACATAAATATAAAATGTGAATGTAATGATCTCTGGTTTTATTGCCTGAGTTTATTCTATGATTTTCTTTAAATAAAATTACAATAGATTAGACAAGATTTGAATAAGAAATACTCAAGTGGAATAAATGTATACATGTCAGATAATTGATACAGAGATATATATATATATATATATACACACACATTTGAATCTCTGATTTCTATTGTTTATATTTTGTCTTATGGAAATTAAACAGCTAAGGGGATTTAATTTTTGAAATGAACACTCAAAGATTTTAGCAGAACATTCAAGTAAAATGAATTTGTGCATGGCAAGTAAATGATACTGGCAGGTGCATAAATTCTGGAAATTTGTATGGATTTGAGCATTTAAAATTTCAAAAAAAGGGATCTTTGAGAATAGTAGACCTGGAAGGGTAATGGACTTTGGATATTTGGTTGAAAACCTATAAGAAAGTATTTTCCAGAAAACTTGAACTAGGCATAAAAAGGCTTGGAAATTTAGGAGTAGGAATTTTGTAAAAGCTTGTCAAAATGAAGAGTATGGGTTTGCAAGTGGTAAAAGGGGGACTATGGCTGGTCTAGGTGGCCATGGGTCAAACCCTTGGAGCCTGGAATCTCTTCATTTCAATTGATGAAGTGTGAGTGCATCCGGGACAAAACCAAGAAAAACACCAAGCAACCCTCATATAACACCAAGCAATTATAGTGATATACCAAGCAACTAAAAATCTGTACCATGTCAAATATAGAAATGCAATCTAACTTCAATTGTTTAATTTGAGACAGTGATTAGGAAATCACTTTTAATGTTCCTAACTTCAAGTAGGATCTTGAAATAATTTTATGCATAAGCCTAATAATTGTCACAAGAACAAATAAATGCTAATAGCCTTATTTAGGCAGATTAATATTTATATATAGTCAGATAACAAGTTTAGGTATTATAATTTGCTAAAAATATACCTCTGGCAGTAGAATAAGATTTAAATAGGAAATCGGTGGCTTGTCAATAGCTTGTATGATATTTTGTTTTCAATTTGATTTAAATTGACTCTGATATATATAAAAATATATATGTAAATATTAATAAAGGAGCAATTGTATATCATCAAATATATAATTGGTTTAATCTTTGTACACTGATATGATTATATTAGTAATTAAAGGGTCTTGGGAAAAATATTTGGAAACTATATAAAAATTTAAATATAAAAGTATTTGGGGTTTAGTGGCGAGTCCCTCTTGAATAAAAAAAAATCTAAATGATTTTAAAGATGAGGGTCACCACATAAGCAGTTGCATTAGGCGAAATGGGGTTAGATCAGAACATTGAAGTAGGCCTAGAAGAGTGTGTGAAATCTGGAACTTCATCTAGATTAACTAGAGATGTCGGTAGTGACCTCTGTGGTTAACTCCAAAGAGGTCGAGCTCTTTTGCACTTGTCTTGCTACTTGGTTTTGAGATGTTCTATTTAGTTAGTCTAGCAAATTGGTTGTTGTTGATGATGGTTCCATCATCACTTGGTTTATTCTACCATTCTAATTGCTAGCACTTCAATCTTGATATTCAATTAATCAAAATCCTTTGATATTGCTTAGGCGCACATGAAATGGGTAGGGAAGTGCCTTTGTAATGTTTGGTGAGGAGATAAGGGAGTGTGAGATGTCTCCACCGACCTCTTTAAGCCGGTACCGACTTCCCATAATTGGTCCATTTGAGTTGATTTTTCTTTGAGTTGTTTTATTAGCCTATCTAGGTGTGCTTCCAAGATTTCAAGTCATTTCATCTTCGTCTCAACATTCTAACTTCTATTTATCTCTGCTTGGTTAAAAACTTAGTTAATATTTGCTCCCTAGAGTATGCTTTCATTGAAAACAAAGTGTGCTCTGGAACGAGACAACTCCCGGATTGTTATTTCATGAATTTCAGTTGACTGCTTAAGTGTCGTCTCTAGAAGTTACTTTTATTTGGCTCTAATCGATCGATTTCTATTCGTTGTTCGCTTTAACTTGGACTAGAACTTCTATTCTCGATGTTGTCTACATTACTTGGATATTGAAACTCGCAAGCAACTTCATATCGTCGAATTAGCTTAGTGTGGAAAGTTTAATGGATTTTGGACGTAACATGGGATGTCTGTACCGACTTATCATGTCGGTACTGACGTGTGTACTTTAGAAAAACATACAGTTTTTCTTTTATAACCTCTTTTACCCTACGAAATTTCCCACTGCTAATCGTTGCTTTCCAAGTTATCAAACCCTACCACTGAGTTCCTCAAGCATTAAGTTGGCCTTAATTGCCACTTCAACTTCATCGCCGACCTACTACCACTGGACCACCACCTACAGACGCTTCCTCCAGCAAATTGCCGCCACTTGGGACAACTATCACCATCGAGTTCTTCGCTTGTGATTCTCATATATGATTTGAATTGAAACCCCAGGCCGAATTCACACGTAATCTGATTGTAAGGTAGGTATCAGTGGATCCAAGGTGATGATGGTGGCGAATTTATTGAGATCTTGTTCAATTTTAGTTCAGTTATGGGAAATCAAGTCATGGTTTGTTCATTCAAGGATGAACTAGGAGTTTACTTGGATGGACCACATGTGATCATGGAGAAAACTCAATTCCTCGGCTTTTATTGTCTTGCCTATGAGATTGAGTGAGTCTTTACCATAGAACAAATCTGATCATGACAATTTGATCCAAGTAAGGACGTGCTAGATTGTTTCTTCGCATCATCTTCCTATCATTACACTTTGGTGATCCTAAAAAAGAAAGACTTTCCACGTTGCTCCGGATGACGGATCCGTTATAGATCGTTGATCAGTAACGGATAAGTATAGAAAAGTAATTTCAAAACGCAATGCAGATTGTGTTTCAAGTGCGAGCAATCTATCCACACTGGATGGTTTGTTCGAAGTTCTTGGGACACCAGACTCATTTCATGTAGGTAACACACTTAATTTGCCTCGGCCAACACATAGAATTCGATTGGTCGACACAGGTCGATTTTTGCTAAATTCTAAGCATTGGTCGCATGGGTATTTATATTTTAAGTTAGGTTCATCTAACCATGTTGAAGGCTTAGTTCTCCTATTTAGAATGATTTTCCAAATAGCTCTCCGCAAGTCTAGTGAAGGACCATCAACTCCTTTTGAAGGTGCCTCTAGTACTACTACAGTTTCACCTTCTGTTCTAGTTGAACCGAACCAACCTACATTTTCGGGGTCTGAGAGCTAGATGGTGCCAGTAGATCCTATTGCTCTGCCCCAGTTGCCACCAGAGCTAATTATAACTAACCCACCGGAGCAGGCACCCACCATTATGACTAAAAAGATGCTTCATAATGTCTACTTGCAGTAGGGAATTCCTACTGAAGATGTTTGCTTACCAATAAGAAACAAACTTGTACATCGTTCTTCTCATGGTTTTACAACTTGCAGTCGGTACATGTGTCTCAACGGCACCATTCTGCCCTTCAATTATTTCTTGAGGGATTTCCTAGGAGAGATTGGACTTGCACAGTTTTAGATTAAACCGAATGGGTTTGCCTTATTAAGCTCACTATACGTCTTGTTCATGCAACGATTTGAGCGCCCTCCACACTTCAGAGAGCTCACGTATTTTCTCAAATTCAAGAGGTATTGATGCTTGGACTAGGTGCAAGGTGATTGAGAACTTTCATAATAAGCGTTCAATGTTCAAAGCAGAATACTTCTTCGTTCGTTGTCCGGAAGGATTCAATCGCTTATGGTTAAAAGGAAGTGAGTTTTATTCCATCAATCCTCTTTACAATAACACCTCTTTACTCTAAAATTAACACATATCTCTCATTGGTTTCTAGACAAGAGACAAGATATCATAGCATAAGAAGATGCTCGGACATCTAAAGGCTATTAGAGCGAGCGAACACTCTATCAACTTCCTCTGAACAAATGAAAACTTGTTAGAGTATGGCTTGCTTGCACCGGGAAGAGTAGCTGACACCGAAGTTTCTTCACAGAGTGGCTCTAGTTCGCATACCCATTCACTACATCCACTCATGGCTCTGACAAAGTTCCTCAAGAGGAAGAGGAAGAGGAAGAAGGTGGATTGGGCGAAGGACGTGAGTCTGGTGTTGATCATGAGGAGGAGGTTGTCGATATGGAGACTGATGAGCTTCTAGGACATAATGAAGAAGGAAAGGATGTTGAAACTGGGGCGGATGAGTCCATGAAATATGATGCCCCCAATCGTGAGGGCGATAGCGGAAGAATGCCCACCATCTCGGAAGAGGATGAGACGGTTAAATGGAGAAAAGGAAAATAAGCCATGGTTGTGGAGTAATAAGAGATCTCCGACGATGAGAATAGTAGCGACCTTCAAGCCACTGAGGAAGGGGAAAGCGGATCCAGGGATGAATCACCGGGAATGAGCCCCGGACTTCCCGACCTTCCTTATCCAGACCTTCTGGCCAATGAAATATTAAGTCTAGGTCTTAGTACTTCTCCTCCTCTTGAACGACCAGCTGTCAAAAACCCACTTTCTATGAGAGATCAAGTAGTAGGGACTTCTGTTGGGACTACATCAACTTCTGACTTCATGAAAGATATTGCCATCCACGTGAATGAGCATGGAGATATTTCAATTACTGAAATGATAGAAGAAATCAGCTCAGAGATCGACACATCTTCAAAGATATTTATAAGTGAAGGCAGTAGTACTCCGACTCTAAAACCATGCCCAACTAGTTTATAAACTATAAAGGGGGTTATTGGCGTTATACACTTCACTCTAGGATCATGAACATTCCTCTTTGCATGCACCTCAATTTGTGTAATTATGGGACTTGTAAATTTTTCTTTGTTTTAGGTTCAATGGCGTGTGATAGATATGGAGCACTTCACCGTAGCTCGAGTGATTATAGAAGGAGCACTCCTGACCCTCATCCTCGTCGCTATGAAATAGACAAAGAGAGGCGAAGGAGAAAAGAGCGCGAGCATGATGAAGCTCGCAGAGCTGAGAAAGAATGCCGCGATGCGGAAAAAGAAAGAGTGAAGAGAAAGAGGGATTTCTGGGGAGGTTCCTCCCGTGATACTCACAAACACCCCCGAAGAGATTCCTATGAGCACCATGGAGCCACTACTTCTATTATTCCTCCACATTCCAAAGCTCAAACTGCTATTATCCAAGGCACTCCTTCATCATGGACCATTACAACTGCTACCGCCTTCGCTCCTTCTCAAAGCACCTCAATGCTTATGCTTCTGCCTGGTTTATCTCGCCTCAAAGATGCTTATCCATACTTATATTTGCATGGATTAAAATTTGATCACGACATCAAAATCGTCACTAGAGAAAGTGCAGTGAAAAACTTAGAGGCAGTGCAAAGCGATGTTGGCTCGATTTTCGGATGGCAGTAAGCTCTTTCTGAGATCAACAAGATCAACTTCACACAACTTGATTGCTTGAGAAAGAGAGTGTAGAGCATAGAGCATGAAGAGACAATTAAAGAATGATCAAAGTTACCAGGGAAAAAGATTTCGCATTCGAATAGAGATCAAGTGCAGATAGTTTGATGGAAGAGATAAAGTGTGTTTATACCAATCCAGAGATTGTAATGAGGAATAGGGCCACTTATCTTGAAACTGAGAGCTATAAGGAACAAGCCGATGAGAATGTTGAAATTATAAAGGCTAGAGACCAAGCTCTTTCTGGACAGGTATTCGAACTTGAACGCCTTCGTAAAAAGTGTAGAAACTCCATGAGGAAATCCAATGGCTGGCCGAAAAGCTGGACACTCTATCATCCAGTAAGCTTTCAAATGACATCGAGCTTGCTGGTTGCCGGAGCAAGTTGACCAATCATGAAAAAGCCCGGGATGCCGAAAACGAGAAGAGGGCCCAAGTAAGGGAAGAACTCAATCAAGATCTCCATCATTTCTACACGAGTGTGACTATGCACAGAGATATAAAGTGGTTAGAAAATGATTATCCTACCACTCTTGCTGACGTGTGGGAAGAAGTGTTGCACCGAGCTGGAGGCAACCGTTCCGAGACCGAGCTACTGGTGCGGTACTTGACTGCCGAAGAGATAGTTGTGCTTGCCATAAGGAAGGAAATTCTCGGCGAGGAGGATGCTAAGGCTGTTGTTGCCCCTACTGGCCCAAGCACTTTGGGTCAGCGTGAAGTGCCTATCTCGCAGTTTGGGGTGTAAGTGACAATCATCCCTTCGTCGGTTGCACTGCACGAGCCTTATTTCCCTACTCCAATGACTGAGTAGTTCCCAGCAACCGGAGAGTACCAGATTGACGTCATACCAACGAGTCCCACTGTAGGTATTTCTCCTGTTTCTCTCATGCTCCAACAAGTCGATCTCACTCTTGAATCTATTACTGAGCGGTACCATTCTCTCTGCGAACTCATAGGTCCACTTGACATCCCATATTTGCCTCCTACTTCTCAGAGCGCACGAACTGAAGCGATCTTCACCGCCTCTACTGTTATTTCCATAAGTTCAACCGCTACATGCCAACCTTCCATCTTCAGACTTGGATCCGGTGCCAACAGATCATAGCGTTGGAAAGATTGGAGGACATTGTCGTATCCTAGGAAGAGGATATTCATATGGTTAGTGCTGCTGATCCAACCAGGGACAATAATATCACAGAGCCAATTCAAGAGCAAGAGAGAGAAGGTAAAGCTTAAATCAGAGCTAGATGCTGAAAAGACTAGGATCCTCCCGTTCACCACCAAGGCTGGCAAACCAAAGTCTACAAGTGAGTCGTTCGGTGCATCCAAAGAAACTAACTCAAGCAAGGTGGTGATAAAGAAGAAAAAGACCCTAACCCGACCGGGTAAGGGTAGCAATGGTAGTAGCTGGAAGAAGTGATGGGCTCGAGCTTCATTAGAGCCGAGTTTTGGTAGTCCTTTTAGTTTGTGTCTTTTGATTTTTTGAGTCATTTTGTACAAGTACAGAGTCTGTACTTAGTGTCCTTTCTTTTGCTGTTGCGTTAGTTGAGTCTATACTTTTGCACTTTGGTGTCCAAATAGGCCGACTTTGTATGGGAACGACCCTCACTATTTGATATTGTACATAAAGTGATATAAGCAATGAAAAGATTAGTATTTCTACCGTGATCTGTTCTATGTACTTCTCTACATTCTATGTGACGTGCCTGTTTATATACCACTAGCACATAATATGATTGCTCATCTTGCAATTTCCATATTATACACTGTTGTACTGTGTGTTAGACGATGTGTTTATTTACTGCAATTATATGCATGTAAATGGTTTAAATAGTGTAACTTGTAGTTATTTTTTTACTATTTTACTTAGCTCGGTTGTAGCTGCCAGAAGTTTTGTTCGGCGTAACAAAACCATGGAGTGACTTTTATTCTAACCAAGTGCTGGTATGTTATGTGCCCCGTAGCCCATGGGGTTGGTTACTCCGAACACTTGATGCGAGACCGGGCGCTCTGGGCTACACTCTGGTTGCCCCCAGTCATGGATGCATGACAACTCCTATCTTCAGGAATTTGCACTATGAATACTCGATTCTGAGCATTATGTACTTTTGTTATAGCAGATTTGCTCAGAGTTTGTTGTTGAGATTCTATCTGTACATCGGCCTCTATTTCTTGAGACCTGTGGGCAGTTCAGTTCCTTAGATTTTCCTTCAACGTTGCCAATATCTAGGTGATGTTGAGTTTAGTGTGGCGGGGATTGATTTTTACCAATCCTATAACCGAGAAATTTCCCAATACTACCGGAGTAACATTGGTACTTATGATGTTTTGATAAACTGATGCTATTACTGGGGTAATAGCAATGATTCATAGCACGGTTTAACATGGTTATGTTGGTTCAAGTGACAAGGGAGTAGATGCTTGCTTGGATGCGGGTCGATTAGTCTAAGAAACGAAGGAGTTGGGCACACTTAAACGCAGTTCCATCGGTTCAAGTGGATAAGGAATGAAAGCTTACCAAAACATGGTTCCATCGGTCCAAGAAACGAAAGAAATGGGGTGCACTGGAAAGCGGTTCCATCGGTTTGGGTGGCTAAGGAAATGGTTGCTTAGTTGGACGTGGTTCCATCGATCCAAGAAGCGAGGCACAACTCATAGATGCACGCAAGGGTTTGGGCCTTCCTGATGTTGCCAGAGCAACACTGGTTCTCAAAAGGCAGGGATCGATTTTCCTCATTGATCGGGTGGTTTGAGTTGATTTGCTTCCATCGACTCAGCGAGTTGCTTATTTAAACATAGTTCCATCGGTTCAAGAAGCGTGTTGGTGGAGTGTACTTAGACGTGGTTCCACCAGTCCAAGCAGCAAGTGAATGGTTTTTCAAGTCAGTCTGACCCCATCGACTAAGCAGGTTGCTTAATGAATGTGGTTCCATTAGTTCAAGAAGCAAAATAACTTTATTGTAAAGAGAAGGGCAAATCCAGCCTATTTACAATGCCTCCAATATCCCTGGGTGGCTTAGTTGCAAAAATAGGAAATACCTAGATAGGAATTCAAACAAAATAGTACCGTAGTGAATCACTGTTCCAACCACGGGGAATATGGATTCCATCGACCATTGTGAGCTTGAAAGTTCCATCTCCAAGTTTCCGGCCGATAATGTAGGGTCCCTTCCAGTTTGGGCCAAGTGCCACCGTACACAGGTAGATTCGTTTTAGGATGAGATCATCCACTTCGAAGGTGCGGTTGCAAACTTTGGTGTTAATGTGTCGTGTCATTCTCTATCGATGAGCAGCAGTCCTTAGCTCAGCTTCTTCTCACTTCTCATCGATTTGATCAAGTGATTCGAGCATGAGGTGCTCGTTCTCACTTTGGTTGATATGTCTTCTCCAATAAGAGGGGACTTCCAGTTCCACTGGAATCAATGCTTCTGAACTGTATGTCAAGACAAAGGGTGAGTGCCTAGTCACTAATTTATGAGTCATTCTGTATGCCCATAGTGCGAGCAAAATTTCATCAACCCAATTTCCTTTAGCTTTTGTCAGCCGTTTCTTGATGATAGATTTGATGATTTTGTTCACTGCCTCCACTTTCCTGTTTGCTTGCAGGTATGCCGCTGTGGAGAAGCTCTTCTCGATCCGGAAAGGCTCGCAGAAGTTCTTGAATTTGGCACTTTTGAACTGAGTTCCATTGTCTATAATGATTTTCTACAGTACTCCAAACCCGGAAATAATATTTTTAGTAACGAAGTTAATTACTTTCTTAGTAGTGACGGTGACCAGGGTTCCGATTCCGCCCATTTGGTGAAGTAATCAACTTCGATGATAGCATATTTGGCTCCTCCTTTAGCTATTGGTAGTATGCCAATTAGATCGATTCCCCATAATGCAAACGGCCACGGGCTGCCCATTTGTATTAGCTCTATGGATGGGGTTCTCGTAATTTTGGCAAATCTCTGGTAACGTCTACCGTATTCTACTGCATCTCGGTTGACTGATGGCCAAAAATATCCATAACAGAGGACCTTCTTTGCTAGCGTTTTCCTCCCGATGTGGTCTCCGCAGCTGCCTTCGTGAATTTCTCGAAGAATCCTTTTGGCTTCGCTGCTGGTTGCACATTTGAGTAAGGGGTGGAGAATCCCCTCCTATAGAGTACTCCGTCTTGTAGTATGAATCGTGGTGCCTTCCGAAGAAGCTTCTTCTGCTCATTTTGAACCTTAAGGAATGTCCCTCTGAGCAGATATTCTTTGAGCAGTGTCATCCACGATTCCTCTTCCTCTGTAGTTTCTAGAATCCAATCGACATCCATCTGATGTATGCTAGGAGCCGTCAGCCTCTCAACTAGAACCAACCCCATTAATTGTGCTTCTCCAAAACTGGCTAATTTAGCTAGGTAATCTGCTTTCATATTTTGTTCTCTTGGAATATGACTTATGGGATAGTGTTCAATGTCATTCAGCAATTCTCATGCCTTCGACATATAAGGGGAATGGTTTGCCCTCTTAGATATTCCCCTTTCACCTGACAAATAACTAGCTGAGAGTCGCTGTAAATGTGCACAACACTTATTCCTTATTCCTTCACAATTTCAGTCCTACTATTAATGCCTCATACTCCGCCTTGTTGTTAGTAGCAGGGGACTCTAACCTTAGAGCATAGAAAATAGACCATCCTTTGGGAGTTTTGAGAATAACTCCCACTCTTGAGCAGAAATTATTTAATGCACCATCGACAAACAGTTTCCACTGTGACGCTACTTCTAGAGTGTTTTCTTCTTCGCCATCTTGTATTGTGAACTCGATGATGAAATCTGCAAATGCCTGTCCATAGATTGCCCTTCGGGGGTTATAAGTGATGTCGTACTGACTCAATTCAATGTTCCATTTAAGAAGTCATCCCGATGTCTCTGGATAGTACATCACCTGCTTCAAAGGTTGATCCGTCAAAACTTTAATTGGGTGTGCTTGGAAGTATGGGCGTAAATTTCTTGATTCGACCAACAGGAAAAAGGCTAGTTTTTCCAATTTTGGATAGTTCTTCTCGGCTCCAGTGAATCGCTTACTGGTGTAGTAAACGGGCCACTGGATACTAGCTTCCTCGCGTACCAGTTCTGCGCTTAGAGCATGAGTTGACACTGCTAGATAGATGAATGATTCTTCCTCATCCACTGGATTAGATAAAACCAGTGGGGTTTCCATATGTCGCAATAATTCCTCAAAAGCAATTTGGAATGCCTGATTCCATTTGAATTTTTTCTTACCCTTCTTCAATGCGTCGAAGACCGGTATACACTTGTTTATTGCTTTGGGAATAAATTGGCTCAACATTGCGACCCTTCCATTTGAACTTTGCAATTCCTTTTTGGTCATAGGGGCTGTGACGTTCCAATGGGCAGTAATCTACTTGAGATTAGCTCTAATTCCCCTATCATTCATGATGAAACCTAAAAATTTCCCTAAAGCCACGTCGAAAGAACATTTCAGACGATTAAGCTTCATTTTGTACTTTAGGAGAATCTTAAACATTTTTGAGAGGTTGTCCAAGTGATTTCCTGACATACATGACTTAACTAGCATGTCTTCCATGTAGACTTCCATAGTTTATCTAATCTGATCCTTGAACATTATATTCACCAACCGTTGGTAGGTTGCGCCAGAATTTTACTGGCCGAATGGTATCACTCGGTAGGAATACAATTTGAGATCGGCGATGAAGCTGGTGTTCTCCTGATCAGGTTCATGCATCATAATTTGGTTGTATCCTGAGCGGGCATCCATGAATAAGAGCAGTTCATGGCCTGCAGTTCCATCTATAAGACGGACATTTCTGGGTAATGGGAATCTGTCCTTTGGATGGGCTATGTTTAGGTCCGAGTAATCAACACATGTTCGTCACTTCCCATTGGACTTCTTAACTAGAACTGGATTTGACATCCACTCAGGATAGGTTGCATCATGGATGAAGCCGTTAGTGAACAACTTATCAACTTTTTCCATTAGTGCAGCGGATCGCTCCAGACCCAGGCTGCCTCTCTTCTGTCTCACTGGAGTGTACCTGGGATCGATATTGAGTGGTTGACATGCTATCTCCGATGGTATCCCATACATACTGAAATGCATCCAAGAAAACACGTGCAGGTTGGCGCGAAGAAATTTGATCAATTCTTATTGCATTTTGATCCCAAGTTGTGACACTATTTTTAAGACTCGAGTTGGGCCATCCATATCGATAGGGACTAACACCGTAATCTCTGCTAATGCCTCCCGTTCCTCCCCTGAACTCTTCTTTTTAGGGTCCAAAGCCTTATCGAAATGACCATGGACCCCGAGCCAAGGGCGGTTCTAAAGCTGCTATGCAGACAGTTCACGAATGTGGAGAGACTTCCCCACATTCTTTTCCTTTTCCTTTCGATTCGCGTAACTCAGCGACATAACATTCTCCAGGGATGCTTCGATCTCCCTTTATAACTCCAACTCCAATCTTCATTGGGAATTTCATAGTAAGGTAGCATGGAACCAAAGCGATCCTAAAATCAGCAAAGGTCGGTCGACCCAAGAAATCGCTGTAAGCTTACATTTCATCCATGATCACGAAGGTTTGGATAAGGACTACCCTTCGTTCTCCTTCTCCAAGCTCGATGGGCAAGTCAATCATCTTAACTGGCTGTCTTGGTTCTCCCTTTAACCCCAAGACTTTCATTCGGCAAGATGACACATCCTTTATGTCGATCTTCATATGATCGAATGTTTGTCGAAACAAGATGTTGAAAGAACTTCCATTATCCACCAGGATCGACGTACAACTACCGACCCGATTATGATGGTTACCACCATCGGGTCGAGAGTTGACACTTCTACTCCTTCAATGTCTCGGTTTTGAAACACTATATCAGCATTGAGCGTCCATTGCTGCTTGGCTAGGGTACCATCCTCAATCGCAAAACAAGTTTCTTTCGGAGTGTGCTTTAGTGAACTCGCGTTTCGCTCCATCTCCCCCAACTCTTCTATGCCGGGCGAGGACCTCTGGAAATAGTGTCGATAACTAGTCTCTGATCCGCCCATTTGGATCCTTCTCCGCTAGGTCTAGGTTGGTTCCCTTGAGTACTTGGAACTTGAGGTCTTGTAGGCTAGTCAGAGTTTTGTGATTTCTTCATGTACTGCCGGAGCCTGTTTTTCCAAATCAATTCCTCAATCGGATCTTTTAGACATCGACACTCATTCGTTTTATGCCCTTGAGTCTCATAGAAGCGGCAGAACTTCCCTAATTGCTTCTGTCTTTCGGATTCTTCCTTCCTGGGAGGCTTGTTGTATCACTCAGATACCTATGTTGTAAGGTAGATGTTCTCCAGGCTATCATTCAACGATGTATACTCCTTGGGTCTCAGGTTCCTGATCCGCTTTTCATTCCCATCATGCCTACTAGTATTTTGGTTTTTACTTTTCTGATTTCCATCTTTCCATATATTTCCTATCGTGGCTCCAGAATTGTTTCCATCCTAGTTGATCGCTACATTACTCTGAACTATCTCCTTTGGTTGCACATTGAGAGTCTTTCCCTCCAATGCATCTGCCTCTTCCAATCTTAGATATTGACTCGCCTTCTGGTTGAACTCCTTCATGATGGTTGGTTGTTTCATCTTAATCCATCTTTCAAAGTTTGTGTCCGGATGGATAGCTCAGACTAAAGTCATGAGTACCATATCTTCGTTAGGATTGCTCATTTCAGTAACTGCAATAATAAACCAGTTCATAAAGGTTTTATTGACTCATCTGGTCCCCAGAAAAAGCCAAATAGAGACATCACATCTTTTGGCTATGCCGTGTGAAGCCTGAACTGTTCCAAGAATTTCCTTGATAACTTGTCAAATGTAGAAATGGATCTTGGTGGGAGTCTAGTAAACCCCATAGAAGCAACACCTTCCAGGAAGATAGAGAAATATCCATAGCCGACTACATCTATTGCTCTAAATCCGTCCGTGTGTTAACTATAGTTGTACAAATGTTGTTTTGGGTCTATTGTCCCATTATAGGATGGTATAATGGGCATAATGAACTTCTCGGGATATTCCTCCCTTAGGATATTTTCAGTGAATGGAGTCCGGCTTGGTGTAGAACCCCAGTCGTCATCCTTTCTACCCTTAATTTCTTCCATCAAGCTTTTGACCATATTCGCCATGTATGCCTCAATAGTCTGGTAGTCCATGGGTCGACTCTCAGAGGCTACGCCAAGCATTTGATTTTGCAAATGGCCTTGGTTTGCTAACTGCAGTCTAGGTTCTCCATTCTCCTGGAGAACCACTCCTGCAGGATTCCATTGGCGCATGGTTGGCTTTATAGCGGCAGTTTGAACTTCTTTTCCACCATTTTTCCTACCTATGCTAGCACTCAATACCAGTCCTTTAGCATTGAGTTTTATGTCATCTTTAGAATCAGAGAGAAGTATTGCAATATTCCCTTATGGAGCTTTCACTCCAAGGTTAGGGTTTGCGGCAGGTTGTCCTCCGGCAGGAAGGATACTTCTATTACCTTCAATAACAATTCCAGTCGCTCCACCAACTATCTCCTTTTGCTTTTGCTTGCCATCCCTCATATTTAAGCCTAAGACGGAGGAATTTTCATGTTCCATTGCTTCTGTAGTTTCCGACCTAGTCCTCGGGGCAGTTGGTGTTTGCAGCGCTAGTAAAGCGTATATTTTGTCCATAAGAGCTTTTTGGCTATTTGCCATCTTTTATTTAAGTTGATCAACCATTTGGTTAAATTGTCCTATCGTCACTACTTCATGATGAGCGGAAGATTCTGATGGTTGATTTCCAGTATTAGTTCCCATTGGTAAGTTGGTAGTGTTGTTAACTTCAACCTGCTCGCGGTTTGGTCCATCACTACTAACTGTTGCACCGGTAGATCTCTTAGAAGTTGTTTCCTTTCTTCCCACCATTAATCTTCGACGACAAGTCTTCAAATTCTTTTGAAAGTATGATTTGTGGATCTAACTTCTAGACCTATCAGATCCAAAGTGGAGAGATGGATTTTAAACTGCGTTCACTCTTTCTCAATGAAAGCACCAAAATGTTAGCCCAAAAAATGGATCAACACCCTGGAGGGTGATTTGAAAGCACCAGCCCTTTTAGAACAGAGCAAATATAATAGAAAAGTAGCAGAAAAATAGATAAACACAGACAATTTTGTAGTGGTTCGGGTATTAACTAAGCCTACGTCCACTTTATAACTTTGCTCATTGGTTTGATCTTGATAGAATATGACTACGAAGAGATAGATAGAGAATTAAAATCAAGTACAGGGGCTAGACATGTTCTAAGTCCTAGAAATGTCTCGTAACAGTCCCTACTTGGAGGCCCAATACTAACAACTACGGATGCTGCAGTCATCCATAGTTATTAATCCTCGACGACCATACACGGTAATGTTAGATACATTGATATAATAGAAACACATGGATGTTGAAATTTTTTAAAATCACAAAACAACTATCACATCCCATTTCAAAATCATTTCAAATTCATTAGATAATCCCAATACGAGAACCACATTCCGAGAAAATATAATTATTACAACATATGCCAAGAGCGACATATGAAGATGCCCCTTAGATGATCAAAGTATATAACTAGGCAATCAAAA
The DNA here is from genome assembly GCA_030737815.1 of Allium fistulosum. Classification (NCBI taxonomy): domain Eukaryota; kingdom Viridiplantae; phylum Streptophyta; class Magnoliopsida; order Asparagales; family Amaryllidaceae; genus Allium; species Allium fistulosum. The sequence goes on from CM060901.1 coordinate 1,422,290,050, forward strand.
ATCATTGCCTTAAAACAAAACACGACGGAATCAAAATAGAAAAGAACTCTAAATAGCTATCATGCCTTCGCCACGTCTCCGGAAGCTTATTCGTCTAAAGAGGTACCTAAAAACCTCAACTCTCAAACTAATCAAAATCAATTGAGCATCCGAGAGTTTAAGGGGAAAACATAAACTCTGAGTCAGACATAAAGTCTGGTATGAATAATAATCTACCATCTCAAACCATTTAGATATCTAGTGAGACCACGCCGCTTAGCGAAACGAGTTTTCCTCTCACTAGTATCCTAAAACTTTATAAAATCATATACTGTGCTCCTGCATCCACAATGGTTAAAACATAACATTTCAAAATAATATGATCATATGTAAAACAAGTAAATAAATTTTGGATTACCCATCCCCATTAATTTTGACTATCTGTCTCAGTTATAGTTTCTAGGGTTACTATTAACCTATTAGTTTTCATGGGCTGACTAATAACCTATTTAATGTTTATGGACTCCATATCCAGTTTCATATTTTTCATGGGCTTACTAGTAACCTATTTAAATTTGTGCACTCCCTGTCATATTTTATAGTTTTCATGGGATCACTAAGAACCTATTGGCCCCTGCCAATAACATCATTGTTTTATGGGTTCTCTCTGAACCTATTGTTAACTCCATTAACTTCCCTCTTATTTTAGTTTTCATGGGTTGACTAGGAACCTATTGACTTCTATCAATAACTTAATCCAGATATAGTTTTCATGGGTTCACTACGAACCTATTGGCCCTTTCCAATAACTCAATCTATCATAGTTTTCATGGGTTTACTATGAACCTATTGGCCCCTGCCAATAACTTTTCCTAAACATAGTTTTTATGGGTTTATTATAAACCTGTCTATCTGACAACTTCAATATTTAGGCTTCCTACATTCTGGTCTATCTGACCTCTTGGATGCAATTCTACTCATTTAGGAGTTAATTATATTCACTACTGGGTCAACCTAGCTGGTTATTCTGTCCTTTCTCCCCAAAATACTGTTATGGGTCCATTACAATGTGAATATATGTATATATGAAGAAGTAAACATAATAACATAATAATATAAACACCTATGGTTTAATATCCTTGAAATCATTTTATATAAAACTTGGTTAATCCCTTTAACCTATTAATCAAGGAAACTTCTTCAAAACTCCATACTTCAAAATCATTTCAAAACTCTTTTATTATGTCATGGTTTTCCTTTAAAATGTGATTGGATTATTTGTTTTGAAAACTAAGGCTTTCGAAACCTTTAATCATTACTTTCGAAACCATTGGAAAACTTCCTTTCAAAAGCATTAAAATCTTTTTTCCAAAACTCTAGGCACCTGCCTTTCAAAACACTTTAAAACCGGTCTTTTGAAACCTTTCGAACATATTAAAGTGAAACCATTCAATTATACAAGCATAGCTTCGAAACCATATGAAAGTACACCTTTCGAAACCATTAGGTTTGCTTTAAAAATATCTTTAGGGTCAAACTGAATATAAACAAAATTATCTCTTTCGAAACCATTCTTGATCATATATAAGCGTTTAGGGAAAAACTTGATGGCGCCGGAACCATCGTTTCGAAAGTTTACATCATATAAGTAAAATGTTTGAAGGTTAGCTTCGAAACCCCTTTCGAAACCATTAATCCCTTTAGAAAGCTTTAGGAAGTGGCTCATATTTATAAAACAAAGGCTACCTTTTAAGTACATTGATATCTTCAATTCCTTCGAAAGGCATAAGGTCGGCAGAAGGGTTTCGGCTAGGTCGAAACTACCCCTTTTGAAATCATTAGTTTGGAAACTAAGTAACTCATTCGAAAGCTATACTTTAAACAATAAGGCGACAACCCCCTTTCGAAATCTATTCAAAAGACCCCTTCAAAAGCATATATTTCGACACCTTCGAAAGCATTTAGTAAAACAGGCAGGCACATTTCTTTAGAAAACAAAACAAAGGTTTTGTTCCCATCGGAAGTTATGTTTCGACACCATGCCTTTCTCCAATCCAGTACGTACCAACGTTGATACCTTTTGTATTTCTTTCGGCTTTGTAGGGTTACGACTTGATTGAAGGCGAAAACTATGAGTCGAAAGGTGCTTCTAATAGAGGCAGAACCCACTTATCTAGGTAAAAGCTGATTAATGCCAATTAAAGAAAATACTTTCTAACTAACCTGCCTACTTGTAAACATGTGATTGGTTGCCTCAAATTTTCAAATTCTTTACAAAAATAACTTCAGCATAATTTCAGATCTAAACCAAGATTAATTTAACAAATAAGCCCTTCCATTAAGCAAAACAATTAAATCATTTAGGTCCTCGTTCAAAATAATTTAATTCTCATAGTAATTCACTTAGGAAAAATCCCCAAAAATCACAGAAATTCACTTTTAATATGTTATCTAACATATCAGAATTTCAGACCCAAATTCTCAATATAATTTCTGAAATAAATTTCTAAACCCAATTAACCATATTTTCCTTTGAAAATTCATAATAAATTCTCCATAACTTCGAAAATTATGAAAATTAAAACCCAACTCCAAAATCATGTTTTACATGACATAAAATTTTCACATGGCATTCGAAATTACTTTTAATCGGTTTTACCCTTAAAACCGCATAAAATCATATTTAGACAATCCTGTTTACATCAAACATGTTATGATCCAAGCATATCATCATCAAATCATCATAAAAAGGGATTTAATCTTAAACTCGAAAACAAATGATCATAAAAACTAAATAGAGATGATATAGATTATTATTCACCTTGATTATGATAAGGACTTTGAGATTTGTTGTAGATTAATTTTTCCTAGCTTTAATCCTTAGCTTTAGATTGAATTTCTCCCCTTTTCTTCCTTTGTAATGGCCGGTTATTCCTTTTAGGTTTTACGTTTGATTTTTGTGAAATGAAAGTAAACACGAAAATGAATGGATATGTGGATATAAGGTGCAGCTATTTTCCTAATAAGCCCTTGTGTAATTTAATCAACTTACAAACCATTCTTAAGCCCATTTAATTTGTTAAGCATGGCCTTCTTATCATTTATTCAAATCTCAATCTCTTTATCATTCTAATTCTTATATTATTCTATTTAATTTATCTAATTAAATCTCCTGAATAATGTTATAAAAAATTAGGGGTGTTATATGTTTATAGTTGCTGCCTTGGTGACTGTGATGTAGAGATAAGTGTTGAAGAATAGATGAAGATCCCACGTAGTGTTAGTAGAATCCAAATCCTTTCTTAGTTGCTCTATGGATTGTATTTATAATGGTAGCAGTCGCATTGGGCCAAACAGAGGGTTGGAGCAAAGCATAGAAGTAAGCCTAGGAGAGTGTGTGAAATCTCGATTTCACTTGGATTAACCAAATATGTCGGTACTGACTTCTCATGTCGGTACGGACCTCTGTGGTTAACTCCCAAGAGGTTGAGCACTTTTGCACTTGTCTTGCTACTTGATTTTGAGATGTTCTATGTAGTTAGTCCAACAAATTAGTTGTTATTGATGATGGTACCTTCATCACTTGGTTTATTCTGCTATTTTGATTGTTATCTCTTCAATCTTGATATTCAATTAACCAGAATCCTTTGATATTGCTTGGGCACACATGAAATAGGTAGGGAAGTACCTTTGCAATGTTTGGTGAAGAGATGTAGGAGTGTGAGATTTCTCCACTGACCTCTTTAAGTCGGTGCCGACTTCCTAAACTTGGTCCATTTGAGTTGATTTTTCTCTAAGTTTTTTATTTGCCTATCTAGGCGTGCTTCCAAGATTTCAAGTTGTTTCATCTTCATCTTGACGTTCTAACTTACATATAATCTCTATATTTGAATATAAGTTATTTATATTGTTTCAGGATGTTACACATTCGTAAACCAAATTTATTAATGATATTGGAAAGCCCATCTAGTATAGCATGTAGTAAACAAAATTTCTGTTAACCATGTCATATGCTTTTGCAATCAATCTTTATGCACATTTTAGCTATTCCTTTCTTCTTGAAATCCCTCACCAATTCATGTGCTTGTTGTATTATTTCCTTAATATTTCTTTGAGGAATAAAAGCTAATTGGTTTTCTGCAATAAGAAATGGTAGGACGTGTTTAATTCTGAAGCATAGTAGTTTACTTGTGACTTAACTTTTTTAGGTACCAATGTGATGAAGTTGCGATTCATCCCCTTGGCAAGTTTTCCAAATTGGAAAATCTCTGTAACATCGTCAAATAAGTCATCTTGATGAAGATCCCAATGCAATTTAAAGAATTCAAAAGAATATCCATCTAGACCAGGGCTCTTTGAATCATCAATAGAGAACAAAGCAGTTTTCACTTCGTGTAAAGTAACTATAGCAAATATTATTCTTTTTCCCTCTTCATTTATCAACTTTCTAGGGTGAATGATAGGAAAAACTTTCTTCTAGTATCCCATTAACTAAGTTTGTGTAATAAGAGATAGCCTCCTTGGTTATTCTCGTATAATCATACATACATATATATACAAACATATATATTATATATATACATATATATTTGTGTGTGTGTGTATGTATGTGTGTCTATGTGTCTATATATACGTATGTGTGTGTATATATGTATATTATATGTGTATGTGTGTGCATATATTATATATATGTATATATATGTATATATAATCAACATCGGTGATTAACACAGCCAGAATTCTATTTCTGTGCTTTCTCTTTGCTATTTTAGCATATATTTTTTGAAATTAGTATCCCCACATTGTAGCCATAATATTTTTGCACTTTTTAATCCTTTCATGCTGAATCTTTAGCTGCTCTCTTAGTTGAAAATTCAAGCAAACCATATTTTCATCTTTTGGATGGACATTTAATTATATGAAAGCATTTTTGTAGTCATCCTCTAATTTTTATATTGACAACTAATGTGTGTATATGTATGTATATATGCTTGTATGTATATGTGTGTATGTGTGTATGCATGTATGTATGTATGAATGTACCTGTTCTATTTCATGTATATAGAAGTTCTAACTCGGTTACAAGACCGTGCTTAGATCTAAAATAACATCACATACGTTAAACTAAAATTACATGCATGATAATAATATTTATAAGATTTTATACACACACACCAAACCGATATTTTACACTTTATACACACACATATTAGTATTGATATATGTATATACCATTTCTAATCTGAATATTAGATTATGCCCGTCTTCATAGTAACTTCTTATACATTAAACCCAAAATTTGATTATGATACCGATCCCTATTAGCTTTGATGTATGCATGTGTATGTATATTTGTAACGACCCAGAATTTTATCGCTTTGGTTTGTGAATATTTTATTTATTTTAAATATTCAGTTAATGGTTTTAATAATTAAAATAATGCAATTTTAATTCATATCAAAAGATAGAAAATTCATTTTTGAATTTTGTTTACTAAAATAGATAGTTCGACAGAAAACTGAAAATGTGACATGTTACCTGTGTAGTTAAAGCGCTCGGCAGATTCAATGCGATAGAGGTGCAAAAAGTCATAGCAGGGATACAACGAGGTCATAGCGGGATAGCGGATGACCCTAAATAGCATATGAAACTCGTACTTAATGTTTTTACAAATATATAAATGGTAATTAAATGAAAAATTAACATTTAGTTGAATTATAATTAATACATATATAATTTTAAATAAAAACACGTGCGAATATACTATAAATAAACGTAAAACTATTATATAACATAATTGAATTTAGTAGAATATTAGAGTATTTTCATTTCTGAAAATATATTAAAAATTCAATTAAATAAATTAATTTCATAATTTTTATAATGTACAAATGTCAGTTTTCAATTCATCTCTTTTAAAGAAAAAATAGCGGAGTATAGCGAGAATAACGGGATATAGAGGAAATAGCGGGACTTAAAGTGGAAAGGAAATATTTGGGGCTATGTGGAAAAATCGTAGCGGTAGAAATCTGCTATGAGATATAGCAGAATTATAGCGGGGTAATAATTGGGCATTAACTGCACAGCCTGTTACCATTAGAAATCACTTCAACTTTGTCGAAACTATAAAGAATATAAAAGAAGGATTCACAAAGAGTGATAGAAATAACAAAACCTTTTGAAAGAGTTGAAGGGATGCTTCAACAAAATGTTGGATGAGCAATGGACCTTTGAAGAAGTCGAAAGGTGACGAAGCCGCCCTTCCAATTCAGTTAATTCCTTTTGAAACAGATGATTCTGCATCCATAAAAAGGTTTTCGTATGAGTTAAGAGGCACCTTTCAAAGGTATCAGATAACATGCTTCCATATATGCGCCAAACCTTTCGAACAGTGGGTTTCGCCATTATTTTCCTTCTATAGAAGAAGTTTGGCCAAAACTACCCCTTCGAAAGCGTAGATCAGCCTTTCGAATCGGTTGAAACTATTCACAGTTACAAAGCAAAGCTTACATTATGTTTTCCTCAAACACCAGAAGATGGGGTTCCACAATGATCAATGGGGATGCTTTCGAAGGCTACCTTTCACAGTTAAACCTTCTACCACACATCAACTTATTCAAAGCCCCAAAGATACTGTAACATCCCATATCTAGAGGCCCAAAGGCTAAGCGCTATAGATGCTGCAGTCATTTATAGTATTAACTACCGGCGACTAAATACGGCTATGTTAATGGTATCTATAATATCAGAACCACTTAAATATGAATCAAATCACAGATTTCAAAACAACATTCTTCCCATTACATTTCAAAACACATGTTCCATATTCATATTACATTATCCTAAAACATTTCCCATGCTATGATAAAATATACTTATTACAAATTACGCCAAGAGCGACATATGAAGATGCCCCGGATGATCGGAGTCATATAGTCATAATTGACTTAATACATACACAGTGGAAATAAACACAAAACAAAGAATTGAAACTCCTAAATAGTTATCTATTAGTCTCCTGCTTGCCTCCGGTAGCTTTATTCGTCATCCTACTAAAAAACAGAAAAGCCTCAACCCTCAGCCTACTCAAATCAATTTTGAACACCCGAGAGTTTAAGGGGAAAAACATAAACTTCGAGTCAGACATAAAGCCTGGTGTGAATATTACTATACATCCCGGTTTTTAATGTTAAGTGAGACCACGCCGCTTAGCGAAACGGGTTTCCCCTCACTAACATCTTTTTAAAACATATCTTTTGCAAATCTTTTCCTGCAACTAAAACTAGTTATATACAGTAAAGCATCATTATGTAAACATACATATCAGGTAATAAAATAACTATTTGTTCAAAAACTTTATTTTTGTTTGGCTGATTAATAACCTTTGGCTGACTCGGGCCTACCAGAAAAAATAACAAAATAATCGAACATCTGTTAGACACACCTCTTCTGGACGGTCTGTCCTTAAATACTTTTCTTCTGGACGGTCTGCCCTAAACATAACATCCCCCAGGGTGTCCAGATCCTAATGGTTTTGCGGGCTCACCAATAACCTATCTATATACAAACATATATTCCCTTCTGTGTGAAATCATAATTTTAGTCTTACTTGTGACAAAGCCCTACACACGGGAATTTTGGACTAAATTACTGGGGCCAATAGTTAATGTATAAGGCGCGACCCTATACCAGTCTCATTTGGTATTCTAATATCCGAGTCATTTTACTTAGGGATTCCTTCCCATAATTTTCCTTGAAAACCTTTTTCAAAATGATTTAAAACCTTTAAATCAAACTCACACAAGGAAAATACATATACTCTATGCTTTACTCGAAATCACATTTCCCTGTTATATATATATATACTATACTCAAACCTTAGTTGATGAAAACATTTAAATACTTGAAAGTACCCCTTTCGATTCCATTGAAAGTCCCCAATTCAAAACCAAGTAAAACCCTTCATTTATCTAGGCTAAAAAGGCCAAAACCTTCCTTTCGAAACCATTCTTAAAACCCTTTCGAAGTCATTGAAATTTCTTTTCCATCGAAAACTAAAAACCTTAGACATCCCTCTTTAAAACAAATAAACATTGCCTTTCGAAACCATAGGAAAAACCTTTCCTTTAAACTTATTCAAAACCATTGGAAAACCTTTCTTTAGACCTTTCGAAAACATAGGGAACCACCCTTTTGAAACCTTCTTTAAAACCATTTGAGGGTATTAAGACCTCAAACCCTTCGAAAGTATTTGGGTTCAATTAAAAACCTATGGAAAAACACCTTTCGAAATCATTCAACACCAACTAGTCGAAACCTTTGGGTTATTGCAAAGGCTTATTTTTTCGTACCCTTTGAGTCGACAATAAACCACACATGTCCAACCCAAATTGAATGAAATTACGGATCTTCAGGGGGTGAAAAAAATAAAGATAGAACAAAGTCTCACATGAATAGAATAACATATATTATTTCAATAATAATCTTTTCAGCGGAAAATTTTAAAATACAATATCAGAGTCTAACTTAGATTCGGCCTGGACAGTTATAAACCTCTGTCCTTACAAATGCTGAAAACAACAAAAAAATGCAATAGATGCAACGGATAATAGAATACGTCCATACGATGATGAATCTCCAGCTCTCTTCTGAAACTCCAAGCGTTTTTGCTAAACCTGAAACTACTTGGATCTGACCCGAGTATTAAAATACTCGGATCAGGCTTGATAAACCAGCATGAGATACTTGAAATTTTAAATGTATAGATCATGCTAATGTAAATCAAAACCTTTGAAAAGAAGGGTATCTCATTAGACCACGTCGCACATAAACACGGAACGAGTTTTTACCTTATGATAACCAAAATCTTTATTACATGAAATTAAGGGATATTATCTTTAATGACATTCTTTGAAAAACATTTCCAAATAAACTTATTAATCTTAGCCGAAATTGTTACATTATTAAATTCCAGCATACTAGGTTTACAATTAAGTCCGAAGACACTTATCGGAGAATGGATTCCATACAAATGACAAGATAAGGGACTACCTTTTGACAGTACACCTCTAGAGGGTGCACCTAGGGTCGAGAGACTCAACGCCTAAACCAATATAGAACTGGCCTACCCCTTCCTGGATAGTACCGAATATGTCATCACTTTGGTCGTTACCGACTTTTAACGGGATCCCGAGTCATACATTCAACACAAACTTAGACATTTGTAGAGTAATGTAGAAGGATGATGACATCTCCTAATGGAAGCGACCCACTTAGCCCTGCTGCTTCTACCATGTTTCTGTCATTTTTGAGTGATGAGGCCTGAGGTAAACGATTACCTTTCACATAACACATCTTCTTTTGTCTTTGAATGCCACATTGCCATTCCATAATCACATGACTGATTTCTACAAACGTATAACATCTGAGCTTGTATGTCTCAGAGAAAGGTGTTAAGCTAAGAGAAGTTACCTTCTCCGCCATCTTGTAGATATACATTTTATAGAGATCACTCAATGCAATTTAGACAACAATGTCAGACATTCATCCATACAAGTTGTTCAGGAACAGGACAAACCAAAGGTATTCTCCTACTCCATTAATAGCAAGAACTCCTAGCATTAGAGATTTTCACAACAGAGCAATGCTGCCACCATATGATATGGTAATTTTCACCTCGAGGGACAAGTGGCAAACAACCCTGCATCATGAAGATCTCCATCTTCAAAATCATTTGTCTTCAAACACGTTTTATTTCGAATGTAGATTGGTTCGAAGTGGTTTTCGGATAGGAATCACTCAAATCCGACCCTGGTTCCTTCGAAGCCTATCATTGCTTTAAAAGATGTTAAGTTCATATGTGGATATCAATCATCAATCAATTACTTCATCTTTTATTTAAATCAAATATCTTTCTTAGATATATTCTTTTTAATTTATTCCATTTTCTTTTCAAGAGTATATGAAATTATTAAGCCTCATTTATTAAACCTCTTTAGATTTTGAGATAATTCAAATCATTTTCTCTTTTACTTAGGAAAACCTTTCCAAATCATTCATTAAATCTTAATCAAAGATTTCTTATATCTAAGTTAGAATTTTTAACTTAGGGAAAATATTCCCAAATCATTCATTAAATCTTAATCAAAGATTTCTTTCTTAACTTCTAATCATATTCTTGCAAATCAAATATTTCCATAACGGAGCACTACTGCCACCAAGATATGGTAAATTTCACCTCCAGGGACTAATGGCAAGTAATCCTACATCATGAAGATCTTTGTCTTCAATATGTTTTATTTCGAAAATTAGTTTGAAGGGGTTTTCGGATAGGAATCACCCAAATCCGATCTCGGTTCCTTCGCACTAATCATCGATAAAAAGATGTCAATTAGTTAACTAATATTCTAAAATTAGTTTCTTTTTATCAAAGAAAATCTTAAATATGATCTTTTTAGAGAATCCGTGCTTTCCTTTCAATCTATTCCACCCCTCGCCTAAGAAGAGAAAATATAGGTCACGTAAGTTCAGGGCACTGGTTGCTCCATCCATAACCTTAGTTAAACACCTTATTTTATCTTCTCAGATCTCACGGGCATAACAAATTTACTAGTCGTTTTCGCATACTCAGTTTGTTATTACATTGAATATTCTTCACTTTTTGTTTAAGTGAAGTGGTATAAACAATTCCTCTTAACCATTTATTCAAATTCTTATTAAAACTTCCAAATCATCTTTAAATTACTTAATTATTCTTTTAAAATCATTCACAAAAGATTTAGGAATGAATTGTTAAGTTTAAAACTACATTTCAAAAGTTATTTAAAACTGCCGCGAAAAGCGTTGCGAAAAGTGTTGCAACTAGTGTTTTAAAAGCTATATTCTTTAAAACGACTTTTATATCATTTAGAAATCCATATTTTCAACTAAAATCTCTTTTAAAACATTTTAAAAGATTTTTATAATTTATTTCATATTTTTAAAACATTTAAAAATATCATTTATAAAGAAATCCTTTTTTGGATTCCGAACTGCAAAACCGCAATGTTTTTAGAAAATTGTTTTGGACATATTTCAAAATCTACTTAATGAAATGTTGATTTTCTTTCTTCGTTGGGAAACTATGGATATAATAGACTGAAAAATTCTTAGCTCGAATAATTTCAAGCTATATTCCACTTTGTACACTCATTTAACTTTTTTGGCTCGAAATTGCGAACTACCATTACGCAACGCGTCTAGTTTTGACATGTTTTTCAATTTCTTTTCAAACTTCTTGAAAACACTTTTAAATGTTTATAAAACATTTTTAAATCGTTTTAAACTCATTTTAAACAATATTTTTATATTTCAACTCATTTTCCATTTCATTTCATTTTATAATATTATATTATTATAATATCATTTTTACCCTTTTTAGATTATTTAAAATCATTAAGAGGCTAAATAATTTCCATATGCATATTTGTATGGATTTAATTCACATTTAATTAACTATGGTTAATTACTAATCATTTCTCTTATCGTTATCAAACCAAGTTATCAACCATATAAACAATCACATAATCAACCAATTTGCAACCAAGTTATCAAACATTTAATCATCTAACATATTTAACAAATCATTAATTTGAAATAATTTATGGATTAATTAGTAAATACGAGTACTCACCTTTAACTTAACCAATCCTTCCTACCAACATTCATACGCAACAACGCTTCACTAAATCTTCTTAACTTCACCAAACCATCACTTAAACTCTTCCACCATGCTTCAAAGTGCTCGGCCACTACCTCCCAACATCCATAAGGTTTGGCCACAATAGGTTCACCACCATCCTTCATTATTCTTCAACTTTTTAGATTCTAAATCATGTTTTGGTGATATTCTAAGGTCTTTGGCAAAGTTTGGTGGAGCTTTAACTTTGTTTGATACAGTTTTGAAAATTTTAGTAAGGAAATGGAAAAGAAGAAGCCATTAAAGCTCTAAGGAGGAAGAAGAAGAGAATGGTTTGTGTGAGAATTGAAGAAGTATGCTTGCTATTTTATACTTCAGTTTGGATGGGCAAATGACTAAAAGACCCTTCTTTTACTTTTTGACTTTTGCTTAGCATGATAAGAAGTGCATTTATGGTGAACGATGTTAAGATTTGATTCATGTAATGATGCTTGCCTCTTTTTATCTTAATTTACAAAAATGTTTAAATATTAATTTGCTTAGTTTCCATGCATGAAGAGACTTGCATTAATGGTGAGAAGATAGATTTAGTCCTTTATTTAATGATTTGGTTACTTTTTCATAACATAGAAAACACTTAAACTACATTTTGCTCCTTTTCCATAATTGATGAGACTTGGCATTAATGAGAGGAGATTTGTTAGGATTTTCTAGAAATGATTAAGTTTAGTAATTTAATTTTAAATTATAAATTCTCAAATCATGTTACTTTTTGAATTATTTGTTAAATTTGACTTTTCAAAATGAATTTGCATTTAAATGAAAATCCAAAGTGTGCATAGTTTGTTAATATGCATTTCATATGTTGATAAAGCGATTATGTTGTCAAAATGTTGCGACAACTTGTTTTGGTTGAAAACAGTATTTTTATCGACATTTTTTACGGTCAAAATTTGACGTTTTTGTTAAACATTCATTTATGTAAAACAACATAGAAAATGAACTTTCTACTACCTTTAATAATTTAAAACAAGTCTATTATGGTTAAAAACCCATATTATTAGAGTTAATACCAATTTATCAAAATACGGCGTTGCATTGACAAAATGTGACAAAGTTAGAACATTTTTGTAAAACGATTATAAATATATTTTCCAAACCTTTATTATACTTTTATTATCATTATTAAATGATTTTGATATAGTTTGACCTTTCAAATAAATATTTAAAACTATTTATTTAAGCATATATTTATCTTTAACAAAACCCAACTTTTGTCGACTCTGTGATAAAAACTCAAAAATCTAAATTTCTTGAATCAAATCTTTAAAATTGATTTTACCATTCCTATTTATCATATATAAGCATGTTTATTTGGTTTTGAAACTCTTTATATTTTAAAATAATTAAAATACCTTATTTTTTGAAGTGGCGAAATTACGGGTTGTTACATTCTCTCCTACTTAAAAGAATTTCATCTTCGAAATTACACTAATCTTAAACTTAGATGAGTTTCCCTAATTTCATATTTTTTTTAAACTTAATTTTGTATGATATACATAGATCTTCCATATGTGATATCTGATTCGATTTATTATTCGAATCCATAACTTTTATTTTCGAACTAGTATCGATCCCCCGATTTTCTTGTGCAGACTCTGATCAGGCTTCTAGATCAGATCCTTTGCTTTCCTTGCATAGTTCTCAACTATGATAGAAAACTCAAATATCCAACCATAAACCCTCATCAATGTTCACCGTCATGAATCAAGTGATAAATCCTTTTTCAGACCGGTGTAAACACCCCAAAGTTTTGAAATCAAATCTTAGATCAAAATTTATGGGGAAAAATTATCGACATATAACATATGTATTTATTAACTTTCAAAAACTTTTCATAAAACTATTATCTTAAGTTCAAACATTTTATAAAGGTGCTTCTTTATATAATCCCTTCAATTATTTATTTCCAAATATTTTTATTAAAGGAGAATATTCTGAAGGAAGCATTTTTCACTCAAAAGATAATTTATCTTTATTACAATAAACTTTTCTTATAATTTCTTTTCTTCTTTTGATCTATAACAAAAAAAAAATTCTAGCTTTGAAAACAAATTCAAAATTACCGATATTAAATTCTCTATTCCTAGATCCTTTTATTTATAAATCACATTTATAAATTATTTTTATCCAATTTCATTTACTCAAAACATTTCTCAATTGTTTATGTTTACAAATTTCTTAGCTCTTAGTTAGGTATGATTTAGAAATTTTCGACTGTCCAAAATCGTCAAGAATTTTGTTTTATCTTATCAATTAGTGATTCAAATTTATATTTGGTTTAAACACTTTTATAAAGATTACTGATCAATTTATTTTTTAATGATTCAAATTATTTCTTTAATTTAAGAAAATTATATAGATCGAGTAACTCCAAAACAATACCAAGGAACTGGGTACTACCAATAGTATCATATATCCTCTTAACAAGAAGAGTAATACTTAAGAGAAGTGTTACCATCCAAACACATCTTTTGCCCATTTTTAGTTTATTTTCGAGCCAGTCGAATTAGTTATCATAAAATACCTCCTTTTATTTGAAATAATACCATTTTCAAAATCCTTTAGAGATTATTTTGTTTATAAAATTTATTTTATATTTTTTAACTTCATTTAAATTACCACAATTCTTTTAAATTACTCGAATTTAAATCTTCATTCCCTTTATAATTTTTTTCCTTTTACATAATCATTTTTTATTATTTAATACATTTTTATCTTATATGTCCATTCCTTAAACAAATCTTATTATCAAACACCTTATAGTCAAATCGTGAAACTTAATTCACAAGGTATTTGTACTAAAACTTTTAAAGCACACAATTGAGCAATTTATGATAGTAACTTAACATTGTCATTTCTTAATTTATTATTTTGGAATAAGTATTATAGATCAGATTTCTTACTTATCGATTATCTTTATGAAACATCTTATAGTCAAACTGTGAAATTCTATTCATAAGCTGTTTGTATTTAAATTTTACTAACCTTGATCATTTATTTCTAACTATATAACTTTTCAAAATATATTCTTTATATTCAAAATATAATCCTTTTAAAACAGTGTGTCAATGTGCCTTATTAAGAGTTTAGAAATACCTATCGATATAGTTGTACTTCCTATATCGACCATAATTTATAAACCTCTCAATTGATAAATCAACACAAAACATTTTTTATATCCAATAACAAATATGCACTCATATATATATATATATAATACACTAAAACTCATTCTAGAGTGCTACTAACCCTATCCCTAATGAGTTACTCATCCTAGAGTACTACTAACCTATCTATGATGAATCTTTACCCCACCAAAGCCAAGGTTCTCGCTTAACCTTCAGCTCTAATACCAAATGTAAAGGCCCGTTTTTTCTTACCTTTTGAGTCGACAATAAACCACACATATCCAACCCAAATAGAACGAAAAGGCGGATCTTTTGGAGGTGAAAAAGAAAATAAAGATATAACAAAATCTCACACGAATGGAATAACATATATTATTTTAATTATAATATTTACAGCGGAAAATTTTAAAATACAATATCAGAGTCTAACCTAGATTCAGCTTGGACAATTATAAACCTCTATCCTTACAAATGCTAAAAACAACAAAACAAATGCAATAGATATAGCGGATAATAGAATACGTCCATATGACGATGAAGATCTCCAGCTCTCCTCTAGAAACTCCAAGCATCTTTAGCTAAACCTGAAACTACTCGGATCTGACCCGAGTACTAAAAATACCCGGATCAGGCTTGATAAACCAGCGCGAGATACTCGAAATTTTAAATGTATAGATCATGCTAATGTAAATCAAAACCTTTAAGAAGGGTATCTCATAAGACCACGCGGCACAAAAACACGGAATGAGTTTTCGCCTTATGATAACCAAAATCTTTAGTACGTGAAATTAAGGGATATTATTTTCAATGAAATTCTTTGAAAAACATTTCCAAATACACTTATTAATCTTAGCCTAAATTGTTACATTATTAAATTCCAGCGTACTCGGTTTACAATCAAGTCTGATGGCACTTATCGTAGAATGGATTCCATACAAACGATATGGTAAGGGACTACCTTCTGACAGTACACCTCTAGAGGGATGCATTTAGGGTCGAGATACTCGGCACCTAAACCAACATAGAAACGGCCTACCTCTTCCTGGATGGTATCGAATATGTCATTACCACGGTCGTTGCCGACCTTTAACGGGATCCCGAGTCATACATTCACTGCATACTTAGACATGTGTAGAGTAATCTAGAAGGGTGATGACATCTCCTAATGGGAGCGACCCACTTAGCCCTACTGCTTCTACCATGTTTCTGTCATTTCCGGGTGATGAGGCCTGAGGTAAACGATTACATTTCACATAACACATCCTCGTTCTTCTTTGAATTCCACATTGCCATTTCATTATCACATGACTGATTTCTACAAACATATAACCTCTGAGCTCGTATGTCTCAGAGAAAGGTGTTAAGCTAAGAGAAGTTGTCTTCTCCGCCACCTTGTAGATATACGTTTTATAGAGATCACTCAATGCAATTTAGAATGCAATGTCAGACATTCATCCATACAAGTTGTCTAGGAACAGGACAGACTGAAGGTAATCTCCTACTCCATTAGCAGTGAAAAGTCCTTGCATCAGAGATTTTCACAATATAGCACTGTTGCCACCATATGATATGGTAATTTTCACCTCGAGGGACTAGTGCAAACAGCCCTACATCATGAAGATCTCCATCTTCAAAATCATTTGTCTTCAAACACATTTTACTTCGAGCGTAGATTGGTTCGAAGTGGTTTTTGGACAGGAATCACCAAAACCAACCCCGGTTCCTTCGAAGCCAATCATCGCTTTAAAAGATGTTAAGTTCATATGTACATATCAATCATCAATCAATTACTTCATCTTTTATTTAAATCAAATATCTTTCTTAGATATATTCTTTTCAATTTATTACATTTTCTTTTCAAGAGTATATGGAATAATTAAGCCTCGTTTATTAAATCATTTGATTTATTAAACCTCTTTAGATCTTGAGATAATTCCAATCATTTTCTCTTTTACTTAGGAAAACCTTTCCAAATCATTCATTAAATCTTAATCAAAGATTTCTCATATCTAGGTTATAATTTTTAACTTAGGGAATATATTCCCAAATTATTCAATAAATCTTAATCAAATATTTCTTTCTTAACTTCAAATCATATTCTTGCAAATCGAAGATTTTCATAACAAAGCACTATTGCCACCTTATATATGGTAAATTTCACCTCCAAGGACTAGTTGCAAGTAATCCTACATCTAAAGATCTTTGTCTTCAATATGTTTTATTTCGAAAATTAGTTTGAAGGGGTTTTCGGAAGGAATCACCCAAATCCGATCCCGATTCTTCGGATAGGAATCACCCAAATCTGATCCCGGTTCCTTCGTACTAATCATCGATAAAAAGATGTTAATTAGTTAATTAATATTCTAAAATTTGTTTCTATTTATCTTTGAAAAACTTAAATATGATCTTTCTAGAGCATCCGGGCTTTTCTTTCGATCAGTTCCACCCCTCGTCTAAGAAGAGAAAATATAGGCCAGGTAAGATTAGGGTACTGGTTGCTCCATCCCTAACCTTAGTTAAACACCTTGTTTTATCTTCTCAAATCTCACAGGCGGGACAAATGTACTAGTCGTTTCTGCGTACTCGGTTTGTTATTACATTGAATATTCTTCACTTTTTATTTAAGTGGTATAAACAATTGCTCTTAACCATTTATTCAAACTCTTATTAAAACTTCCAAATCATCTTTAAATTACTTAATTATTCTTTTAACATCATTCACAAAAGATTTAGGAAAGAATTTTTAAGTTTAAAACTACATTTTAAAATTTATTTAAAATTGCTATGAAAAACGTTGTGAAAAGTGTTGCAACTAGTGTTTTAAATGCTATATTCTTCAAAACGACTTTTATATCATTTAGAAATCCATCTTTTCAACTTAAATCTCCTTAGAATTTATTTCATATTTTTAAAACATTTAAAAATATCATTTATATAGAAATCCTTTTTTGGATTCTGAACTGCAAAACCGCGATGTTTTTAGAAAATTGTTTTGGACATATTTCAAAATCTACTTAATGAAATGTTGATTTTCTTTCTTCGTTGGGAAACTATGGATATAATAGACCGGAAAATTCTTATCTCGAAGAATTTTGAGCTATATTCCACTTTGTACACTCATTTAACTTTTAAGGTGCGAAATCGTGAACTACCGTTATGCGACGCGTCTAGTTTTGACTTGTTTTTTAATTTCTTTTCAAACTTCTTGGAAACACTTTTAAATGTTTATAAAACATTTCTAAATCGTTTTAAACTCATTTTAGACAATATTTTTATATTTCAACTCATATTCCATTTCATTTCATTTTATAATATTATAGTATTATAATATCATTTTAATCCTTTTGAGATTATTTAAAATCATTAAGAGGCTAAAAAATTTCCATACACATATTTGCATGGATTCAATTCTCATTTAATTAACTATGGTTAATTACTAATCATTTCTCTTATCGTTATCAAACCAAGTTATCAACCATATAGACAATCACATAATCAACCAATTTGCAACTAAGTTATCAAACATTTAATCATCCAACATATTTAAACTTTCAAATTATTATACTTGAAATAATTTATGGATTAATTAGTAAATACGAGTACTCACTTTTAACTTAACCAATTCTTCCTACCAACATTCATAAACAACAACGCTTCACTAGATCATCTTAACTTCACCAAACCATCACTTAAACTCTTCCACCATGCTTCAAAGTGCTCGGCCACTACCTCCCAACATCCATAAGATTCGGTCTCAATAGGTTCTCTACCATCTTCCATTATTCTTCAACTTTTTAGATTCTAAATCATGTTTTTTGGTGATATTCTAAGGTCTTTGGCAAAGTTTGGTGAAGCTTTGACTTTGTTTGATATGGTTTTGAAAAAGTTAGTAAGAAAATGGAAGAGATGAAGCCATTAAAGCTCTAAGGAAGAAGAAAAGAAGAGAATGGTTTGTGCGAGAATTGAAGAGGTATGCATGCTATTTTATACTTGAATTTGGAAGGGAAAATGACTAAAATACCCTTCTTCTACTTTTTAACTTTTGCTTAGCATGATAAGAAGTACATTTATGGTGAAAGATGTTATGATTTGATTCATGTAATGATGCTTGCCTCTTTTTGTTAATTTACAAAATGTTTAAATATTAATTTTCTTAGTTTCCATGCATGAAGAGACTTGCATTAATGATGAGAACATAGGTTTAGTCCTTTATGTAATGATTTGGTTACTTTTCCATAACTTAGAAAACACTTAAACTACATTTTGCTCCTTTTCCATAGTTGATGAGACTTGGCATTAATGAGAGGGGATGTGTTAGGATTTTCTAGAAATGATTATGTTTAGTAATTTAATTTTAAATTATAAATTGTCAAATCATGTTACTTTTTGAATTATTTGTTAAATTTGACTTTTCAAAATGAATTTGCATTTACATGAAAATATAAAGTGTGCATAGTTTGTTAAAATGAATTTCATATGTTGATAAAGTGATTATGTTGTCAAAATGTTGCGACAACTTGTTTTGATTGAAAACAATGTTTTTGTCGACATGTTTTACAGTCAAAATTTGACGTTTTTGTTAAACCATTCATTTATGTAAACAACCTTAGAAAATGAACTTCCTACTACCTTTAATAATTTAAAACAAGTCTATTTTGGTTAAAAACCCATATTATTAGTGTTAATATCAATTTACAAAATACGACGTTGCATTGACAAAATGTGACAAAGTTAGAACATTTTTATAAAATGATTATAAATATATTTTCCAAACCTTTATTATACTTTTATTATCATTATTAAGTGATTTTGATATAGTTTGACCTTTCAAATAAATATTTAAAACTATTTATTTAAGCATTTATTTGTCTTTAACCAAACCTAACTTTTGTCGATTCTGTGATAAAAACTTAAAAATCTAAATTTCCTGAATAAATCTTTAAAATTGATTTTACCATTCTTATTTATCATATATAAGCATGTTTATTTGGTTTTGAAAATCTTTATATTTTAAAATAATTAAAATACCTTATTTTTTGCAGTGGCGAAATTACGGGTCTTTATAGTTATTCTTTAAAAATCACTTAGAGTCACAAGCAATAGGGTTGAAAGCTTACTCTTTCGAAAGCTATGACTAAGTAGAGAAGTGATGATGTCGAAACTACCCCTTCCGAAAGCATAGGAGAAGCGGTAAGGTTTTTATAAATCAAAACAACCCCTTCGAAAATTCTATTTTGAAAGGTGGAAGATGGCAGTAAAGGCTTCGACATAGTCGGTGGCTATTATATTAAAACAAAGGCGCAACTTTAAAACCATTCTTTAAATCAATTGACTTAGGAGAAAGCTACATAGGCGAAAGCTAGCAGGTGCTCTTTTCTTTTAAAACAAAAAAATGCTTCTACCCTTTCGAAACCCCTTTGGTATTGACTCTTACCTTCCGCCTTTGTCTAATTCACTATGTACCGAGATGTTGGTACTATGTGCATTGGTTTATGGAAGGAGGCGGAGGGTCTTAGTCGAAAGCTACCTGGGCGAAACATGCTTTTGGCATAAATTTCTGATTTTAAACCTTTTTAAGTAAACTTTTTAACTAACCTGCCTTGTTTATCAAACTCTTATTGGTTGTTAATTTTTTCTTTCTAAAAGTACTGCCATAATTTCAGAATTAATTAATTGAAGTCATTTGCAAAACACCCCTTCTCCTTAATTAAATATATAAAACATTTAAGTCTCATACTTTAAATAATTTTATATATTCATCAAAACACTTAGAAAAATTGTATAAAAATTCCTGAAAATCCTATTTAATATGTTTTCTGACATATATAAATTTTAGACCCAAATAATTGATTATTTAGCCGTAAATAATTTATAACCAAATAAATCATTTTCTTCACTAGAAAATTAATAGAAAATCCACATTAATTAATAAATTTATGAAAATTAAAACTCATCTCTAAAATATTATTTTTGGTCTATATCTAAACTTGCAAGGCATTAAGATGTCATTAACTGGGGTTTTCACATCAAAACGTATCATAAAATTCTATATGAACAAGCTTAAATCATCAACATGTATAAATAAACATTCTGCTCTTCAAAATCATGGCTAAATCATGCAAGATAAATTCGGGTTTCATCTTAAAACCGAAAACATAAGAAAAATGAAATGGAGCAATTATTCAACTTAGCTTTGTGATTAGGATATGAGATTTGATCTTGATTAAGTTGACTTAATTTTACTCTTAAAAACTTTAGCTTTCTCTTCTTCTCCTTTGCTAATGGTGGCCAGCCTTGGTTTTGATGTTTTCGTTAGTGATAAATTGAAATGAAGGTGTGTTCATTTTCCCTAAGGGTTTAGGTTATTAGGAGATCCCTTTTTCCTATTTTGCCCTCCTCTATTTCCTAAAACTTAAGACCATTTTACTTTATTTACCTATTCATTAATATGGCACAGCTACCCCTTAATTTAATCATAAATCTCAATCCATTAATCAACACATTATTTAATTTAATTATATTAATTAAATATCATAAATAATATTACTAAAAATATGGGGTGTTATAGATACACCTTTTGACAGTATCGAAAGACCACATGCTTTCCTACTTGCAATAGCACATCAACAATAAAGTGTAAGGCGCAACCATACCTTTCGATGGAGTCGAAAGCAGTCAAGTTCCATTCAGAAGCGAAGTTGGAAGGGCTCCATGAATTTAGCAGCAATGAAAGGACTTCAAGGCACCCTTTCGACTAAGTCGAAAGGACTGATTCAAAATGGTCCAACCTGGGCCTATAAATAAGACCCTAGGGGTATTTTTTTGGGGATCCGATTTCATTCACTCAACACTTGTTCTTTCTTGAATTTGTAAACCCTAATTCTAAGATCAAGTTGGGGATTTTACTTCTTTGTAATACTTAAGCTTCTTGTATTCAAGAAAATTATAATAAAAGCAAGTATATGGCATTTTCGAATATATTGATTGATCTGTTGCTTCTATATGGTTCTAGTTATGGATTACTTGTATCAATGTCAATCGAATGGTTACCTTTCCAAGGAGTAGAAACCTATTGATTTAATTAAAACCCTTAGATCCATTAGGTCCCAACCTTTAGTCACCTCAACCACTTCGAAAGGAGGTTTCGAAATGATCTTAAGCTAATTCAACTAATTCGAAAGGTCGTATGAAGGAGTTCCAATTGTCTCGACCGTTTCGAAAGGTTGTTTGGAAGGAGTTCCAATTGCATCGACCTTTTCGAAAGGTGGTTTCAAAGGAGATCTAATGTAACAACCCGCAAATCCGTACCCCTTGAATTGACTTTAATTTCCATTAATGAACTCAAGAAGAACGGTAATACGAACCATTTGGGTTAAAGAAGGAGGTAGAAGAAGAATGTAGAAAACAACATCAGAATCTAACCGTCGCAGCGGAATAAAATATAATATATATTAACAGATCTTTACACAAATCAAAACTATATTTGTTTTATACCATATATCATCAGAGTATACATCAGAGAACACATAACATACAACTGGACAATAATCATGTCATGTCCTCAATACAACAGAGTACACAGCTAAACAACACAGCGGAATATACATACATAAGTACGAAAATACGTATCTCCATCCAGCTCGTCTCCTGAGCTCCACAGCATCCTTTCCTGTATCCTATAATACTCGGTCTGACCCGAGCATTATAATAAAATAACACCCGAGTCAGTCTGGAAAACCAGCGTGAGAAAATCACACTCAAATTAATTATTAAAGTTTCAAAATCCTTTGAAATCAAAAGCATCTCGTAAGACCACGCCACAAATAAACATGTCGGGTTTTTACCTTACGATAGCCAAAACACTTTCTTATCAATCCTCTGATATTATAATAATGTCTATATACAAATACTTATTCAAATAGCTGAAATTGTTACATGATTAAATTCCAGCATACTAGCCACAAAGTGGGTAATACAAACAAAACTCGTAAAGGCATGTAGGGAGAATGGATTTCCAACTAATGACTAGGCACTGGGGTACCACCTGTCACAGTACCTGGTCTAGATCAGCGTACCGAGGACCCACCCTAAGTCCCCTGCAACACAAGGCCGGAACCATCCTTTACTGGATGATTCCGAATAAAATCACCCCACGGTTGTGATCAGCAACCGCACCACTAAGCCGAAATAAAAAGGGACATCTAGACAGGGATGACCTTACCCTCCAGTGGGAGCTACCCACGAAGCCTTGCTGCATAACCCCTGATTTTCAGTCATTCCCGGTGGATGAGGCTTGAGGCTAAGTGTTACCTTTAGGGAACATATCCCTTAGAATGCCCATCGTCCGCTGACGATGTTCCGAAAGCATTCGTCCATACAAGTCCGTCTCGGGTTCGAACGGAACCGAAGGCACTACTCCTACTACATCCATTTTGGAAATATCCTCAGGATTAGTAGCGACTAGCCCTTGCACTTCACTGCTCCATCTTCGACTCCGAAATCGTTTCCCCACGAAACGTACAAACCGGATTGAAGTGGTTTTCGAGAAATAAATCTCGATCTCGGTCTCTTCGAAACGATCAGCGCATTTGGCCAATATTGATAGTCGGTTATTTAACTATCAATTAACATCCATAACATCCATCAAACAATAAATAATTTCCCCAAATTATTTATTTATCTCAAAATATCTTTGCAAGATATATTTCCATTTTCAATCCTTTGAAACAATTCCAAAACAGTTTCCTTTCACGGAATGCATTTCTCAAATTATTTATTTCCACTAAAACACCAAGTACAAAATACTTTTAGATTTTAACATAATTTAAAAACACTTTATTATAAATATACTTTAAAACATTGAAATTTAAAACCACTTTAATACTTTATCAAAATATATACTTTAAGAATATTTAAAATAAAACCGCTTTATAAATACAAACTAAATTTCTCTTTTAAAAACATAATACCAAATCACTTTTTATATAATTACTACAATAATAGAATTTGAAAATACTTACTTTGGAAATGAACATTTAGAAGAAAAAAACAATTTTCTAAAACATGCTTTTTAAAAGCATACTTAAAACCTTTAACTTATATTTCAAATTGCTTTGAAAACGTACTTGGCTATCCAAGGAAATACACTTCTCTTCACATCTTTTAAAAATAAATCAACATTTATTTTTAAACGAATTCATATCTGTAACGACCCGTAAATTTTAACCGTTTTAATAACGTAATTAATTGAAATTTTGTGAAATTTTAAACGATAAAATTTTGAAATATAAATTTGATATTTGGAATGCGTCTAGTTAAACATAACAACTGGTAAATTTTCATCTGAAAATACGAAAGTTTATTTCGCGCGTAAATTTACTTCAATTTAATCAGTTAAAAACGATGAAAATAAAATGTTTCCGAAACCTAAATGTTTTTACATAGAAAAATTCTAAACCATCTTCTGAGCAAGATGTCAGTTTGTCGTTTTTCCAAATTCGGACATCTTTGGCTTCGGCGATCTTATTTTTCAGTGTTTTTCTTGCATTTTCCGCTATTAGAAAATTCGAATTTTTATAACTCAATCATATCACCGACATCTGTATACCATTTTGATCGTCTCCTCGTACTGATCTTTACGGTGTACTCGATTTTCAAATTCGGAGTCCGGCGTACGTTGCACGTTGCGTAATGCCTACCGTATCGGTACTCGGTTATAATCTTGTGTCTATTCAAATTGTCTCGTTATTAACCCAACAGTCAGTGGCATTTATTTTCTTCCAAACCTAATAACCAAATGTCATAAATAATATTTCAAAATTCAAAGTTTGGACGTTGCTATTTCCCGGTGCCAATTTATAACCAGTTCTTTCCATGTCTTCCGTCCTTTTGAGTTACAACCATTTCAATTTCCACTGACCTTCTTTTCCACCCCACTCATTCTTTCTCTCCTCTTTGATTCTGAAATAATTTTATATAAACCAAAGTCATAAATCTTTCTCTTCCTACAGTTGCTTCATTTGCATATAAAACCATTGAAATGCATGCTCCCCACCACCACGCTAAGAACAACCGTAACCACCTTAATTAGCTCCACTCGACACCGCCGAGTCCACAACCAACGGCTCAACGCCCTCCGCCCACGTCACCATCACGTGCATCCACCCACCTAGACTCGCCAACGCGAACTGCTACCTACCTGACCCCCTTGACCTCGGCCGCACCGCCTCCTCACCGTGCTCCACGACGACAACCCATTCCCAGCCATTCCAATTCGTTTCCCCTCCCTCTCTCGCTCGACCAAGCCTCACCGACCGGACCCGAAGCTGTACCACCACCGCCTTCAGATCCTCCCACCATGGCAACAACAGCACCAAGCCGAAACTCCACCGACCTCCGCCCATGCTTCTACCTCAGCCACCGAGTCTTCTGCTCTAGCCTGAAACTTATGCAACCACTCACCTTGCTTATTGCCGAGCCTCCCTGGTGCGTGACCCGCCACCCAAGCGCCTCTTTCCTCAGCCACGTTAGCATAGCAGCACTGCCACTCGCCCATGAACCACCTATAGCCGAGAGTTCTTTCTTGTGTTGAGGTATAAATATACTTATATAAATATGCTCTGTTACTTGTATAAGCTGTATAAGTTTGCTTATTTTATTCACTTATTTAATTATTTTATACTTTTGAAGATATATTAATATATGTTTACTTTACAAGCATGGTATATATACATGCACGTCCCTTGAAATCTTGTTTCGTATATATACGAGTTGTGTTTACACGAAAAATGTCTTCATTATGTGATTTCTTATTAAATCTATATATAAATTGTTACTGCTCATATATAAATTTGTATTGGTTTATAGTATTGTTTTTTTATCTTAAAAAAAATATGAATGTATGTGGTTAACAAAGTTGGGATTTAAATGTATTTATATACGAGATATATTCTGCTTTTGTAAAACTTTGCATCAAGGCATACAGGGCCTGGTTGTATTATTTCAGAAATTTAGCACTACGAAAACTTTATGAAAACATAGGAAACATAGAGAAACTTTAAAGTAGGATTTTGCTGCACAAAAAAATTGATTAGATGAAATGAAAGAAACTTGTGAGATGAATTATGCTGTAGGTAGTGGGAGTTTTAGGCTGTAAAGATGCTAGTGAGAGAACCAAGATGTCAGACCTGAATAGGTTGATTGACTAAAGCATAGTATTTATTATTATTATTATTATTTTAAAAAAAAACTAAAACTAAAATTTTGAGTTTCGAAACATTATTTTATATTCTATCACTTTATAAATGGTCGGTACTAGGGTAGTACATATAAGTCGGGTCTGTTTAAGATTATTAAAGACAAGCTCTAACGATTTATTTTGACGTGTACTGTTTAAATTTAAATATAAATATATACCTTAAATATGGGTATTGATTTATTGATTTTTTTTTCTTGTAGTTACTTGTTTGTTGCCTGTATATACGTGTTTGATTTTTCTTTAAAATGTATGTATATAGAATAATATATATTAAAGGTATGCGCTAAATTTAACAAGTGATCTTGGAATATATATAGATTTGGATTTTTATGTATAAGTTATCTATATAATTATTAGGTAAAATAAGGATTTTATTTTTAATATATGTATTCAATTTAAAACGATGAATTATATATATATGTATATATTATTTTAATATTCAACTTAATTTAAGATTGAATTCATGGAAATTAATAGCATATACTATGTTTCCATCTTGGTGATTCTAATTCGTTTGCATCAATTCAAACTATCAGCTTCGTTCGGCGAGTCATGCCCGTTAGCTTCATTCAAATCGTATCCATCTAGCGTTGCTTTGGAATTCGTAGCTCAATCCAGTGTCTTTTCTCTCTAGCCTCGAAAGGTGAGCAATCACTCACGATTAATGTTCTTTTATTTATTAAATCTGATTTCAATTGAAACGACAATTGAAATATGCTGCTGTTAGATATTTACACTGTTATTACCTGTATCAGTTCACCCGTGACATCTGACACCATTATCTGTTATATATGCAATGATAATCCAGTTTGGTCGTTAAATGATTGATTGTTTGATGTTTACAATTGGACGTTAAAATTGTAATGTATAAAGTGATAAATATTATGCAAATAAATTTGACGTAGGATAATTAAAATTTGAATCGACACATATGTTGAATTTGATTAGTTGAATATGACCCCTTTTAATTGTTAAATTAATTGACATGTGGAATAGTGATAATTACACTTTGAATTATATAAATATTAGTGTAATAATCTTTAATCTACATGAAATGATAGTGTAGATTCTAGAAATAATTTTATTAATTTACACAAATAACAATATGAATTAATACGATTATTTCGGGATTATTTGAATTGATTATTGAATTGATATTGATTGTTGTTATTGCTTGTTTATTTACTTTGACACCATCCCAGTTATCACACTACAAGTTCCCTTTGCTATGTTTTGATTTTGAATTGAATTGGAATCGGGTTGAAATGATAAATACCCAAATGAATTTGACCTAGGATAGAGAATTAAATAAAACCCGATTGGTCAATAATTTGATTTAAAAATAAAACGGAGATTTTATTTGAATAAATAATATGGTTTTGAAATGAAGTTGAAATTTGAATTTTAATGAAAGGAAAATGTTAATATTTAATAATCTGAAACAAAATATTAACAATGTAATTGATGAAAGAATGTTGTTTAATTTGAGAAATGATTGAATTAAGTTTGAAATGATTTAATAATTAATTTTGAAATTATAATTAAGTTGAAATTATTAAACTTTGAAATTATTTAATAATTAAGTTTTGAATTATTTAATAATTAAATAAGGTTGGATTATTTAATGATTAAATTGAATTGAATTCTTTAATAAGTGAAATTGAACTTTTAATAAGTAAATTTTTACTTCGTAAATAATTGAAATTGAGTTACTTTATTTATTAAGTTTTTGGAAAATTATTTAAGTAAGTAAATAAGTGAAATTGAATTTCTTTAACAAGAAATAAAATGTGATTTATTGAAATTAATGTAAGACTTGAAATTTAAAGAATTTGGTTTGATGAATATAATTTAATTAAACTGGTAAGTTTTGATATAATGAAGTTGAATTTAAATAATGGATTTAATGAATTGGAAATTTAATAGAAATAGTTTGAATGGCAAATTTACTTAATGAATATTGAATGAAATCTATAAATGAATTTGGAATTGATTTGAATGTTAAATTAAATTAATTTAAATGATTTCGAAATGAAACTTATATACGAACTTGAATCAATATTGAAATTGTTTTAAATAGAATTTGAAATTGAATTATAGGATGTTGAAATGAATTTGGAAGTTGAAACGTAAATTTTGGAAATTGGTTTTGAGACAAACGAAATGTTGATTTATAAACTCTGATTGAAATTGAAATTGATTTGGTTTTAAAATAAATAAACGGCCAATCGGTGTTATAATCACGAAGGTTATTAAAGGAACCGGAATCGGTTATGGATATACTCTCTATCTAAACCGAAAACCACTTTAATAACTATACGCGGAGTGATGATCCAGAATGAAGTGGCTGGAATGATGTGCGTGATGACTGAAGAAAGAGAACGATAATGGATAGCCTTGACACTTGTGTCAAATTGGAAATGACTAAAACAAGAGCCGTGCCGGGCCAATGGAGGTCAGCTACCTCAAGCGAACACACTTCTTCGAACTACTCATTACTTGTTGTCGATTGGTGCACCCTTGATTTTGGGAGTGTTGTTTCGCGGTGTTGCGGTCGCTGCAGCGATGCGTTCTCACCAGTCCGGATCAGGCAAACGGTAGTTTCACTACCTTGGGTATTGCCTCATGTGCCTTGTCATACTTGTATTCCTTTATACGCGATCACTACGATTTTGGTTTGTACCTTTAGTATATGGATTGCCCTCTGGTGACTTCCGGTTTTGGGGAAACTACGGTCTTGTATATGCTCTTGGGAATAAAAATGTGTTAAGGGGAATAATGGTAACGCCTTAATGCTATTTTGATATCTTATATTACCAATAGACATTATCTACTTATCGTACACTACTACATAGTAGATAGTTTAACGGATCCTTAAAGGATGGTTATTCCAAACATCCTTTGAGTTACTTGTATTTCAATTGCTATTTCACTTGAGTTGGATTTATTGATATAAGAATGTTAATCCTGACTCGAGTGTTTTGTGTTTTGCTTTACGCTCGGGTCAGACTGAGTGTACTAGTATTCGAGACTCACCTTTGAAGTTGGAGCTTTGCTTGAAGATCCAGCCATCTATTCTGCTTTCAGCATTCGATGATTCCAATGATGTATTCTGATGTGAATCTGATGTATCATATTACTCTTCCGTTGTATCTGGTTTAACTCTGATGTAACTTATACATTTATATAGTAGCTTCATGAACTACTATCTCTTTTATTTCCGCTGCATTTATTACTCTGTGTCTGTGATCTGTGATTATTTATTTACTGTATATGTTCAGTTTTGCCAAATTTAAATTAACAACGCGGTATTTTGAGCAATTCAATTCCGGCATGAGTGTCTACCTATACACTTATAATGGATGCGAATGGTCCAAAATAGCGGGTTGTTACAATATCCCTTTATAAATTTCCACCTTGAATTTATGTTTTCAAATATCCAGTGATATTTTATTTTACTTTATAAACCCAGTTTATAAATTCCAAAATCTCACTTCTCTTTTAAAATTCCAATTTTAAACAACTAAATCAATTTCCAATTGATTTTCCAATTTACTTTACTTTACTTTGAAATAAATTTCCTTTGCTACTTCATTTATTTCAAAATACATTAACTTTTAGATTTATTTCTTTATTTGAGTTAAAACTCTTTTAACTGAAATTACCAATTTCAAACTTCCAAAATTCTTTCTTTATCCTTTAATTAAATTTAATCCTTAATTTCAAAAATATATTCTTTATCCTTTACAATAATATCATTTTAGTTTTAAAGTTTATATTTTCCCTGTTAATTCAAAATTCCCTTATTCCAATTCACTTGAATTATTTACTTAAAATTTTCTCTTTTATTTCTTTCAAAATCCAATTCTATAGAATTTAATAACTCATTTTATTGAAATATTCAATCCAACCATATCATCCAATATTTCAATCATCACAGGATATCAATATTCATAACACAGAATATTAAATAACCTAAATAATTTTGAGGAATCCAGTTGGATCCCTCCAACCTGTTTCCCTGCATCCACAGACGTTAGCACAATACCAATTCCACTTCGAGGTGGAATATCGCGGTATATGGGTTTTATAAAATATCATCCGCTATTATGCGATGCATAGGGTCTCATCCGCTATATAATGCAGGAATATCAACTCCAATATATACATATTCCAATATATATATATTGGTATATACTACTATATATGATATAGCATATCCAAATCAATTCAACCATTCAATCAATTATTTAAACTTAACTATTTAAATTTAGAATAAAAATTCAGCTGAGTGAGATTAACTCACCTTTAATTTTGTTTGGCAATCCAATTCCAATCCAGCTTGGTTTCTTCACGTTTTATACCTTGAATAGACATTTTATAGTTTATCAATATTTGAACAAATCGGACAATCAATTTCTGTTCAATAAATTAAATTTCAAAATTAATGATTTAAATTTTTACTAATGATTCATTTTAAACAAACAATTGAATTTTAAACAAATTTTCCCTTTTATCTATAAATTTTATAACTAAATTAAATTAAATATATAACTAAACAAATAAATTACCTTAATAAATTATTTAGGAAAATCCGGTATGTTGACATATGTTCATGTATGTTTATTTTATTTTTTCCCTTTATACCCAGAATTTAATTATTTTCATTTTACTTTACTGTTAAATCCCTAGTAACAATTTAAATGACTAGTTTCTATCATTGGATTAAAATATTCAAAAGTAATTTAACCATCGCATAATACTCATTAATTTATAAATACTCGATATTAATATGCTTTATAATATATTTATATCACCATACTATCTATTTAGAATTTAACAGTGACATTGTAAAATGTGTTTACAGTCATTATAATTCTCAAATATATATATATATATATTTTTAAATTAAAATATGTATGTATATAAAACTTCAGCTAAACCTTAAATAAATAAATAGAAATCCTACTTCCCAAAATCTTTATAAATATATTGAATCAAAAACAAAACAGAACTGTTATAATTAAGATATATATATTCTTTTCAAAACAGCAGATATTTTCAAATATATGTTCTCAACTCATATAAACGTTTACTGAATAAAAAAAACGAATACCTCACCGCAGTGAAAAGGCGATAGACGAGCACGCTCCCCTACCGATGACCCATCACCCACGCGTGTAGCCATCACCACAAATCGTCTCCGCCCTCTAGTTCGATCGCGTCCCAGCACGTAGCCCCTACCGACGACATTAGCGCCTCCGCCTCTCGCGCGAGCACGCGCGCCTTCCCCTCTCCATACGAACGCGACTGGCGATTCGCGAGTGTCCCTCCTCCTTTAGCTCGAGCGTGAAACAAAGCCCTAGGTGACCGCTCCCTTCGCCTCGTCGAACGTCGATCGACGGATGGTGGGAATGATTGCCTCAACTCATTTTGATTTTAGGGATTTTATTCGAAATGGGGAAACGAAGATCTCGTCCCTTGGTTGACTTCAGCTAATTGAAGGTTGTGGCGGCTAAAAAGAATGACGAGGGTTTCTCTGAAACGATATTATATAAACGTAAATAAATATTGTTAAATACTATTTCCAATTTAACAATCCTTTACAAACAAACTCCAAACAACAAATACTACCTGGCGTCTATAATGGGATACCCGCATTCCAAACACAATGGAATGTGTTTCGAAGGCTAATTCAATCATATGGAGGAGATAGCTTTTTGGACCCAGTTATTATATTAAATTTCCGATATAAATTTCAGCGCGTTTATATATCGTACGCTCACACAACATCAATCTCTACGAAATTTGAAATACGATAATAATACAATATTACGGATCCAGTGGAACTGATTTCGTTGAATTCCGAGACAGTGCCTCGGAAGGCTATTTTTAAATTCAATTTAAACTATAAAATTTTAAAAGTGAACAAAACACCTTTAAATTCAATTTTAAAAGTTCTATTATCTTAAATATTATTAATATGAAATTTCCAAGCCTTTAAATCAATTTTATCAGGCTTAAAATTTCAGATTCAACATTTTACCCAATTCCCAATTATTAAATTCAATTATTTAATTATCAAATAAATAGTGATATTTGAAATTATAGTTAATAATTAACTTTTGAATATTTAAAATCAATTAAATATTCAATTTCAAATGCTCAAAAATTCCAGGTCGTCACATTCCTCCCCCCTTAAAAGAATTTCGTCCCCGAAATTAATAGTTAAGAGGAATGATCCCTAATCCATTAACTATTTCCCAACCCAAATAGTTTTAAACAACTTCCCAAAATACTCTTTGTATTAAGGTCACTATCGCTTCCTCTAACTTCCCGAACTCATTCACAGTTCCCAATCAATATCATTTACTCAACATTCAAATTTAAATTTGAATTCAAGTTTTAAATTATCAATTTTTCAACAATTTTTTTTTCAAAATTTTTCTAACTCTATAAATTCCCGAAAATTTTTGCCAGCGTCTCCTTTGCACGGCTAGCTCGGTACAACTACAAAATGGCTCTACGGCCTCTAAAATCCAAAAAGAAAACAAAAGGCCAAGTGGCTCGATCCAAAAACCCAAACAAATTTCATACAGAAATTTAAACACATCCCTTTTATTGAGAAATTTTATTTATCTTTGAAATCAAAATCCCAACTTCTTTTGCCTTTAAATTCCCTGTATACAATTCTGCAATAATATCAACCCACAACATTCCAATTTATTTTATACACTTCCTTTACAAATTTTCAATATTTGCTTTTCTTAAGTCCGTATGATGCACATATATCATCCTACGCAATATCAAATCCGATCGCTTACTCGAACACACAATTTCACTTCCGAACTAGTATCGTCCACCCGACTTCCTAGTGCGGACTCAGATCTGGTTTCTTGATCAGAAACCGTCATTCTCCTTGCATAGTCACAAACTATGATAGAGAATATCCAGAATCAATCAAAATCCATATCTAGGTTCGTCGTCGAAAATCGAGTGAAAATCCTACTCGGATCGGTATAATTACCTCGAAATTATGTGCTCGAATTCTGGATCAAATAGCTATGTGAATAAAATAATATACGTACATCCTACGTATAAATTCCAATTGATTATCAATTATATCAATTTCCTTTTTATTCACTATCATTTTGATCGTTATTCACTTTTCCCACAATTATCCCATCTCACAATTATCAGTTTCAACCTTAATCCAATTATTCACTTAGCATACTTTCAATACCAAATTTACTTAAGAATTCACTATTCATTTCTTTAGTTCAATATACATCTTATATATTTATCTTCTCTTCACTATTGAAGTTCATATCCATTTCTATTCACTTTTGTCTTTACAATTCCATTTGAATTCAATTTGGTTTCCATATTGAATATTGAATTAGTTTCACTTACTAATTAATTTAAATCGCAAATAAAATTTTTATTTGCAAACTTTACTTTCTTTAGTTCCTTCGATATCACCTAACCATTTAAATCTGATCTCAATATTTAGTTAAATTCTATTTGCTTATCAACTTTAAATCATATGTTGTTAGTGAAAATTTTCTAACTCCCAAAATTTATGGAAAATTTTGGCAGAACCTCCCTTGTACGGAGGGACTTCTGCGATATCGCAGGATGCACAAATATATATATATATACACATCGGCCTCAGGCCGGAAATCACAATATATATCAATATATGCAGTTCATATCTCATATTTTGAATTTTTGCGTAAGCGTACCTTATTATTTTAGCAAATTCACAATCAAATCCAGCCAAACGGCTTCCCGGTACCTATACTAACTCAACTTAAACAGGTAAGTGACCAATATACCAAGTTTATTAACATTTCCCTTAATTACGATAGCTAAACACATGTATAACATAAGCAACATACCCAAAATAATTTTCATAAGCAATTTATATGGTTTCGACACCTATTTCAATTGCATATTTATAACCATTTCCTAAGTAATTGAACTCAAACTTTTATTTAATCGACTTTCATTTTCGTTCGAAGCCAAGCTTCCATAAATTCAACTTAAATTAATTTACTTCAAATCATTTCAATTTCATAACTTAAGTTCATTCTCGTTTTATTTGATTCTCATCAATTCAATAACCCATTCTCTTTATCCATTTTAATTTCCAACTCACATTATCAATTCATCCTTCAATTTATTAATAACGTCATTCAATTTATTTCATATTCCATATTTCATTTACAACCCAAACATTTGATTTTTATCTCAAAAATCACTTTAACTATTTTACTGGAGTTCAATCTATTTTATAATCTAAATTTTGGAGTATATTCATTTTCATATTTCATCTATTTACAATCAATCCCATTCACATTCCTTTTGTTTTTAACTCGGGATTATACATTTTATTTAGGCAATATATTTATTATTCCATAAACATTTCTAAATAAGATTCCAGAGTTTAAACAATTTCCCAGAATTTCAAAATCACCTTTGAAATTAACTATATCCAAAATCCCTTTTAAATTTCAAAACCAAACCCAGTTTTGCAAACGAACTCCAACCCAAACATCTAGGTAGCAATTCCTCTTTTGGAAACTCGAAAATGAACACCGATGATGTCGCGATCATCATCGGAATTATTTTCCAGCGACCACAAAGAGTTTAGTGCTTTTATCTCTTTTAAAACATTTCCAAATATTTTTAATTTCCAAATCTCTCTAAAAATTTTGAAAACTGCTTTCAACTTCCAAGAGATCTAAACCTTTCTCAAAATTCCAAATTTGAAACCCATTCTGATTTATTTCAAAATATTTCTCTGGAATCCTATTCCCAATTTTAAATCACATTTGTATATGAAGTTTTATTTCAACTTATAAATTACATTTATAATTTATATCCTCAAATTCCATTTGTTATATAAATTTATTTTTCAACTTTGATTATAAGTTCAATTGCTTATTCAATTCCCTCCTAATGATCATAATTTATTATCATCATCTAACAACCAAACATCCAAATATAACTATAATAATTTATAAAAATTATTTCTTTCATATACAAAAATAATTTTGGGTAAAATTATTTCATTTACCCATTTAAAAAGAATATTGTGTCGAATCATTCTATTCAAGTGTTTAGAAACCCCTTCGATACAGCTGTCCAGACTGTGCCGACGAAGGTTCATATGCCACTCAATAAATCAACCAACACAATATAAAGTCATTTTATATTCACTAACAAATACGCGCTCATATCTATTATTACACTCAAAATTTCCACCAGAGCCAAGGTTATCGCCAGCCTAAGCTCTGATACCACTGTAACAACCCGCAAATCCGTACCCCTTGAATTGACATTAATTTCCATTAATGAACTCAAGAAGAACGGAAATACGAACCATTTGGGTTAAAGAAGGAGGTAGAAGAAGAATGTAGAAAACAACATCAGAATCTAACCATCGCAGCGGAATAAAATATAATATATATTAACAGATCTTTACACAAATCAAAACTATATTTGTTTTATACCATATATCATCAGAGTATACATCAGAGAACACATAACATACAACTGGACAATAATCATGTCATGTCCTCAATACAACAGAGTACACAGCTAAACAACACAGCGGAATATACATACACAAGTACGAAAATACGTATCTCCATCCAGCTCGTCTCCTGAGCTCCACAGCATCCTTTCCTGTATCCTATAATACTCGGTCTGACCCGAGCATTATAATAAAATAACACCCGAGTCAGTCTGGAAAACCAGCGTGAGTAAATCACACTCAAATTAATTATTAATGTTTCAAAATCCTTTGAAATCAAAAGCATCTCGTAAGACCACGCCACAAATAAACATGTCGGGTTTTTACCTTACGATAGTCAAAACACTTTCTTATCAATCCTCTGATATTATAATAATGTCTATATACAAATACTTATTCAAATAGCTGAAATTGTTACATGATTAAATTCCAGCATACTAGCCACAAAGTGGGTAATACAAACAAAACTCGTAAAGGCACGTAGGGAGAATGGATTTCCAACTAATGACTAGGCACTGGGGTACCACCTGTCATAATACCTGGTCTAGATCAGCGTACCGAGGACCCACCCTAAGTCCCCTACAACACAAGGCCAGAACCATCCCTTACTGGATGATTCCGAATAAAATCACCCCATGGTTGTGATCAGCAACCGCACCACTAAGCCGAAATAAAAAGGGACATCTAGATAGGGATGACCTTACCCTCCAGTGGGAGCTACCCACGAAGCCTTGCTGCATAACCCCTGATTTTCAGTCATTCCCGGTTGATGAGGCTTGAGGCTAAGCGTTACCTTTAGAGAACATATCCCTTAGAATGCCCATCATCTGCTGACGATGTTCCGAAAGCATTCGTCCATACAAGTCCGTCCCAGGTTCGAACGGAACCGAAGGCACTACTCCTACTACATCCATTTTGGAAATATCCTTAGGATTAGTAGCGACTAGCCCTTGCACTTCACTGCTCCATCACTACAACAAAAAAGACTTTTCACAGTGTTTGAAAAACACTGTTAAAAGTTTTCACAGCGTTTTTAAAAACGCTGTATAACGACATGCGGTCGTTGACCCTAAATTTTTAACTGCAAAATATAAACGCTGTCAAAAACCCACTTTCTACAGCGTTTTTTAAACGCTGTTAATAATTTATCTACTGCAAGGTATAAACGCTGTTAATAGTTTTCTACTGCAAGATATAAACGCTGTCGTAGGGATATGCATTTTTTACCCAATGAATTGACAGCAATGTATAAACGCTGTCGTAGGGATATGCATTTTTTTTCCAAAGAATTGACAGCAATGTTGTGCCATTGCAATATTCACACATATCATTAATATAAACTACATTTAATTATATTTTAATCAGTTAATGTACATAAGATAAACAAATCAAACTAAAAATTGTAAAATAAAAGCATAACTATTAATCACTTCCATAAAATAAGTTGAACACAATATCCATGAACAAAGTTTACATAAACCCGTAAAGAGAGATAAAATTTATAAACCAACTGCATACAAAATTAGACAAATGCACAATATCTAGAAAGCAAGTTTGCATCTAATATTATCGACAAAACGTGCATAAAAGTAGTTCAAATACAGGCTGAAAATGAAAAGTGGCAGTACGAAGATAGTTAGACATTGGTTTACTGAATTGTTGCCAACAAGGCAGTCTGAACTCGGCAAGATTCCTCCTTCCGTCTTTTTTTCTTGACTTTTTGTTGTTGAGCTATCACTAACCATGGCTTTGTCAACATCCTGTGAGTAGTAATTACAATAAGCTTTAGACGTATAACTGTTAGTTAAATATAAAGAGTACAATTCTCGCTTTCTCTATCTGCAATTTTTGTTGTGCCATCATTTCGCAAAAACCTATATCCTACAGCAATGATTGCTTCCTACGTAACATATGCAAAAACAAATAGAACATAACAAAATGAAGATCCAGTAATCCAAGGACATGTGAAGGCTTTTGGTTCTGTTGAATAATAATAATATAAGGAATTGACGGTGTTTATATGGATTAATCAAATATGTTTCTTTGTCCTAGACACAACTAGAATCCATACTGGTGAGCTCGGCTTCATAAGAGCATGTACAGAGATTGTAGAAATGTACATATTTTAGTCGAGGAGACTATTTCAGAAATTTTGTATGTGTGTGAATGCAGCAGTTATTTTATACAGTTGTGTACACGTGCCGGTATTCAGCTCTAAGTCAAGACAGACCTTTCAGGTATGTACAAAATGACACATCAACCTATGAGTATGAAAAAAAACTCCTCCACGTAAGAGAGTGAACAACCAACAACAAAGTAATCTACTTTTTTGATGTGGTAAGCCATGGAGATGAACTTGATTTATTCATGCTAATGCCCATTCAACCAGAAATAAAATGTGTATACCGATAGTAAATTAACAGAAATTACGAAACCCAAAATGAAATGTATAAAGAAAGATCCATCAAACTTCAAATTTCTAACATAACAAAAATAGCCATAACCCTTCTCGAGTTGTTGACCTGATGCACAGCAACGAAAAATTCCATACCCCTATAGTACACTCAACTAAGTTTAAGCTTGTCTAGTTTAGCTATCCATTGTATTTTTGATTCATGATTTAATATGCAAGTACCTCAATGCAGAGGCACGTCAATGGATCGGATTTTGATCTGTATCCAGTCTTGTAGTTAGATAAAAGGAGTACTTGGTTCATTTATGACTGGGATAAGAAAAGTTATACTGATAGAACCGTGCCTAACTAATTAGTTAATAATTGAAATTTTTTTCTTTACATGAATATGTAACAAGCATGCATATTGACGCAGAATAATACCTGGATAAGATTCAACATTTTCCGTGTTTGAGAGAAGATTAATACAGTGTGGCCCTTGGCGATCAAATTATCCTGTTTATAGAAAAAGGTTAGCATCTGAATTTTATACTTTCATGCTGCTTATGGAAAAATGAAAGTTTAAATAAAATAACATCAATGAATTTTATACTTTCATGCAGCTACATAAACAAAAGTTGTCTGCATAAATAAATAAAAATTATATCTAACTGCTTAAATTAAATTACTGGATGTATGCAAACTGGGAATAAAGAAGAGGACAAGGATTTATTGTCCCAGCTATTGACAATGTTATTTTATGTTCATCTAATATGATCTACACTTATAGTAACCGCCCAACATCTAAAGGCTCTGGAACATATACTACTTCAGTTTGATATAAGTACAAACTGAGGCATTGCCTTTCATAATTATTTTATGAATTGAAGATGTGT
This sequence comes from Allium fistulosum, assembly GCA_030737815.1. Taxonomy (NCBI): domain Eukaryota; kingdom Viridiplantae; phylum Streptophyta; class Magnoliopsida; order Asparagales; family Amaryllidaceae; genus Allium; species Allium fistulosum. The sequence goes on from CM060901.1 coordinate 1,422,328,983, forward strand.
TGCTTTTTTGTTTGTTAAACTTCACAAATTTTAATTTTCGTTCAGGTACTTGTATCTTTAAACCAACCCCACCCTGTCATTCTGAAGGGCTCACCTCTTTCCTGCAATCCACTCCCATTAATATTTTAGATGGCTCATTTAAATAGCCAAACTTTGTTTACCATTCCACGATGAGGGAAGATAGGATTCACTTAATAGATACAGTGTGAACATATTGTTATTTTAGTTAAACCCAAAACTGTTTATTCCCTGAATATTGAACGATGCTAATGACAGAAATGAATTTACTGCTACCTTGTTACAATTCATTCCTAATATAGTTATTCAGATATAATGCTCACAGTTATAATAACATTTAGACATACTACTCGAAGTTCCTCCCTTGTAATAGCTATACACTATAGGTTAAATTTCTTGTTCAATTGCAACTGTCACCAACATTCAATTTTTTAAACTGTAAAGTGATTAATTTTCTAAATAAATAATTAAGCATGTTATATTTTGTCATATGAGGAGCATTATTATAGGATGTACAAAAACTAAAAAAGCAAAAAGTCAACATTAACATATAAATATAAATGTATCTCCAGTGTGTTATATGGTATATGTCTAAGTTTTACTAGTAGGTTTTGATAAGAAGGCAGATTTTGTGGACAAAATACCTGAAAATAGGTTTATCAATGAAACAATTACACATAAATCAAAGGGGTAAAGCACATTTGAATGTTATCATGTCATCTTATGGTCATCTGATTTATATGCTTTCCTGATTGCAACATAATGTAGGCTGGGTAGCAAATGTAATGAGATTATATTTCATGATAGTATGATAAAGCATACCTTATGATATCGGTAAATGTAATAAGATTTTACTCAAGTCCCATCATGTCATTTGGTAATCTGATTTGTATTCTTTCTCTGATTGCATATTTGCAAGCACCCTGGAAATTTTCGATGATATTAGCACCACTAAAGCCTTAAGTACACTTGGCTGGAGTCACTAAGTTAACCTTCATTGCAATGGGAGATTTTCTGAGGCAGGCCTTAAATATATGCAGACATGAAGCCTCATAAGGTGCACTCACTAGTCCTAAAATTACCTGAACATACCATTAAAATAGTTAACAAGGCATCATACTGTGATAAATTAATAAAGCAATAATAAAAATAAAAACTTACCACTTATCAAACTTTGTTTTGGTATTGTTATCTAAAAAGAGACAGAGCATAACCTGGTACACACAGTACTCTCAACCATTCAATGTTAACCTGAGAATTAGTCTTCACTTCAACTAGTACTGATACACATTAAAAAAAAGTTAAGTCACTGTTATGTAACTCAGAAAGATCATCTGAAATTTTTATATCACTGAAACAAGCTTTTGACCTCAAAATGTTTTTATCAGCAAAAACACTAAACTGTTATAGACTTATCATACATAAAGTATTGGCCAAAGTGCCAGGCAATATCAGTTTAACAAAATAACAACATGCATTTCATTTTCTGCATCTCGCTTATTTTTCTAAAAAATTCAATATTTGGTAGAAAAGTAGAACTATAGTAAGATAATTATTTACAAGTTAAGATGGAATAAGGTTAATTTAAGTTAATTATTTACAATTTGAATGAAAGTCAAATAAATGAAATAATGTGAAGGTTATACTGGGCTGTAAATTGAATATGAGGAAATCAACTGAAATTATTGAATTAACCAATGAAATAATGCATATTAAATGGTAATTGAATAAAATTGGCGTTATGTAAGTACCTTTGCTTGAAAGCAATAAACTTATAGTGTAATTACAAGTTAATGGTAACAATTATTATATATTACCTATTTATTTAGCCTTTCAATTTAAATTGGAAATAAATTTCAATAAATGTAATTTAAATATTATGTTAATGTAAATTAAGTTAATATTTGGAAATAATGTTAATTTTATTCATAATATGATAATTAGAAATAAAAAGAATGGAAATTAAGATTTATTAATTTATTTGAATTTAAATTATAGTAATTGGATTTATTGAAATCAAATGAAATTAAGTATTTAAATATTACGTTAATGGAAATTTAGATGAAAATTGATAATATTAATGTAATAAATCACGAACCAATGTTAATTTTATCTATTTGATAATATGGACTGAATAATAAGACGAAAGGTCAATTAAATGGAATTATTGAAAATATAATTTATAATTTCTGAATTTAATGAAATTGAAATTTAACATTGAAATTGATGGATTAATCAACTTTAAATTGTATCTAATTTGTTTAAATTATTGTAAGTGATCAAGACATCAAAAATGATAGAAGTTGTAAATTATTAAAATTTAAACTGAAAAAGTGATTTAATTAATTTAATATTAATTTATTTAATTAACTAAAATATAGCCATTTTGGCCACTGACTCGGATTTCAACGAAACTAGTTTCATCGGAACCGTAACAGTGAATTATTGTGGGTAATCAAGTTTCTTAATGATTGGACTTCTCGTTTGCTCGTACAGGCTCGAAAAGCCTTGAAATCAATTTAATTGAAATCGATTGAAATCAATTTGAAATAAATTGATTTTACCATAACTTCTTCATACGATAGAATTAGGACTTGAAACCTCTTCCATTGAATTTGAAATCATCAAAAATATCTATTTTGATATATGAGATTACCCATTTTCGTTCTAGAGACAGAACGTGCTTTTCGGGCCATTTATCGTTCAACGTTATAATCAAAACTTATCCGTTCTTTCTATTTTGCTGATCTGCCTATAAATACCTCATTATAAACCCTAGTGTTACTCAACTCAGTTTTTCTATATGTACAATTTCATTTGTTCCTTTCTTTCCAATGGCAGACAAACCCTAATTCCCAATTGCAATTGCAAATCAAAAACCAAATCAAAAATTCAATCTCCTCGAACAATAGCGAATTATATATCGATTCGAAGCTCTCGAAGAGTGCATCTCAGATCTGTAATTCATTTTTCATTTTGTTTAATCGCTTGTTCAGTAAACGTCGAACTATTCACGACCGTTCATCACGCTACGATCAACTTCGATGGAACGTCTAATCAATGGTACAGTTGGGAGGAGATCGACAAGCGTAGTTCATCGGCAGGTTTAGTTTGGCGCGTTGATGGGTGGATTGGGCCAGAAAATTTTATTTGGGTTTCCCCTTGGTGGCGGCGGCTCCTCATTATAGAGCATCGATTGGCGTCAGGTCATGGAGTGTGGCGCAGTGGGGGGCGCAGCCGCGACTATGCTCTACGGCAGTGGTGATCGCGCACTCGCGTTGGTCGATCGGAGGCGGTAGTGTTCGATCGAATTTCGTGCGTGCGTGTGCTGTAGCTCGGTTAGGGTTTCCTGGAGGGGAAACGTAGGTGACATATAAAGGTTTTATTTTATATTTATTTTGTTTTTGTTTTAAAAGTTAATTCGTATAAACGTTCTAACATAAATAACTTCTGCATACGAGGTCCAATTCACGCACGATTTTCTTCGCTAGGATCATATCGAGATTTCGGACAGTTTGACGCCTGTTTGGACGAATTATGAGACCATTCAAATTTTGGGCTTAAATTGAATTTAAATTCGATTTAAATTCAAAGGTGAGTGTTTTAACCCACTCACAACTTCTAAAATTTCTTATGTTTGTTAAATTAAATTTAAAATGTGATTAGAAATTTATTTATGACTGTTTGGTATATTTTAAATCATCATCTCGGTTAATTTGAATTTATTTGAATTAAGTCGTTATTTAATTTATTATTGAATATAAATTGCCAGTTTAATATCTGTTATTGATTATCAGTTCTATATTGATATTTATTGATTGATTTGGATGATGATTGTGATGGATGTTAATCGTTGATGTTGGTTGAATGGATGTTGTATTTTATACCGTTATAAACTGCAAGTTCTTTATGGATTTTTATTTATTTCGGGATTGCGGGATGAAATGATATACAACCGTAAAATGTTTAAATTGCGGATTGAAATGATAAATATCCGTATCACTTGACCCTAGGGTAAAGAATTATATACGGACACCGGATTGATTAAATTAAATGATTTTAATATCCTTAATTTTCGAATTTAATTAAATGATATTTTGAAATAAATTTTGATTTATATAAATCGAAGTGTTTTTGGAAAAATCAAGTTTTATGATGAAATGTGAATTGGTTTAAAAAGGAATTTCTTTAAGAATTAAATGGGAAGTTTAAAAATTAAACTTTTTCGTAAATGAAATTCTATCAAAATTGAGTTATTGAATTTGTTTGAAAATAACTTTGAAATATTTTGAGATTGGAGTAATCCGTATTGATATTTTGAACACGGATATAACAATATTTCGATAGTTTATTGAAATTTGGTTTGTCGATTTGGAAATTTGAAATGGTCCAAATATGTTGAAATGAAATGAATAGTTTAATTTGATATTAATTTCAAACTCATATTTTAATATAAACTATTTTAAAGATATATTATTTAAAATTTCTAATTATTAAGATTTTCAAATTTATTAAACTATTTAACCAATATTAACTATATAAATTATTTTAATCTATTTTAAACCAATTCAATTTATTTTAAACAAATTAAGCCATTTTAATTTAATGTAAATATGATTAATCTATTTTAAAGTTATTTAATCTATTTTAAATTATATTTAATCTAAATTTAATCTATTTAACCATCTTAAATCAATTTAAAATATATTTTTACCTATAATTAAACTATTCTAGAGCTTTTTAACTATTTATAACTATTTAAACAAATTTATGAATTTCCAAACTAAGTACGTGGAAGAGTTTATATTCATTTCAATTTGGTTTAAAAAGAGAATAAGTCTAAATGATGTTATAACTTAAGTTGGAATTTTGAATGATATAATAAATTAAAATGATGATTTTGAAGCAAGGACTTAACCTGTTTTGGGAAATATTATTTTGGAAGAAATTATGATTTTTGAAACGATATGATTTGAAAGTGATATAATTTTGAGAATACGATATTTTGATATAAACTGTGAATTTAAATTTGAAATGAAATATAATTATCGAACTATGATTTCAAACGTGATATGATTTCAAAGGGAAATATGATTTCAAAAGTAAGTAATGATTTCGAAAGTGATATGGTTTGAATCGAATATGATATTTTGATATCAATTAAGAAATGATTTTGGAAATGTAAAAGAACCATTCGGTGTGTAATAAGCGATTGGTTGTTAAAGAGACCGAGATCGGATGTTGTCATACTCTTTGCCAATACCGAAAACCACTTTGACAAGTGTGTACGCGGTGGAGATTCCAGAATGAAGTAGGATGGTGACGATGATCCTAAAGGTATATTTACGTGGTCCTAACTCCCGTGAGTAAGCATAAGGTGGCTAAAACAGGAGCGATTACGGGCCAATGAGGTAGCTCCTCTGATCGGACACATTCCATCGATACTATATTCTGACTTGCAATTTATTTGGTGGCCACCCTTCGATTTTTACTCGGGAGTGTGTTTCGAGTTGGGCGGTAGTTGCGGCTATGCGTTACCAACCGTCCGGATGCGTAATTAGTATAACTACCCTAGCATTGCCTAGTTGTGCCATGTCATCTACCCTAGCGTGCCTTCTACGAGTTTGTTTTATGTCGTACCTACGTGGTATCCTCTGGCGGCTCCAGTTTACGGGGAGTTACGGTACTGTATAGACTATTGGCATACCTAAAAATGTTTTAAGGTGGAAAATGTAAAGCGTTAACGCTATTTTTAAATAGTATACTTTACTTTAGACACTATTACAATAGCGTATTGTACTACATAGTAGATAGTTTAAAGGATACTTAGGAGATGTGAATCCCGAACATCTCTTAAGTTACTACACTCACGTTAGACACTGGATAAGAAATGTCAAACCCTGTAAACATCTCTGATGCCGTTTACACTCATATTTATTTATAGTTGATTTGACTCACATAAGATCTTTTAGTTCTGACTCGAGTGTTTTGTCCTTTCAATTCGCTCGGGTCAACCTGAGCATTTCAGGATTTGAAGACCTTATTTCTGGAGGACGAAGACGAAGATTTATACTACTATTATTTACTATATTTATTCCACCACATTCATATTGTTCCACTGCATTATTATTTGTTTATTCTCTGTTTATGTAACTCTGATTCAGTATTGTATTAGTATAATCAAATGTTTTGTAAACAGCTTCATGAACTGTTATTTGATTATTATATTTTGTCATTCCGCTGCAAGATTCTGTTTTGTTTTTATTTCTTTCTCTTTTTCTTATTCACCCCAAATAACAATTCACCCTTCTGTACGGTTTGAGTCGGCATGTGTGTCTGCTTAAAGTGTACAAAAATGTGGGATGTTACAGTTGGTATTAGAGCCAGGTTTAGCGATAAACCTTGGCTTTGTGGGGTCTGACTCTTTAAAAATAGGGTAGTAATACCCTAGAATGAGTCACTAAGTGTATATATATGAGAGAGCGAATTTGTTAGTGTTATATAAAAGGTTTTTATATTGTTTTAATTTGTTCATTTTGTATTTTTAAATTCTGGTTGGTGCATAGGACACTATGACATCGATAGGGATTTCTAAACACTTAATAGGACTCACGGACATAATATTTGTTTTGAAATATAGGTAAATGAAATAATTTTGCCTATTATATTTTCTGTATATAAAATAATGATTTATAAATGTTATATATTTGGTAGTAATATATTAGGTGTTAGGTAGTGAAATTTATAAATATAGGTTAGAAATAAGATTTGAAAATAAGATAAATGAAATTTAGAAATTTAGAACTTAAGTTCCGGGGTTTTTGAAAATTTCATTCGAATGATTTTGGGATATAATAATAATATTTTTAGAAGTATTTTCTGATATAAATATTTCAATATAATTTGAAAGAATTATTTTAATGAAATTTTGGAAAGAAATAAGTTCTCTACTCCCCTCTCTATCGCTGGAAAATAATTTCGGTGATGAGTGCACGCATCATCGACGTTCATTTTCGAGTTTCAAAGTGGGTGCTATAGTAGTTTACTACACATTTGTTTTGATAAATGAATATTAAACTTTATTTTTAAGTATGATTTGATATATATAAAGATATGATTATATATATATATATATATTATTTAAAATGATTCGAAATGGAACCCGGCATTTAGTTCTTAAATTTCTATGAATTAGAGATTTCAATTATTGAAATGGAATAATTTTTTTAACTATTTGATAATTGAAACTTCTAAATGAAAATAAGAAATGATAACTATTGAACCTTTAGTTAATTAAAATAAAGTAAGTCAAACTTGTGTAACTTTCAATTGCATTCTTAAAAGCATATATAAATATATATATATATAACTTACCAAATATTAAAAGTTGAAATGTTTAATAAGAAAATGTAATGGAACCTTATACAAGTACAACTTAAAATAATGAAAGTGTTCAATGAAATTTACTTTTATAAATAAGAAATTTGATATGAAAATAGCTATAAACTTGAGTTAAAAATTTGTAATACTACTAATTAAATGAAGTAAAAAATGAGTACTGTAAGTAAAGGATTTTGAACTTAAGTTAATATTGAAACTATTGATAATTAAAGTAAATAATTAAATGACTGTAATGCAATAACAGAAATTGACATGATATGAATAAATGAAAATGAATTTTGACAAAGGAAAAATAAATGAAATAAACACTGAATGAATGAATGGGAATAAAATTTTGTAAAGGATAAATGTAAGTTAAAGAAATAATCCTTGTATGAAAAAAAAGAAAAAATTATAAATGTTATGAAAGAAATTTAATAAGAATAACTCAAGTGCATTGTAAATTATTATTTGTTTGGTTTATGGGTTGTTTGGGATAGGATACTTCTAATTGTTTAAGATGTATGAATAATCTATTGAGTTTTATCTAAGACTGTTGAGTAACTGGTGCGCTCAGTAGTTTATTTGGCATTCTAGGCGGTTAAAAATTTCTGAACCCGAAGAACCATTTTTTTGTTTGCTATGGATGGATGGTTGATTATATTGATTTCATATGATGATTGTATGCTGTGATTGCAAGTGATTATTGTTTTATATTGATTTGTTTAGTAGTGGTTGAAACAACTTTAAATATTTCATTTTATATAATTATTAACTCTTTTGGAGTATATAAGTGAAATACAGGTTATGGAAGCAATTGCTACTGCTTTTGGTTTCATAATTAAGCGTTGTTTTCCCGACAAATAGGTTCGTTCTTGGATTACGGGTTTTTAGCGATATTATATTGTTTTTCCCACGGTTGGGATATATATTATTTCGAAAATTTTGATATATATTGTATTATTGATATTATATTTTCTCCCAGACCTCTCCATACAAAGGAGACTCTACCGAAATTTTTCGTGAAATTTTGGACTTCGAAAATTTAGAGAAATGTTTTCCAAACTTTATTAATTTGAGTAAAGAGGATTTAATTGTTATAAATTGATATATTTTATTTAAATTATTTGAGCTGTAAATTTATTTGTTTATAAAGTTAATATTTTGAATAAGGTATATTGATTCTTAATTCCCTCTCTTCCCTTCTTTTTCCTTTTCGGGGACGAAAAGTTTTGAGTGGGGGAGAGTGTAACGACCCGTAAATTTTCGATAATTAAATTTGTTAATTTAATACGATTTTGGTAATTTAATATTGAAAGAAATGAAAATTCGTAATTTAATAATGAAATAATAACTAAGTTAACATGGAACAAGGTTAATTCAAGTTAATTATTTACAATTTAAATGAAAGTCAAATAAATGAAATAATGTGAAGGTTATACTGGGCTATAAATTGAATATGAGGAAACCAACTGAAATTATTGAATTAACCAATGAAATAATGCATATTAAATGGTAATTGAATAAAATTGGCGTTATGTAAGTATTTATAACCTTTGCTTGAAAGTAATAAACTTATAGTGTAATTAAAAGTTAATGGTAACAATTATTGTATATTACCTATTTATTTAGCCTGTTAATTTAAATTGGAAATAAATTCCAATAAATGCAATTAAATATTATTACCGCCCGTCACACTACGGGAGCTGGCCATGCCGCTTCCGGGGATGATCCTAATCCGTCTCTGATTGCTCTGGATTCTCCTACGAATCTTTTTGAAAACACAATGTAAATTAAGTTAATATTTGGAAATATTGTTAATTTTATTCATAATATGATAATTAGAAATAAAAGAATGGAAATTAAGATTTATTAATTTATTTGAATTTAAATTATAGTAATTGGATTTATTGAAATTAAATGAAATTAAGTATTTACATATTACGTTAATGGAAATTTAGATGAAAATTGATAATATTAATGTAATAAATCATGAACCAATGTTAATTTTATCTATTTGATAATAATGGATCGAATAATAGGACAAAAGGTCAATTAAATGGAATTATTGAAAATTTAATTTATAATTTCTGAATTTAATGAAATTTAAATTTAACACTGAAATTGATGGATTAATCAACTTTAAATTGACATCTAATTTGTTTAAATTATTGTAAGTGATGAAGACATCAAAAATGATAGAAGTTGTAAATTAATAAATTTTAACTGAAAAAATGATTTAATTAATTTAATTAATTAAAATATAGCCATTTTGGCCACTGACTCGGATTTCGACGAAACCGGTTTCATCGGATCCGTAACAGTGAGTTATTGTGGGATTTCAAGTGTCGTAACGATCAGACTTGTCGTTTGCTCGTACGGGCTCGAAACGCCTTGAAATCAATTTTGATTGAAATCGATTGAAATCAATTTGAAATAAATTGATTTTACCATAACTTCTTCATACGATAGAATTAGGACTTGAAACCTCTTCCATTGAATTTGAAATCATCAAAAATATCTATTTTGATATATGAGATTACCCATTTTCGTTTCGGAGACAAAACGGGCTTTTCGGGCCATTTATCGTTCAACGTTATAATCAAATCTTATCCGTTCTTTATATTTTTCTGATCTGCCTATAAATACCCCGTTATAAACCCTAGTGTTACTCAACTCAGTTTTTTATACGTACAATTTCATTTTTTCCTTTCTTTCCAATGGCAGACAAACCCTAATTCCCAATTGCAATTGCAAATCAAAAACCAAATCAAAAATTCAATCTCCTAGAACAATAGCGAATTATATATCGATTCGAAGCTCTCGACGAGCGCATCTCAGATCTACAATTCATTTTTCATATTGTTTCATCGCTTGTTCAGTAAACGTCGAACTATTCATGACCGTTCATCACGCTACGATCAACTTCGATGGATCGTCTAATCAATGGTACAGTTGGGAGGAGATCGACGAGCGTAGTTCATCGGTGGGGTTAGTTTGGCGAGTTGACGGGTGGATTGGGTCAAAATATTTGATTAGGGTTTCCCCTTGGTAGCGGCGGCTACTTGTTTTAGAGCATCGATTGGCGTCAGGTCATGGAGTGAGGCACAGTGGGGGGCGCGGCCGCGACTGTGCTCTGCGGTAGTTGTGATCGCACGCGCGCGTTGGTCGATCGGAGGCGGCAGTGTTCGATCGTATTCCGTGCATGCGTGTGTTGTAGCTCGGTTAGGATTTCCTGGAGGGGAAACGTGGCTAACGTGTAAAGGTTATATTTTAAATTTATTTTGTTTTTGTTTTAAAAGTTAATTCGTATAAACGTTCTAACATGAATTACTTCTGCATATGAGGTCCTAACAAACAAAATCTAGTTGCGCCCCTTGCCCAAATCCCCTGATTTGAGCTTCATCTATTGACCTCTTCTTTACCATTACTTTAGCATAAGCGTGTCCCACCTCCACCTAATCTATTGTGAGACCATCAGTTCCTGACTGAAGGGGAATGCTGCCGGTACGGGTCCTACTTCTATCTTTGCTTATTAACTTAGTATAAGTCTTTTAAATAAGCCTCTTCTGTTAATTTTGCTCTATTTTCTTATTAACTTATTCTAAGTCTTTAAAATAAGCCTCTTCTATTCTTTCTATTTAATTATAACCTACGTTATAATTTCTCTTTTATCTTGTCTTTTTAGTTAAAACTACTAGTTATAAACTTTCATGCAAATGTCAAATTTGCCTATTTCAGTCTATATTCTTTTTTATTACAGTTCTTCTTATTTACATCAAATTTTCTGTAAATTTAGTATTCTTATACTGTAGTCCATATTAGAAAATTATCCTCTTTAGATTAATTTATTCATGTAAAAAAGGAACAAAAAGAAACTAACATTTGCAGACTAAATTCTAACGTAAAACGGATGTAAATAAAATACAAACAACTGTAAATAACATTAAATAACTTTAAATAAATGAATAAAATAGCTAAATAAAAATAGCTGGATAAAATAGACTGAAAAGAACTTTAGAAATTAACTGTAAACAACTTATATAAAAGCGGTCTCAAAATTGCAGAAAAACTACAACTATTGAGAATCCTATTATTTTAAATTACTTAAAAATCTAAAATAATTACTTAAACACTCACCTGTGGTCCTTAGCTCTTTTCCTTGTCCTTCCTGGATCCACTTCTAGAGTATAAAATATTTTAATTAAAAAGATCTTCTCATTGGAAAAATATTCCTTTTAGGGTCCAGCCTCAGGCAATGAACCCAGATGGAGAAAATCTGAATGAGAAAAATAGCTAGGCCTAGTGTCTTAATTATACTGTCACTTATGGATCTCAGATCGTTGGATTTGAAGATTAAATCTAGCGCAATGTGACGACCGCCCATGACCCCTGCACCGAATCTAGAGAAAGTGCGCTGTAAAGTGTGCCAGGCGACCATGGACGATTGTCAAGGTAGATTAAAACAACAGAATCTATCGTATTGCTCACAGCGCATGGACAAAATACAATAGAAAATATGTATAGTGAAGCTTTACAGAACAAAATGCCATCATATAAAACTCCATAATAGTTGAATACAAGCATTCAAATAGTCAATACATCAAGCCTCACTACATATCTCTCCGAGAATACAAAACAGCGGAACATCCAGTACATATAATAAAAAGATAATATGCAACCCTCCAGCTCGTCTTCGATATCAGCATCGTGAGAAGAGAACAACACCTGTCACCTGTTACCTAGTCTGCCCGTCCCAAAAATGGACGAACAGCCCAAGGCAATAAGAATTAAAACATAAAGCCTTGAGTCAGACAACAGTCTTAGTGAGCAGTAAATTAACTAACAACATACCAAAAGAGCATAAAGGAAAAGGAATAGGAATAGGAATACAACCCTCCCACTCCAACCTCATTCTACAGTGATAGCACCCAGACACACACTAAGCAGAAGCAAACATAACAGAGCATACAATTTAAAGTAAAGCTACTATCACTCGAGTCAAGGGCGATGTTTTCCAAGTACCAAGGCCTAAATCAGATAAGCACCCAGAAAATACCGCTCTTGGGTCCGAATGACGATACAACCAAACATCCATGACTCTGGCTATCACTGTTATCATTGCTTCGATATCACCGTTAATTGAATGACCGGCACATTCTTTCAGCCGTCCGTCAAGGGCTAATGGAAACCCCGGTTCTAGACATAACTCCCGCACGTCGTCGCAGCCCGTGCCTAGGACTATCGAATCTGCCCAGAGTACTCGACCATCAACAGTTGGCCGTTGGGACTATCGAATCTGCCCAAACGTACTCTTGCTTAGAGCATGCTAGAACCTTCAACAACGATGCTATCCAAGCCTCCTAGCCATCCTCTCCGACGACTATTCTCATATCCATTCATTATCCTCAACTCGAATCATATCACCGAGTTATCAACATGCTTGGAATGATCCCGTCTGGATTAGACCAAGTCTTCATCACATGATGCCTCGCTTCATTACATCCTCGCAAAGCCTCATCTCAACATCACATCATCAAATCTATGCATAAGAGCTTCATCATCCCGCTACATATGCCACGAGCAGCTTTCCCAATTCAAGAGCCTTCCCTTAGCTTTTGAATCATCTTCGATCTAAATCCAATCATCAATCATCTAGTTCATAACAATCAATCAAATCAAACATCAATCCAAGCAATCAAGCATTCAAATATGATCTAAGTAGACAATTATAACAATAATGGCATTTTCGTAATTAAAGAGTTGAAAGTCCAATAAGCACGAAAACATGGATTATATCACTACAAACTTGATGAATGATCTTGCATAGGTTAACATATGATAAAATGGATGTAACATCATCATGAACAATGGATCTATATGGATCTACACTTTGGATGAAGAAAATGCATGGAAATCACTATTTTAACACCAAATCGAGCCAACAATCCGATATACTCCTTTGGATCCGTGTGAGAGATAATCACCACTCACCAAATCACCAAAACAACCTCAAATCAACACGCTTCAGATTTGGACAGCGAAGGATCAAGCTTGATCTATCACGAATCCGCTTCAAACGAAGAAATCTCTCTTGAAAAGATGAAGATCTTCAACTTTAGCTCTTGAATCTTCGATCTTGATCTTCAATTTGGATGGAAGGAAGCACTAGATTAGAGTGGAGAAAAGAAGTGAAGAAGTGTAGAAGTCGAGCTCTCAAAATGGCAGCACTTCGTCGCTTCAAAATCCGGATCCCAAAAATGAAGAGAAACTCTCCTATTTATAGCTGAAATCCCTAACTCGTCTGCCTTCATGAGTCGTTCACGACTTACGACTTAAACCCTTCAACTTAACTTCTGGCTTCTACGACCTAACTCTTACCTGCCTACGACTCATGACATAACGGCTATCTCCTAAGTCGGCTACGACTCATAGCATGCGCCTACGACTCAACTGAGAAGGGCCTCCGACTTAACCAAGCTACGACTCAGTGCTCCGCGACTCAACAGGTAGGCTACGACTTAACAAATAACTGGGTTTACGACTCAACTACTAAGTTGTCTACGACTTAAAACAGTACGACTCAACACAGCACTCCTTAACACGGCCACGACTCAACTAGGCTACGACTTAAAAGGATACGACTTAACTGGTTAGACGACTTATCACTTAACTCGGTCAGCTCTTATGTCATAAATCCCTAGGTCGGTCACTTACTTGAGTCGCCCAATTTCTTAAGTCGGTCATACGACCTATCCTATCCCACGACTTACTTCCTCCACGTCTAAGTTACCAACCGATCTAACCCTTAAGTCCTCACCAACTTAAGTCTATTCCTTAGGTCGCCAAACCCTGGGTCACTCCTATCTCCTAAGTCGTATACGACTTACGACTTATACTAAGTCGTTCACGACATAGGACTTAGCCAATATTCGACCAAAAACTGAAACAACCCAAAAATGCTGAAAATTCCATATTTTGACAACTTTTCGATCCGTAGAAATACGGGTCGTTACATTCTCTCCCCCTTAGGAATTTCATCCCCGAAATTCCAAGCAATCAAAGACTATTCTGTACGCCTACCACCCATAGCTATCAACAAACCATGCATCCAATTCTAACTTAGCGTACAAAATTCTAAGACTTAGAACAAGTTACAATATCGCGAGATGAGACGACACCTTAGGGCCATACCTCGAAGAGTTCAGGATGAGCTGCCTTCATCCTCTCTTCCACCTCCCACGTACAGTCGTTATCATCGTCACTCCATTTTATCTTGAGCAACTTAACTACCTTCCTCCTAAGCTGTTTCGTGTCGGTTTCAATAACACGAAGCGGCTTACGAGGTCTTCTATCGACTGGATCAACTTCGAAATCTTCATAGCTATCTGCAGAAACTACTGTATTCGAGTCGTGCACATACTTCCGTAGATATGATACATGAAAAACATTGTGCACACCCGACATCTTCTCAGGTAACTCCAACCTATAGGCGAGCTTTCCAATTCGCTCGATGATCGGGAATGGTCCAACAAATCTCGGAGTCAACTTTCCTTTCTTTCCGAATCGAATAACATTCTTCAGTGGAGAAATCTTCACAAAAACCATATCTCCTACGTCAAATTCCAAATCCTTTCGACGCTTATCTGCATAACTCTTCTGACGGTCTTGGGCTGCCTTCATTCGTTGCCGAATGATCTCTATACAATCTGAAGTCTGCCGAATCATCTCTGGCCCAAGTATCAGCTTTTCTCCAGTTTCTAACCAACACGTCGGAGAGTTACACGGTCTTCCATACAATGCCTCATACGGTGCCATACCAATGCTTGACTGGTAACTGTTGTTGTATGAAAACTCTACCAAATGAAGATGATCTTCCCATGATCCTCCGAAATCCAAAACACAAGCTCTGAGGAGATCTTCCAAAACTCGGTTGACTCTCTCAGTCTGACCATCTGTTTGAGGGTGATAAGCTGTACTCAAACACAACTCGGTTCCCAAAACTTCCTGGAAGCTCTTCGAAAATCCACTAGTGAACAATGGGTCTCGATCGCTCACTATACTCTTCGGAATACCATGGAATCGAACTATCCACTTAACATACAACTCAGCCAACTTTGATGCAGTCCTAGTTGATCGAACAGGAATGAATCTTGCGCTCTTAGTCAGACGATCTACAATGACCCAAATCCCTTCATTTCCCGTTCTTGTTCTAGGTAGTCCATCAATAAATTCCATCGATATCTGCTCCCACTTCCATGTAGGAACTTCTAATGGCTGAAGCAACCCACTTGGCTTCTTCTGTTTGGCTTTTACCAACTGGCAGTTCATACACTTGGAAATAAAATTTCCAACATCCTTCTTCATGCCTTCCCAGTAGTAGGTTCTCTTCATATCCCGATACATCTTATTTCCACCTGGATGAATTGTCAACTTCGAGTGATGACTTTCCTTCAGAACTTCACTCCTCAATTCATCTATATCGGGAACAACTAATCGTCCTTGCTTCCGAAGCCAACCCTCTCGATCGACCTCGAATCCTTTATCCTTTTCTGGATCCAATCCAGATTCCAATTCACGGATAATCTTGACAAGCTTATCGTCTTGCTTTTGGCTCTCGCCAATCCTTCCACAAGAGAAGGTCTTATCGATAGGTTTGCCAACATCTCAGGTTCCAATTCGCATCTAGGCCTGAAGTCAAATCCAGCTAAATACTCGAGATTCTTCCATTCTGAAAACATGGCTCCCAGTCCTGCATGTCTTCTACTTAACGCATCTGCCACTGCATTACCTTTTCCCGGAGTATAAGCTATACCAAAATCATATGATGCTAAAAACTCTAGCCAACGTTGCTGCCGAAGATTCAAATCCTTTTGGGAGAAAAGATACTTCAGCGACTTATGATCCATAAACAACTCGAATCGAACTCCCAACAGATAATGTCTCCACATCTTCAGAGCAAATACAATCGCCGCTAACTCCAAATCATGAGTCGGGTAATTCCTTTCATGCGGCTTTAGTTGTCGACTGGCATACGCAACAACTTTATCTCTCTACATCAGCACTGCTCCAAGTCCAGTACCACATGCGTCGGTGTAAACCACCATCTCATCATTCCCACTAGGAATAGTCAGAACAGGAGTACTCGTCAATCTCTCTTTCAGGATTCCGAAAGCTTGCTCACACTTAGCATCCCAACTGAACACTTGGTTCTTTTTCGTCAATCCTGTTAACGGTGCAGCTACCTTGGAGAAGTCTTTGATAAACCGTCGATAATATCCTGCTAATCCAAGAAAACTTCTCACATCAGATGCATTCTTAGGTCTAACCCAATCCTGGATTGCTGCCACCTTAGTGGGATCAACCGCTATTCCATTTCCAGAAATCACATGGCCTAAGAACCTCACTTCACTCTTCCAGAAGTGACACTTCGAAAACTTAGCCTTCAGCTGATGTTTCCGCAAGATTTCCAAAACAATCCGCAAGTGTGTCTTGTGCTCTTCTTCCGTTATGGAATAAATCAGAATATCATCCACGAACACAAGTACGAACTTGTTCAACTGATCTCTGAACACTCTATTCATCAGATCCACAAAATATGCTGGCGTGTTAGTTAATCCAAACGGCATTACCAGCCACTCGAAGAAACCAGATGGTGTCCGAAAAGCAGTCTTCGGCACACTATCCTCAGCCACTCTCAACTGGTGAAATCCCGTTGCCAAATCCATCTGAGAAAACACCTTAGCTTCATGAAGCTGATCAAACAAGTCATCTATTCTTGACAATGGATACTTGTTCTTCTTAGTCACCTTATTCAGCTCACGATAATCGACGCACAATCTTAACGACCCATCTGCCTTGGTTGCAAACACAACTGGTGCACCCCACTCGGACACACTACGCCGAATGAATCCTTTCTGCAAAAGATCATCAACTTGCACCCTCAACTCTTGTTGTTCCCTAGGCGCCATCCGCCTAAGAGGCATCACAACAGGTCTGGCTCCTTCAACTAGATCTATACGAAACTCGATCTCTCTATGCGGCGGCAACCCTTTGACTTCGTCAAAGACATCCTCGAATCCATTAGCGATCGGCACTGATGACAGCCCATCCCGTGGAACAACTAGCGAATACATGAAGCTCATGAAGACGCCTTCTTCATGCTTACATCGTATCACAATCTTTCGCCCCTCCACATTCTCGACTGTCACTTCCAACCTTTCGCAATCAACCTTAGCCGCATACTTCCTAAGCCAGTCCATACCCAAAATAATTCCGAACCCCGCAAAGTTCAGAACAAAGCAATCACAAACAAAAGAGCAACCATGACTCGATACAACTAGACCACGGCATAACATACACAAACAAGACGAACCCCCAACTGGATTAGTCACAACCAATGGTCTATCAACAATATCCGGCTTCAAATCTAACCGGCCTACGAGTTCATTACAAACAAACGAATGCGACGCTCCAGTATCAAACAAAACTCTAACTGGAACACCACATAGGAAAAGAGTACCTTGAACAACCACACTTTCCTTTTTCTTCAGCAGTAGGAGCTTCCGAAGACGACGAAACAGCTCCCAAAGCATAAGCCTGCACAATCTGCTTGTCCCTCCTCGGTTCTAGACAATTCTTCCTGAAATGCCCCGGCTTGTCACAGTTATGACACTTCATCGGCACCTTCGGATTCTTACAATCCTTCGAGAAATGGCCCTTCTGCTGACAATTGTAGCAAGTCACCTCGCCTTTCGGCTTCTTCTGGCCATCCTTACCCTTCTGCTGCTGCTGCTTCCTCTTCTTGTTTCCACCCTGCTGGGGTTTAGACTCTTCCCTGGTCACAGCAACAACAGATCCTTCCTTTGGAAACAAACTCTCATGCCTAAGAGCTTTCTCCACAAGCTTCTCAAATGAATCGTCCAGATGATCTACCAACTGTCTCCCAAGATAATTGACCAAGCCTGTCACAAACTTCTCATTCTTCTGATAAGCAGATTCAATATATGATCGAGCATACTTGGACAAAGCTTCAAACTCAGAAACATACTCAAGAACAGATCTCCCTCCTTGCTTGAGCTCCACAAACTTCTTGAACAGAACAGACTTCTGAGCTGTAGAAATGAACTTAGCTTCAAATCTGACTTGGAATTGCTCCCAAGTAATCTCTTCTTCCGGAGTAGTGATGGTAATAGAGTTCCACCAATCAGAAGCTCTCCCTTGAAGCTGTCTCGATGCCAACTTCCTCTTAGTTGCATCATCAATTCCCAAATCGCCAAAGATCCTTCCACAAGCATCGATCCATCTCTGGACTTCAATAGTTGATTCTGTTCCCAAGAAAACTTTCCCTCCAAGAGCAGTATAGTCTTTGCACAGCTTAGCAAAATCCACTGGTTTCGGAGTCTGAACTTGAACTCCAACATCAACTGCTGCCCCCGGAACTGGTATCCTTCTCATGATCGAAGTCATCATAGCTTCGAACATGGCTGCATAATCAGCAGTCTCTTCAGTAGCACGGCCTTCCCTAGCAGCTGGTCTCCCTCTTCGACTCATTCTCAATATCTATAAAAAGGAATGATCAGAACATCTAGAGAAACAACTTCAAAGAGGACTCAAACTCTACTAAGCTACTATATTATATATAGTATTCATCCATCAAAATACAATTACGTCTCTCATACGTAGTTACGTCAGCGAGCGTTGGGTAAAATCGATTAACCAAGGCTCTGATACCAAATGTGACGACCGCCCATGAACCCTGCACCGAATCTAGAGAAAGTGCGCTGTAAAGTGTGCCAGGCGACCATGGACGATTGTCAAGGTAGATTAAAACAACAGAATCTATTGTATTGCTCACAGCGCATGGACAAAATACAATAGAACATATGTATAGTGAAGCTTTACAGAACAAAATGCCATCATATAAAACTCCATAATAGTTGAATACAAGCATTCAAATAGTCAATACATCAAGCCTCACCACATATCTCTCAGAGAATACAAAACAGCGGAACATCCAGTACATATAATAAGAAGATAATATGCAACCCTCCAGCTCGTCTTCGATATCAACATCGTGAGAAGAGAACAGCACCTGTCACCTGTTACCTAGTCTTCCCGTCCCAAAAATGGACGAACAGCCCAAGGCAATAAGAATTAAAACATAAAGTCTTGAGTCAGACAACAGTCTTAGTGAGCAGTAAATTAACTAACAACATACCAAAAGAGCATAAAGGAAAAGGAATAGGAATACAACCCTCCCACTCCAACCTCATTCTACAGTGATAGCCCCCAGACACACACTAAGCAAGAAGCAAACATAACAGAGCATACAATTTAAAGTAAAGCTACTATCACTCGAGTCAAGGGCGATGTTTTCCAAGTACCAAGGCCTAAATCAGATAAGCACCCAGAAAATACCGCTCTTGGGTCCGAATGACGATACAACAAACATCCATGACTCTGGCTATCACTGTTATCATTGCTTTGATATCACCGTTAATTGAATGACCGGCACATTCTTTCAGCCGTCCGTCAAGGGCTAATGGAAACCCCGGTTCTAGACATAACTCCCGCACGTCGTCGCAGCCCGTGTCTATGACTATCGAATCTGCCCAGAGTACTCGACCATCAATAGTTGGCCGTTGGGACTATCGAATCTGCCCAAACGTACTCTTGCTTAGAGCATGCTAGAACCTTCAACAACGATGCTATCCAAGCCTCCTAGCCATCCTCTCCGACGACTATTCTCATATCCATTCATTATCCTCAACTCGAATCATATCACCGAGTTATCAACATGCTTGGAATGATCCCGTCTGGATTAGACCAAGTCTTCATCACATGATGCCTCGCTTCATTACATCCTCGCAAAGCCTCATCTCAACATCACATCATCAAATCTATGCATAAGAGCTTCATCATCCCGCTACATATGCCACGAGCAGCTTTCCCAATTCAAGAGCCTTTCCCTTAGCTTTTGAATCATCTTCGATCTAAATCCAATCATCAATCATCTAGTTCATAACAATCAATCAAATCAAACATCAATCCAAGCAATCAAGCATTCAAATATGATCTAAGTAGACAATTATAACAATAATGGCATTTTCGTAATTAAAGAGTTGAAAGTCCAATAAGCACGAAAACATGGATTATATCACTACAAACTTGATGAATGATCTTGCATAGGTTAACATATGATAAAATGGATGTAACATCATCATGAACAATGGATCTATATGGATCTACACTTTGGATGAAGAAAATGCATGGAAATCACTATTTTAACACCAAATCGAGCCAACAATCCGATATACTCCTTTGGATCCGTGTGAGAGATAATCACCACTCACCAAATCACCAAAACAACCTCAAATCAACACGCTTCAGATTTGGACAGCGAAGGATCAAGCTTGATCTATCACGAATCCGCTTCAAACGAAGAAATCTCTCTTGAAAAGATGAAGATCTTCAACTTTAGCTCTTGAATCTTCGATCTTGATCTTCGATTTGGATGGAAGGAAGCACTAGATTAGAGTGGAGAAAAGAAGTGAAGAAGTGTAGAAGTCGAGCTCTCAAAATGGCAGCACTTCGTCGCTTCAAAATCCGGATCCCAAAAATGAAGAGAAACTCTCCTATTTATAGCTGAAATCCCTAACTCGTCTGCCTTCATGAGTCGTTCACGACTTACGACTTAAACCCTTCGACTTAACTTCTGGCTTCTACGACCTAACTCTTACCTGCCTACGACTCATGACATAACGGCTATCTCCTAAGTCGGCTACGACTCATAGCATGCGCCTACGACTCAACTGAGAAGGGCCTCCGACTTAACCAAGCTACGACCCAGTGCTCCGCGACTCAATAGGTAGGCTACGACTTAACAAATAACTGGGTTTATGACTCAACTACTAAGTCGTCTACGACTTAAAACAGTACGAATCAATACAGCACTCCTTAACACGGCCACGACTCAACTAGGCTACGACTTAAAAGGATACGACTTAACTGGTTAGACGACTTATCACTTAACTCGGTCAGCTCTTATGTCGTAAATCCCTAGGTCGGTCACTTACTTGAGTCGCCCAATTTCTTAAGTCGGTCATACGACCTATCCTATCCCACGACTTACTTCCTCCACGTCCTAAGTTACCAACCGATCTAACCCTTAAGTCCTCACCAACTTAAGTCTATTCCTTAGGTCTCCAAACCCTGGGTCACTCCTATCTCCTAAGTCGTATACGACTTACGACTTATACTAAGTCGTTCACGACATAGGACTTAGCCAATATTCGACCAAAAACTGAAACAACCCAAAAATGCTGAAAATTCCAGATTTTGACAACTTTTCGATCCGTAGAAATACGGGTCGTTACACGCAACCACGTCATAGGTTTGATGGGAACCTTCGGATGGAAGCACGGATGCATGAGATGCAAAAGAAATCGAAAAACACGTCATCGGTTCGAATATGGACTAATTCACGTCAACGTAAGAAGACGGGTCGACCGCCAGGTCAACCTTCATAGGCTATAGGTCGATCTATAGGTCGACCGACTCAGCTATGGGAAAGGTCGACCCTAGGGACGACTTGACCTATATTATTATTATTTTTTCTTTTGTTTTCTCGTTTCTTGTTTATTCCGTAACTTCTTCATCTTAGCTTGGATTTTGACATTCTATATATGGAAATTGAACAGAAAATTACCATAGACACAATGGTGCAACTCCCGTGGCTCAATTTTGATAATTTCACAAAGTTATTTTTTTGTTTAATTAATTCATTAATTAATTATTATAGCTTAAATTTTAGGTTGTTACATTCTCCCCTCCTTAAAGGATTTCATCCCCAAAATCTCTAAGGATAGAAGAATGAAGCAAATGTTTTCATCCAAGTTCTACAACCAACTACTCAACTATCATCCATTACATCCATTTTCCTTAAGCTTTTCTAATGCAATTTATGATATATATGCAAATAGTGTAGTGTCAATGTTCCTAACTAATGCAAAAGATTAGGTGGTCTACTGATTCAGTTGACCTCCTCTTATGCAATTCATGTCCGTGTCATGTATCCAAATGAATGCAAGTTTCCTAATGATAACGGATAGTTTTATATGCGTGCTACAATCATCCCCCAAATGCAACAATCATATGGCGATCATCCATTTATAGCAACCATGGAAATAAAATAAAAATGCAAATGAGCACACATCTATATGCATATAGGCCTGTCAATGGGCAGGGTTCGGTCCGGGTATTATAAAACCCAGACCCGAGACCAATTACAATAATTAAAACCCAAGCCCGGCCCGAACCCACAGGGTATTTCAACCCAATATCCAAGCCCGGCCCATCGGGCTTTTTAAGCCCGCTGAGTAATAACTTTATACCTAACTCAGAATATTTATGTTAAAACCATATTTTAAAACTGCAACTTTGGTAAAATTTGTATACAAACAATGTTAACATATAAATTGGACGATGATGTAGTCAAGCTCGTAACAAAAAACATCTACATGTAAACAAACAAAATGGTAAATAAATAACATACGCACTCATGTTTTGATATGACGAAAAACTAATAGTCGGATCGGGTTCTAACCGGGCCGGGTTTTGATAAAACCGTACCTGATCCGGATAGAGCGGGTTCGGGCCGGGTTCGGGCCGGGCTCGGGCCTGGGTAGTAAAAGGCAAAACCCGTACCCGCATAAATTAGGCGGGTTCGGGCCGGGCTCAGGCCAAAACCCGTACCATTGACAGGCCTATATGCATATGCTCTAGTGACCTAGTTAAGCCAATCCCTAAGAGATAATAGTGCCTAGTGTAAGTATATGCATCCATTAGCATCCACTAGCAAACACTTGCAACCATTAGCATCCATCATACATAACATGTTCTAATAACATATTTACATCAAATCCTAACATCCATAGGTTAAATCATAAGATCTACCCTCTCAAAGGATAATAAAAGAAAGAACCTATTCAAAACTAAAGATGGAAATAGAAAATTTGAAAACTTATTATCAAAGAGATGTGGGTAAGAGGTACGTATTCTCTCCTAATCAAATCAATCTTCTCTGAAGTCTCTTTAAACATGTCAGGACCAAGTAGCAATCTCTCTGTAGACTCTAACCAACACGAAGGCGACTTGCACAGTTGTAACGAAGGCGATTTTTCGTCGCTCGAAAATCGACATTAATACGTCCACTGTATCAACTGCCGAGCAATCGAATGCCGGAAAACCGAATTGTTATGGAGAAAAAAAAGAGGTAGAAGAAGACAGAAGAAAAAGAAAGAAGAAACAACAAAAAAACACAGAATAATATCAGAATATCACATTCGCAGTGGAACAAAATATAATAGATAAATGAATAATCTTTAAATCAAAGAACTATATCATTTTATACATTACATCATCATCATCAATATACAAACAATACATCAA
This sequence comes from Allium fistulosum, assembly GCA_030737815.1. Lineage (NCBI taxonomy): Eukaryota > Viridiplantae > Streptophyta > Magnoliopsida > Asparagales > Amaryllidaceae > Allium > Allium fistulosum. The sequence goes on from CM060901.1 coordinate 1,422,352,833, forward strand.
TGGATAGTTATACAAACTTGTCCACATACAGAATACACTGCGGAATAAATAATATCATATACAAGTGATACGTCTCGCCATCCAGCACGCCAATGAGCTCCACAGCATCTCCTGAATCCAGAATGACCTGATAACCTGACTCTAGACTGCCCGTGTGGAAATTGGTGGGCACCTAGAGTTTAGGAAGGAAACAATAAACTCTAGGTCAGTTATGGTGACTGGTGTGAGAACTAAAACAGTTATTATCTTTAAAACAACAACAAACAAAGGAAGTAAAGAATATCCGCAATGCTTTTGGAAAATGAAACTACCATAAGACCTCCCGCCACACACACAATGCAAACGCAGAATTGGAGGAGATTTCTTCTTATGATAGTCAAACATGCTTACTACGCAAAATCATTGATATTATTATTATTAGTGCATAGTGCAGAAAACATTTCGAAAGTATAATATTAATCTTAGCCAACATACGACCAATATCGTATGCCTACTATAGCTACCATCTAAACAGTCGGGCACCACCATAAGTAAATGGCAAGTTCTACAACTAATACCGTTCAAGGTTCGTATTGGAAGATGGATTGCCAACAAATGGTTAGGCTAAGGAACTTCCTACCGCCACATGGGATCGCCTCTGGATGGACGTCCCGAGAACTAACTAGCTCTCTACCAACATAAGGTCGGGTTACCCCTGTAACTAGGTAACTCACGAATATGCCATTCCCCGGTCCTTTGGGACCTTTATCCGCACGCTCGGTAACCAACATCACACATAATAAATAAAGTGTGTCCACATGAGTAAGTATCTGGGCTCCATACCATGATACCACCCTTTTCCAGAAGGAAATGACATACCCTAAAGGGCGCGACCCTCATAACCTTGCCGCATCATTCCTGTTTTGACCATTTTCGGGTTGTGAGGTCCGAAGAGGTCTCGTCCACAAAGCTACGCTTTTTCACAAAGCCACGCTTTGATCACAAATGATCAATAAATGATCACCACACAGCAACACTCAGCATGCCACATTACCAAATTGGGAGTATATCACTGATAAATTTCAACTACATAACCTCTGAGCTCGTACGTCTCAGAGAAGGATGTTAAGCTAAGAGAATAAATTCTCCGCCACCAACAGAAATGTATTTGAAAGAAATCAGCTTTATATCTCGAAATGTAATGTCAGACATGTAACCATACAAGTCTGTTCTGGGTTCGAACAGAACCGAAGGCACTTCCGAAGAAGCCCGTGCAACCCGGGTATTCACAATCCCGATAAAACTTCCCATCACAAAGGAAATCTCTATACCATAGCTAACGGTGCAGAGACAATCGATAGGTCATCCTATCATTTTCATAAATACCCGGTCTTCACCACCGGTCTTCAATACGATCCATATCGTCGTATCACTAATTCGGAATGGGTTATATGACACAAAGGTCTTTTCCCGGCTAACCCGAATAGTGAGCACAATATTTAAAACATATGGATATAGGATTTCAATTAAATCACAACTTATTACCCAAATCCTTGCTTTCAAATGGTTTAAACAAATTACCATTTTAAATCTTTAAACAAAAAGATTTACTTCACAAAGTTTACCCACTTTCACAAAGATTCATTCACAGATTTCCAAATCAATTTCCATTTCAATTTGATTAACCCATTAAATCTTTAATTAAGATTAAATTTATAGCTTTCAAAACTATTCACAATTCAAGTCTTTTATAATATACAAGATACACCTTTTGAAATACTCTTTTACTTCAAAATAAAGTTTAATTATCGTTACGAAGGTTAATTCATAGTTTTTCCAAACTATTTACAATTTCATTTCAACTTGAATTGTTTTCAATACAAAATTGGAAATCTTTTCACTTTATAAAAGCTATTATTATTTAGAAACAGATAGTTTTCATTTTGGGAAAAACTGGTTACATTTACACAGGTTAAAGCCATTCAGGTATAAACGTGAATTATAAATTTAAATTTCCCCAAGACCGTATTTTAATTGGTTAAAAACCATAAAAACACCTTTTATACTTATAAAATCTTTTAAACCAAAAATCCCAATTCATTGAATTCAATTTCAAAATATTAAATTCAAAATTTAAATCAAGTGATTTAAATTCCCATTTTTATTAAGTTATTTAAAATAACTTTTATTTTGAAACTCGCTTTAAAAAACTTTCAATTTCAATTTCAAAACAATTTTGGATTCAAAAACTCAATTTTTCCAAAATTGATAAAAATCTGTGACTTAACCGATTTCCACGTGAAATCCACATTTGTGTGTGTATTGTGTAGTCCAAGGGTTTAACACGATAGTGCAACAACATTCAACCATCACAGATCAAATATAACAATATAATTGATAAGCGGTATAAACGATAATGCTTATCTTTCATTCACAGATCACAAATATATATATCATAGATAAATAAATCACCAAAAATCAATTACCAAATGAATTTCTAAATCTATTTCCTTTTTAAAGTAAATTCCTTTTAAGCAGATAAATTCCTTTATTTTCCAAACTATTCAAAAATCCAAATTTTAAATAAAATTTTCAATTTATAAATAATATTCTCGAAATCCATTTATTAAGCCTTTTTCCATATTTGAATTTAATTTCAATACAATTCCAAAAATAAGACTTTATCTTTTAAACTCCTTTTAAATTTATCCAATTATCAGAAATAAAATTTTCGATAAATTTTCAACTTACATTTCGAAAATCCAATTTTATTCATTTTCGGTATCCAACGATACCAAAAATATATTCAGCTAATTTTATAGCCGTCAAAAATTTCAGTCACAATTATAATCACACGGCGATTATAAATAAATCAACACACAACATTGAAATAAATTCAAATGTTAGGAATCCAGTTGGATCCCTCCAACCCGTTTCCCTGCATCCACAGATGTTAGCACAATACCAATTCCACTTTACAGTGAAATTATCGCGGTATATGGGATTTATAAATGTTATCCGCTATTATACGGCGCAATAGGGTCTCATCCGCTATATAATGCGGGAAATCAACTCCAAATACATATATAATACCAATTCCACTTCAATGTGAAATTATCGCAGTATATATTTTTAATAAATAACCTCCGCTTAATATACAGCGTATAGGGTCTATTTAACACAATAAATAACAATTTATCATCCAATCATCACAATCAACACTATCAACAATTTTAAATCTAACAATTTAAAATTTAAATCGAAACACAATATTCGATTGAGTGAGAAGTTCTCACCTTGCTTTCAATAACGGTTGCAGTATTTTATTTCGAATAAAATTAAACGCGCATTTAATTTTACTCAAAATTTTCATTAGCTCCGATTGACTCCAATCCAGTTCCATTTCGAAGAGCTTGTCAAAATGGTTCCAACGCAAGTCGTTTCGTCGGAATCTGATAGTGTATGACCAAGTTACGATATTTTAAACATTATACGAATTTGTATTAATCAATTTACAAATTTTTATTTTCAAATCTAAACCTATTTCATCACTGTCGTTCGAATGAATATTGCCGTCAATCCGTGATGAAATTTACGATCATAGCCGTTGGATATCTTCGTCTCGAGGAGCTCAACAATTTATCAGTTGATAATTTTTCGAATGGATGTATAGATTTGGAGAAATCGAAGGAAGAAGATCGTTAGTTACTGGCCATTGAAACTGAAAACTGGCGGCTATGAAGAAGGAGTTAGGGTTTAGTGTAAAATGTAGGGGTTGAGGTGCTTTTATATAAAATGGCAAAACACTATTCATTTCCAAAATTTCCGAACTCGAAATCAAACGTGCCGACAGACGTTCATAAGGTTTTACCCGTTATCCGAACACAATGGAACGTGTTTCGGAAGCTAATTCGGTCATATGTGTGAGTTACGGAATTAAACGATCAGATTTAAATTAAATCGATTTAAACCGATTTCGATGCGTTTTGGCTTGCCTCGGACAAACCGTTTATCCGATTGACACGAAATTTGAAATCTTACATTAATTTAACATTACAGATCCAATGAAACTGATTTCATCAAAATCTGAGACTGTTTGAAAAAAGACCATTTTTAGTCGTCAATTAAATATTAAAATATTCAATTTTCACAATTTAACTTTAAATTCAATTTTAAAAGTTCACAAACATTATTATAACTCCAATATGATTTAATATAACTTTTTAAATCATTTTTAATCACATTTAATTCAGATTCCAATTATCCACCCAATTTTAGGTATTAAATTAATAATTTAATCGTCCAATTAAATCACTATATCGAAATTAAATTAATTCGACTTCCAAATCTTACTTATTGATATTTAAAATTAATTAAATATATGAATTTCAAATGACGGAAATTCTGGGTCGTTACAAACTTCCCCCCTTAAAAGAATTTCGTCCTCGAAATTGCAAAGTAAGAAAAATGCCCCAAATTCATTAACTTTTCAAAAATCCACTTAGTGAAAATTTTATATTTTCCTTTTTCCAATACTTAAACTTCAACCAAAACAGTGGTTTCCATTTTCTAGTTCAATTCCTACGTTTTCATTTCAATTTGGAAATTGACTTTCCATTAACAAAAAATTTCCAAAATTTTCAAAATTTTTCTAACGCCTTAAATTTTCTGAAAAATTCGCCAACGTCTCCTTTGCGCGGTTCGATCATAGTAGGATCACAATAGACATAAATATATATACATCGACCCACACGGTCGGAAAAGCAGAAAAACAGTTCATATTTCCTATTTTTTATTGCGTAGGCGTACCTTTTAGCATTTTTAAGCAAAGCAGTTATTTATTTAGCGTTTTAGCGTGACCCAACCAACCGAACGGTAGCCACGGCACCTGTACTTACTCAATATAAACATGTAAGTGACATATATAGGAAATTCATTTACATTTCATTAATTTTCAATAACCAATACAAAGTTTCCATAAGCAATGCAATCAAATAATTCCCATAAGCAATTTATAAGGTTTCGATACACATTTTAATTGCTTACTACCAATTCATATACAACGACATTCAATTATACATTTTCAATTAGCTTACATTCACTAATTTAAATTCAAGTTAGTTCACTTCCAATTCAAATCAATTTCTATTTAAATTTACTTCACTTTCAATTTAAATTCAATTACATAGCTTTCAATTTTTTTATCAATTCAATTTCATTAATACTTAATGAATTAAATACAAGCAACTAACAACCATCTAACAACCAATTCATATTCAACACAACCAAATTTACTCAATTCACTACGTTTGGATTCAATTTGGTTTAACACTTTTTAATTTCAATTGGTTTAATATTAAATTGACTTCCATTCAATTTTCAATTCCCATTACATTAGCTTAAATGAATTAATACTTACATCCATTATCCCATATCAATTCATTTACATTCGACTGATTAATATTCAATCCATTTATTAATTCAATTGCTAATTCATTTTACAAATAAAGTTGAATTTCATTTTATATAACTCAAGTTTAAATCCATTTAATGACTTCATTTCATTAATTCATTTTGATATTAAAATCGATTTCATACAACATTACTTAAGTTATATTCCAATTAAACATCATTTTTTTAACTTAACTTAAATTTCCACTTATAAATCCAATTCAGATTCCAATTCTAAAGTAAATTATATTTAACTTTTACCAAAGTCAAATTTCATCAATTATTCAAATTCATATCTCATTTTTCTTAACAAAATTGTTTAACCATTTCTTTTACAATTGGTTTCACTTATATTCATTCATTTTATAAGTTATACAACTTATTTATTTAACTTCCAAATCATATCATAATTATTTATCTAATCCAACTCAATTCTGATTTAATTTATTTAACTTTACCAAAGCTAAAATCTTTTATTTCATATTATAAGTCCAAAACTTATTTCACTTATAATCATCAATTACAATTTGGATTTTAATTTAAAATTTAGTTTATCACAACAAAACTTCAATTTTTCAATTTACTTTGGTAGCAAATCCATCACATAGAAACTTGAAAATGATACTGATGATGCTGCAGTCATCACCCTTATTATTTCCCAGCAACAGTAGTGAATTCGGTGCTTAAAATTCTTTTAAAATTTTCCTTTATTTATAAATCACATTTACAAATCTTTACTTATATAATTTCACTATTTAACTTTACTTATACAAGATTATTTCACAACTACAAATCATATTAACTATAATTCCATACTTAATAATTCATTTGCTTATATACTTCATTCTTTTACAATTGTTGTTTTTATTTAGATTACTCAAACAACTTTCATTAATTTATATATATTCTTATATTTTCAACAACCAAACAATCAATTATATACACTTTAATAATTTCTTGGAAAATTATTTCCTTTATATACAAAATATAACCGAGGTAAAGTTATTTCATTTACCCAATTTAAAATAATACTATGTCGACTTGCCTCGTTTAAGTGTTTAGAAACCCCTATCGATAATATGGCGTCCCATATACCGACCAGAATTCATAAATAGCTCAACGGATAAGCAAACACAACATAAAACAATTTCATATTCACTAACAAATACGCACTCGTATCTATTATTACACTCACAATCATTCTAGAGTAATACTGACTCTATCTCTTATGAGTAACACCCAACAGAGCCAAAGTTATCGCTTAACCATATGCTCTGATACCAAATGTAACGAACGTGATTTTTCGTCGCTCGAAAATCAACATTAATACGTCCACTGTATCAACTGTCGAGCAATCGAATGCCGGAAAACCGAATTGTTATGAAGAAAAAGAAGAGGTAGAAGAAGACAGAAGAAAAAGAAAGAAGAAACAACAGAAAAACACAGAACAATATCAGAATCTCACATTCGCAGCGGAACAAAATATAATGATAAATGAATAATCTTTAAATCAAAGAACTATATCATTTTATACATTACATCATCATCATCAATATACACACAATATATCAATGGACAGTTATACAAACTTGTCCTCATACAGAATACACAATGGAATAAATAATATCATATATAAGTGATACGTCTCGCCATCCAGCATGCCAATGAGCTCCACAACATCTCCTGAATCCAGAATGACCTGATAACCTGACTCTAAACTGCCCGTGTGGAAACTGATGGGCACCCAGAGTTTAGGAAGGAAACAATAAACTCTAGGTCAGTCATGGTGACTGGTGTGAGAACTAAAACAGTTATTATCTTTAAAACAACAACAAACAAAGGAAGTAAAGAATATCCGCAATGCTTTTGGAAAATGAAACTACCATAAGACCTCCCGCCACACACACAATGCAAACGCAGAATTGGAGGAGATTTCTTCTTATGATAGTCAAACATGCTTACTACGCAAAATCATTGATATTATTATTATTAGTGCATAGTGCAAAAAACATTTCGAAAGTATAATATTAATCTTAGCCAACATACGACCAGTATCGTATGCCTACTATAGCTACCATCTAAACAGTGGGGCGCCACCATAAGTAAATGGCAGGTTCTACAACTAATACCGTACAAGGTTTGTATTGGAAGATGGATTGCCAACAAATGGTCAGGCTAAGGAACTTCCTACCGCCACATGGGATCGCCTCTGGCTGGACGTCCCGAGAACTAACTAGCTCTCTACCAACACAAGGTCGGGTTACCCCTGTAACTAGGTAACTCACGAATATGCCATTCCCCGGTCCTTTGGGACCTTTATCCGAGCGCTCGGTAACCAACATCACAAATAATAAATAAAGTGTGTCCACATGAGTAAGTATCTGAGCTCCATACCATGATACCACCCTTTTCCAGAAGGAAATGACATACCCTAAAGGGCGCGACCCTTATAACCTTGCCGCATCATTCCTGTTTTGACCATTTCCAGGTTGTGAGGTCCGAAGAGGTCTCATCCACAAAGCTACGCTTTTTCACAAAGCTACGCTTTGATCACAAATGATCAATAAATGATCATCACACAGCAACACTCAGCATTCCACATTACCAAATTGGGAGTATATCACTGATAAATTTCAACTACATAACCTCTGAGCTCGTACGTCTCAGAGAAGGGTGTTAAGCTAAGAGAATAAATTCTCCGCCACCAACAGAAATGTATTTGAAAGAAATCAGCTTTATATCTCAAAATGTAATGTCAGACATGTAACCATACAAGTCTGTTCTGGGTTCGAACAGAACCGAAGGCACTTCCGAAGAAGCCCTTGCAACCCGGGTATTCACAATCCCGATAAAACTTCCCATCACAAAGGAAATCTCTATACCATAGCTAACGGTGCAGAGACAATCGATAGGTCATCCTATCGTTTTCACAAATACCCGGTCTTCACCATCGGTCTTCAATACGATCCATATCGTCGTATCACTAATTCGGAATGGGTTATATGACACAAAGGTCTTTTCCCGGCTAACCCGAATAGTGAGCACAATATTTAAAACATATGGATATAGGATTTCAATTAAGTCACAACTTATTACCCAAATCCTTTCTTTCAAATGGTTTAAACAAATTACCATTTTAAATCTTTAAACAAAAAGATTTACTTCACAAAGTTTACCCAGTTTCACAAAGATTCATTCACAGATTTCCAAATCAATTTCCATTTCAATTTGATTAACCTATTAAATCTTTAATTAAGATTAAATTTATAGCTTTCAAAACTATTCACAATTCAAGTATTTTATAATATACAAGATACACCTTTTGAAATACTCTTTTATTTCAAAATAAAGTTTAATTATCGTTACGAAGGTTAATTCATAGTTTTTCCAAACTATTTACAATTTCATTTCAACTTGAATTGTTTTCAATACAAAATTGGAAATCTTTTCACTTTATAAAAGCTATTATTATTTGGAAACATATAGTTTTCATTTTGGGAAAAACTGGTTACATTTACACAGGTTAAAGTCATTCAAGTATAAACGTGAATTATAAATTTAAATTTCCCCAAGACCGTATTTTAATTGGTTAAAAACCATAAAAACACCTTTTATACTTATAAAATCTTTTAAACCAAAAATCCCAATTCATTGAATTCAATTTCAAAATATTAAATTCAAAATTTAAATCAAGTGATTTAAATTCCCATTTTTATTAAGTTATTTAAAATAACTTTTATTTTGAAACTCGCTTTAAAAAACTTTCAATTTCAATTTCAAAACAATTTTGGATTCAAAAACTCAATTTTTCCAAAATTGATAAAAATCTGTGACTTAACCGATTCCTCGTGAAATCCACATTTGTGTGTGTATTGTGTAGTCCAAGGGTTTAACACAATAGTGCAACAACATTCAACCATCACATATCAAATATAACAATATAATTGATAAGCGGTATAAACGATAACGATTATCTTTCATTCACAAATCATAGATATATATATCACAAATAAATAAATCACCAAAAATCAATTACCAAATGAATTTCTAAATCTATTTCCTTTTTGAAGTAAATTCCTTTTTAAGCAGATAAATTCCTTTATTTTCCAAACTATTCAAAAATCCAAATTTTAAATAAAATTTTCAATTTATAAATAATATTCTCGAAATCCATTTATTAACCTTTTTCCATATTTGAAATTAATTTCAATACAATTCCAAAAATAAGACTTTAACTTTTAAACTCCTTTTAAATTTATCCAATTATCAGAAATAAAATTTTCGATAAATTTTCAACTTACATTTCGAAAATCCAATTTTATTCATTTTCGGTATCCAACGATACCAAAAATATATTCAGCTAATTTTATAGCCGTCAAAAATTTCAGTCACAATTATAATCACACGGCGATTATAAATAAATCAACACACAACATTGAAATAAATTCAAATGTTAGGAATCCAGTTGGATCCCTCCAACCCGTTTCCCTGCATCCACAGATGTTAGCACAATACCAATTCCACTTTACAGTGAAATTATCGCGGTATATGGGATTTATAAATATTATCCGCTATTATACGGCGCAATAGGGTCTCATCCGCTATATAATGCGGGAAATCAACTCCAAATACATATATAATACCAATTCCACTTCAATGTGAAATTATCGCAGTATATATTTTTAATAAATAACCTCCGCTTAATATACAGCGTATAGGGTCTATTTAACACAATAAATAACAATTTATCATCCAATCATCACAATCAACACTATCAACAATTTTAAATCTAACAATTTAAAATTTAAATCGAAACACAATATTCGATTGAGTGAGAAGTTCTCACCTTGCTTTCAATAACGGTTGCAGTATTTTATTTCGAATAAAATTAACGCGCGTTTAATTTTACTCAAAATTTTCATTAGCTCCGATTGACTCCAATCTAGTTCCATTTAGAAGAGCTCGTCAAAACGGTTCCAACGCAAGTCGTTTCGTCGGAATCTGATAACGTATGACCAAGTTACGATATTTTAAACATTATACGATTTTATATTAATCAATTTACAAATTTTTATTTTCAAATCTAAACCTAGTTCATCACTGCCTTTAGATTCCAATGCCTAGATCCTGGCCGCACATATTGTTCTTCCCAATTGCACGCGAGAAACTCCCAGGCCATCGCACGTTTAAACCCACTCGTCCGCCACATTACTTCGAATTTTTCGTGACCATTTGAACCTCTTCGAAGACGATCAAGCTCCACCGTGACGTGCGCCTCCACGCCCCCTACTTCCGGCCTGAACCACATATAGCTCGGTCGACTACGTGCTTCGAAATTCACGAATGAAGCCCGGTCGTTCGAATGAATATTGCCGTCAATCCGTGATGAAATTTACGATCATAGCCGTTGGATATCTTCGTCTCGAGGAGCTCAACAATTTATCAGTTGATAATTTTTCGAATGGATGTATAGATTTGGAGAAATCGAAGGAAGAAGATCGTTAGTTACTGGCCATTGAAACTGAAAACTGGCGGCTATGAAGAAGGAGTTAGGGTTTAGTGTAAAATGAAGGGGTTGAGGTGCTTTTATATAAAATGGCAAAACACTATTCATCTCCAAAATTTCCGAACTCGAAATCAAACATTCCGACAGACGTTCATAAGGTTTTACCCGCGTTCCGAACACAATGGAACGTGTTTTGGAAGCTAATTCGGTCATATGTGCGAGTTACGGAATTAAACGATCAGATTTAAATTAAATCGATTTAAACCGATTTCGATGCGTTTTGGCTTGCCCCGGACAAACCATAAATCCGATTGACACGAAATTTGAAATCATAAAATAATTTAAAATTACGGATCCGATTAAACTGGTTTCGTCGAAATCCGAGACTGTTTGAAAATGACCATTTTTAGTCGTCAATTAAATATTAAAATATTCAATTTTCACAATTTAACTTTAAATTCAATTTTAAAAGTTCACAAACATTATTATAACTCCAATATGATTTAATATAACTTTTTAAATCATTTTTAATCACATTTAATTCAGATACCAATTATCTACCCAATTTCAGGTATTAAATTAATAATTTAATCGTCCAATTAAATCACTATATCGAAATTAAATTAATTCGACTTCCAAATCTTACTTATTAATATTCAAAATTAATTAAATATACGAATTTCAAATGATGGAAATTTTGGGTCGTTACAACAGTCTCCCATAAAGAGCTCTGAAAGGTGTCATCCGAATGCTAGCTTGAAAACTACTATTATACGCAAATTCCACTAAAGGAAGATGCTCCTTCTAAGTTCCTTCAAAATCAAGAATGCACACCCTCAACCACATGTGGTTTACTATCTTACTAATATCACCTTACTATATAGTCTACACACATGTAGCAACAATCCTAGGTTCTTCACTAGTGTTCTATACACTTTACGGGAACTTCTATTATTACTTCTAAAAGTAATCACTACTATCTCCTACATAGACATACACTTTTTCTCACACCTAGGAAATGATTCCTATCTACTCCACATTTAAAAGTTTGGTTTGGTATTTATTATTTCATTTCAAAAAACTGAAGCTTATAAATTTTTAAAACATCGAATCCCAAAATTCCTTTGCTTTTAAAAGTGTTGTTTTCAAGTTTCTATTAAATTCAAAGGTACTTGGTTACTTAACATTTTATCTTTCTAGACTTGCACTTATAGCTTTTTTGAATTTACATTATTTCCCAAACCTAGAGGGGAAAACTTACAAATTCTAAGTTCAAAACTTATTCCTCTTTTTCTTTAAATGACCTTTACAGTTTTCCATAAAAATTTGGACTTTTAAATTTAACTGTTACTAAGCTTTTCACTTCCAAAAATTTATTTACTTTTTTACCAAACCATTTTTTTAAGATATCTTTAAAATGTCCTCACATGTTTTCAAAACATCTTCTTTTTATAGGTTTTCAATTTTGCAAAAACTAGAGTAGATAAGAACAATTATTTTATTAAAGACCCCTTAAATTTCCGATTACCTAACCTTAGAGGAGTTTCTAACTTACTATAAATTGGGACTTTCTACAAAGGCAAGCAACCAATGCGCATAATCAATGGAAAAAGAATATGAAATTTCCATTGCTTAGCTTTTTCTACTAAGGCTCTCTATAATATCTCTTCTAACTAACACTGTCTCCACTCCATATTACACCTAATGGTTTTATACCTTAATATATTGGAACTACTTTCTTTTATAAGAAACTATTAAGGATAAAACCTTCTATGAATCCTTTAAAAGAGGACATCATGTTTATGTGAAATTACAAGGAACTTATTTTATATTTTTCGAAATAGGCTGTACAAAATATGGTGCTTTCCATACCTTGTACATCTCTTTTATGTATTCCTTATAACTTGCACAAAACATCTTTATTTGTGATTTGGTTTCATAGAAAATTTATAATTATTCATTTCATCCCAATAGAATAAAGTATGTTTAATCTATATTCTCTTACGATACACAATTTCTATGAAATTTATTAATTTCCTAATATTTAACTTACACCCTCTTTTTTCTTTAAAAGAATTCATTTTTAAAACTATTTTAATATTTTCATAACTAGAAAACATTTCTTTATATTTATTTAAATAATAAGTGTACTTACAAACCACTTTATTTCTCTACTTAGAAATTATCTTCAAAACACATTTTTATTTGGGTCAAAATAGATGTTACGTAAAACATTGTTACTACAACCCAAAAATACTAGTGTATGGATTTAATTAAAATAAATACCAATAAATCTAATATACTATCTAAAAACATTTCCCTTGGGAGTCACCTACTATAACAATAGTGTTATAGTCTATGCCCCCTTTATTTTAGACGAAAACATCTATTACAACAATAAATATTGTAACCTATGTTTTCGAAACTTAATACACTCTAGGTTTTTAAAATCTTTGTTTACCTCCAAAGAAACTAGCAAGCTATATATATGCCCTCTAATTACTCAAAAAGAATTTCATTTTTAACAAAATTTAAATCATATAAAAACCAATTTAAATTTCGTACCATTTTTTTCCAAAAACCCAATATTTGCTTCCTCAAAAATATTAACAATTATATTTTTCAACTTTTCAACTCTTACAATTTCATTTTATTGGGCTAGACATAAAGTGAATTTTCTTCTTACTACCCCAGGAGTACCCTTCCTAAACCTTGGAAATCTCATTTCCTTACTATAGTCTTTTATTCCTATTCCTCCTTTTCAATTGAATCTTTTGTACATCTACAATCTTTGCCTACCACTCTTTGGATTTCCACAATCCGAACCTAAATGTACAAAATCATTTCTCAAACTCTTCTCATGTGTAGACCTTCTCTATGCCCCAAGAAACGCATTTCCTTACGTCAAAATTGACACTTTAAGAATTGCCTTCAACTGATGAGAGCGAAGTGTACAAAGAACCTCCTCTAGATGAATAACATGCTCTTCCATACTCTTGGAAAACACCAAATTGTCATACACGAACACTACTACGAACTTATTTAGGACATCTCGAAAAACACGGCTCATCAAATCTACAAAAATAGGCTGGGGCATTGGTTAGCCCAAACGGCATAACTAACTACTCAAAGAATCCGTCAGGTGTCTTAAATGCTATCTTATCAATGCTATCGTCAGTGACCCTAAGCTGATGAAATCCAGTGGCTAAATCAAGCTAAGAAAACATTGAAGAGAAAACCAACTGATCGAAAAGATCATCCATCCTATGAAGCGGGTAACGGTTCTTCTTCGTGAGCTTATTCAATTCTCTATAGTCTATGGAAAGTCGAAGGGAACCATCCGCCTTTGTAGCAAAGACGACTGGCGCTCCCCACATGCTCCTTCTGATGAATCCTTTCTCCAATAGCTCACAAATCTGCTTACTTAACTCCATCCTCTCCCTAGGAGCCATGTGTCTCACGGGCAATGCCACTGGCTTAGCATTGTCATTAAGATAGATCCTAAAGTCGAACTCTCTCTTAGGGGGTAGTCCCCTAACCTCCTCAAAAATGTCTGGGAAATCACTAACGATTGGAACGGAATCTAGCTCTCCTAGTGATGAATCAAGGGAATAAAGGAAGCTCAACATGACTAACTCCTATGGGTCGTAATAAACCTCAAGAGTCATACTACTGCAAGTCTCTAGTCTAACGACTCACTTCTCGCAGTCCAATATCGCTCCATAAGTGGATACCCAATCCATCCCGAAAATCATCCAATGCCCCCGAAAATCCCAATACATAGGCATCACAGTCAAACTCTACGCCTGATATGAAATTTTTTAAACCCTTACAAATGATAAATGTGCCGATCCTCCTATGGGGTTTGAAACAACTATGGGGTCAACTACTAAAGAGATATCAAAGTGCAAATAATCAACCAAGGAACTAGAAATGAAAGAGTGTAATGCTCTATAATCAAAAAGAGTCTGAATAGGAAAATCCAAAATAGAGATCAAACCTTCCACGGTGACTTTCCTACCTCTATCTGGTCTACTACTAGAAGGTGCTGCATCCAAAGGCAGTACTTGCACTATAGGTGCGCCTGCTCTCTACCCCGTCCTGTGAGGACAAGCTCTATTAAGGTGACCAGGAAGCCCACAGTTGAAACACCTTCCCTTCATCATTTTATTCTTACAGTCCTTTGCGTAATGACCAACCAATCCACAATTATTACATTTCCCACTTTTCTTGATCCGCTTCTAAGGTCCGCCTTCTTTCCTCTTGTCCTTATCCTTCTTGTTTTTCCACCACGATTTCCTAGAGCTTTCTGACTTAGGAACCTATTTTAGCTCTCCCTTCAGTTGCCAAGATGTAGGCTGAACTCTCTTTCGGTCCTCCAATCCTAACAGCCTAAACATTCGCTCCGTATCCTCCATCCTAACTCATGCCTTATCGAAATCCTCTATGCCAGAAAACATCTTGCCTCCTAGACCAGCGGAATCATTGCATAGCTTAGAAAAATTGGCTGTTGTAGGTGGATTAATGGGATCTCCAACTGCTGGTGCTGTATTGGGCGCTTGCCCTTGCACTTCTGGTACCGTAGCTCTACGGAACCAGCAACCATGCTATGCAAAGAAAAGGAAATTTAGGCACGAAAGAACTGAAAGAAGGTTGAACTGGACCTTGAGGGGATTTTTATAAAAACTCTCTTCTATACTTGAGAAACTATTTCTATAATATGAGTTTCTTTCTAAAAAATACTTCTAGTTTGAAGATATGCTACTTTTAAAAATAGGTTACTTTTGGAAAAATACTTTATGTTTAAAAAAAGTTTTTAGGAATCCTGTAACCTTAGGCTCTGATACTATGTGAAACACCCCACACCCCTTAGTTTACCCAAAAAGGACACACTTGTGTGTAGGTATAGCTAAAACTTTACAGAGACTAAGATTCACAAGACAATTAATTAACAGAGCAGAAACATTTAAAATTAAACTTTATTATTCCAGAAAATAAATCATCAATACAGAATATGTCTTTAAAACCAAAAACATAAGTCTAGTGAAAAACACCATCTCAGTCATATCATCAGAGTACATGAAAATAACCATCCCTCTCAAAAGTACCAGTACATCAAATCCAAATGAAACAAAAAAGTAAAAGAAGAAGAATACATGAAGGAAAAACTCTACAACTGAATCTCCAAGAAAATCCAAAATCTACTATCCTTGCCTCTGCCGGCGTATGGGGAAAAAGGGGAAAATAGAGGAGTGGGTCAGACTAAAATTCTAGTGAGGTGAAGTAATTACTAGTATTTTAAGCAAGATAAAGATAATAGACTTAGCAACAGTTCTAGTATAAAAGGAAATAAAGGAAAAGATAAAGCTGGAATAGAATAATGTTTAACTATTTGATTTGCTTAAATAGTTCTGATCATTTTCGATTGTATGCACTTGTCTTAGATAACAGCTTTGATTAGGTGGAAATCCTAATCCTATTTTAAATTAGGCTGAAATCCTAATTCTACCCTTTGATCGGCTTTCTATCTCTGTTGTGCCACTGTGAGCTAGTCCCATCTTGTGGGTCCCACAGCAAAAAGACAAATGTTTAGCACTTTGGAACTCAATAGCAACTTATATCCCTGCACCGAGGCCGCACGCTCGGCCACCGTCGGCTTGCACTATCTATTGCTCCACCCTTTGACCTCTTATTTACCATTACTTCAGCATAAGCGTGTCCAGCCTCACCTGATTTGTTGTGCGACCGTCAATCCTAGTTTGATAGGGAAATGCTGCCGGTATGGGTCCTAACAAACAAAATCTAGTTGTGCCCCTTGCCCAAATCCCCTGATTTGAGCTTCTATCTATTGACCTCTTATTTACCATTACTTCAGCATAAGCGTGTCCCACCTCCACCTAATCTATTGTGAGACCATCAGTTCCTGACTGAAGGGGAATGCTGCCGGTACGGGTCCTACTTCTATCTTTGCTTATTAACTTAGTATAAGTCTTTTAAATAAGCCTCTTTTTTTAATTCTACTCTATTTGCTTATTAACTTATTCTAAGTCTTTAAAATAAGCCTCTTACGTTCTTTTTATTTAATTATAACCTACGTTATAATTTCTCTTTTATCTTGTCTTTTTAGTTATAACTACTAGTTATAAACTTTCTTGCAAATGTCAAATTTTCCTATTTCAGTCTATATTCTTTTTTATTACAGTTATTCTTATTTACATCAAATTTTCTATAGATTTAGCATTTTTATACTTTTTCCATATTAGTGAATTATCCTCTTTTTATTAATTTATTCATGTAAAAAAGAAACAAAAAGAAACTAATATTTGCAGACTAAATTCTAATGTAAAACGGATGTAAATAAAATACAAACAATTGTAAATAATAGTAAATAACTGTAAATAAATGAATAAAATAGCTAAATAAAAATAGCTGGATAAAATAGACTGAAAAGAACTTTAAAAATTAACTGTAAACAACTTATATAAAAGCGGTATCAAAATTACAGAAAAACTACAACTATTGAGAACCCTATTATTTTAAATTACTTAAAAATCTAAAATACTTACTTAAACACTCACTTGTGGTTCTTAACTCTTTTCCTTGGCCTTCCCGGACCAACTTCTAGAGTAAAAAATATTTTAATTAAAAAGATCTTCTCCTTGGAAAAATATTCCTTTTAGGGTCCAGCCTCACGCAATGAACCCAGATGAAAAAAATCTGAATGACAAAAATAGCTAGGCCTAGGGTCTTATTTATAGTGTCACTTGTGGATCTCAAACCGTTGGATTTGAAGATTAAATCTAGCGCAATCACGTCATAGGTTCGGTGGGAACCGTTGGATGGAATCACGGACGCAGGAGATGCAAAACAAATCGAAAAACACATCATCGGTTCGGATATGGACGAATTCACGTCCATATAAGAAGGCGGGTCGACCACCAGGTCGACCTTCATAGGCTATAGGTTGACCTATAGGTCGACCCAGCTATGGGGAAGGTCGACCCTAGGGTCGACCAAACCTATATTATTATTATTATTTTCTTTTGTTTTCTCGTTTCTTGTTTATTCCGTAACTTCTTCGTCTTAGCTCGGATTTTGACAATCTATATATGGAAATTGACCGGGAAATTACCACAGACATAATGGTGCAACTCTCGTAGCTCAATTTTGATAATTTCACAAAGTTATTTTATTATTTAATTAATTCGTTAATTAATTGTTATAGCTTAAATTTCGGGTTGTTACAGTTACTTAGAGTTGAGACTTCTTCTTTAAGCTTAGATGTCTTGGTAGAAGATTTTGAAACATTCCCTTAGAGGGATTACCAGCTTTTAGAAATCTGAAAGGAAAAGTACAACATGAGTCAAAATTTAGTATGAAATAGTCATAAGAAGGTCAAGTAGTATGAAACATACCAGAAGTTGTTGCTTGATGAGGGATCGACAATGACTTGTCGAATCAGGTATAGAGGAAGGCGGTTGAACAGAGGTGAATGAGGGAGAGTTCATAATTGGTTGAATAATCTTCTTAAAGTCATTAGGAGAAACCAGTGATGGGGGTCAGAGGGGTTCAACTCCTAAGAGGGAGTTGAAATGCCTAAATCCTATTGCATTTTCTCAACGATGCTGGGAGAATTGGACACAACAATTCGGGACATGAAGTTGTCCTTTGAAAGAGTTATTTTAGGTTGTTGAACAATAGCATCAAGAGTAGGACCCACTAGTGTTTTGCCAACTTCAATAGATTTACCTTCTTTTGGAGGAAGAGAAGATTGGACATCAGCGGTTTTAATTTTCTAAGAGAAGGACCTGGTGCAGTCATTCCGCTCAATTTTCTTTTAGCGATCATCCTCGACCTAGCAGTGCCTAGGTCAGAGCTGAAGCGCTAGATTCAGAAGTTGGAGGGAGTGCATCTTTTGTGGTTAATTTAGCAAGAGGAGCAGCTGCTAGAATCCAAAAGGCATAGGTTGGTTAGGACAAATCGAAGTCAACAGTGAAAAATTTGTGGAGTCGCCCAAAGATAGGAAGTGCTTGCCCTTAGAAGTGTGTTGGATAAGAGAAGGTTGTCCAAGAATCCTTTGGACTACTAGAAGAAGATAATGTTTTTGAAGTTTTCTTGGGGTTAATAATGTGAGTCTATTTCCAATGCTACCAGAAGCAGCAGTTAACAACTTCACGATTCTCTTCCCTTCATCATCAAGATCTTTAGGAGCAGGATCAAATATGAAAACGTAATTCAGCAAAAGAGAATAATTTAATGAAAAATGAAAATAATGATCAACTTATGAGGAGAAGAGAAAGCTCCACTAATATTTTGAAAACATTTGACATAAAAGAATTACGTCTCCTAATTTTTAAACTTGTTTACTCCCTCAGAAATTAACTTTTTGTGCGAGTTAGCCTTGAAGATCTAGCTATTTAAGTTGCTGAGCTTTAAAAGATGCACCAAATAATTGAGAACTTCAGCACATAGTGAAGGCATGCCTGACTTTAAAGCCATGAGCTCTAAAGAGACAAGATATGTATATACATTTGGTGATAATTGAATAGGGGCTACGCTCAGGTAAGTTAAGAATCTTGACAGGAAATCAGGGAATGGAATAAAACTGCCATGTCAGATGTGGATGGAAATGTGAGAAAAATACCCTTCAAGGGGATTCTGGATAGTATCATTGTCACCAGGAGGAATAGCTTCCACCCTGTAATTCTAAATTCGTTGAGAATTGCGTCAGCTTCATCTGGAGAAGATATAAGGGATTGTCTTAAAATGGCTTCAGTCTTTTTTGGTGAAGATTCTGGTTCTGAAGCTATATCCTTTTCTAATTTTTAGAAGCTCTTTTGAACCCATGATCCTTTCAGGTGAAACAATCTCGTTAAAGTTATGATTCATTCCACTATCAATGCCTTTCGAAGGTGTCGAAAGCCTATTACAACGATTTGAATATCCACTATAATATATGATTTCATGCCTTCGGATGGGATTGAAGTTAGCAAAAATTATGAAATTCATTGAGCTTTTGTTAATGTCAGAAGGAAGGATGAAATACAAGCACCTGAACGCACCTTCGACAACATCGAAAGCTCAGGATAAAAAATTTCTTTAATAAGTGCAACTATCTATACAATATTAATTTGGGTATATACTTTGTCAAAATATCATATCTCAATTAGGTTGAAAGGATTTGAAACAAAGAGACATTGACAATAAAGGAAAGGCATTTAAGATGTATCAACGATGTTTACTTTGAGATGTGATGATAGTTACACTCCAATTAATTATTGTGAGTTTCGAATAAGTCGAAAGGATATAGTAGAACTGTAGAAGCGTTAACACTAAGTTGGTATAATAGAAACAAATATTGTTATTTAAACATTGAAGTTTCGATTAAGATGAAAGCTTAGGTAAGGGTTTCGACAATAACAAAAGGTATATTTTTAGTTCAATTTAGAATGAGGTACATTAATTCTTAATCTAAAGCATCCTCCGAGATAAACTAAAATTAGGCATTATTTATCTAAAATAAAGTTCTATAGCAAATCAAATCTGCCTTTTATATTCATTGAGTTCTGAATCCTTTCCAAGAGAATTGAGGTTTCGAAGGTGTACGCTGTGTAGTCATTAACTTGAACCCTTCAAGAGGACTTCTTCGAAAGGTGACAGAATACATCGAAACATACTTTTTTGCTTTCGAAGAAGCCCATCTCTTGACAACAACATCAACCCCTTCGAAAGGATCCATTTAAAAGTGGATACTTGAATTCCTTTCGACCCCTTCGAAAGGGGACGGAAAATGAAGTGGAGTTATTCACATTAACCCCTTTCGAAAGGGTTGGAAAATTAAGTTGTAATATTGGTATATTGATTTACACAAATCAACCTTCTCTTTGAAGTTACCAGAAAGGAATTCCTTCCTGATTCACTTTCAACCTAACGCTTCTTAGATGCTAACAACAATATTGATTTGAGCTTGAATACGCATCTAGCAGCAATAAAAACCATAACTTTCGCAAATTCAAGGTTGGACAATAATTGGATCAATAGATTAATCAAAATAAAAAAAAGTCCTCTCAAACTAACTAAAATTGAACATAATAGAATTTGAGCCTGAATTCGTGTACAACAATGGAAAATAGCTCTAAATTTGACAAATTCAAGTTAAAACCCAAAATTGATATCATAGATTAATTGAAATCAGCATAAAAAATGAATCTATAGATAATTTATTAGGAATGATAAACTTAAATCATTCTCAAAAATTGAAATAGCAACACAAATTCGAACCGTAAGAATTTGAAATTGGAATTAAACAAGATAAATTGGACTATAATATAAAACATTGGATGCATACCTCGAATCTGAACTTGCGTTTATTGAAGAATTTAATAAGAAGTTGATATTTCGGATTCTTGCTTTGAGTTATTAATTATAGGTAAATGGAAAAAGGGGAGAAGGAAGCGTGATTTATAAGAAAAGAAAATGCAAAGAACAAACCATTCAATCAAATTTAAATGAACGGCCAAGATCCATATGAGTATATAAAATGGAGATGAAGCCGCCCTTCTGATTCAGTTAATTCCTTTCATAACAGATGATTTTGCATGCATAAAAGGGGTTTCGTAGAGTTAAGAGGCACCTTTCGAAGGTAACGGATAACATGCTTCCATATATGCGCCAAACCGTTCGAAACAGTGGGTTTGGCCATTATTTGCCTTCTGTAGAAGAACGTTTGGCCAAAACTACACCTTCAAAAGCGTAGATCAGCCTTTCGAATCGACTAAAACTATCCACAATTACAAAGCAAAGCTTACATGAGTCTTCTTCCTCAAACACCAGAAGATGGAGTTCAGCATTGATCAATGGGGATGCTTTCAAAGGCTATCTTTCGTAGCTAAACCTTCTACTATGCATCAACTTATTCGAAGCCCCAAAGATACACCTTTCGACAGTATTGAAAGCCCACATCCTATCCTACTTGCAACAGCACATCAACAACAGAGTGGAGGGCGCATCCATACCTTTTGATGGAGTCAAAAGCACTCAAGTTCCATTCAGAAGCGAAGTTGGAAGGGCACCCTGAATTTAGCAGCAGCAAAAGGACTTCAAGGCACCCTTATTACTAAGTCAAAAGGACTGATTCGAAAGGGTCCAACCTGCACATACAAATATGACCCTAAGGGAATTTTTTTGGGGATCTGATTTCATTCACTCAATACTTGTTCTTTCTTGAATTTGTAAACCCTAATTTTAATATCGAGTGGGGGATTTTACTTCTTTGTAATACTTAAGCTTCTTGTGTTCAAGTAAATTATTATAAAAGCAAGTATATATCATTTTTGAATATATTGATTGATCAGTTGCTTCTATATGGTTCCGGTTATGGATTACTTGTATCAATGGCAATCGAAAGGTTACCTTTCGAAGGAGTGGAAACCTATTGATTCAACTAAAACCCTTAGTCCATTAGGTCCCAACCTTTAGTCACCTCAACCACTTCGATAGGAGGTTTCGAAATGATCTTGAGACAATTTAACTAATTCGAAAGTTTGTTTCGAAGGAGTTCCAATTGTCTTGACCATTTCAAAAGGTTGTTTAGAAGGAATTCCAGTTGCCTCGACCTTTTCAAAAGGTGGTTTCAAAAGAGGGATTCGAAAGGGCTTAAACTATCTTAATAGTTTTAAAAGGTGGTTTCGAAAGGTTCACTTACACTTTGAACTTTTCTTTGGGGTGTTGATAAGATTTCTTGTTAACATGATCGAAACCCACTTTTAAGATTTTCTGCTTTTTATCAAACAACAGGGTGTAGAAAGTCATAAGTACCCTTGTATATGTTTTGAAAACAATACTTACATTTTTAAAAGTGAAACTGTACATTTTGGAATATAAAAGGAAATTATTAAATAACCATAGTAAAAAGAGAAAACGTATTTAAAGTTTGAACTTGATATACATTATGATTCCTTAAGTAACTATGTGAACAAAAAGGACTAGGAACACACTAATACCCCAATATGTTTTCATAAGTAATGTACTTGAGTGATTTATGAAATGATGTGGGAGTTTAAAAGAATATTTTAATTATATTTCTTTATTTTTATATTCTTTTTATATCCTCTTATATATACATATACACTACTCTTCTATTCTTATTTCCTACTTAGTTTATTTTTCCTAATTCACCTTTTTATTCTTCACTCAAGATTTATAGAGAGAGTAAAAATAATCTTTTAAAAACAAGAGTAGCTTGGGTTTTGCAATAATCTAGACAAGGTGAAATTCCCTTTTCTTGTGTATTTGTTTATTTTCTATGGATAAAATAATGGGTAAAAGTAATAATTTGGTTGAATTGGTTTAAAAATATATTCTTTTATGTTAAATAATGTTTAAAAACAAAAAATTTGATTTCAAAATAAGGATATAGGCTTACTAGAGTTATACTGTAAACAACAATTGTCTACTATTCTTTGCAAAATCATATGAAACCATTTACATTCAAGATTTCTAAAGACAATATTTCTTAATCCATTCTGATTTTACCAAAACCATTAACTAGGAAGAAATTTATCTTAGAGTCTAGTTTTTTTAAATCAGTCCGGGGCTATTTCGTTGAATGGAGAGGGAGTTATGTGTCGATAATAGTAAGTGGTTAAATATTGTTGGGTTTTTGGTAATCATGAATCAACGAATGTCCTTTGAAATCATGTTCGTATCGTCAAATCATAATTTTAGGAGCTATTCGTAGGATTTTAGAGCATCGGATTAGGTCGTGATCGATAGTTGATCGGATTTAGGACTATTGGCAAATTTCGACGAGGGGATGACTTAGAAGGGGAGCGGCAGCAACTGGAGCTACCTACGGTGTGGCAAAGCTAAGGTGAAGGTCATGTGGCATGCGGTGGTCTGAGGCATTGGGAATTGGTCGAACTTGGGTTACGATCTAGGTTATATTAGGTGCGAATTTTTTTTCATATCGCAAGGGAGATTGAGGGCATCGAGTCGGCTAGGTTGGATCCAGAGAAGCATATGGTAGTGGGGGTCATGATGGCTGCGGTGGCAGGATGATCTATGGCTATGGTGGTGTGTTGATGAGGCGCGACGTGATGGTTTTCAAAACCTAGCACATTTTTTATTAGGGCTTTTAGGTCGAAATTTGATTGGCACAGCTGGAGGCAAAGTGATGTGGTTGGTTGTGGCGAGGCGATGAAGAGGAATTCGTGGGTTGGCTCGGATGCAGTGATGGATGGCTGGAGTGGCCGTGCACGTGCACGTGGCGCATGATGGGTTTCAGGCAAACGTTTTGGGGATGATTGAGATGGAGGTACTATTGAAAGTGGTCGGGTTTGGTTAGTGGGAAAGTGGAGTTGGGCTTGGCTTTTTTGGGTGAGAATTATATTTGAATTGTTTTGTTTAATTTATATTAATTAAGTGATAACTTTAAATAACTATATCACCTTCGTTTTTAATCCGTTTAACCCGTGGATTTTTTGTTATACTCATACTGACAAGTACAATGTATGTTATAAATAGTTGGTAGTTTTGTTGTAGTATAATTTAATGATAAATTTATACCGACTGTATATAATTACGTTGTTTTGAATAATAACATAGTTAATTAATTATACCTCACCAGTGACATCTGTTTGGCAGAATATTACATCGTTCTGCTATATTTGAATTAAATAGATTATTATGGATATCGATTTAGCAGAATAGATCCATGTTTTGCAATTATATTAATTTGGACATTTATTTATATGCCGGTTGATTTATATTGGATAAGCGATATGTTAACAATTGATTATTTATTGTGGATTTAGTTTACATGTATGACTGCTTTTTGTAAATACCAAAGTTAAACTTGGAAAGTTAATTAAATAAATGGTAGCTTGTTCAAGTACCATTATGTTCGCTAAGCTCTTTCCGAATTGAAAAGTTAATAAATTATTTATTTATAAAGTTTTAAAGTTAATTAATTATTATTTTAATGATATTCTAAAGTTAATTAATATTTTTTATGATGGTTAAAGTAAATTAATTATTATATTAATATAGTTTGAAGTTAATTAATCAATTTAATGATGGAGTTTAAAGGCTGTTTAATTAATTTATAAAACAAGTTTAAATATATTCTTAAAAAGCCATTTAATAATTTTTAAGTAAAAGTTCTGATTTGATAATTAAGATTTGTGTAAATTGAAAATGGATTTCAAATCAAAATTAAGTTATTATTTTCGAGGCAATGTTTTGTAAAGGAGTTTATATTATATTTTAAGTATTTTAAAATATAACTTTGGAAGGTAGAATGTTTATAAGAGAGTTGAGATTTCAAAGGATTTATTGTGTCGAGTGACCGATTCAAGGGAAATCTTTTTACTTTTCAGAGTCGAATTCTTTTTAAAGGTGATTTATTATATTTAAGCTCATTTATCCTAATTAAGTGGGAAAAGGATTTTTAATCAGGGATTAGGTAATTATTTAAAGCAATGCTTTGAATAAAAGTTTGTACTTTTATTTAAATATTTTAAAGTATAATTGATTTATAAAAGTAGTTTTATAAATGATTTTAGAGATTTATAAAAGGGATTTTTTTAAATAAATTTGGAAATTTATAAAAGGAATGAGATTTGTTTTGATCGTTAACCCTTCTTAATTATGGTGGTATGGAAACATTCTTTCCATACTTAACACCGACGGATAAGTGGTTTGGTTTATAGTAAGAAATGTTTTAAAATGATATTTGATTTGGCCCATTTAAATATGAAATTGGAAAAGAGGAAATCTTCCTTGAATTTTGTTAATATACCATTAAGATAAGTATATGGATATGTTTTCTAAGTATTGAAAATATAATGGGTTATGAATATACTTATATCGATGAGATAAGTATATGAATGTTTTTCCCAATATTGGAAAGCGTATAAGGGGTTTGTGAATATATCTTTTGTGAGGGTGTTTTAAATCAAATAATTGGAAGAGATCTTAATTAATGAAAAATAATTAATAGAGGCTTAGTGGATCCAATATGGAATTAAATCTATGTTTGATTGTTTGTTTTATTTGATAGTTAAATAACAGATTATTAAATCTTGGCCAAAATATAACTCCGGAAATATCTAGAAGAAACATAGGGATTATATGGTACAATCACCATCGATGGTGCTATACTGTACATATAAACTTGTTTTGTTCTTTTAGGACAAACAATAGGGAAAGCTGTTTGCTTAAATGGTTAGGAGGTGATCTCCGCTCTTATGTATTATCTATTTATTTCCATCAGAACCGGTGTTGAGTTTTCCAGAAAAGTCGATTGTTTGATCTTGAAGTGTCTGGTAAGCGGCGGAGTGTACTTATATGAGATAACTCGAAATCGTTCTAAAACCATATACGGGTTTTATGTTTTCGAAGAGGTTCGTGATTTGGTAAGAGATGTTGGAATCCATGTGTGATTCCGTGGATCGTTGAGGTATGGGAATCCATATGTGATTCTAAGATTTATTTTGAGATGTGGGAATCCATTTATGATTCCAAGACTTGTTGAGGTATGGGAATCCATGTGTAGTTTTGAGGTCTATTCATATGGAGACTCATGTGCTGGAATATCGGACGTACCCTCACCAGCGGATATGGCTAAAACTATAGGCAGGATGCATAGCCAAGGGTTTAGCTAACCTTTAAGGGTGTAGTCGACTCTATCCTAGAGTTACCTATGAATTGTTATGCATACGAGAGTGATGCACTGGGCTTGACAAATGGGGGCCGACTATGTATTTTCTATGGTACATCAACTAGGGATGTATGCTGCTTTGAAAGGATATCTCTAATCCTTGTGTAAGAGGACCATTCTCAAGACATTGAGCTTACCTCCGTGGAATCCTACACAATTAGCAAACGTGCCTTAGCGGTTTTGATTGACATATTACTGCCGTGTTCTACATTCACACACAATACATCTATTTCTTATATATATTCATTCCTTAGATATTATTATAATATCACTGGATTTTCAAATAGAAATGGTTTAGTTATTGTAAGGTAAAATCCCATCTGTTTTTTTGTGCAACGTGGTCTTATGGGATACCTTTATTTTCGAAATGTTTTATAACATTAAAAATCCATTTGATCTGTGTTTCTCACACTTGTTTACCAGACTCATCCAGGCATTATTTTCTTATAATGCTCGGGGCAGTCTGAGCATATTTTCCAGATTCAGCTAGATGCTTTGGAGCTTCAGGAGACAAGTTGGATGTCTCCAAGGTGTATACACATAGCATTTTATCTTCCGATGTTTTGTTCTTGTTTGTATTTATCAGCAATTGTAAGGGCATGCTGTTATAACTATCCAGGCTGATGATAGGTTAGATACTCTGATTGATGTGTGTGTATATTAAAGTTTTATTTTGTAAAGATCATTGGTATATTATATATTACTCGTCATGTTGTGAGATTCTATTCTATCATTTCTTTTCTTTCATCCCAACAATCTATTACCAGCACTTGAATGCTCGGCACGTGAATACCGTGGATGTATTAGTGTCGAGTTTTAAGGGTCGAAAAGGTGGGTCATTACAATTTTTATATACCATTTTGATACAAACACATGTACGCATATAGTATTTCTAATTCGAATATAAAACTATGTCCATCTATAAAATAAATTGTGACATATATTAAATTAAAATTTTATTTATTATATTGATCAGCTTTGATACGTACATAAATATACATGTACATACATGTGACGAACAGGATTTTCGACCCTTAGAAATCGACACTAATACATCCTCCGTATTCATCTGTCGCAAATACAAGTGCCGAAAAACCCGATCGTTAAGGGAAAGAAGAAAATAAAGACAGAACAGACTCTTACACGAATGGAATAACATATATTATTACAATATATATGATCTTTACAGCAGAAATTTTAAATACATTTATCAGAGTCTATCCTATAAATCAGCATGGACAGTTATAAATCTATGTCCTTATAAATGCTAAATACAATGAGTAAACTAATGAAGCGGAAATGGAAATGGAGAACTATCTACATGAACATCTTCAGCTCCGGACTTCAAGCTCCATCACAATGTTGCAAGTTACACCTGACTACTTGGCTGCCTAGAAAAATAGGGCACCCAGAGTTTAAGGGAAAAGAAAATAAACTCTAGGTTAGTCATGGACTGGTGTGAGAAACTAAAAAATAAGGTATTAGGAAACAAAGGACATCTAATACGACCACACCGCACATAAACAGGGAATTGGATTTTACCTTTTGATAATAAAACATTTGCTACACAAAATCAGGGATATTATCTTTAATGACTTTCTTTGAAAACTCTTTCAAATAAATATATATAATCTTATCTGAAAGTGTTACATTATTAAATTCCAACATACTAGGTCTACAACTAAAACCACAAAGGCTCATATTGGAGAATGGATTCCATACAATGACAAGGTAACGGAATACCTTTCAACAGTACATCTCTAGAAAAATGCACCGAGGCACCAACAGATGATCCTCAACCAACACAAAACTGACCTACCTTTACCGTAGATGGTACCAAATATGACATTACCCTGGCACTTCCTAACCTACCCGAGAGCTTTCATAGCATACACAACATACCTAATATAGAGGGTGATCTAGAGAGGTGATGACCATATCCTAGTGGGTGCGACCCACATAGCCATACCGCATCAACCCTGTTTTTGTCATTCCCGGGTGATGAGGCTCGAGGTAACGATTACCTTTTATATAGCACATTTGACTTTGAATGCCACATTGCTAATTCTATTACACACTATTAATTTCCATAAATGTACAATCTCTATGCTCGTACATCTTAGAGAAGAGTGTTAAGTATAAGAGAGTTACCTCCTACACCACCAAACAAATGTACGTTTGTAAAATTTAATGTACGTGCATTTTAGAAATGCAATGTCAGACATTCGTCCATACAAGTTGTCCAAGAACATGACAAACTGAAGCAACTCTCCTACTACATCCTATCAGGAATAACCTCTGGGATTAGTAGTGAGCAGCCCTTGCATCGACGATCAAATGAAGATGCTACTGCCATGAATATATGATATGGAAAATTTCCCCCGAGGATCAGTGACAAGCAGCCCTTCATTCCATTTATTATCATTCCATGTCTTCACTTTCGAATGCGTAAATTAGTTCGAAGTGGTTTTTGGATTGGAATCACCCAAATCCAACCCTGGTTCCTTCGAACCAATCGTCGATAAAAAGATGTTAAGTAGATAGGTGCTTATCATTTGATTAATTACTTTCCCTTTATCAAAAATATCTTCTAGAGATATATATTTTTAAAATAATTCTTTCTGGTATATACGGGACCATCAAACCTCTCTTTAGCTTTGGAAATACCAAATCAAAATCATTTCTCATAAATCATATTGCAAAACCATTTTGAGTAAAAAGGGTCGATAGAAATTATACTAATTCTACTCAACATCAATTACCGTATTTAACCTTTACTATCCGTCGAATAACGGTGAAATCACCTTCTAAATTCACATGGATAGTACGGGTTCCTTCCTCGAAATTTAATACCAAGTATAAGAAGATTATTTCTATACAATCCAAGTTGTATTAAATTTATAAATTTTAATCTTTTATACTTGCCTCGTTTCCAACATTTCAACCTTATCTATTCCTTGCCCAGGAAAGAGGCCAAGTGAGCCAGGGCACTGGTTTCTTCTGAACATCTCAATAGTTTATGCAACTCACATCCGAATCTCACGAATAGAAAAATCCAGTTTACTCATCGGCTTTTAGAGCCAAGATGAAATCACTTGATTATAACAGCTTTTCTTTAAATCGTTTATTTAAACCTTTTTTAAATAAATTATAAAACCTCCAAATCATCTTTAAAATACTTAATTATTATTTGAAAATATTTATAAAAGATTTGGGAAAGAATACTTAAGTTCAAAGCCATATTTCAAAAGTTATTCAAAGTGCTGCAAAAAGTGCTGCGAATAGCGCTTTTAAGGCTTATTTGATCAAAATAACTTTTCAATCATTTAGAAATATATTTTTATAACTCAAATCTCTTTTAAAACATTTATAGAATTTATTATATTCTATATTTTTTAATAATTTAAAATATCATTTGTAAAGAATTATCGCTTTGGTTTCCGAATTGCCAAACCGCGACTATTTTGAAAACTTGATTTGCTCATATTTCGATGTCTACTAAACGAAATCTCGATCCTTTTCTTTTTTTTGAAAAGTATGATTATAAGAGTTTGGTAAGTTCTTATTCCAAAGAATTCCGACTCTGAATCCATTATATAAATGGATTTAAACTTTTATGATGCGAAATCACGAACTACCGTTACTCGACGCGCCTATTTTTGATCAACTTTCACAGCTTGTCCAAACTTCACCAAATTGGGTTTTAGTGTTTATAAAACATTTATAAACCGTTTTAAACAATTTTAAAGAGGTTTGACAATCTCATATACACCATTTCATTTATTAAAGAAAAGTGATTTACTTTGTGATATTCGACATGTATTAAACGTGAATTGTTTACACATCCAAACAAACATATTATCATATCCTAATATGGTTCACAATCATCATAACTAAGCGTAACCAAACATATATATCATCCAATATATCACAATATAAATAGAGTTTCACACCTTCATTGATTTTTAACTTTACGAAAATTTGTTATAGCTTCGCTACGATCGAATCAAAGCCTACAGAATTGAGCCTTGGACCTTTAAATGGGCTTGTCCTATGGTTGCAAGTGGAGATGGCTCGGCCTTGGTGGTAGGAGGTGGTGGCCGTGGGTTTTGAGTGAGGGAAGGAGTGGACTTGAGCTTGTTTTTAAGTGGATTGCAAATGTATATATACTTATATAAATTTATTTTCTTTTTGCTAATTTTTCTCCATAATATTCCTAAGGTAGGAAGCCATTAAAGAGGAGAATAATAAGATGAAGAAGCTTAGGAATTTATGAACAAATGAAGTGAAGATGGAGGGTGGTATTTATAGGCAAAAATGTGAACTATAATATCATGATATTTGTGTGCATATACATCACCATTTCATCACAACCACACCCTCCTCCTCCATCACTATGCATGGCCAAACTCCCCCTCCATGTGTGTAGCCATGTGTGTGAGTTGATGTGTGTGACGCCCCACCTCTATACCCACGCTAACCAAGAACACTACGATGTAGTGCTGTCAATTAGCACGGAGAATAAGGCTGTGGAGGAGCGACCATCCATGTAACTTCTTTGTGCGAGCACCGATACG
Organism: Allium fistulosum; assembly: GCA_030737815.1. Classification (NCBI taxonomy): domain Eukaryota; kingdom Viridiplantae; phylum Streptophyta; class Magnoliopsida; order Asparagales; family Amaryllidaceae; genus Allium; species Allium fistulosum. Next base: position 1,422,384,067 of record CM060901.1, read on the forward strand.
TCAGATAGAATAGGATGCATATCTTTTAAGGAGGAAATCCGACATACCGATACAAACACAAAGCTATCACACGGTGGCTATATATAATCTTCGGAAACAAACATAGGAATAATCATAACATAAATCAGTCACAGACATCCATATCACAAAGGCGGAAGAAGATATGAATAAATATATAACACATGAAAGTGTACATCAGAGTAGTGGTCAGAAAGATCCACTATAATACAAAAGAATAGCATCACGTGCTATACAAAAGAATAAGTACATAACATAGAGTCTATATCTCAAAGGTGTACAACCAAAAACTACTAATCTATGTAGTTAGCCAAAAGTCAGAGTAATCCAGAAGAGAAGTCAAGCAGAAGCACCTGTAACATCTCGGTCTGACCCGAGTATTATTTATAAGAAAATAATAAACGGATCAGTCTAACTATAAATATCAGATGACATGATATAGGATAAGGGGTATGGCATAAACATATAATAACCATGATGGCATACTACTATAAGTATGTAAATGATAATCAACAAGGGATTAATCAATGTCACAAGAATCTTCTCAAAGATCCAAACACATAAAAAGGTAATGACACACAAATTCACCAATACACAAAAACTGATATCATATCAGTGAAAACCACAGTTAGTTGGTGAAGCACTAAATCCAGAAATCAACACACGAAATCCAGAACAAATCCCAGAAATCAACACACGAAATCCAGAAATCACTAAAAGGGGGAAGTCCGAACACACGGACGAGAAGCTATCTCATGGAAGCTATCCATTTAATTTTTTCCGAACACACGGATGGCCCGAAGGCAAGTCCGAACACACGGACGAAGAGACATCGCTCAATCGCTAGTCTAAATCACAAGAATGATCGTCATGATCATAAGGAAGTGTCAATCACACCAAGCTAGTAAATATATGAGTTTAGCTTCATGTCCCATAACCACTTGCTTAACTTAAATATTTACGAACAAGCTGTAAATCTTCACTAGGAAATTGTCACAAAAAGGGTTCAATCGAACAAGTCCAAGAGCTAACCGACGAAGTGAACGCAAGCGTTTCATACCACTCGTTTTACTAAGTCGTTTAAGTCGATTTCTCATTCGAGTGAAGTAAAGGCTTGTATATACTAGTAGATTGAAAAATCGGTTTGAGAAAACGAACTTTTGATATTTAAAATAGTGTTGAAATCGCTTTGATGAAAGAGTTTTGATATTTACTATTAGTATTGAAACCTTCATATATCTTTAAAGTGACAAGTCATAAAACGATTGTAGAAACAAATCAATTCACGTTCGAAGACGTGAGTAAAGTCCAAAGAAGTCAATCCCAAAACCATCAAAGTAGAAATTCTGATAAATGTTTTTCAGAAGAGATTGCCTACGCAGAGTAATACGGGGTTCGACCTAGTGAAGGCAAGCGGTCTCGAGAAGCCAAACCGGTCAAACGACCAAGTACTAACTCGCGAACGACCTAGGGGAAAAACAGGTCAAACGACCAAGTACTAACTCGCGAACGACTTACGACTTAAGGGAGGCAAGCGACTTACGACTTAAGGGATAAGGTCATACGACCTAAGTGGAGAATGCCACGCGACTTAGCAGAAGAACAGGTCGAACGACCTAGGGGAAAAACAGGTCAAACGACCAAGTACTAACTCGCGAACGACTTACGACTTAAGCCTTGAACGACTTAGTGGAACGAACGACTTAACGACTTAAGCTTCAATTCGAGCTACGAGCTAAGGCTGGAACGACCTAGTGGAGTTAGGTCGGGGACGACCTACGACTTAAGGTCATACGACTTAACAGTTGCGAGCTAGCGGAGTTGGCATGGCCTAGCGACTTAGTAGAAGCAGCGACCTACGACTTAACGATTTAAAAGCCAACGACCTAGGACTTAAGAGCCATACGAGCTACGACTTAAGCTCAAATACGAGCTACGACTTATCACTTAACTCGTGAACGACTCAAGCCAGGCGAACAGAAATACAAAGGCGGTGACTTTTCAACGCGCGCGACTTAAGCCCTTAACTCGCGAACGACTTACGACTTAGGCTTAACTCGTGGACGACTCAGCGAAGGCCAGAAACGACTTAAGGCCAGAAAAATCACCAAAACGCTGAAAATTGAAGTTTTTCGCCAATCCAATCCAAACCAAATGCAGATGTTGATGCAAATGCAATAGGGGATCATTCCCAACAGCCCAATGGCAATATAAGCAAGATGTGAGATCAAAAATCTCACCTTTTCACGGAATTTGATGAAGATGGAGATTTGAGAGCAAAGCAAGAACACCAACAAGCTTGAATCAATGGTCTTCACGTGAATTTGATGTTGAATCACGGATTTGCAATAGAATTTGTGTTTGGAGTTTTAATTTCCACTTCCCACCACCATTTTTGACAAAGCTTGAAGTGTTTTGATAGAGTGAGGAAGATGGTTGGGCTGAACTAAAGGGGTGCAGCCCAAACCAAAGTCAAAGGCGGGAAAAAGTGTTGAAAATTTCACTATCTCCAAACATATCGAAGTTTACACTCAAAAAGATCGCAAACGTCATTTTGAACTCAATGGGGGTGGTCTCGAGTCCTAATTTGACCGTATGCAAAAAGTAGCTTTTCGGACTAACATCCGACTAACGATAAAATATTTAAATAAAATATTTAAATATAGAATCGATAGATATGCGGGTTGTTACAATGTGTGTAATAGTGAAGTGAGGTTTGCTTTTTAACTGTGAAAATATCTTAGATCTTTTGTAATATATATATAGTGTATATGTATATTTATATGTATATATGTGTTCATGTATATGTTAGGGTGTGCATGTGTATGTTATATATGTGCACAAGACATATAAACAAGGTTGCAACAACTTTGAACAACTTTCGTTCGTCAAATCGTTAAAAATCGAAAAGCCAATTCCATGTCACATTTTCACTTATAAATTAGTTTATATATAAATGTAAACAAAATTTGAAAACTACTGTGCAGTTAATGCCCTGCTATTACCCCGCTATAACCCCACTATATCTCATAGCGGATTTCTGCCGCTACGATATTTCCATATAGCCCCACAATATAGCCTTTCCGCTTTAATCCCCGCTATTTCCGCTATATCCCGTTATTTCCGCTATTCCCGCTATACCTTCTTTAATAAAATGAATTGAAAAATTCAATTTATACATTATAAAAATTATGAAACTAATTTATTTGATTTAATTTTTAATATATTTTCAGAAATGAAAATACTCTAATATTCTACTAAATTCAATTATGTTACATAACAGTTTTACGTTTATTTAAAGTATATTTGCACATGTTTTTATTTAAAAATTATTTATGTATTAGTTATAATTCAATTGAATAATTATTTTTCATTTAATTACCTTTTATATATTCATAAAAACATTAAGTATGAGTTTTATATGCTATTTTAAAGCCATCCGCTATATCCTGCTATATCCTCGCTGTATCCCCGCTATGACTTTTTGCACCTCCACCGCTTTGAATCTGCCGAGCGCTTTAACTGCACAGGTGTATATGTATATTTATATGTATATATGTGTTCATGTATATGTTAGGATGTGCATGTGTATGTTATATATGTGCACAAGACATATAAACAAGGTTGCAACAACTTTGAACAACTTTCGTTCGTCAAATCATTGAAAATCGAAAAGCCAATTCCATGTCACATTTTCACTTATAAATTAGTTTATATATAAATGTAAACAAAATTTGAAAACTAATTTCTTATCATTTTTAACTAATTAAAATGATCACATTTGATTTATAAAACCTTATAAATTAATATTAAACAAATGTTTACAAAAGGTGTTGTTATATCGATAAAGCGAAACAAATTTTCCTTATAATTTCAAATCATTATATACCTTTATAAAACTATTCTAAATGATTTATTATCACTTCATAACTAATTAAAATGAATTATTATCATTTAGAAACAACTATTAGGATGATTATAATTATTACTAAATCATAAAATCTCAATTTAAATTAATAAATCAATTATTAAATATGATACCATTATTGATGATGTCAGAAATATATTTTATTTCCAAAAATAAAATAGATAATTTTGTTTCATATTCCTTTTTATATGGATAAATAAATGTATGTATCTAGCTCCGTGCGTGACTTTTGATAATTATAGAGTTGTTTATTGATAAAACGATTTTCGGTCATTTTACCGATATTTTTCTGAATCATATATTTTGGTAAATACTTATTCAAAATAAAATTACCATCATCATTTATTATTGATGACGTCATAATCTATGTTAAAATATATTATATTTGAATATTTTAAAAATAAATAAAATTTATTAAAGTGATAAATTTGTGGGGCGTTACATGCCCCCTCCTTAAAAGAATTTTGTCCTCGAAATTACAATGCAAAAACCAAAAGCGTTTGCCCAAAATATTTATTTTTAAACTTACACCCATACAATGTATATAGATCATCCGTGCGCGATATCTGATTCGATCTACTATTCGAATCCACAAATTTGCTTCCAATCTAGTATTGATCCCCCAATCCTCTAGTGCGGACTTCGATTACGCTTTCAGATCAGAATTTTAGTTTTCCTTGCATAGCTATCAACTATGGTAGTAAACTCAAGTATCCAAACCCTCATCAATGTTTTCCTTAAAGCATCGAGTGGTAAATCCTTTTCGAATATCAAAATCATATATTCAAATCTTTAGGCCACATTTGTGTTACAAAATAACTGTGTAAAATCATATACTTTTTATCTTTTCCAAAATTCTTAGAAAATCTTGATTTAAGTTTTTAAACATTTCATAAAGATATAGTTTTACTGTTATGAAATTTTCTTATGTGATTTGTGTATTTACATTTGAACAAAGTCATAAACAAAGGACATAATTATATTATACATGCTTAATATTTTACATTCACACATCATTTCTCCTTACATACTTAAACCATTCTTAAGTCCTTCTAAACCCACTTGGGTTTTTCATAATACTAGTACATACATAACTACTATACAAGCCATATATATATATGCTACTGTATAATATTAATACTAGATAGGTGTTTCCAAATCTTCCAATCTCACATCATAATCACCCCTCTGAGTCTGATGCTGACGATCCATTTCCGTATCCAAAATCACACAAGACTTCTTCATCGTCATCACTATCATCCTGTTCGTTATGAGCTTCATTTCATCCTTAATCTATGGTATCACATCCACTTCTATGGTAGCCAGGGCTGGTTCCATGACACATGCCCATGTCCGGCTGGCACTTCTTGTATAACTTCTCCTTCTTCTACTTCTTATAAACCTTGGACTTCTTTTTCCTTGGGATCCTCAAATTCTTCCTCTTCGTCCTTCATGTTGTCCTAATGAATGGGGGAATTTGATGACTCCTCACACTAGATAATATGGTCACTGTCCATCTCCCATATGACGTTACTGTCTCTATTGCTGTTGTTTGATTCGTGGGATATCATAATGTTCGGGTCCTCTTTAGGTTTAGATTCTTCTTCCATCAACTCCTCCTTAGGAATTTCTTCTTCCAGTTCGAGTTTTGAACTTACTGGACCAGTGATCCACATTCCTTTTGAGGCCTCAGGGATCTCTTCATCACTAAACACTATAATAAGTTCTGGAGTCGGGGGAGATATAAGCATTTTGGCAATAGGGTAACCGTCTTTATCTAGTCGGGAGTATGGATCTAACTCTCCTTTAATAATGGGCATAATATTGCTAAGTGGCCATTTTCCGAGTTGTTCCTCATCACTTGAAAGAATGACTAGATCATTCTTCTCACCCCAATTTGCTCTTGAGATCTCTCCCTTCCAATACATTCTCCCGTAGCATAAGGGTTTCCACGATTATCAACAACACACTTATATAATAAGCATTTTAATTGTCTTAACTAAATCTAATGTTAGGTTATGAATCTAAGTTTATCCCAGCATAAATCCATTTTTACTATACAATGTTATAGATGATAGTTTGCTAATCACATGATATTGTTTCTCCCAAACCAATACTTAGAATATTTCAAATAAATTCCTTTGAAAATTATCTTCCCAAAAACCCCTTTTAGATAAAAGTTCTCATTATCCAATTCCTTTTCCAAAGTATTACTCCTAATCTTCTTAGTGTTATTATTAAACATCTTATAGTCAAACCGTGAAATTCTAATCACAAGTTGTTTATTTTTGACTTCACTTACCTATTTTTAAAAATGCTATCCAATTTATGACTTTAATATCACAACTAACTATATTTTCGAAAATATATTCTTTATATTTAAAATATGACCTTACGCAAAATTATCTCATTTACCAATTTTCAAAATAAATCATTTTTATATATCATTAACAAATACGTGCTCTTATATAATACGCTCAACTCACTCTAGGGTGTTGCTAATCCTATATCTAATGAGTTACTCATCCTAGGGTATTACTAACCCTATCTATAATGATTCTTACCCCACCAAAGCCTAGGTGTTCCCTCAACCTATGCTCTGATACCAAATGTGACAAACGAGATTTTCAACCCTCAGAAATCGATACTAATACATCCTCGGTATTCACGTGCCGCAAATGCAAGTGTCGGAAAACCTGATCCTTAAGGGAAAGAAGAAAATAAAGACGGAATAAAATCTTACACGAATGGAATAACATATATTATTAGAATATATATGATATCTACAGCAGAAATTTTAAATACATTTATCAGAGTCTATCCTATAAATCAGCTTGGAGAGTTATAAATCTCTGTCCTTATAAATGCTGAATACAATAAGTAAACTAATGCAGCGTAATGGATATAGAGAACTATCTACATCTTCAGTTCTAGACTTCAATCTCCAAAACTATGCTCCAAGTTAAACTTGACTACTTGGATGCCCAAAAAAATAGGACAACCAGAGTTTAAGGGAAAAGAAAATAAATTAGGGTCAGTCATGTGACTGGTGTGAGAAACTCAAAAATACGGGTATTGAAAAACAAAGAATATCTCATAAGACCACACTGCACATAAACAGGGAATGAGTTTTTTCCTTATGATAAACAAAATATTGGCTATGCAAAATCAGGCATATTATCTTTAATGACATTCTTTAAAAACTCTTTTAAATAAATATATATAACCTTAGGTGAAATTATTACATTATTAAATTCCAACATACCGGGTTCTACAACTAGAACCGTAAAGGCTCATATCGGAAAATGGATTCCACACAATGACCAGGTAAGGGACTACCTTCTGACAGTACATCTCTAGAAAAATGCACTGAGGCAACAACAGATGGTCCTCTACCAACACAGAACCGGCATACCTTTATTGTAGATTGTACCGAATATGACATCACCCCGGCGTTCTCGACTTATCCGAGAGCTCCTATAGCATACACAACATACCCGATATATAAAGGGTGATCAGAAAGGTGATGAACATATCCTAATAGGTGCGACCCAAATAGCCATGTCGCATCTACCCTGTTTTTGTCATTCCTGGGTGATGAGGCTCAAGGTAACGATTACCTTTTACATAGCACATTCCACTTTGAATCCAACATTGCCAATTCCATCACACACTATTAATTTCCACAAACGTACAACCTCTGAGCTCGTACGTCTCAAAGAAGGGTGTTAAGTATAGGAGAGTTACCTCCTAAACCACCAAATAGATGTACATTTGTGAAAATCAATGTACATGCATTTTAGAAATGCAATATCAAATATTTGTCCATACAAGTTTTCCAGGAGTAGGAAAAACCGAACGAACTCTCCTACTACATCCTGTGGGGAATAACCCCTAATATTAGTAGCGAGCAACCCTTGCATCGAAGATCAAATGAAGATACTACTACCACATACATATAATGTGGGAAATTTCCCTCGAGTGTCCGTGACAAGTAGCCCTTCATTCCATTTATTATCATTACATGTCTTTACTTTCGAACATGTAAATTGATTCGAAGTGGTTTTCAGATAGGAGTCACCCAAAACGACCCCTGTTCCTTCGAACCAATCATCGATAAAAAGATCTTAAGTAGATAGGTGCTTATCATTTGATTAATTACTTTCCCTTTATCAAAAATATCTTTTTGAGACATATATTTTAGAAACATTTCTTTTTGGCATATATAGGATCATTAAACCTCTCTTTAATTTTGGGAATACCAAATCAAATCATTTCTCAAAAATCATATTGCAAAACCTTTTTGAATAAAAAAGGTCGATAGAAATTATACTAATTCTACTCAACATCAATTTATGTATTCAACCTTTACTATCCGTCGAAATAACGGTGAAATTACCTTTTGAATTCACACGGATAGTATGGGTTCCTTCTTCGAAATTTAATACCAAGCATAAGAAGATTATTTCTACACGATCCTAGTTGTATTAAATTTATAAATTGGAATCTTTTATACTTGCCTCGTTTCCAACATTTCAACCTTATATGTTCCTCGCCCATGAAAGAAGCCAGGTGAGCTAAGGCACTAGTTGCTCCTGAACATCTCCTTTGTTTAAGCACCTCACATTTGGATCCCATGAAAAGAAAAATCCAGTCTACTCATCAGCTTTCAGAGCCAAGATTAAATCACTAGATTTTAACATCTTTTCTCCAAATCATTTATTTAAACTTTTTTAAAAATAAATTACAAAACCTCTAAAACATCTTTAAAATACTTAATTATTTATTTGAAAACATTTATAAAAGATTTGGGAAAGAATACTTAAGTTAAAGCCATATTTCAAAAGTTATTAAAAGTACTCCAAAAAGTGCTTCGAATAGCGCTGCGAATAGTGCTTTTAAGGCTTATTTGATCAAAACAACTTTTCAATCATTTAGAAATCTATTTTTATTACTCAAATCTCTTTTAAAACATTTTAAACTATTTATAGAATTTATTCCATATTTTTCAAGAATTCAAAAATATCATTTTTAAAGAATTAATTGCTTTGGTTTTCGAATTGCCAAACCGCGACTATTTTGAAAACTTGATTTGCTCATATTTCAAAATCTGCTAAACGAAATCTCGATCATTTTCTTTTATTTGAAAACTATGATTTTAAGAGTTCGGAAAATTCTTATTTTAAAGAATTCCGACTACGAATCCATCGTTTAAACGGAATTAAACCTTTATGGTGCGAAATCGCGAACTACCGTTATGCGACGCGCCTATTTTTGACTCAATTTTCATAACTTGTCCAAACTTCACCAAATTGGGTTTTAGTGTTTATAAAACATTTATAAACCATTTCAAACCATTTTAAAGAGGTTTAACAATCTCATATACACCATTTCATTTATTAAAGGAAAGTGGTTTCCTTTGTGATATTCGACTTGTATTAAACGTGAATTGTTTACACATTCAAACAAACATAGTATCATATCCAAATATGGTTCACAATCATCACAACCAAGCATGACCAAACATATATATCATTCAATATATCATAATATAAATAGTGTTTCTCACCTTCATTCGTTTCTAACTTTACGAAAATTTGTTATAACTTCGCTACGATCGAATCAAAGCCTATGGAATCGAGCCTTGGACCTTTGAATGGGCTTGCCTATGCTTACAAGTGGAGATGGGCTCGGCCTTAGTGGTAGGAGGTGGTGGCCGTGGGTTTTGAATGAGGGAAGGAGTAGACTTGAGCATGTTTTTAAGTAGATTGCAAATGTATATATACTTATACAAATTTATTTTCTTTTTGCTAATTTTTCTTCATAATTTTCCTAAGGTAGGAAGCCATTAAAGAGGAGTATAAGAAGATGAAGAAGCTTAGGAATTTATGAACAAATGAAGTGTAGATGGAGGGTGATATTTATTGGAAAAAATGTGAACTAAAATATCATGATATTTGTGTGCATATATATCACCATTTCATCACCAACACACCCTCCTCCTCCATCACTATGCATGGCCGAATACCCTCCATGTGTGTGGCTATGTGTGTGAGTTGATGTATGTAACAATGATGTGAAGTTTGCTTTTTTAAGTGTGAAAATATCTTAGATCTTTTGTAATATATATAAGTGTATATGTATATTTATATGTATATATGTGTTCATGTATATGTTAGGGTGTGCATGTGTATGTTATATATGTGTGGAAGACATATAAACAAGGTTGCAACAACTTTGAACAACTTTCGTTCGTTAAACCGTTGAAAATCGAGAAGCCGATTCCCAATCACATTTTCATTTATAAATTAATTTATATATAAATGTAAATAAAATTTGAAAACTAATTTTGTATCATTTTTAAATAATTAAAATGTTCACATTTGATTTATAAAACCGTATAAAAAGTGCTGTTATATCGATAAAGCGATACAAATTTTCCTTATAATTTCAAATCAATATATATCTTTATAAAACTGTTATAAATGATTTATTATCACTTCATAACTAATTAAAATGTATTATTATCATTTAAAAACAATTATTGGAATAATTATAATAATTATTAAATCATTAAATCTCAATTTAAATTCATAAATCATTTATTAAATATGATGCCATTATTGATGATGTCATGAATACATTTTATTCCCAAAAATAAAATAAATAATTTTATTTCATATTCTTGTTTATATAGATAAATAAGTGTATGTATCCAGCTCCGTGCACGAGTTATGATAATTTCAGAGCTATTTATTGATAAAACGGTTTTTAGTCATTTTATCAATATTTTTCCAAAGCATATATTTTTGTAAATACTTATTCAAAATAAGATTACCATCATCAATTATTATTCAAAACATCATAATCTATGTTAAACAATATTATATTTGATTATTTTAAAAATAAATAAAATTTATTAAAGTGATAAATTTGCGGGTTGTTACATATACAAACATACATACATATACATATATATACACACACACATACACACACATATATACGTACATATATGTGTCGGTAACTCTCTCTTGGTAGTGGTACTCCATAAAAATGGGGTATATATGGAAATGAGGTTAACCAACATTAACTTTTAATCTCATACTTCTGTTTTGGTGCCGATAGAGTTGCAGAGATTTATTTTGGAAAAGTAAGATATTGGTTGGCACAAGGAAGATCAAAATTAGTGCCTAACATTTTCTTTCAGAGTGAAGGCGTGAAAGAATGGAGTTTTAATAAAATGCACGTTTCTTGAATCGCGTCTTGATGAGAACCAGATCTTAAGAGGAAGAAAACAAATCACCCTAGCAATTCCATGGATCTGAATCTCTAAGATTCGCAATATAGATGTTTCATGTACCCATTTTTGGAATTTCCTATGGCGTTCTCTAGGGTTCAACCAACTCAGGAATTAGGATGCAGAATTGCGGCCTTTGACGGATCTGTTATCGAAGCAAGGGAGCGGTTACATACGTTGTGCAAAATTTAAGAGTTGCGGGTCCAACTATGACATGATGGTGACAAGATCTCGGCTTTAGAGTTGAGTAAAGACCATTAGAAAGGGGGGCCAAATAGTTTCCAGACAGAAGAAGGGACGGCTATCAACTTCCTCAAGTGCATTCTATTACCTCAATTTCAAATTCGGGATTAGCGGTTGGGAAAAGCAGTTGAAGTGATTGAGGTCTTGGAGTACAGATCAAAGAGATGGAGCATATTTGAAAACTGCATCTTCGCGTGTATGAAACGCACGTGATGCAGCATATTTTAAAGATATTTAATCAGAATATAGGGCTTTATAATCTAGGTCCAATGCTTCTTTTAAATATATTTTTTTATTTAGGTACTTTGGCTTGTATATTGTATGTGTTTGTACTAGGATTTATGTAGGTTAGAATACTAACCTACTTATGTATTTTCCTTCAGCAAATTAATAAATAACCAAATTTCAAAAAAATGTGTGTATGTTTATGTGCATATATACATATGTGTGTGTATGTACGTATACACACGCATGCTCGCACGTGCATGCCCATGCGCGCACGCACGCAGACGTAGAACTTAATTTAACATAATAATGAATAGTGCTTTAACCTTTCAGGGGCCTTACTAATTTCTTCCAGTCTCATATTCAATGGGTGGGTCATGAAGGATGACAACCTCCACAAGATGTCCCTCCCGTTCTAGAGCTGGGGCCTTTCTAGTTTTCCAAAGTGTGAGCGTATATAAGTTCTGATGCATTTATGTCTATATCAATCTTATTTTAATATAAAATTATGTTCAACTTTGAAATGACTTCTTGCACATTAAACCATTTTTCCATTTATGATATTAATATTTATCAACCTTGATACATGTTTATACACACACGCATTTAATTTAAGACATGTAAAAAAAAATTTGATTCGAATATAAAACTACGCTCACATTTAAAAATTATTTGCAATAAAATCTTATTACCTCCTTTAAAATAAAAAATTTCTCCGATCTCTCATCTATCTTAATTACCTTATTCTAAAATCAAATCTATTCTTTACTAAAGAGAACTCCAAATAAATAATTGACGTTAATGTAAAAGATGTGAAGTAATATTTCTATATTGTTAATTATCGACTATAGTGGGAAAAATGTACTAGAACCACCACTAAACTCGAACCGATCACATGATATTAAGCTAGCAGCATACCATACCATGTAGAATGCAGTGATTGTATGTGTCATATCATCCACATATGTTACGAGAAATTATGGACCTAGAATCATTTTTAATACGCACTACATGTTTTCCAATTTCAGTTGCAAGCTATGGCGTATTTTTTCTTTTTGAATAAAATTTAGAATTAAAAACGAAATAAAAGGTGTTAAGTGTTTGAGCACTCTTATATAGGTGCTTAATAATGAATGTATGTTCAATAGGCATTTGGCCCCTTGACATTGTTTGATTTCAGTGTTATAATATTTCTATATTAAAGAAGATTTGAGAGATATACGAGTCAATGTAAAATTATGACTCAAATTAATATATTGTCTCTTTTATTGCATCAAAGAAGACAAGAAATTATATAAATGAGGAGGAGTTATTTTAATATATTAAAATAATCAATCGCTTAATCAGCTGATTAAAGAAGGCAATTTATCAAGTACATGTATATTGGAGGAAATTGAAAATCAAGTATATAAACGTTTCCCATATGAATAGAAGAATTGATGATGCATTCATTTATTACTATAAACCAATTACTTCAACCTTATGTAATAATATATATATATATATATATATATATATATATATATATATATATATATATATAGATAGTCATTCTTTAGAGAATAGTAGAATCCTCTCGAGTTTTATTTCTTTATATTCTTCTTCTTAGCCTCCATTGTCAATCTTGTAATTTTCTTTTTTTAAAAAGTAATAAAATCACCTCTCTCCAAAGTGAATGTACACTATCTCGCAATAGTGAAATCACTATAAATCCTAAGATGAACATTGTAGATAGTTATTATTTTACAACATTTTTACAAAGAACATAGTTTGGAAAAAATATCTTACAACAATTTTCTTAACAAATGTTACTAAAGATCTACCATTTTTACAACACCATGGTGAACTATTGCATAACCAATGTCATAAAATGGTATTTTTGTTGTAGTGTCATGAAATCTTAACCCCACAGAATAGTAATGTTAGTTTGCATAAGAAAGAGACACTTCAAAAACCAACGAAATTATTTGACTCAGATTGAAACGTCATTCACCATGTAATTTATAACTATGAATCTAGAAGTGTGTTAGGAGAAAACATTCATATCATATGGTTTATTTCCTTGATTCCTCGGGTTAAAAAAAAATATTACACAAAATTTCATTTAGCTACCCTAAGTAATTATTTGTTCCTTCACACAATACGTTAAACAAAATAGTCGAAATAATGACGCAAGAAAACTGTTTAGCAGGCTTTATAAAAGCTAGTTAATTTAGTGGAAATTTGTGAGAATGGCATATTAATATAACGTAATTAAAACTTAGGTCATGCTTTAGGTTTATTTTAAAATAGAGCAAATATTTTAAATTTAGAGCATTCGTCAACAAAAAAACTCATTTTATAAAAAACCGTAAAGGCATTTATCCTAGCAAAAATGTTCGATTAATTATAATTCAATTTGAATCAAATCAACACCATTAATTATGAAGAATCAAACCTTATTTTAAAATTTCTTATCCTAAAAGTTATATAATTGTTCATTATAGTTTCTTAACTCACTATAGGATTATACTAAATATACAACAAAATTTGCGTTAGTTTCTTATTTGAACACAAGATCATGCTATGCTTTAGAATAACTTCCATACATTAAATCAAAATTTTATTTATGTTAGTGATATTTGTCAGTTTTACCATACAAATGTGTTATTATACACACACATACATATATATGCATACATACATATACATATACACACATACACATGCGCACACATACATACACAAACACACATATAAACACATACATACACACATATTTTTATTCTTCTAAAAATGGGCTTTTTATTAATGATGTTGAAGAACTATAAAGGTTTTGCCTCTTTATAAAACCTTACCAGAGTAGTAAGGAAAAAGAGAACTTAAAACTTTATAATACAAAGTCTAAATCACCAACTGTAAATAAATAAACGAAATACATTTCCTACTCAACGAAATTACCACTCGATCTAGCCCATTTAACACACAAAACTCTAATCCATCGCCTCCACGTCTATCTTGGATCAAAGTTTACATTCCAGCTTCCAAAAGTTTCCATATCATTCTCTATAAGTTCTTCTTTAAATTTTTGTTTACAGCCGAACAGAGCATCAATTTCCACTATCTTGCTTCTCTTCATTTTTCTATAGCCTTTACGCTCAAAAATCTGCCTATTTTTCTCAAACCGGATCTGATGAATCATCGTCGCCACAACAGTTAAAGAAAGATCTCTTACCCTTCCTTTTATTTTAAGTCAACTGTTTATGATGTGGAGTTCTTCAAACAAATTTGGAACTGAAGTTGGTAACAAAAGTAGCTTGCGCTTTGTTCCTTCCACAAAAAAGTACTGTATTCTTATTTTAAAAACAAATGCTAATGAATTTCTATGTGATTGTTTCATAACACACATTCTGGAGTATCGGTAACACCCCAACCCTGTAATCGATCTTATGTAAGTAGACGGAATAAACAATCTTTGTATGCAGTAAAAATGATCTTTTTGCTATGGTTCTGTTCCAAATTAATTTCCCCCAATCGATTATTGGTGCTTGTTGTCCAACCCTATTCCAAGTGTTTGAGAAGAAGAACTTGATAGATCCACAAATAGTCCAGTAATCTTGATTGTGTTGTGTCAAAATAACTACTTATTGAATTACAAAATGAATTTCTCTTATTTCTATAATTATTTTTGGTTGCAATTCATTGTGTTGTATTATATAACTCACATTAGATTAATAATAGTTACTCATACTAACCCTGTTTCATCCCAGTAAACCGACCATTGATTTATGAATGATCCAATGATCAAACCATAAAGAAGTATTCTCACCATTTACAATAATTCTTTGTATCATTGATAAGTAATATCCCTATCTCTAAGTATATATTTCATTGCACCCGAGTAATTATTGTTGGATGGCATAACCGAGAATTTTTTATTATGTAGGTACTTGTTCTTCAGCCAATCACTTTTTGGTTAATATATTCCGTGTCAATTCAATAACATCAGTTTTCTTAAGATCCTTGAATAATCTAAGGCCTCTTCCTCCTTCAGATTTGGGTCTACATAACTACTCCCATATAGTTTTATGTAGTTTTCCACTGTAGAAAAGTATGCATATAATGTTTCAATTTTTTTAAGCACAGAAGTTGGTGTATGGTAACAGTTGGTGTAATATACTTGTTAGACCTATAATTGGTTCAACATTCTAAAACGTTGTTCAAGGTAATATTATTTTGAATGGTCCTAGTAACACTCATGAACTTGAATATAGTCGTGAGGTTATTAAAATTTCAAGTCACAAGCCCATGGGCAAGAGAGGCGAATTGCATAACTGAGATAGTTCATTGTTTGTTCGGCAATGAAAGAAATAGGCAATCCACGTATATTACAGTCTTTTGTTCATTGTCGTTGGGCAATATAGGCTTTACGCAAAGAAAACTTCATTTTAGTCAAGGACTCAGGTTGCTTTGTTTAATATTTATAAGTCCAAATTCAAGTCCATGTCAAAAGAATAAGTCATATGCACGTCCATTCTCTAAATAATAGTCAAAGATACATATATCGTAGGCGTATGATATGCAATGTTTATTGTACAATGTCTTATGTACAAAATGTTACAAGAGTACAATCGGCAATAAAATTCCCAAATCAATTGAGGGTTTATGTTTGTATCAAAATTGGGCACAACACTCTTCGGATGTAATTGAAGGGATTAAATTGAAGAGATTAAAAGGAAAAAGAGGCTAAACTAACATTCACACCAATAAAAGCATGCAGAAATAGAAAAAGACAAGAAATTATAGTGGTTCGGTGTTGTAGCCTACGTCCACTTTGAATGTTTTGCTATTTATTGATGATTGACAACTGATTACGACAGTACAACCCTCTAAGACTCAAGTTACAATGGAGTTGCGGCAGAGTAACGACATAGCAAAGTCAAAAATTCCTTTTTCTATAGGCGTAGGGGTGCTATTTATAGGTGTAGGTCTGAAATATCTGCCCCTGAGCTCGGAATACCTTTTCTCACTCGTGAGTGGGCCCACCAGATTGATCTGGGGTCATTTGGTAACGATTGGGATCGATCCCCATAATCTTCGTATCGATCAAGATTGTGTCCATTTGGGCTGCGATCGATCAGAGGCTTTCTTGAGTTGGTAAGCAAGCCCCTGTGAAAATTTCATAGCATTTGGACTTATAGATTTTGCGTTATGATCGATCCAAGATTGGATTTATAGGTTGGCTGAAGCATACATATCGATCCATGCTTATCGATCCGTGCGTATCGATCCATGCGCGTCGATGACGTGGCTCGAGAATCCTAGGGAGATCCACATTTCATTCTTGTTGACCGCTTCCTTTAGTTCGACCCATTCCTTCGTATCCTTCTGGCACTCTTCCCTTGGTATCGATGCAACATTCTTGCCTTCATATCGATCAAATGGTCATTGGTTCTTATTGATCGTTTGACTGATCGATACGAAATATACAGAAATGGGATTGATACGTAACATGCAATTAGGGAGCAAACTTGGATCGATCCCTATGTACTTCGTATCGATACTTAGTTTGTGGCCTTCGTATCGATGTACTGACTGATCGATACGAAATGTGTGAATGGGGGATCGATACGAAGAGTGTTAAGGGCTGAGAAAATGAACTCCGAGCGATGCCTGTACCTGATGGATACGACGGGGATGGATGTGGTGTTTGATGGATACAAATATGGAGGATACGAAGTAAGCATGTCTCATGTAAAACTTGATCGATCCATAATTGAGCATACAAACTTCGATTGACCTGAAATTTGAAATGTCGCCTTTCATAGTTTTTTTTTCATGCCATGTTAATTGTAACTCGATCGGGACTCGGACCAAATTTGCCAGTATCCATAGTGGACCTGTGTATAACTGATCTTCGGGACGGATTGTCTTTGTTTCTAGTCAAGTCCTTGGTATCACCGCCTTGCCAAAAGGCGGGATAACATTTGCCCCCCAAAGTATGTCCTGTGTAAACATGACGTGCTTTGAAAAGCTGCAATCTTCATTTTGAAAAAGTTCTATTCGATTCGTTGAATATCCATTGTCTTTTCGTCAAGAGATGTAACCTTTGATTGATTTCCAGTAATATAAATGTTGAATTGTTGACTGCCAATGATCATGCAGTGTTTTGTTGTAACTGAAGGTTGAGTGCTAGCAATTTGTTGTTCGTTGTTTTGATTGTCACTAGGCAAGCATTCAATTTTTGTTAATTTTGAAAATTGAACATTAGTTCGTCACACATGCACGTATGTTAACCTGACTCTTGTTCACATTTGCATGTTCACAGGTCGTTGCCAAGTTCTATGGTTCTTGTTTGGATCGAGTTTCACATCGATCCTCTCCTGGATCGATGTGACATTCAAGTTGTTACAACAATTGATGGTTGTTTTAGGTCACTCCTTCGTGTCGATCCTCTCCTGGATCGATTTGAGATGTTGGAATGCATGCTTCGTATCGATGGCTATCGATATGAAATGGATAGTCCTTAGAGATGCTTCGTATCAATGGATACGAAGTCTTAGGGTCTTTGAGCTAATGGATACGAAACTGACTCTTCGTATCGATGGAGTTGATCGTCATAGGCTTGATCTTGTAGCGACTTTCGTATCGATGGGTACGAAATAGATGGCCGGTCCTCGATGGATACAAAGTATAAACTGTGTATTGTTCCGAGTTGATGGATATGAAGGAGTGTCTTCGAATCGATGGATTCGATCACTCCAGGTAAGCCTGCATAGCGCCTTTCGTATCGATGAAACTTTGACCGCTTCTACCGGTTCTTACTACTGGGATACAAATCGTTTTCCGTTGGTTACGAAGGCATATAATTACCTTTTATACTTAGCCAAAGTTTCTCACTTGCTTTTATTTTTTTTACCTTTGCTTCGTATCGATTGAAAACTCGAGAAAAATGAATTGCAAAGTCCTTCGTCTCCAAACCAAATAACCTGCTAATCCTTCAAAGCAACTCTGTAAACTAGGTAGTTAACTAAATGAATCCATCTTAAAATGACGAGACTTGAGGCTCGATGCCAGTTCATCCAAAGTTGTGGCTGATTTCCGGCGTTGTTGATGTTGGAATTAGGCTGGAGAGAGGTTGAGGAGGTAGCAATGGAGCCTTGGAGGATTGAGGAAAAAGAAGAGCTATTGATCGAGGCGATGGAGCCATTCGTATTGATACGATGCATGGATGATAGATCTAGGATGTTAGGAAGTAGTCGTATCGATCAAGAATGGTAGGGTTTCATATCGATCTGGAGTGACCAATACGAAGTTGCTTGCCTTAGATCGTTACGAAGTGGAGCGGTCTAGTGTGATCGATACGAAGCCAAGGCTTTGGGATCGATATGAAGAGCATCGATCTGGAACGATCGATACGAAGTCACAGCTCTAGATCGATATGAAGGCAGACTTTGGGGGAACGATCTAAGTTAAACTTTAATGGACACGAACTAGTGGCCTTTTGCATATTCGAACATTTGACTTCGACGAGCTTTAGCCTCGCATAACTGGACTTGACTGTTAAACTACATACTTGACTATCCTTCAAAGCTCGTCAATGGAACTGTATTTTGACAAATATAATGAACTTTAACATGGATCTTTCTTCGAAGTCAGGATGGCACGGTTGGGACAGTCAGTGATGACGGTCACTCCGGTTGAGTCTCGAAGTCTTATCGTTTTACCACCTTTTGAACTTGTAGAACTTTAAAGTATTATGTAACACTACACTGCACAACACAATCATGCACTTCACACGGGGGGAACACGGGTTTATTGCCATCTAATGATGATTTTTATTGAGTTCAGTAGCTACAGATCCCGGAAGCTCTGAGCCGCAGGATATTCAAAGTCCGCCACTTCCCATTATAGAAATACCAGAAATCGCAGCAGATGTAATAAGTCTTGCTTCGGATGAATTGCCGGGTGCAGCTTTAGTTCTAAACCCGAAGGATTCTGTTCGTTCTAAAATCTCCGAAGACATGTTAGGCATGATCTGCCTTAGGCACAGATTATCTCTAAATGATGTTTTATTGACGGGGCTAGAAGACAGAGCCCACAATCCTCTAAAAAGGGTATACGGCCTGCAATAGGTTCATGTGCGCAGCCGGGATGTTGCCCCGCTCAACTAATTTATTCGGGAAGTGCTGTTCTTCTTTAGGATTACCCCATCTTAATTGCATCCGAACGGATACGCTCTTCTCAACTGCTTATACATTATCTTCCTGGAGCATCTTTTCCGACCGTCGACTGTCGAGGAAATCAGATATCTATTTAACGTCAAAAGTCAAGGAGACAACCCTTCGTTTACCATCTTAGAAGCAGTCAGAAACTGCCAAGTAGTGGTAGGGGCTTGGAGCAAGTTGATCTACTTCAAGACCGAATGGTTCTTTGTCCGATGCCCACCAGGATTTACCAAACGGTGGTTAGTTAGATGTAAGTGCTTTAACTTCTTCATCGATTAACTGGATAATATAAGTTGATGCTGAGTCTGATACTGCGTTTCTTTTACAGTTTCGATTCCCCGGCCCGAAGTAGTGCAATTCAAGGAGATAGTGAGAACCCTCCAATCGGTGCCCGCTGAACTTAGAGAAATCGATGAAGTCCTTAGCGATGATAATTTGATCACCATGGGGCTCATAGAGAGAGGCCAAAGCATTAGATTAACAGAAGTTCCCAAAGTGGCTCCGGTGAGGCAAGGAGGAAGAAGAGCTCCTGGCGTTCTAATCACTGAAAACGATGATGAAGAGAGTTTGTCAACTGGGGATGAGCCCGCAGTTGCACCTTCATATAGTCTTCGATTATCGAAAAGAAAAGGCAAAGATCTCGCCCATAAATTTCAGAGGCGTAAAACTGTTATGGTACCTCTACCTGTTGCAACTGCTATAAGTCGGGAGACTTCTCCTCCACAAATGGAGAGTTCTTCGAAAGGATTGGCGGATATCCCTAATCCAGATGACTTGGCTTCATTTCAAGATTTTGGATTAGTGGGACTTCACTCCCCATCACAAACCGATGCAGGCCTAAGTGCTTTAGATGTAGGGGAGCCAACTCCTGTGAGCAAGGCCACCACAATCGGTTGGTTAGGGGGTTTGCACATGCGTATACACATTTCACGACATCATACACTTCTAATAACATATTTTCTAGTTTCAGGAGATAACTAATTATGCTTCCCTTTTCATTTTACAGAAACAACGGTGAGGCATGGGTCAATGCTTAGCAGTCTTTGTTCTAAACGCCACGCATCCAGCTCTCACTCTAAATCTTATAGGCGCGAATCTGTGAGAGATTACGATCATGGCTATCACTCTAGCCAAGAGCGTGAGCGTTGTGAAAGGGAGAGGGATAGGCCACATCAATATAGGCGTCGCACCCAGTCGCGATCACCTCCACCTAAAGGTTCATCAAA
The DNA here is from genome assembly GCA_030737815.1 of Allium fistulosum. Taxonomy (NCBI): domain Eukaryota; kingdom Viridiplantae; phylum Streptophyta; class Magnoliopsida; order Asparagales; family Amaryllidaceae; genus Allium; species Allium fistulosum. Next base: position 1,422,405,214 of record CM060901.1, read on the forward strand.
ACCCTCCGGCTCCGGCAGAAAATCCTCTGAGACTGCCCACCAAATAGTGCATCCTCATACTTCAAAGTCTGGCGGACAATGCCGAAGGACTGGGGTGGAAGCTCCCATCATTACAGAACAGGCCGCTATAGAACCCACTGGAGAGGGAGCCATTCAGATTGCTAAGTTAAAGCAAGACTTCCCAAATATCTTCTTTGATAGCTTCCATTTCCCTCCGAACTTGAAAATAATTCCCAATGATGTAGAAAAACTGGTACAGGACTACATGCATGATGTTTACAACCAGTAGCGGGAGTGGGTCAAAACTATAGAAAAGGCTTCGGCGGTAGCTTTCGAGCGAGCCAAGATAATTGAGAAAGTGGAGACCGATCTTGTTCAGAAAAATTGGACAATAGAAGTGCTCAATAATGAAGCTGAGTCTTTATGGAAATCAGAGATGGAGGCTGATAAGAGAGCCAAAGAGGCAAAACAGTCCATGCAAAAAATGAAACGGTCTCATATGGACTTGGTTCAGGAGATGGGCCACCGGATACCCTTGTCACGGAGGAGAGAGATGCTGCAGTGAAATAGCTCAACGAGCTAAAGGAAAAATTTTTGTGGCCATCAAGGAGAAGGATGAGGCCAACAAATCTTCCCATGAGGCATGCGAACAGGCAGTGATACTCAAGGATGAAAGGGACGTGGCGAACATAAAGGCTCGGGAAGTCGAGGCTAGAATTGAAAATGAAATTAAAGCGGTGGAGGCTAGGATGGAGAATGAATTCAAAGATCTCCTGGTCACATACAATGCGAAGGTCTTAAGAAACCACAATCTAAACTAGCTCGGCAAAGATTATTCTTTCCAGTTGTACAGAGTCTGGAGCCGCTTGGTGGAGGACAAGAAGGTGACTCGTAACAATACAACCATCGACGAATTCGAACTGAAAAATCAAATGCTTGTCGAAGATGAGCCGAAAGTCCTCCACGACACTATCGTTGCTCTTGAAAAGGAAAAGCTTGCTGCTAAGTATCTGGATGTTGGAGAAGGATCTGGAGTTGAACATCATGAAGCAGGCTCCGAAGCGCTCTAAGTCCCTCAATCTGAGCCTACTTCTTCTATTGGTCTTCCAGCTATTCCGGGATATGACCCTAACCTGCCGCACCTATCTTCGATAACTTAGCGTGGTTCGGAATGCGTGTCGGCTCAACTAGGGAGCCAAATTGAGGAAGGTATTCTGAACACTTCTCCTATTCACTCGAACATAGGAACACGGTTAGATGACATTACTAATATTTTCTCCTATCTTCATTCATCCTTAGATTCTGCATCACTTGATCCTCCTGCTACTCAAGGAATGCATCACGAGTAGGAGGCACTAATGATGGAAGCTACAACTACAACGGTCGCCGCATCGGTTTGGGAGATGCACGAAAGCAGTTGTGTTTTTTATGAACAAATGATGGAAGCACTCGTCGGCCATCAAAGCGACCCGATCACCGAAATGCCTTTCGTCATTGATGAAGATGTGGTTATTACGAGCTCCTTGGGCCCAACTAGTAGCATGCCAATGGGGATTTGCGCAGATCGGGCTGAGGAGATAATGGCGGAAATTAAAGCTGAGATAGAGCAAGCCAAGCAAGCTAGTAGTGTTGGTGGTGGCATGGCAGGTCCCGGCCCGGTCCCTAAGTCTATTGTTTCTTTGGGGGCACCATCATCGATACAAGTGCGCACCATTCCTCCAATGTTGAGGGTGCCACCGTTCCTCCAGTTCCACACACGGAGGGTATTCTGATCCCTTTAAGTTCCGAGGAGGAGGCAGTTGTAATTCCCCGGTCAAAGACAAACCAGGTGGTGCGGGCCGGGGAGGTAAAAGCTCGAAGAGAGGACCGGGTGGCAGTACAAGCGGGCCTATACCAAAAAAGAGCAAGAAGGAGAAAAATCAAAGGCATAGATTTGTACTTTTGCTTCTTCTTTTTGTAGATACCTGGAATAAGACTCTCTTTTGCTTTTTGTAGGCCATGTATAGATGCAGGTTCGGCCCCTGCTTATAGGAATTCTTCGAATAAGTTTTTGTACTTATCTTTTTCAAAGAATAGTGGAAATAAAACTTCATTTTGTTTTTTCTAGCATAACTCTATGTTTATTTGTTTAAGTATTTCAGTACTCGCGTTTCCATTCAATGTACTTGTGAGGCTTTAGTCTCTGAGTCGAACTTGAGTCCGGTCATTAAGTCCTGAAGTCATGGCTTCGGGTCATAATCAAACGTCAAGTCGAGTCCCAACGTTGCGTCATTTTAGCTAGCGGCTAGTACTTGAGTTATGCCCCTAGTTCTGGGGAGAATTGAAGTGGTCGGTTGGCGGTCGTTTTCCGCCTTCACTAACTTTAATTTAACTTAGCCGGAACAAAGTTAAAGTAAATTGAGTACGAGTGGTCAGATCACACCCGCTCATTTGTTGGTATTCACATCCATGCTCTGGGGATTAAACTTGTATGCCAGCGGTTGGTCATGCCTGCTTAATGTTTTAATTCATATCCGCACTCCGGGGACTTAAGTTATTTTACGAGCGGTCAGTCACACCCGTCTAATACTTGGAATTATATCCGCACTCTGGAGACTTAAGTTAATTTTACGGGCGGTCAGTCACATCCGTTTGGCGTTTATACTCCAGTCCGTGCTCTCGGGACTAGAGTTAGTCGATGGGTGGTCAGTCACCCCCATTTGGTGTTTATACTCCGGCCCGCGCTCTCGGGACAAGAGTTAGTTGTTGGGTGGTTGATCACACCCGTTAATGTTTATACTTCAGTTTGCACTCTGGGAATCTGGAGTCGGCCGACAGATGGTCAATCACATCTGTTTAAGTATTAGGATCTCGTTCGCACTCTGGGAATAAGGAATTGATCAGGATTGTAGACGGTCAGATCACATCCACCCTAAGTTGGCAAGAGAAGTCGTAGATGGACGGGTCCATCCTCTTAGAGCTTGTATTGGATGAGGGAAAAGTCATGGGAGGACGGATCCACCCTCTTTGAGCCCGTGATTTGGAGTTTGTACTCCAGCTCGCACTTCGGGAGCTGGAGTTTGTTAGAGGATTTTCGTATTTCAATCTTTTTTAATTTATTCTTGCTTTCCCCCGAGCTCGGGGTTTCACTTAGCGGGTGACTGGTCAAATCACAATCACTCCCTATTTGAATGAGTCCTACCGTGGGATAGGACTAACCTCTTCGTACATCGTGACGGTCACATGATGCATGTTAAGGGTCGCAACTCTAGCTTGATGAGTCTGCATTTTATTGTTAGAACAAGAAAGTACGGGAAAGTTGGTTGCCTTAATACAAGTTCAAATTCAAAAAATGCATAAACAAATTTCAAAGGAAAAGCAGACTAAAATAAATAAAAGACAGTTATGTGTAATAACAACGGAGACTCTCGCTATTCCATGCTCTGGGAAAAGTGAGGCCGTCAACAGTTGATAGTTTGAACGTGCCATCTCCAAATGTCCGCTCGATGACATACGATCCCTCCCATGTCGGTTTAATTTGCGAAGGAACTGGATAAATTTGTTTGAATACAAGATCGCCAACTTCGAAGGTTCTGGGTCGGACCTTAGCTTTGTATAATCGGGCGACTCGACTGCGGTGTGCGGCTGCTTTCAAAATAGCCTCTTCATGCTTCTCATCTAGCAAATCCAGAGATTCTGCAAGTAGTATAGCATTTGTCTATGGATCATAGTAGGTCACACTGTAAGAAGGTACTTCTAGTTCAACTGGAATAACGACTTCAGAGCCATAGGAGAGTGCAAACAGAGTGTGGTCGGTCGCGAACTTGTGGGTAGTTTGATATGCCCATAAGGCCATGGGAAGCTCATCGACCCACTTGCCTCCAGCCTTCTCCATTCGTTTCTTTAGAATGGACTTGATAACTTTGTTGACCGCTTCGACTTGCCCAGTCGCTTGAGGGTGAGCTACCGCTGAGAACTTCTTCTGGATGCTGTAGCGTTGACAAAAATCTTTGAACTCGACACTATCGAATTATGTCCCATTATCAGTTATGATTGTGTGTGAGAGGCCAAAACGATAGATGGTGTTGCGCACAACAAAGTTGATTACTTTCTTCGTCGTGATAGTAGCAAGGTGCTCGGCTTCCGCCCATTTGGTAAAGTAATCGACTGCAACGATGGCGTACTTCTTACCACCCTTGGCTAAAGGTAAAGACCCTATTATATCAATGCCCCATGTTGCAAACGGCCATAGACTGACCATCTGCGTGATTTCGGTAGGCAGGGCTCTTGGAATCTTAGCAAGCTTTTGGCATTTGTTACATCTCTTGCCATAAGACAATGGGTCTTGATTCACGGTTGGCCAGTAATATCCATATCTGAGTATCTTTTTTGCTAGGGCTTGCCCCCCAGTGTATTCGCCACACTCTCCCTCGTGCACGTCGTGTAACACTCGTTTGATTTCATCATGGGCGATACACCAAAGTAAAGGAACAGAATACCCTCTCCTATACAGGACTGCATTCTGGGTAATAAATCGTGAAATTTTTTGAAGAATCTGTTTTTTCTCACTTCTATGCTCGGGTAAAGCTCCATGCTTAAGATAGTTTTTGAATGGAGTCATCCACGACTCCTTCTCGGGTGTTGCCTCATGCACCCAGTATGTTTCTAATTGATCGATACCCAGAGCGGTAAATGTCTCGACAGGGATGAGTCCCATTTGTTATGCTTCGCCAGTGCTGGCCAGTTTCACTAAAGAATTTGCTTTCTGATTGTGCTCTCAGGGTATACAATGAATAGTATAATTGTCGAACTGATTCAACACTTCTTGAACCCGAGTAAGGTAGGTAGCCAATCTTCGGTCTCTGGTTTGGTACTCTCCTCGAACCTAGCATAGGACCAATTGCAAATCATAGTAAATTTCCACAGCAATAATTCCTACGTCTCCAGCGAGCCTAAGTCTAGTAAGCAAGGCTTCATACTCGGCTTCGTTGTTAGTTGCATGGAAGTCAAACTTTAAAGCATAGCATATGGATCGACCTTCTTGGGTTTCGAGCACCACTCCAGTGCCTAAGAAATGGTCGTTTGATGTTCCATCGGTGTATAGCTTCCACACATGCTTAGGAGATTCACTGGTTTCGGGCAAGCCTTCTGGTATGGTGAATTTGGCTATGAAGTCCACTAGAACTTGTCCTTGGATGGCTCGCCTTGGTGTATAAGTGATATTAAGTTAACTCGACTCGATGTTCCACTTGAGCAATCTACCATACATCTCAGGTCATGTTAGGATCTGTCGTAACAGCTGGTCGGTGTAGACTGTGATCCGGTGAGCCTGGAAATATGGACGGAGCTTTCTCGAGGCTATGACGAGACAATAAGCCAGCTTTTCTAACTTCGGGTAGTTTCTTTATGCTCTATCAATCTCTTGCTGATATAATAGACCGGTCGTTGGATCCGATCCTCTTCCCGAATCAATGCAGCACTGATCGCATTTGCTAACCCGCCAAATAGATGTATAATTTCTCGTGATCAACCAGCTTCGACAAAATGGGAGGTGCCACCTGATTTTGAACTAGTGCTTGGAATACGCCTTCACACTCCTTTGTCCATTCGAAATTCCACTTTCCTTTTCTAATAAGATCGAAGAAAGGGATGCACTTGTCTGTAGATCTGGAGATGAATCTGCTTAAGGCTGCCACCTTCCCATTGAGGCTTTGCACTTGCTTTATGATTCTAAGAGTTTCGAGATTCCAAATCGTCCGGATTTTCTCAGGATTGGCTTCAATTACTCAAGCCTTGACAGTGAATCCAAGAAACTTTCCCGATGCAACTCCGAAGTGTCACTTCAACTGATTGAGCTTCATTTTGTATTATCGGAGTATGTTGAACATCGTTTCCAAATCTCTGACATGGTTAATGGATATTCGCAATTTCACGAGCATATCGCCCATGTACACCTCCATGGTCTTCCCGATCTGGTTAGTGAACATTCGATTCACGAGCCTTTGATAAGTTGCCCCAGCGTTCTTAAGTCCAAACGGCATCTCCTTGTAGCAATAAAGTCCCAAACCAGTGACGAAGCTAGTATGTTCCTGGTCAGGTAGATGCATTGGTATTTGATTGTAGCCAGAATACGGGTCCATGAAAGATAAGAACTCGTGTCCGGCTGTCGAATCCACAAGTTGATCAATTCTGGGAAGTGGAAAACTGTCTTTGGGGCATGCTTTGTTTAAATCTTAGTAGTCCACACATGTTTGCCATTTCCTATTACCCACTCCAGGTATAATGCATCACGAACAAACCCATTCGACTTGAGTTTATTTACTTCTTCCTTAAGGACGACAAATCTCTCTGGATCCATACCGCGCCTTTTTTGCTTGACTGGGACATGCCGCGGGTCAATATTTAATGCATGGCTCGCGATGTCCGATGAGATCCCACACATGTCCGAATGAGTCCAAGCAAATACATCAAGGTTTGCCCAGAGAAAATCAACCAATTCCTGTCTCATCTGGTGGCTAAGTTGAGATCCAACCTTTATCATTATGGAGTCATCATTGTCATGGATTAGAACATTGATCGTCAACTATGCTGAGAAATCCTGGTTGTCTTTGACTTCCTCTTCATCACTATTGTCTCAGGGATCAAGATCTTTAAGGAATTGGTTCTGGCGCCCGGGCCTAGGCCCATGAGTTAGCTGTCAATTCTTTGAAAAACGGGCGTAGAGAGATTCCTATACACCTTTGCCTTTCTCCTTACACCGCGCATCCCGCAGCTCAGCAACATAACAGATGCTTCCAGCCGCCTGATCACCATGTACTACTCCAACCCCATTATCTATCGGGAACTTTGGAGTCAAACACCATGGAGCAATTGCTGCCTAGAATTCTGCGAGCGCCGGTCTGCCCAAGAAAGCATTATATGGGGAATTAATGTCTAACACAACAAACTGCAGCATCCAGACTCTCTAGCGATCTCCAATGCCAAACACAACTGGCAACTCCACCATGCCTGCTGGTATGGTTGCACTTCCATTAAAACCATGGATTCGTGACTGACACGGCTTTAGATCTTTTGCCTCCATTCTCATTTGGTCGTAAGCTCGCTTAAAAAGAATGTTCATAGAGCTTCCGCTGTCGACCAAGATCCTCTTCATCCAAGCTGGACTGAAATGACTAACAGATCGATAGTACGGGCCTCGACTCTATCAGCATCTCAGTTTCTGAAAATGATGTCGTCTGTCATCATTCTCTGTTGTTTCGCTGGGACCCCATCATCAGAATTACTTCAACACTCAAAGTCCATATGCCTAATAAACTGGCATATGACTCCACTTCCTTCCAGCTCCAGTTAGCTGGATGAGGACCACCACTCACTGTGTTTATTACCAATCTCCCGCCAGTACGTGTAGGTTCTTCGGGCCTAGCTTGGCCTTGATTTGGGTTAGATGGGCCCGCACCTCCATCCCGTGGAGCCCGAACAAACTGTTCCAACTTCCTTTCTCTAATCATTTTCTCGATGATGTCTTGCAAATGATGGCACCCGTTAGTATTATGGCCGTAACAATCGTGGAATCTAAATAATTTCCCGGTTTGAATTTGTTTCTCATATGATTATTTCAGAGCTGGCTTTATATACTATCCGGTATTACAAGTCAACAAATAAACATTTTCCAGCAATGTGTTTAAAAGGGTATATTGGTCAAACATGGGAGCTCTGGGTCTCGGTCCACGATTTGGGTCTCTTTTCTTCCCTTGACCTCCATTGCTCTTCTGGTTACCTTGCTTGTTCTGTATGTTCAATTGTACTTTGCCGGAATTCTCACCGATTTGTTTCACAGCAACATTACTCTGAATGCCTTCACCACTGGGCCCCACATTGTCCTACTTCCTAGATCATCTAGCGTCTTCTCTCCTCAAGAACTGGGCCGCCTTAGAATATAAACGATCCAACGAAGCGGGGAGTTTCCCAGCCAACCAATCGCTAAACTTGGAATCAGGATCAATCCCTTTAGTCAATGCCATCGGAATAGAATTATCATTGGGATTGTTGACTTGTGCACAAGCAGCACGGAACCTTTCCAGATACTGTCTAAGGGTCTCTCCTGGAGCTTGAGTAGCACTAGACAAGGTATTAATATCCTTTGGTCTAGTAGCGTGCATACAAAATTGTTCGACAAACTTGGTAGCTAACTGATCAAAGCACGAGATGGATCTAGATGGTAATCGAGTGAACCACATAGTTGCAATACCTCCTAAGGAAAATGGGAAACTCATGCACTTAACCGCATCATCAGCTCGAGCGGCGTTCATGAGCCATTCATACTTTAATATATGCTGGTTAGGATCTGAACTTCCTTCGTACACGGGCAAGGTAGGCATCCTGAATCGACGAGGTGGCTCAGCATATAGGATGTCGTTGGTGAACAAAGTATGACTTCGAGAGATTCCCCAATCGTCATTAGTAAGACCTTGACTTTCTTGGATTATTTGGCAAATCATGGTTGGAATGTCAGGCATCTGGACATTCGGGGCCAAGGTATGGTCGGGTTCCATATTGTGGGGACGGTCTGGGTGCTTTCGACGGTCCGTTCCTTGCCTCTTTAGCTCCCGGTCTCGGGAACGTAGGGTTCATGAGCATGGATATGTTGACGAAGGGCTGGATCTGGCTGGTTCTGGATCTCAGCTTCCAGATCTATAGCGTCAGCAGCTGCATGGTCATGGATGGTGTGATAAGGAAGTGCCCCTCCTCGATCTGTGGTTGAAGTCAGATGAAGCCGAGCTTTCAGTCGAGGAATCTGAGACACGATCCCTCCTAGATCTCCTTCGCCTTTCCTTGTTTAGCTGGTTCGCGAGCTCCGTGTTGGCACAGATCTGTTGAGTGAGCTCTTGACAGCTCTGAGTAAGCTCTTGCATGAGAATCTGAAACTCCTCTCTAGTCACAGGACCTTGTGGATCTGAAGCTTCATCTGATGTCTAGCCTGCGGTAGTCAGCTGCATGGGATTTTGCCTATCCCTTCCTTCTAGATCTGCAACATTTAAAGTAGTTCTGGTAGTACGCACCATTGTTGATGTAGCTCTTTCCTAGATCTTAAGTAACCTAAGTAGAATGGAAGGAACCCCAATAGGACATATCTGGATCTCCTCCTTAGATTTTAGCAATCCAATAATAGTAGTAGTTCCAATGAATCAGAGAAAAACAGAGTTTTCTCAGTGAAAGCACCAAAGTGTTTGTACCAAAATTGGCCACAACACTCTTTGGATGTGATTGAAGAGATTAAAGTGAAGAAACTAAATGGAAAACAAGGCTAATCTAACTATCACACCAATAAAAGCATGCAGAAATAGAAAAAGACAAGAAATTATAGTGGTTCGGCATTGTAGCCTACGTCTACTTTGAATGTTTTGCTGTTTATTGATGATAGACAACTGATTACAACAGTACAAAACTCTAAGACTCAAGTTACAATGGAGTTGCGGCAGTGTAACGATATAGCAGAGTCAAAAGTTCTTTTTGTGTAGGCGTAGGGGTGCTATTTATAGGTGTAGGTCTAAAATATCTGCCTCCAAACTTGGAATACCTCTTCTCACTCGTGGGTGGGCCCACCAGATCGATCGGGGGTCATTTGGGATTGATTAGGATCAATCCCCATCATCTTTGTATCGATCAAGATTGTGTCCATTTGGGCTGCGATCGATCAGAGGCATTCTTGAGGTGGTAAGCAAGCTCCGGTGAAAATTTCATAGCATTTGGACTTATTGATTTTGAGTCATGATCGATCCAAGATTGGATTTGTCGGTTGGCTGAAGCATGCGTATCGATCCATGCATATCGATCCGTGCGTATCGATCCATGTGCATCGATGATGTGGCTCGAAAATCCTGGGGAGATCCACATTTCATACTTGTTGACCACTTCCTTTGGTTTGACCTATTCCTTTGTATCCATCTGGCACTCTTCCCTTCGTATTGATGCAACGTTCTCGCCTTCATATCGATCAAATTGTCATTGGTTCTTATCGATCGTTTGACTTATTAATACGAAATGTACAGAAATGGGATCGATACGAAACAGGCAGTTAGGGAGCAAACTCGGATAGCATTTGGACTTATAGATTTTGAGCTATGATCGATCCAAGATTGGATTTGTAGGTTGGCTGAAGCATGCGTATCGATCCATGCTTATCGATCCATGCGCATCGATGATGTGGCTCGAGAATACTGGGGAGTCCACATTTCATGCTTATTGACCGCTTCCTTTGGTTCGACCCATTCCTTCGTATCCATCTGGCACTCTTCCCTTCGTATCGATGCAACATCCTCGCCTTCGTATCGATCAAATGGTCGTTGGTTCATATTGATCGTTTGATGATCGATACGAAATATACAGAAATGGGATCGATACGAAACAGGCAGTTAGGGAGCAAACTCGGATCAATCCCTATGTACTTCATATCGATACTTGGTTTATGGCCTTCATATCGATGTACTGACTGATCGATACGAAATGTGTGAATGGGAGACCGATACGAAGAGTGTTAAGGGCCGAGAAAACGAACTCTGAGTGATGCCTGTACATGATGGATACGAAGGGGATGGATGTGAAGTTTGATGGATACGAATATGATGGATACGAAGTAAGCATGTCTCATGTGAAACTTGATCAATACATAACTTAAGCATACGAACTCCGATTGACCTGAAATTTGGAATGTCGCCTTTTATAGCTGTTTTTGTCGTGCCATGTTAATTGTAGCTCGATCCGAACTCGGACCAAATTTTCCAGTATCCATAGTGGACCTATGTATAACCGATCTTCGGGACGGATTGTCTTTAGTTTCTAGTCAAGTCCTTGATATCACGGCCTTGCCAAAAGGCGGGATAACAGTTTGCAATTTTGAGATTTAAGAAATGAGAAAGGAATTAATCGCCCCTATTTGAATGGTCAATGGATCTATTTATAGAGCTCGGATGTGGCGGGTTGGCCGCCAAATGTCCATACAGCCATACACCAGCTACTTCTTAAGTACTCATTGCCCTTCTTAGTTGTTGAAACTCGACATCTCTTTCTTTTTGTAGATACTCGACACCATTATCTGCTTAGAGTTGCTTCTCGATTTTCATCGTAAAGGCTCAATATCTTTACTTCGTAAGTAAATGCTTGTCATGCTTTATTGGTTTGGCATCCTTCCTCAGTTGCATATTGATGATATTTTGTGTTGTATTTATTCACCACCCTGTACTATAGGTAGCTCCCGAAAACTCTAATGATATTTAACATCCTTTGTTTTTTGACATCCATTACTTAAGATGCTTTAAGATTATTAGGTACAATATGTAAGACAAGCTTTTAGTAAAGATTTGACATCCCTCTTTATGATAATATGCTCGATATCCCTTAGCGATGCGGCATCTTCTTCCTACTTTTTACTTTGTGGCATCTCGTGTCAGCTCGACATCTCTTACGCCTTTTAAAGACTCGATACCTTCCCAGAATAAGGCGCTCGATATCCTCCTTTATTTTAATGTTCGATATCATGTATTATGGTAGATGTTTGCACAAAAAATGGCACAAACACTCAATAGAGATTTTGTAGAGGAATAAATGAACAATAATAAATGTTAACAGAGAGAATATAGCAGTAAGATAATAAGAAACAAGCTAATAATAGAGACCCATCAATTTATAGTGGTTCAGCGTTGTTTGCCAATATCCACTTTTAAGAGATAGCTTTGTTAATCACTTTGTAAACTGAGTACAAGAGGGATCGGATGTAAATCCTTAGTTACAAAAGAATATAAAGCAACAAGTAGTGTAAAGATCCCGAAAATGAATAATCAAGTCTGTATATATAGAGGAAGATGGTGAAATATCTCCTTGAAAATTCGACAAAAGGCTCTCCATAGCCATAAGGGCCCATAGGAGGGATCACATCACCCAAATCCCATGACAAAGGGATCGGTGCCAATCCCTATCTTGGTAGATTTAGGGGCTACAATCCCTATGAGGGGTTCTTCATGTTGTGATGTACTTGTTCTCCAAGTTTCATGTTGATTGGATCTGTAGATGTTGGGTTATCGATCGATCATTGGTGCAATGTGTTATGTAGTCTTATTCTGACCGATCCATCTAGAAGGAAGAGGGCCGATCCCTCTTACTTGTTACTTTTGTGGTGCGATCCTTAGGGTGGACTCCCTAGGGTCCCCTCTTCTTGTTCCCAAAGTTTCATGTGTATTGGACTTTTGGTTTTTGAGATATTGATCTTTTTCTACTGAATTGCACTGTTTAGCTGAAGTAATCTGATCCCTTTGGTAGAGAGGGATCATACCCGATCTCTTTTCTAGATTAGACTATATTCCATACTTAAAATGTTCTATATAGCATATCTCTCAATTCAGTTCAATCATGGCTTCATATTATCATCTGCACTTAATTTTTGGACCCCACAATCATCGCTCTGGGCTACTGGACTTGATGATAGTCGAGTCTAACTTGTCCAATTAGTTCGGATATAGTCGGGTCAAAATACCGGATAACACTTGCCTCCTAAAGTACGTCTTTTTTCGAACATGACGTGCTTTGAATCAAAGCAAGTTATAGTCACCGGAAAGAAATCCATTTAGTTTTCCCGAACAGTCATTATCCTTCCATTGAATCGTTTTTTTCCAGAGTGTTATATCTTTCTCTGATCGTTGTAATGTTTGGTTGATTTTCAACAGTGTAAATTCTGGATTGTATTCCATCAGTTGCTATCTGTGTCCGGTTCCAAGGGGCTAGTAAGCTTTGGCTATCCGATTTAGTTTTGTTTTTGAAAGCTTCAGGTTAGAACTCAATTTCTATCGATTTCAAAAATTGAATTTTTAGAATATACACATGCACGTTCAGGTACACGTTCTTTTCGTTGGCTCCCGGATGCATTTGCATGCTCAAGGGTCGTCGGCAATTTTCGTTGAATTAGATGCAATTACATTGCATTTTCATACACATATATAAATATGTATATATATATATCTTTTTATCTTTTTTTTAAATAGGGATTAGAAATTTTCTAAGCGATCCCTTTCTCTCTTTTCTCTTTTTTTATATGTACATACGGATCGGATTGGATACTCAAGTCAAGGGATCGTACCCAATCCCTTTTTATGTTGGAGACTTAATCTTTTTTGGTTTAGTGGAGAAGAGGAAGGCAGGCCAATCACTCAAGCCCCATATATAAGCCAATATTTCTCTTCTCCATCCCTCACTTATTCACTTTACTTCATTAGCTCGCTTCTTCCTTTATCTCCAAGCCTGCTGTTGATCCCTCTCCTTCCATTAAAAAATCTGAACCCTTCTCTTTGAATCAATCATTGCCTCCATCTTTAGATCTGCCATTGTCTCCTACTTTGGACCATCACTCTGACTTTGATTTGAATCAAAATCCAACACCTCCCCTTGAGTAATAATCGTATTTCACACATTTAGGTAGGTTTTCAATTTTCATTTAACTTTGATTCATGACGAGATGATGGGTTAGGTCATGCTACTTGTCTCGAGCATGGGTTGAATTGGGAGGATACGAGGTGGACGAGAACGACACGGTGTCGGTGGAATGGTGAAGTAAAAGAAAGAGGAGGAGATTCGTGGAAATGGGGCATGGAAATTTGATAAGTGGAGTGATTGGTAGTATTCATGTTTGGAGGGATCGGTGTAAAAGGTTGAAGTGAAGAACGAGAAAGGCTAAGTATAGGGATCGGTTGTAGATTCTCATGGCATAGGGATCAGGATCGGTTCATAAATGGGATGGAGGGATCAACGATGGAGTGTTTGGCTAAGGGATCAGTTGTTGATGTTTTGGAGTAGAGGGATCGATTGTGTTGGGTTTGTGAGAGGGATCAACTATGTTGAGATAAAGGGATCGACTATAGGCAGTTAGCGAATTTTAGGCCTTTCAATCGAGCTTGAACACTTGAGCAAACCAATCCATATAAACTTGTATGAACACTCAGAACCAATCCCATCTTAATGAACTTGAACATATGAAGTTTAATGGACAACGGGACTTGCATATCTGATTTTGAACTTGAATATGAACTAAAATTCAACATATGGACTTCAATAACAAACTTTATACTTTAACATGCCGATGGTCGATCCCAAAGCTTACGCAACCGATCAATGTAAACACCAGTTGAGACGGTCACTCTGGTCGGAATCCAAAGTCTTGTCACTATTTTGCTTTTAGTTTAGAATTGTTTATCTCTGCACTGTATAACATTACATCACAAAAGTTTACACTTAGCACGGGGGACAGGTTGATTTCTCTAATCTTGATTATCTATTGAGTTTAGTTGGTATGGGCTACAGACGTTCAGGGTGTTTAGCCGCAATGTCTTCCAATCAACCTTCACAGCATAACAATCCAGGTGCCGAATAGAGCTCCACGACCGTATATGGTAGACTTTCTCTCAAACACCAAGCTGAGAAGCCAAAGAGTCTCGGTCCGTTAGTTGACCTTTTTTCTGACGTTCCCATCCTTTCAGTGGAAGAGATAAATCCTACTCCTGACACTTCAAACGGTACGGTATTTTTGGATGACCTGTTAGATTCCCAAGCCTCCAAAATTGGCAAAGTTGCTCTCCATAGGTTGTGCTCTAAACATGGAATCCTATTTGGAGATGTTCTAGTCCCGTTAAGGAATGATAGGGCCCACTTGCCCCCGGAGGGGTATACAGCTTGTAATAAATTTACGTGCTGGGATGGATGTGTACCGCCCTTCAACTCATTTATACGAGAGATGCTACATTATCTGGGTATAGCTCATGCTCAGCTGCATCCGAACAACTATGCTTTCCTTTACGGTACCTTCTTTTTATTTATGGATGTTATGTTCCATCCACCATTTCCTAAAGACATCTGGTTCATCTACAATTTTAAGCGATAGACGGGAAGTCTTTCTTATACTTTCCTCGAGCCTGCGCTTAACTCTCAAGTTATCACTGGTGCTTGGAACAAGCTCGGTGTCTTTGAGCATGAATGGTTCTACGATCGTTGTCCGTCCAGCATTGTGATGCGATGGTTGGAAGGACATAAGTATTGCCTTCATTTTATTTTCAAACTCTTAAGCCCAAGTCATATCCTGAACTAACAAATACTTTTAAAATTTATAGGTGTCCATCCACGATCTAAGGGTGGTAATTATTCAAGTGGACTCTACGATTCGCGCTATCCCAGTCGAAGAGAGGGACATTAGATCACTCGTAACTGATAGTGGTTATCTCTTTTCGGGTTGCTAGAAAAGGGTCGCAGCATCAGACTTCCAGGAAGCGCTGAACCATGAACGTATGCGGTCGGACAGGAAGGCGCACTGATAGCCCTGTTGTTAGACGATGGATTTTCTATCGGTTTAGAAAACCGTCGATCAAATTTAGAAATAAAATATAACCGCAAGCGCATGGCGTACACTTTGTAGTACGTGGCGAGTATGGGTCGATCCGTAGGGAATTGATGATTTTAAAATTCTATTCAATCAAATTAAACCAAAGTCGAGTGATTGTTAACTAACTAAAAGAAAGTAAAAAAACAAACTAAAACTAAGGAGAATAAAAAGATGAGATTAAAGAACAATATAGAGGCAAATCCCCTCTCATGATCATATAAATCAACATAATGACATTATGATCTCTTTTTGGTCATGTGTGAGTTTAGTTGATGCATTTATCATAAGCATGGCCTAATTGTGTTATTAATTAACACACTTAAACCATCAAACTTTAATGCACCCTCTAACCCACTTAATAACTTCAATGAAAATGATATGAAATCAAAAGTAGAATCTATTTTAAGCATGGTTTATTAACTATTGAATTAGAAACATAAACCATCAAATTTTGATTCTAAATCCACTTCCATTACCATGATCATATGTAGATGAAGAGGTAATTAACGATTCATATGACTAAACATAACCTATTTGTTTGGAACAATATAAGCTATCAAACTCAATATTAAACTCAAAACCACACAAACATCTACTTTCCATTAGGCACAAAAGAGACATAAAAGAAATTATGTTGCATCTACATGATTCAAGAGAGCTTCATTACCCCTAAATTGAAGGAATTAGCTTCTCATTTTTGTTATCAAATCAACAAATGTAGAAAGCAACATTAAATAAACAAGAGGAAAAAGAGAGAAAAAAAAGGAAAAACTAATCTACTTGCATGAAATAAGAGAGATCTACACTACAACATGAAAGGAAAAGAAGCATGTAAAAGAAAAGAGAGCACTAATTAACATTAAAAAAAATGAAAGTTACATGAAATAAAAATATGGCTAAGTAGCCATGAAAAGAGAAAGAGAGATTTGAGTTTTATTTTTGAGCCTAAACTAAACTAAGAGTGACTAAGGGAGAGGAGGGGTTACATGAAGATATGGGGTATTTATACAAGTGTTAAACCCTAATTCATATTTTTGGGGAATGCCTAAATTGCCCTTGAGGTAGTGTGGTGGCCAAGTAATCATTAACATCCACTAATCCCCCACTTAAATGTACATGAAGCTTTAATGTCCTTTTATCATGTGCTTAGCTCCTAATTTGAAAATCAAGGTAAGTGGGTGGGGTCCTCCATGATCTTCACTTTGAATTATTTCCATCTTCATTCCTTTGTGTTCTATTTGTGCATAAATATCTTCTTCATCAAACCAATTGTAATTGAAATCAAATTCCTACAAAATAGTATGGAAATTTATAACTAAATTTTCTCAAGTTAATTTATGCACAAAAATGACAATTTTGCCCTTGGATGAAGATGAATATGTGACAATTTGGAATTATTTGAATTTTGGTTTAAACAAGTTAAAATACCCGATATGATCATTTATTTAATTTAAATAGATTAAATATGGTGGTAAAAATATGCACATTTACGTGCACATCACCTGTCCTACCCCCAGTTTAGGAGGCTCAGGGAGATGCCGAAGATAGTTAAATTAGAGATGATGACGCCAATGAGCCTGGCAATTATGATGTAGGTTCGGGCCACACGCCTATGGTCGAATCATCACAAGGCATGAAATCTCATGCACCAACAAGGAAAGGGAAGGGGCACGCTTACAAACTCCGTTGGAAAAAAAGCTAAAAAGCCCAAGTTCATTATCACCTCTGTTGAAGAAGAGTTTTCCTCCCAGCCTCTAGAGAGTTCAATGGAAGGATTTTCAAGTCTTCTGATCCTTGATGACATCATGACCTTTGACTTTCATAATTTAAGCATTGGCGGGCTTAATTCTCCCACCAGGACTGGTGATGACATTCCTCCCACTAGCAAAGGGGAAATCACTCCTATAAGCAAGGACACAGTAACTGGTCCGCCAGAGGACACTAGGACACTCACAATCACGCGCACTTTACTACATGATATTTGTCTATCTTTTATTTGATTATCACTTATACACTTTTGTTTGGTTTGCCGGTGCTATGTCTCATTCTCGTGCCTTTAATCGCTTGAGGGACTCCTCAACACATTATGAATCCAGTCGTGGTTCGGACTCGGACAGGCATCGAGAAAAGGGTGACAGCTGGGAAAGAAGCCATCATTCAAGGGAATCTTCATCCTCTAAGCACAAGTCAAAATCTCATTCATCTTGTCCCCAAGAAGTTCAAACCAATCCTTCTATATAAAGTAGCGATCAGACATCTTCTCATGTTCCCCCAACTGTTGTACTACTCGAGCATTATTAGGGTTCATCTAGGTCTCGACAACCTCGCGATCATTAGTTGAACAATCATCCTATTGTTACTTCTGATCCAGCTTTGACTACTACAACTCCTAAGGTCTCTACGACAGAATAATTGGCCGAACTTAAGGTCAAATTTCCAAAATTCTGCTTCGATGGACTAAAGTTTCTTCCTTCTATCCACACAACCCCGGGAAATATTAAAGCGAGTTCGCTTTCATGCGTCAACGATGTTTTCATGCAGCATGAAACATTCTAGCACTTAGCTGAAAAAATCTCTAAGGTTTCTACTAAAAGGCAACATGAAATTGATTGCCTTAAGCTAGAGGTGATCCATGATAAAGATATGATTAAACATCAAGATGACAAGATTACAGAGTTGACCACGAAGTAAACCGCAAAAGAGAAAAGTGCTAAACAAATGTTTGAAGCGGTTAATCATCTGGAAATGGCTCACAAGAAGGAACTAGACACTGCTATTCAATGCAGGGGTGCACTTTCCTTAGAGAAAGACGCTCTTTAGAAAGGGAAAGACACTCTGGCCCTTCACGTTAAAGAGCTCGAAGTACTGCTTCAAAACGAGAAGGATAATAAATACACCGCTTAGATGTAATCCCAGAAATATTGTGAAGAGGTCGTAGAGGCTCGTGAGTTGAAAATTAAACTTGACAAAGATTATGCTCAGATTAAGGTCCTCAAAGAAGAGGCGGGGGAGCTGGTCGTCAGGAGGTTAGAGGGCAAATTGAGGCCCAGTTAGAGGAAGCGAGAGTGGAAGGTAGGAATGATATTAAGGACATATTTGATCCTTTGATCATTAAGTAAAATGCCAAGGTCCTTATCTACCATGACTGAAGCTTTCTGGGAGAGGGTTACCTCAAATCGCTTGGCGAAGCTTGGGACCATATCGTCGATATGAAGAAGAGGACTCTCGGTGAAGCCGATGTTGATGATGAGAAACCGGCGTAAGAAATTCTACGTGGTTCCGAACCTTTAGATCTCGCCGCTGCAAGGTTGATATATTTTGATATTTCGACATCTTTTGGCAAAGGAAAAGACATCGCTAAAGCTTCACGATCTGATCCCAAAGATTCCTCTTTACTTAAACCAGCCATCACATCAGTTTCTCTTAGCTCGGGACCAGACCAAAGCTATGATCTGGTTATAAATCAAAGGCGCTGTTAACTCCCTTTTAGCAACGACCTACGAGTTAAGAGAAATGAACAAGTCAGGTTATGCCACGACTTATAAGAAGCCAACGAGTTAAACAGCCTAAAACCTAAGTGGACTCGACGACTTAGCTGCTGAAAGAGGATCTACGACTTACGACTTACCGGGTTAGGGAGCTACGACCTAAGAGAGTCTACGACCTACCTGCTGAAGGTAACTCCGCGACCTAGCAGTGTTGCGACCTAAAGACTCCGCGACCTAGCAGTGTTGCGACCTAAAGACTCCGCGACCTAGCAGTGTCGCGACCTAAAGACTTCGCGACCTAGCAGTGTTGCGACCTAAAGACTACGACTTAAGAAGGTTCCGACCTAATGAGTTACAACTTAGCTTAAGTCGTTCACGACTTATAGCTCCAGTTCCTAAAGACTTAGGAAGTATACGACTCAACAGGCCACGACTTAACAGTTTACGACCTAGTGGGTGCACGACTTAAGAACTTCACAGCTTACGACTCATGGTCCTAACGACTCAACGAGTTAAGCTATCTACAACTTAAGGAAGGGGGTTCCGACTTAACGACTCAGCGAGTTAAGGTCTTACGAGTTAAGGTCTTACGACTTAAGGGTCTTACGACTTAAAGGCTACGAGGTTAAAGTCCAGAGCCCATGCTTATACTACCTGTCTGATAAGTCGGCTACGACTTAACACTTGTCGAAGACAAAGCCACAGGATGAGCCCAGAACAACCCAATCCCTTAACTCGTCACCGACCTAACCCAATCCCTTAACTCGTCACCGACCTAACCCAATCCCTTAACTCGTCACCGACCTACCCTAAGTCGGCTACGACTTAGGACTTAGGAAGATTTCCAGAGTCCAAATCAGCTCCTATAAATACCCCACCACTTCCAACATAAGGGGGACTTTTGGCCATTCATTTCCTCAAGCGCCGTTACGCTGTCGAAGTCTCCTCTCATTCAGCAATCAAAGATCTTCAAGCATTCGAGACACTACAACAAGCTTCGAGAAGAACTCCTTACATCCAACACGGATTCGTCAAGTTTCATCATCAAAGATCGAGCTAGTAGTCAAGAGTGCTTTCATGATCGAGTTGTATTGTATTTTGAAGGATATTGTATCAAATTGTAACCGAATCAGCAATAAAAGACTATAAAGTGGACGTAGGCTCAATTACGGGCCGAACCACTATAAATCTGTTGTTCATTTACTGCTTTTCTGCTATTTTCAGCTTATATTCTGTTCCCGTACCAACGGGTGGTGCTTTCACAATTCTATTACACACACCGGGTGTTAGCGTTCACTTTTTAGCGTTAACATTTTGGTGCTTTCACTGAGAACCCAACTCAGGCGATCATCCACCATTGCTTCGCAAAGATTCATCAAAAGAACCTCTCTTAAAAACCAGATCCGAAATAATGGCTCCTGGAAGAAGAGGTAGACCTATCAGATCCGGAAATGCTCACGAAGGGACTTCCGCTTCCCCAATAACAGACCAAGCAACTCCAACCGTTGGAGTCACCAGGGCTGAATTGGATGATGCAGTTTCTGGATTATACCAACAGATTGAAACCCAAAACGCTTTGATGATGGATAGGTTAACTGCTCTGCTCGGGGCAAATCGTCAACCAGAAAACCGTCAAACTACTCTTCCTGAAATGCCACCTTTCCAAGCTGATGGTTCTATGCCGCAACAACCAACTTGTCATGAACGTATGCCCGGGCAAACTTCCGAGGGAAGAACTGATGCTTGTCCGGAGGTGTCTTTGAACAGTAAAGAATACCTGTCCGAAATGGTTAGCCGCATCATGAAAGAGAGCATGCAAAGGAAAGAGGATGAGAACAACTGGGGATTTGCACCAAGCAGAACTCCGTTTACTGAAAGGATCCTGAGAGCGGAATTTCCAAGGAAATTTGCACCTCTTACTATCCAAGCCTATAGGGGAACCAGTGACCCTAATCATTTCCTATACAAATACGATTGGCATATGACCGGGGCAAGAGCATCAGATGAGATCAAGTGTCGATACTTTCCAGTATACCTGGAAGGTGTGGCTTTACTTTGGTTCACAAAGCTTCCAGTTCGGTCTGTAGATAAGTTCTCCGACTTAACGCAAAAGTTTAAAGAACAGTTCAGATTGTATGCTTCAAAAGCTAAGGATATAATGTCACTGTCTAACCTTGAACAAGCGCCCGGAGAATCAATCAAATCTTTCTTGAGCCGTTTCAATATAGCTTTAGCCGAAGTAGAAAATGCGGAACCACGCATGATCCTGACTTATTTGATGCGAGCCATTGATAAATCGAGTAAATTTGGAATATGGCTAAATATGAAAGAACCGAACTCACTTGATAAATTTTATAAAAAGGCCGACGAGTTCATTCGCCTTAAAAGCCTTTCTACGACATCGAAAGTGGTTGCTGCCCAAACTAATAATAACAATGTCCCATCTAATAAAAGAGAATCTGAAAGTCAGAAAAGGGAGAATGAAAGAGGAAAGAGCCAAGGAAATGAAAAGAAACCTCGCCGCTTTAATCCTTCGGATTATACTCCTTTAACTGATACACCAAGAAATATCTTTTTTGCAACAAAGGACGTTGTCAGGTATCCTAAGCCACCTGAGATGACGAGAGGTGCAAAGCGTAATGGAAAATTCTACCAATTTCACAATCAACCTGGCCATGACACTGACCAATGTCGCCAATTAAAGAATGTGATTGAAGAATTGCTGGAGCAGGGTAAACTCCAACAATACGTTAAGAGAAGCGGAGTCGCTCCAACCTCATCTACTCGGGATCAACAACGTCCTACCCATCAATCCGATTCTCTCAACAACACTGCAGTGCAAGATTCAGAAAAGCTTGTCATTAATGTTGTCACAGGAGGTCCACACCCAGCAGGCAGAGGTTGGGACGACTGCTAATTGTCCACAAAACTGCAACTGGGGCATCTTTCACTTTCTCTGGCATATAAATCCGAAGCTGCAAATCTAGCACAAATGGAAATCCAGCTTGGAGATTCTGAAACGACAATAACTAGCATCCATTTTTTACTTAGCAGCATTGCTTGAATTTGCAAAAATGATAATGGATGTGTGACTTCTGCATTGTAAACCGCTGAGAAATCAGCGTGACTGAATAATGAAAAACTATGCATTCTGTGTTTTCTATTATAAAATGCCTGTTATATTTCGATGTGTAAATACTCTAAATGTATTGCTAAAATGTCGATCTAATATTGCAGGTCATTAAAGCAAAGCTTACCCATCGCAAAGCTAAGCGAGCCTTACAAATCATTTATTAAAGCAAACACCAAGCAACAAAAATTCCATATTCAAATCCTATACAAGAAGAACCTCACATAAAAAGTTGGCAACTTCACTGGGGCAAACCTTTGTTAACCAGTTGTGATTGTCAATATGAACAGACATCCAGCTAGGTAACTCGCGTTTGTCCCATGAAGTTATTCAACAGTGAAGTCCACTTCTTCAGATAAGGCAATTTACTTACAAAAGGAACGAAGATACGCTTGGAAATGATAATAAAAGATCGCTAATGGGCAGATGATGGGAGAACATGGCCAAGCAAGCAAGGAAGCAACCAAAAGGAATTTTGCTCCTCAATAAAAGGGCCGGTAGAACCACCGAAGGGACACCTTCCCAAGCAGAAGGAACAGGGCCCTTGCTAACTGATCGTGATGCATCCGATCAGGCAGCTTGTGTCCATCCCGTGGATCTACTCGCCCCTGAGAAGCAACCTTCTTGGCACACCAACCAACCGATGCTCCTTCCCAAAGGTCAACAAAGCCCTCTAACGAGGCACGCCAATAAATGGGAGAGCTTTCCTCAATCAAAAAGATCGGTGGGACTACCAAAGGAGCACTTTGTTAGTTAATTGCGATCGTTTGTGCAAACAAACATCCAATCAAGCAACTTGCATTCGCCCTGTGGACCCCTCCGACCATGAGAAAGTAACTTCCAGGCAATCAAAAGCCCTTTTCGGAGGCACAAGCCCTCTTCGGAGGCACAAACCATCTTCGGAGGCACGCTTCACCATGCTTGAAGCACAAAATCAAAAGCCCTTTTCGGAGGCACAAGCCCTCTTCGGAGGCACAAGCCATCTTCGGAGGCACGCTTCACCATGCTTGAAGCACAAAATCAAAAGCCCTTTTCGGAGGCACAAGCCCTCTTCGGAGGCACAAGCCATCTTCGGAGGCACGCTTCACCATGCTTGAAGCATAAAATAAAAAGCCCTTTTCGGAGGCACATTTCACCCGTGTAGAAGTGCAAAATGCTTCTCTTCGGAGACCAAAATTGCTTCTCTTCGGAGACCAAAATTGCTTCTCTTCGGAGACCAAAATTGCTTCTCTTCGGAGACCAAAAATCGCTTCTCTTCAGAGACCAAAAGACCTCTTCAGAGGCGTACTTCACCTTGCTTGAAGTACCAAAAATAAACCCTTTGCTGGGGCACAAAAATCAAAACCTTCTTCAGAAGCTCATTTCATTGTGCAGGAAAATTCATTTTTAAACAAATAAAAGTGATCATTCCAAAAAGTCGAAGTGTTCTTCTGACAGAAAGAGAAAGTAAAAATTTCTCCAAAAACGAGATATACTCTATTAAAAGCAAAATGATTCCTTCCTCAAAAGTGGAATAGTTATTCTCTAATATAAGAGTATCAGTCTTGTAAAAGCGAGAAATATTGCAATGCACTTGTGGTATGGGGGCAACATTATACAATTCAGTTACATTAATGAAAGTAATATACAGGCGACACACCACAAGTTCATTGCAATATCACATAAAGAAGATGTGGAATAAATGCGTTCTTGAAACACAGACAAAAGTTTGTACAAATAAAAAGAATCGTTTACTCTACACTTCAAATGAAAAACAGATATATTCCTACATACACAAGAATTTGCACAAGTAAAATAGTTATTTTATTCAAATACTATGGAAACTTTTTACATTGTGCAGGTTACAAAAAGGAGCGGAGACCGGTATCCGCACAATCTCCGGTCAATACATGCAAAAAGCAGAAAAGTCAAAATCAAACTCATTTCTCCTTCTTCCCACCCTTGGAGCCTTTACCCGGCCTGGTAATTAGTTTCGGAGGACGTATTGGAGAAGAAGGAGAAAGAGACTCAGCCGGATCGACTTCTGCTTCATCTCCAGCAGCAGAAGAACTTTTCTTTCCTTTCTTCGAAACCGCACGTTTCCCCTTCTTCTTGGAAGAAGACTCACTCCCCGGAGTAAGAAAAGTAGAAAGCTTTGTGTCGTAGTCAAAAGACTGCTCCGTGGTCTTCTCACTATCTTCCAGATCTTCTGCTTTCTGTTCCTCGGAAGCAGGTGGTTCGTCCAAACCTTGAAGGGCTGCTATCGGTTCTTTCTGAGAACCTGGCTGAGAAACTGGAAGAGGAGTAACTTGAGAAGGAGGAGGAACGGCAGTTGAAGAAGGAAGAATTGGTGCAGTTTCCGGCACGTCTGCTGCATAATAAAAGAAATCAAAATCAGTATTCTCCGAGAAAAAAGAAGACCGTGAATCGTCAAAGTTACCTGGAGAAGCCGGTTTAGCGAGATCAATCTCAAATTCCCGAGCCTGGAAGTCCTTCATTGCCTCTTCCTCTGTAGGAGTGGTTACAGTTTCTTTGTCAACCTTAGCGGGAGGCGTGGAATGAGAACTAGAGCCAGTAATATCCGCGTAAGCTAAAGCCGAAGTATAAGCAGGAGCAATAGGAGGTATTTCTCTCTCAAGAAGCTTCTCTCCCGTCGCCTCGGCCCGCAATCGGATAAGCTGCTCTTTTCCTTTGGCAAGGGCAGCGCGGTCGCTCTCACCTAAGTAGGTAGCTTGAAGATCTGCTTCAGCATAACCGGCACCGCCAAACAAGTCAATGATTGCCTCCCATACTTCCGCTAAGGTGACTTCATATTCTGGTCCCAAGAATGAAAGGCTCCCACGTCCCAGGACGCAATGCATATAAAAGTCGAATAAAGTCGCATCAATAGTGGCTTTGGTTGCCTTTTGGGATTCTTCAGCCGCAGCCTTACCAGAGAGAGCTTCATCACGCTCTCTTTCAGCTTTCAATAACTGGGATTGCAGCCTCGCAATTTCTAAGTCTCGAGAGCTGATTTTTTCCTGAAGTTGAGCAGCGTCATCACGGTATTTTCTAGTAACACGCTGTTCTGCTTCAAGTTTTACTTCAGTATCTCGCTGAGCAGCATGGGCGTCTCGAACTTGTTTTTGAAGCATTTCTTCTTTCTGAGAATAAGAAGTGGAAGAAGTGGCAAGCTCATTTTTGAGTCTTTCAACTTCAGCTTCGAGCTTCCCATAATCATCGCTAATGCTTTTCATCTCCGCATCGTGCTGCTTACGCCATTTGTCCCATTCTGATTTATCGTTTTCCATGGTCATCATCGCCTCAAGGTTCATATGGTTGACCCTTTGAAGTTCATCAACCAGCTTCTGCCATCCAGACATTCTTTCAATATCAAGCTTGACAGCATCGACATTTCTCAGCATCGCCTGCTTATCAATGGGAACCAAGTCTAAGTCAAAACAGACTCCTCTTAAACACCAATTTGGAAATCGGCTCTGAAGTGTAAGAGGCCCATCCACGGCTTGATATTGAGGCCTATTAATAATTGCCTGGATGTCAAACTCCTTAAGGGTAGGAGAACCAGACGATGTATTAGGAGGAATAGAAGCGGTAGTCTTTTCCGAGATGTTAGATGTGTCTTTCTCACCAAGTCTGATCCGTTTGCTGGAATCATCAGAAGTATGACTCTTCCCCTTATCATCGTAAGATTTCCTCTTGTAAGGATCGTCGCTTTTGCGGGAAGAGTCACGTCGCTCGTCTCTACTCCCATAGTGCTCTTCGTCTTCTCTCCGACGACGTTCTTCATAAGCTCGCCTTTCGTGAGCCTTTCTAGCAGCCCTTTCCTCATCAGTTTCCTTCGGAGCGCCAATATAACTCCTAAAGTCATAAGCATCGCGGCTTCCGTAACGCTGGAATTTGTCAAAGTAAGAGCCACTTCGCCCCATTGTAGAACCTGAAATTGAAGAAGAAAGGCAAGTCTTAGAAATTTTCAAATTTAAGGAGCTAAGTGCATATAAGTGCCAAAACCCTAAGTGTGTGTGGCGTGTGGGCTATGCGCGTCGAACTACAAACCACTTTTTTGTGTGGGAATGGTGACAGCTTGTATAGAAGGCGTTGTGGTTTGTTGCAAAGAAGAAGTTGCTTCGATGACAGAAGAGATCGCTTTAGAGGCGTCGTCCTTAAAGAGCTCCTGAGAGGTTATCATGATGTCGCTCAGACTGTCAAAAGTATCATCGCCATGATGCATGGGAGAGTTATCTTTTTCAACTTCCACCCCAGCCGTCTTTTCAAGAATGTGAAGATTTTCCTCCTCTTCAATAACCGGGGCAAGTGCTAACTTACTGGACGACCCCGCAATGTCGGTAAGAGTAGAACACTTTACCAATGAAGTCTCAACGGTAAGTTCTTTCGGTGAAGGTTCTTTAGCAGAAACAGGGGCATCTGACTCCTCAGTTGAAGAATCAGGGACTTCATGTGACTGAGTGGAGCGGGAAGGATGTAAGAGTCCAAATTCATGAAGGAACTCATCTTTCAATAGAAATTGAACACTCCTCTCCTCAACCGGCACGGCCATAAGCCTCTCAAAGGTAGTCTTGTGACGAAGTTCCCTAGAGGGGGGAGGGAGCGCTGAAACAGTAGAAAAAGAAGTTAACACTTGATAATTTGGACTTCGAAGAATTTAGAAAACACAGGGAAAAGATAGATAGTCGTACTTCCCACTCTCCAAATGGCGTAAAATCCCGGGGGACAACGAACAAAGAAAAACTGGCTCAGAAACCCAAGAACGCTTTCGGGAAGACCAATAATCAGTTTACGGTTCCTGGCACTCCTTACAACTGTAATAGAGGGATGGTCTTTGTTCTTTGCAAATGAGCACAGGAAGCAAATTTCTCCAAAACTGGGAAAACGGTCCAGCGTTCTCCTAAAAAGCACACACGGTCCCAGCAGGATGGCATAGCCATTAGGGTGTAGTTGAAAAGGGGAGATAGATAATCGAAGGAGAAGTTCTCGAAGACAGTCATTAAACGGAGGAATCGCTCCACCCAAGCACATTTGGCGGTTCACTGCAACAAAGCCGTGGGGCGGCCTATCAGCAGTGTCATTTACTCCAGGGAGCAAAGCGTCAGATTCAGCAATGCCAAACTGGGTGCATAGTTGACGGAAGACTTTATGACTCAGAGTGGTAGGAGTCCATTCCGGGGGATCATTCAGCGGGGTAGCAATTGGAAAAGTTTCTCCAGCTGGTTCCAAGTCTTCTTGATGAGATGCCATTCTACACAATCAACTGAATGTTCAAAAGTGAAGGTGCACGTTTCCTAAAAGTGTGAAGTGCTGTGCAAAACTAATGAAAACAAGAAAAAGCAAGTATAACTGGAATTAAACTAACTGACAATCAGTCGATTACGAGATTTCAGAACTTGTTAATGCTCAAGTGCAGTGTTAAATGCAAACAAATCAGTTTTAGTTTACCATTACGATTCTGTTTTGATACTTCACTTGAATTGGTTATTGTATAGCATTTCACTCATACAGTTCATTTAATTTAATTTTTTCTTTATCAACTAATCTGTCATTCGATGTGGGCAGTCAGTGGCAGTATATTCGTCCCAGTATTCTGTGAATGTTGTATTAAGCAGGATGTTAGCTTTCAACAGTTCATAATTCAGCAGTTCAAAGTCCATGCAAAGCTTAAAAGTGTCAAGAGTTAAGTCGCAGATAACTTAAGTGCTAACTCGGCGACGACCTAAGAAAGATTTCCTATGGGTTAAGTTAAGTCGTTGGTTATCTAATTCTTTGAGTCATCAGCCATAACACTTATAGAGATATGAAGCTTCGGTTTGGAACAACGCATCTGCTAACTCGTCCACGACCTAAGGGGAAAGCTACGAGTTAAGTTAAGCCATCAGTCTATTAAGGAGTGCTGCATAAGAAAGGTCTCAAGGCAATGAAAAATTGCCAAAGTCTTAGGTCGTTACCGCCTACGACCTACTTTAGGTCGTATATGACTTAGGACTTGGGTCTCAAGATTCCTATTCAGAATGCGAAGGCCTTAAGTCGTTCGTCTTCTCCCCAATACATCAATTCGCTAACTCCTTAACCCGTTAACCCACTAGCTTCTCCTCCAACCAAAACTCTCGTTCCCTCAGCGCACTTAATCATCCCGGAATCACCATAAACCCGGTCTAATGTCATTCCATCACAAACCACGAATCGATCAAACTGAAATGCTGCTGTCCATCGTCTTGTTCTGACCGACTGTCCAAAGCCAGGACAAGCCGTCTCAAACCCATCAGTAATCAATTGAAACAAGAATTGCAGAGAAGTACGGCATGAGAAAAGGGGGGTCGATGGTGAAAATGGGATTCGTAATTGGGTGATAATCGAGGAATGAATAACAATCTAATCCACTTACGTGAGAAGGAAATAGGGATGACTGGCAATCGGTAAGTCTGAGTCGTCTTTGGAAAGCTTGAAAAGTCGTTAATGGCGGATTCAAATAGAGGAACAGGTAAAGGAAAAGAAGGAACGACCTAAGCTATTTATACCCTGGGACAGTGAAAGATGAATCGACACATCCGACCTACGACTTATACTAAGTCATTCGCGACCTACGACTCATCAAGAAGCGAGCTAAGGAAATCGAAGCACACGACTTACGACTTAAGGCGTGTACTTCGAGGGGCAAATGTTAACTCCCTTTTAGCAACGACCTACGAGTTAAGAGAAATGAACAAGTCAGGTTATGCCACGACTTATAAGAAGCCAACGAGTTAAACAGCCTAAAACCTAAGTGGACTCGACGACTTACGACTTAGCTGCTGAAAGAGGATCTACGACTTACGACTTACCGGGTTAGGGAGCTACGACCTAAGAGAGTCTACGACATAACTGCTGAAGGTAACTCCGCGACCTAGCAGTGTTGCGACCTAATGACTCCGCGACCTAGCAATGTTGCGACCTAAAGACTTCGCGACCTAGCAGTGTTGCGACCTAAAGACTTCGCGACCTAGCAGTGTTGCAACCTAAAGACTACGACTTAAGAAGGTTCCGACCTAATGAGTTACAACTTAGCTTAAGTCGTTCACGACTTATAGCTCCAGTTCCTAAAGACTTAGGAAGTATACGACTCAACAGGCCACGACTTAACAGTTTACGACCTAGTGGGTGCACGACTTAAGAACTTCACAACTTATGACTCATGGTCCTAACGACTCAACGAGTTAAGCTATCTACAACTTAAGGAAGGGGGTTCCGACTTAACGACTCAGCGAGTTAAGGTCTTACGAGTTAAGGTCTTACGACTTAAGGGTCTTACGACTTAAAGGCTACGAGGTTAAAGTCCAGAGCCCATGCTTATACTACCTGTCTGATAAGTCGGCTACGACTTAACACTTGTCGAAGACAAAGCCACAGGATGAGCCCAGAACAACCCAATCCCTTAACTCGTCACCGACCTAACCCAATCCCTTAACTCGTCACCGACCTAACCCAATCCCTTAACTCGTCACCGACCTACCCTAAGTCGGCTACGACTTAGGACTTAGGAAGATTTCCAGAGTCCAAATCAGCTCCTATAAATACCCCACCACTTCCAACATAAGGGGGACTTTTGGCCATTCATTTCCTCAAGCGCCGTTACGCTGTCGAAGTCTCCTCTCATTCAGCAATCAAAGATCTTCAAGCATTCGAGACACTACAACAAGCTTCGAGAAGAACTCCTTACATCCAACACGGATTCATCAAGTTTCATCATCAAAGATCGAGCTAGTAGTCAAGAGTGCTTTCATGATCGAGTTGTATTGTATTTTGAAGGATATTGTATCAAATTGTAACCGAATCAGCAATAAAAGACTATAAAGTGGACGTAGGCTCAATTACGGGCCGAACCACTATAAATCTGTTGTTCATTTACTGCTTTTCTGCTATTTTCAGCTTATATTCTGTTCCCGTACCAACGGGTGGTGCTTTCACAATTCTATTACACACACCGGGTGTTAGCGTTCACTTTTTAGCGTTAACAGGCGCTGACTCCTATTCAAGAAGGGAGTACTCCAGCAACAATCGAAAGTCAGCCGGATGCAGGTATTCCGCTCTATTTTCCATTACTCGAGAGGTTTTGTTCTTCATGCCTAATAGTTCTGGGCTTATTCGCTTGTTCCCGCAAATCTGCAGGTCTCCTAGCTCATAGTCAAACTCCGAAAAGTGGTGCTGCTATGGAACAACAACCGACACTTACTGACATTCTAGCGGCTATTGACATTCCAAGGCCCGATGCTCAAGTTATTAGAGCTCTTGCTGATGAAAGGGTCGATGATCAGCCGCTGCATGTTGCTTCTGATGATGTTATGATTATAGGTGCCTCTGAACACACCAATATGCTCAGCTTGAAGGAGCACATCGAGAAGGAGGATTTTCGAAAAAGAAAGCCAAAACCGAGCTTGTTGATGTAGATGTCGATGATCCAAACCTTATCCCACTGTAATACATTCCCCTTGGTGAGTCCATTCCTGTGGGTAACATTCCTTCCGTTTCCAAAGGTGACACTAATCCGACTCTCGTATCTAAGAATGTTTCTCCAAAAGGAGGTAAGAGTGGTAAGGGATCGAAGAGTAGAATAGGGGAAGGCTCGAGTTGGTCCACTCCTACGAAATTCAAGAGGAGAGGAAGCAGAAGAAGTAGCCGTTATGTCGGCTTAGTTTGTACATAGCTTATATAGTTATTTTTTCTTTTATTAGCCGTGTTTGTGCGGGTACGGCCCTCGCTTTTGGATAAACACTTGTACTATGATTTCCAAGTTTTATGTAAATAAAAGTTCTTTGGTTTTTGTTGAAGTCTTATGCGAATTTGTTTAAGTAGTCGAGCTATTACTTTTCCATTCAATGTACTTATAATTCGTTTCTCGTTGCTTTGGATAATCATCCGTTAATTTTACTCATGGACTCCATGTAGTCGTGGCCTCAAGTTGTACCAAACACTGAGCTCGAGCCCTAATGCTACGCTATTGAATTCAGCTGTTTAAATGATTATACTCATGCCCCCAGTCTAGGGTTAGAGGAGTTAGATAGTAGATGGTCGAATTCCATCGTTAGCAAATTTATACTCCTCATGTTGATTTTAGGTCAGAGTTTATGGAATAATAAGTGGTCGAACCGCACTCATCTATTAGTTTATGCTCGTGTACGCACTTTGGGGATAAGAGTTTGTTAGCGGGTGGTCGAATCACACCCAATTTGTGTTTATACTCCAGTCCACACTCTAGGGACTTAGAGTTATTACGCAAAATTATCGGACTGTACTTTCCTTAATTGATTGATTTACCACCAAGCCTGGGGTTTAACTTGGAGGGTATTCGATCGTGTTACGATCGCATTTTAATTCATGTCACTTCCATCGCTTGGTGGGATTAATTTGATGATTAGATGGTCAAGTCATATCCATTTCTTGTTAGGTACTCCGCCCATCGGGTTATGAGCGAGTATTATCGAATGAACGGTCGGACCATGTTCATTTTGTTTAGTCCAATCGTGAACTTGTTTAATCGGCTGGCTCCAAACTCTAGAAACCTACTCGGACATGTCAATATTAGTTAGTCGTGTATCATAACTAATCTGTAATGCTATAGCAATCATAGATATGAAGGAAATTTCAAACTTTATTTGCCAAATGGAAAGAAATGACATAATTTGTCTTATTATATATCTGGAAAATCAAATGTTAAAGCCAATTTGGAAATTAAATACAACTGCATGAAAAAGAATAAACTAAGTGAAATAGTGTCATAAATGCTCGCTATTCCACGCCTTTGGGAGTGTGACGCCATCAACGGTCACTAGCTTGAAAGTTCCTTCTCCAAGCCTCTATTCAATGACGTACAGTCCTTCCCAAGTAGGATTCATGTGTGACGGGATAGGAAAACCCATTTCAAGGCAAGGTTATTGATTTCAAAGTTCCTACATCGGACTTTAGTGTTGTAGTATCGGGTGACTCGATGTCGATGTGCAGCTACCCTCAAATCAGCTTCTTCGCGCTTCTCATCTACCAAGTCTAAAGATTCTAAGAGGAGATCTCTATTCATTCTAGAGTCGTAGTAGGTCACTCGATTGGAAGGGACTTCGAGTTCAACAAGAATGATGGCTTCGGAGCCGTAAGCAAGGGCGAATAGAGTATGGCTAGTCGTAGACTTGTGGATGGTTCTGTAAGCCCATAATGATATTGGGAGTTCATCCACCCACTTACCTCTAGCATTTACCAAACGTTTCTTCAGAATGGACTTTATGATTTTGTTCACTACTTCAACTTATCCATTTTTTTGAGGGTGAGCAACTACCGCAAATCTCTTTTAAATACAATGCCGCCGGCCGAAGTATTTGAATTCGGCGTTGTCGAAGTGGGTTCTATTATCAGTTACAACGATTCGTGGCAGGCCAAAAAGACAGATGATGTTCCAGACAATGAAGTTGATTACTTTCTTCATCATGATTGTGGTTAAAGTTTCTGCTTCGGCCCATTTGGTGAAATAATCAACTGCTACGATGGTGTACTTTACATAACCTTTAGAGATCGGTAAGGAACCTATAATATCTATGCCCCATGTGGCGAATGGCCATGGACTGACCATTTGTGTAATTTCCATCGACGGAGCTCTTAGAACTTTTGCATATATCTGGCACTTGTCACATCGCTTAGCGTAATCAACAGCATCTCGGTTAGTAGTTGCCAGTAATACCCATAGCGGAGTACTTTCTTTGCTACGGTTTGCCCCCCTCTAGTGTGATGCCAAATTCCCCTTCATGAACTTCCCTTAGGACTCGTTTATTTCATCATGAGCGATAAACCGGAGCAGGGGAAAGGAAAAACCATTTTTATACATGACTCCTTCCTGAATAATATGTGGTGAAGCTTTATGGAGAATTTATCGTCTTTCATTCCTCCATTCGGGAAGGACTCCCCATAGCAAATAATCTTTAATTGGAGTCGTCCAGGACTCCTTTTCAGACTCCGTCTCTAGTAACCTATCGATTTCCTTCTAGTTTATGCTTGGAGTGTCCAGTACTTCGATTGGAACCAAGGCCATTTATTGCGTATCCTCGGTGCTAGCAAACTTTGCCACCGAGTCGATCTCTTTGTTTTGATCCTAGGGAATGTGCGTGATACCATAATACTCAAAATCAGTTAATAGCTCTTGGACTCGAATAAGGTACGGAGCGAGTCCTTGTCCTTTAGCCTGGTAATCTCCCTTGACTTGATATACCACCAACTGGGAATCACAAATGATTTTAAGAAATTTTATTCCCAATTCTCTGGCAAGTTTGAGACCAGCAATCAGAGCTTCATATTCGGCTTCGTTGTTCATTACAGGGAATTCAAACTTCAAAGTGTAGAAAATTGATTGGTCCTCCAGAGTTACTAGTATGACTCCGGCTCTAGAACAACGATCATTAGTGGCTCTATCTGTATACATTTTCCATTGGATGGTAGGGGCTTCACTGCTCTCTTAGAGATCATCCTGTGCGGGAAATCAACTATAAAGTCGGCCAGTGCCTGTCCCCGGATAGCTCTCCAAGGGAGATAGGTAATGTCAAATTGGCTCAACTCGATGTTCTACTTGAGTAACCTTCTAGACGTCTCAGGTCACGGTTGGACCTATCGTAATGGTTGGTCGATGTAGACGTTTATGGGATGAGCCTGAAAATAGGGGTAAAGCCTTTGTAATGCAATCAACAGGTAGTATGCCAATTTCTCTATCTTTGAATAGTTGCTTTCAGTTCCTGTTAAATTCTTGCTAACATAATAGATCGGTCCCTGGATTCGATTCTCCTCGCGAAGCAGTGTGGCACTTATAGCGTGTACCGACACAGCCAAGTAGATATACAAGTCTTCTTGATCTAACGACTTTGACAAGATGGGAGGTCTCTCTAAGTGGTTCACTAGAGCTTGGAATGTGTCTTCACATTCCTGTGTCCATTCAAAGTTCGTTTTCCGTCTTCTAATCAGGTCGAAGAATGAAATGCATTTATCAGTGGCATTGGAAATAAACTGGCTCAAGGCAGCAACCTTCCCATTTAGGCTGTGTACTTGTTTGATAGTCTTTGGCGCTTAGATGTTGTGGATAGCTCGAATCTTTTTGGGATTACGTTCAATGCCGCGAGCATTGACGATGAAACCAAAGAACTTTCCCGATGTAAAACCAAAAGAACATTTCAGAGGACTGATCTTCATTTTGTAATATCGGAGGATATCAAACATTTCTGCTAAGTCTCTAATGTAGTCGCTTGATCGCCGTGACTTCACTAACATATCATCCACATATACCTCCATCATTTTTCCAATCTCTCTTTAAAAATTCGGTTAACTAGGCATTGATAAGTTGCTCCAGCATTATTTAACCCGAAGGGCATTACCACATAGCAGTACAATCTAACATCGTTAATAAAAATGGTATGCTCTTGGTCGGGTATGTGCTTTGGGAGTTGATTATATATAGAGTATGCATCCATGAAAGATAGCAACTCATGTCTTATGTTTGAGTCCACTAGTTGATCGATCCTCGGAAGGGGAAAGCTGTCTTTAGGGCATGCCTTATTTAGGTCCGAATAGTCAACGTATATCCATCATTTTCCATTTGTCGTTCTCACAAGTACATGATTAGATACCTATTTTGAGTAGATGGCATCGTGAATAAACCCATTTCTCTTGAGTCTATCCACCTCCTCTTTAAGGGTGGCAGATCTCTTCGGGTCCATTGTGCAGCTTTTCGATTTCACATGGACATGCCTCGGGTCGCTATTTAATGCATGGCTCGCACTTGCAGGTGAGATCCCACACATGTCAGAATGTGTCCAAGCGAACACGTCAAGATTCGCTTGGAGAAAACCCACAGGTTCCTTCATCATCCCGGGGCTGAGCTATGATCCAATCTTTAGGACCCGTGATGAGTCATGTGGCTAACCGTGATATCAATCATCGGCCCAGCCGGTGCAAACTTGTTTTCTTTGGGCTCCTCCTCTTCATTCCTCGGATCTATGTCTTTCTTGAACCGACTGTGGTGCCCAAGCAAAGGCCCAGGCTCTGGTTATCACTCTTCGGTGGCTTGGATGTAGAGAGACTTGTCCACACCCTTACCTTTCTCCTTTCGTTGAACGTCCCTCAACTTAGCCACGCAACAGGCACGTCCACTTGCCTGATTTCCATGCACAACTCCCACACCATTATCAGTTGGGAATCTTAAGGTAAGTCATCAAGGGGCAATGGCTGCCCGGAATTCAGCAAGGGTTGGTCAGCCTAGAAAAAAATTATATGGAGAATCCACATCCAACACAACGAATGGCAACATCCGTACTCTTCTACGGTCGCCTTCTTCAAACTCCACCGGTAGCTCGACATAGCCTACCGCTTCCATTGCAACACCAATAAAACCATGAATGCCGCCTTTACATGGTTTCAGATCTATGGCTTCCATCCTCATCTGGTCGTAAGCCTTCTTGAAAATTATGTTTACAGAACTGCCACAGTCGATTAGAATCTTCCTCACTAAGGCGTGGCCGATCATCGCCGAGATAACCATCGGATCGATCGTAGAGGCCTCTACCTTATCAGCATCTCTACTTCGGAATACTATTTCATCTGCCATAGTACGCTATTGTTTTGCCGGAGCCCCATCCTCCGTGTTCGAGCAATATTCAAAATTAACATGCTTGATCGCGTTTGCATAACGCTACATTTCTTGCCAACTTTTGTCGACTGGTGTGGTCCTTCGGCTGTTGTATTGATAACTAATCTTCCACCAGTCCATGCAGGCTCCTTAGCCTTATGTGGCGCTTGTCCATGATTGGGATCGAATGTCCCCTGCCCACCATCCTGCTTGGCTATAACAAACTATTGTAGTTTTCTTTCCCGAATCAGTTTCTTGATAACATCCTGGAGATGCCTACATTCATTTGTGTTGTGACCATTGCATTCGTGGAACCGGTAATATTTTTCGATCTACTTCTGTTTCTCCATCGATTCTTTTAGAGGTGGCTTTCTATATTGCATGGTATTGCATGTAGAAAAGTAGACGTTCTCTAGAGATGTATTCAATGGTGTGTAGGTATCATACATTGGAATCCTAGACTTTCCTCTTCCAGAATCCCTCTTTCATTCACGGTTCCTATCACCGTCTCTATTTTGCTGATTCGGTTTGTTTTGGACATTTACTTGAACTTTTTTGGAACTCTCTTCGTACAGTTTCACTGCAATGTTACTCTTCACTCCCTCTTCACTCGATCTCACAACATTCTTCTTCCTAAAGAATCTAGCTTCCTTTTTCCTCACATAATAAGCTGCTTAGAAATGCTTCAACATTGCGGGTGGTTTGCCAGCTAACCAATCTCTAAAGTCAGATTCTAGGTCAATCCCTCTTGTTACAGCCATCAATATTGAATGGTCATTCGGATTACTAACTTATGTGATGGCTGGAAGAAATCTCTCCAAGTAGTCTTTCAGCGATTCTCCCTGAGCTTGGATCATGCTCGATAGTGACATTACATCTTTAGGGCGAGTTGCGTGCATATGGAACTGCTCCACAAATTTTGGTTCTAAATCATCAAATCTAGAGATTGACCTTGGGGCAATCTCGTGAACCACATCGTTGCTATGCCAGAAAGAGTGATGGGAAAACATCTGCATTTTTTGGCATCATTAACTCATTAAGAGTCCATCGGTCATTCATATCTCATATTGTGCTGCCTGGGGTCGGTTTTTCCCTCTTAGGCAGGCATCGATGGCATGCTAAATCTCCTCAAATATTCCACATGTAAAGTATTGTCTATGAACGGGGTATGGCTTCTTGAGATCCCTCAATCATCATTGGCCAAACCTTGGCATTCCCTTACTAGCTATTCGATCATAGCCGACTAGTCCAATGGCCGGATAGTTGGAGCCAAGCGGTAGTCGTGCTCCACCTCATGTGAATGGTCCGGTTGATGTCTATAAGTCGTTCAACACCTTGTTGACTCAACATCCTCTTGATGTGTGTTCACATTATCTTCATTTCGAAGAAGTAACTGGTCAGCATTCACTTAAACTCCAATATCTAGATCAACCGCGGTGGCTCCAGTTCAAGTTCCATCAGAAAGTGGTAAGGTTCCTCTATTGGAGGAGGGATCAGCCCCGATCCCTATAGAGGGATCGGGTTTGATCGGTCCTGGCAGCCCGAGAATAGTTATGTGTTAATGTCCTGATGCTTATGCATGATATTCATTGGTTTTGCAACATTTGCGCCTATGATGGTCATCTGATGAAGTAAGAGCTCTTCGATGTAGAATAGGGAGTTGCTCCCTCCTAGTTTTTCCACATTGTTGATCCGTGAGTTGATCCATTAGATCGATATTGGCAAGAATATGTTGGTTCAACTATCGGTGGCTATCCATGAGCTCTCTCATCAAATTTTAAAAATCAGCTCTTATAATGGAATCAACTAGATTTTGGACATCAACTGGATTGTTAGCAATAACATCTGCTAGTATATTGTACTGGCCTCCTTGTTGGATGTTGGCGTTCTCATTTCCTACTATGTTCTGAGAGATAGATCTGATGTTCCTAACCATTGTTGATAGTTTTCTTTAGACTTTCGCAAATCTAAATAGAATGACAAACTATTTGAGCATAGTTCTAGATCACTTCCTTAGATTTATGCAATCCAACAGTAGAAAAGGGATCCAAATAGAGATGAGAATCTTAGCACTCGGTGAAAGCACCAAAATGTTTGCACCAAAAATTAGCAAAAACACCCAATAGAGATTTTGTAGAGGAATAAATGAAGAAAAATAAATGCAAATAGAGAGAATATATCGGTAAAGTAATAAGAAATAAGCTAATAATAGAGATATGGAAATTTATAGTGGTTCGACGTTGTTTGCCTACGTCCACTTTGAAGAGATGACTTTATTAATAACTTTGTAAATTGAGTACAAGAGGGATAGGATGTAAATCCTTAGTTACAAAAGAATATAAAGCAACAATCGGCGTAAAGATCTCGAAAATGAACATTCAAATATGTATTTATAGAGGAAGATGGCAAAATATCTCCTTGAAAATTCGACAAAAGGCTGATCTCCAATCAATAGGGACCCACATGAGGGATCGCATGACACAAATCCCGAGGAAGAGGGTTTAAACCGATCCCTATCTTGGTGGATTAAGGGGCTGCGATCTCTATGAGGGGTTCTTCATGTTTTGATGAATTTGTCCTATAAGTTTCATATTGATTGGATCTGTAGATGTTGAGTTATTGATCGATCTTTGTTGCAATTTTTTGTGTAGTCTGATTCTGGCTGATCCCTCTAGAGGGAAGAGGGATGATCCCTCTTACTTGTTCCTTTTGGTGTGTAATCCTTAAGTTGGACTCCCTAGGGTCCCCTCTTCTTATTTCCAAAGTTTCATGTATATTGGACATATGGATTTTGAGATATCGATCATTTTCCATTGAGTTGCACTGTTTAGCTGAAGTAATCCGATCCCTTTGGTAGAGAGGGATCATACCCGATCCCTTTTCTAGATTAGACTATATTCCGTACATAGAACATTCTGTATAGCATATCTATAAATTCAGTTTGATCACGGCTTCATATAATAATCTGTACTTGATTTCTGGACCTCACAATCATCGCTCTAGGCTACTGGCCTTAATGACAATCGAATCTAACTTGTCTAATTAGTTTGGATATAACCGGGTCAAAATGCAGGATAACAGTAGATACTTGGCAATTTATATAATTGATGACACTCGGTACCCCTCTTGCCCTTGAGGTTTGACATCCCTTACTGTTTGTAATAAATCGAGACCACTTGCTGCTTATAGCTGCTCTACAACAATTAATGTTGTAGAGGCTTAGAATCTTTTCTTTTCGAGTAAACGCCTGACATGCTTTATTGGTGTGGCTTTCTTCTTTTGTTGTATATACTCGACCCTTATGTTGTTGAGACTCAACATTATTATCATTTCTTAAATCTCGGCACCTTTTGGCTATTTGGTGCTCGATTTGCTTTTCTTTATTGTTAAGGCTTTGATATCACATCTTATTTGCAAATACTTGATAATGCTTATCCTTCCTTTGATACTCCCTATCCCATAGAGGCTCGATATCTTTTCGTGCTCTGTTTAGATGTTCAACATCTCAGCTTATTGTAAAATTTTGGCTTTGCATCTTGCTTTAGGCACTTGACAACATTTCCATACGTCGAGCCTCGATATCTTCATCATAGATTTATCTACTCATCATGCATTTATAAGCTCTATATACTTTCTTTAGATGCTTGGTATATGTATTTGTAGTAACACTATCTTCCATGGTCTCCATATCCGCTTGTTTATTCTGTTAACATAATAGTCATAAAATATGAGGATAACATTTGCCCTCCTCCTGGTATAAAAGAAGCTTTTTACACTTTAGTAAAACCGAGTATCTTCCTACCTTTCCAATTTTCAATGAGATTTTCTCTTCAATTCGATGTTCCTGAAAATCATAAAATAAATGATGATTATTTCTTTATTTACTTTAAATTGAATTTTAGACAAACCTTTCCGAATTTGGTAAAAATGTGGATTAATTTTTCTTCTTCATATAAAGGAGCTTTTATGTTTTAGTGTAAAGCCAAGCTTTAATTAATAAGACCAGAAATTTTCTCAATGGGAAGACCATAAATTTAATTGGTAAGAAGATCAAAAATTCAACTGCTAAGAATCTTGCAGATTCGTTTGATAAAAATCCAGAAATTCAATTAATAAGAAGTCCAGATACCCATCCAAAAATCCATTTGGAAATAAATCCATAAATTTCCTTTTAATAAGAAGGCCAGAAATCCATTTGGAAAAAAGATCATAAATTCATTATTTTATAAGATCAGAAACCCATTTAGTAAAAATACCGTAGTTTCATTTGAATAGAAGACCAAAAATCCATCTGGCAATAATTCCATTGTTTCATTTGATAGAAGACCGAAAATCCATCTTGCAATAATTCCATAGATTCATTTGAATAGAAGACCAGAAATCCATTTGACAATAATACCATATTTCATTTGAATAGAACACCATAAATCTGTTTGGAAATAATACCATAATTTTATTTGAATAGAAGACTAGAAATCCTTTTGGTAATAATACATCCCAACTAATAGGAAACTGGAAATTTAAGCGATAATGGAGGTTCCCATTGCTTACTAGAGTATTTCTGACCAAAATTCACAACTACTCAAATGCTATATTTGATGCTGAGATCCCTAGTTCTGAATAATAAATAGTTCTTGTTCCTTCCTTTGAAGTTGCCTTACTCTTAACTTAGTGTAAGATTGGTTATGCTGTATTACACTTCCTTTTAGGAGATTTCTTTGATCCTATTCTTAGGACGATGTCATAGTTGTTTTATTGATTTCCATTGCCCCTTATCACTCTTTTGGTGATGATTTAAGCTTCCTTTCGCCCCTTATCAACCTTTGGGTGATGATTTAGGCTTTAATTCCTTTCACCTCTTAGCACTCTTTGGGTGATGATTTAGGCTTTAATTGAGCCTCTTATTACCTTATAGGTAATGATTTATGCTAGTCGGTGCATTTTGTTAGCCATCTTAGGCAGAACCAATGTCTTGCCCATCCTTCCTCTAGGAGGTGCTTCAGTCAGGCCATATATGCGGAACTGAAGGCTTGTTTGGTGCCTTGGTCAGGCTATCTTAGGCGGGACCAAGCGCTTAACTATCCTTCCTCTAGGAGGCACTCTGGCCAGGCTACGTATGCGGGACTGAAGGCTCAGTGCTTTGGCTAGACCATCTTAGGCGGGACCAAAGGCTTACTCTAACCTCCCTCTAGGAGGTGCTTTGACTAAGCCCTTGTGGCAGAATCAAAGGCTTTTCTTTTGCCCCTTATTACCTTATAGGTAATGATCTAAGCT
Organism: Allium fistulosum; assembly: GCA_030737815.1. NCBI lineage: Eukaryota > Viridiplantae > Streptophyta > Magnoliopsida > Asparagales > Amaryllidaceae > Allium > Allium fistulosum. The sequence goes on from CM060901.1 coordinate 1,422,446,112, forward strand.
TTTCTTTATAGTTCCTATCCTTCATTCGATTATCGACTCTGTAGATATACTTGTCTTAATCTCTTTATTCATCCATTATAGGAAAGTATGGTTTCAAATGTTTGGCATTCCATGTCCTTGCTGTAACATTGCCATCAAGTCGACATAATCGGTTGGTCGCTGGTAAGATTACTTTGTGGATAATGAGGGGTCCCTCCAAGTTTGGTCCAAGCGGCCGATCCATTGGATTTTTGGTATTTTCCATGATCTTTCGGAGTACCAAGTCTCCTTTTTGGAATGATCTTTCTTTGATCTTGGAATTATAGTATTTCGATACCCTTTGTTGATATTTGGCCGTCCATGTGGCCGCTTCATCCCTTAATTCATTAATCAGGTCCAAGGATTCCTTTCTTAGCTCTTGATTAGGGTTAAAACCATATGCGATTCTCCAGTGAGATGGTATCACAATTTTAATTGGAAGCATTGCCTCACATCCATATGTCAAAGAGAATGAAGTATGTCCTATTGTAGTTTTTGCAGAAGTCTGGTATGCCCAAAGGACAAGTGGTAATTCTTCTACCCACTTTCCTTTTGCTTTATCCAGTCGCTTATTATGGATAGTCTTAATAGTTTCGTTGGCAGCTTCAATGGCTCCATTAGCCTTAGGATGAGCTATAGATGAATTTTTTTGATTATTCCATTCTTATTGCAGAATCTGGCGAACTCCTCACTTTTGAATTGAGTTTCATTATCAGATATTATCTTATGCGATATTCCAAACCGGGTGACTATGTTTTTAATCACAAATTTTAGTGCTTTACCTAATGTTATGTTTGGTAATGGCTCTGCTTCTACCCATTTGGCAAAGTAATTGATGCCTACTACTGCATCCTTAGCTCCACCTTTGGATATAGGTAACATTCTAATTCAGTCGATTTCCCATACATCGACGGGCCATGGGCTTGAGAGTGGGGTTAATTCACTTGGCCACATATGTGGAATTGTTTAAAATCTTTGACATTTCTCACATCTCTTTACATAATTCATCGCATCGTTGGTCATATAGAGCCAATAAAAACCTTGTGCCATGACCTTTTTGGCCAATTTTATGCCATTTGAATTGTCACTACAGAATCATTCATGGGCTTCTCTCAACAGCTTTGTGGCATTTTCTGAATTAACACATCTCAAGTATGGGATTGGTTATCCTTTTTTGTAAAGTGTCACCTCCAAAATAAAAAAAGTTGGAGCTTGATGTTTTATCCTTCTAGTTCCTTATTTGTCTTTCGGTAGTTTTCCTTCTATCAAGTACATCACAATATGTGTCATCTAATTGTTCTCATATTGGTTGCTTATTTCTGTATGAATGGTTCCTTCCTGGATGGCATCACTTCCAACTTCCATTTATTTTCCTACTTATGCGTGCATGAGATCTAATCAATACCATTACTTCATTTTTTGGCATAGGAGCTTTTTCTTCAATACTGGGACTTTGCTGGAAGCCTACTGGAACAATTCGAGTTTCTAGTGCTTCTCGTGAACTAGTCAATTTGGCAATTGAATCGGCTGGAGAATTTTTTCCTCTAAGTACTTGGTGTATTGAAAAATCTTCAAATTATGTTAACATCTTTAGCATATTTTTAACATAAACGATCAATTTGGCATCTTTAGTTTGATATGTCTGATTCACCTGATTAACCATTAATTGAGAATCACTAAAAATTTCGATCCTTGGAATCTTCAACCGAAGGGCTAAAGTAAGTCCTGCCACCACCGATTCATACTCAGCTACATTATTAGTAGCAGGAAAACCTAACTTCATTACATAATGCAATTGATGTCGATCAAGGATAATGATTACGTAACTCGCGCCAGCCCCTTGTCCATTCGAGGCCTCATCAACAAACAATTGCCATTTAGGCTTTAAATCCTTCTCCTTTTCCAATTGTTCTTTAATGAACCCTATGCATTCGTTAACAAAATCAACTAGGGCCTGCCCTTTAATCTTCACATGGGGTTGGAACTCAATATCATATTAGCTAAGCTATATTCGCCACTTTGCTAGTCTTCCTATTCCCTCAAGTTTATTGAAAACTTGTTTACGTGGAACATTGGTTAAGACCTTGATTGGGTGTGATTGAAAGTAGGCTCTTAGCTTTTGTGCGGTGAGAATTTAACAATATGCCAACTTCTCTATAATTGGATATCTAACCTCTGCATCTTTAAACCTTTTCAAGTATAATATTTTGGAAGTTGAGTTTTGTTCTCCTCTCTTATTAAGACCGAAATTACTTCATGTTCAAAGACCGCTATATAGAGATACAAAATTTCCCCTCCTATAAGGCTAGATAGGATCAAAGGTTTTTCAAGATGACCCTTCAATTCTTTGAAGGCCCTTTGGCAATCCTTTCCCCATTCAAAGTTTTTCCTTTTCTTTTACCTTGGTAAAGTCCATTCATGTGGGTAACATTCCTTCTATTTTCGAAAATGACACTGATCCGACTCTCGCATCCAAGAATGTTTCTCCAAAAGGAGGTAAGAGCGGTAAGGGATCGAAGAGTGGAATAGGGGAAGGCTTGAGTTGGTCCACTCCTAAGAAATTCAAGAGGGAGAGGAAGCAGAAGAAGTAGCCTTTATGCCGGTTTAGTTTGTACATAGTTTATATAGCTGTTTTTTTGTTAGCCGTGCACTACGCCATAAATAGCCTTCTGCAACACAAAAAAAATGTTGGCTCAGGCCCAAAAAATGTTGCCATAGGTCTATGGCAACACTTTTAGGGTGATGCAATTTTTGCCGTTGCCTTAGACCTCAAAGGCAACATTTTGACTATCTAAGGCAACATAAGTAATATTGTTGTAATAGAACCCTATTTGGGTCTATGGCAACACCCATAGGTATCTGTAGCAACATTCCAAAAATATTGCTATAGATATTAACTTTCTGAAGTTGTGGGGCCCACATCTTGTGGGGCCCACAATGTGGGGCCCACGACCCAACTGGGTCCATCCCTATGGCAACACCTTGAATGACTATTGCAACATTATTTTAAGCAATATTTATAACCCGGTGGCAACACTATTATGAAGCTACTGCAACACTATTCTTAAGCTACTGCAATACTATTCTTAAGCTACTGCAACATTAAACTGAAGCTACTGCAACACTATACTGAAGAGACACTAAGAGCACATAGAACAGTACAATATCACATAGAACACTTGCATAATACACAGTACAATACCACATAAAACACTTGCATAATACACAGCATAATACACAGTACAGATAACAATTCATACAGCAGTACACATCATAATTCATGTCAGTTACCCCAAAATATCTAGTTACCCCAAAATACTACAAAGCTACCCCAAAATATCCGGTACACATAATAATTCATAAACAAGACTTAAGAGCTGGTGCCTCCAGTCAGATTATCAGTCTCACTGGACATGATTGGAAGTTAGATCCTCTACATTGATGTTCATCTCCGGGTTGGCATCACCTAATTTCTTAAGCACCCTAGCCAAATTCTCTTGTACCTTCTGGTTTACCTTGGATTCTAGCTATGCTTCCATTTCTTCGACAAGCCTTTGCCTTAAGTCATGTATGTAAGCATTTGTTAGAGCCTCGGTTGATTGTTTTGCACACTTTGCACGCCTCCCTATAAGCAAAGGACGACCCTGTGATTTTCCATTCGAAATTACTGTTTCAACAGTATTTCCTCCTTCTCCACCGGCCATTGCCTTTTGAACTAAGTCCTACAAAATAAAGCCACATCAAAATTACCCTACAGTAAATGCAGAGAATGCAGCAAATGCTTACATATGGATTGTGTACAGCAAATGCAGAGAAAGCCACATTTTGGAAAACAATTTGTTTATGTGCATATAATTAGAAAATAATTTGTAACATATATACTAGTAAAAACTGGAAAACAATTCCGTCGACAGCCAGCTACGGCTTCGTCATCTGGATTCTGAGGCTTCAAACGGCCATTCATTTTATTTATGCACATATGTGTATTACTATAGACATATATTTTTATATAAACCAAGTCAGTAATCCCTTTAACCAAATTCATTTCTTCGTTTCCAGTTTTTGTGTCAATTCTAGCCAAACGCAAAAGCAAGTCCTCTTCATTCGACTAGAAAAGGAAAAAAATGGCTGAGGGTTCAAAATTCTTAATCTCACAATATACTCAATTACAATTTCCAAAGCAAACATCTATGCCATTAGTACGTTTGCGAAACTCAGGTTCAACAAGTGTTTCAAGGACAGTTTCAAGGACATGAGCATACATGCACATGAGCAAGACATGAACAATGTGCAGCATGTGCAAAACAGAACAAAATTATTACAAAACAGAATTATTACTTACAAGTTTGTACTTTATTACTTGAGGATTAGACACGTACTCACGTCCATCTGTTTTCTTACGACTTTTAAGAAAAAGTGTTGCATCGGATGGTGTCTCCTGATACAAGTTCAATAGATAGTTTAGCATACACTCTCTTCAGTCAAAAATGTAAAGTATCATATACCATCTTATGACGAAGCTGGGCGAACGACTTTGGACCAGCGGTGTGTGTGTCTTGATACGACTTACGACTATCAGAATTTTTCAGGGCTTTTTGCTAAAAAATACACAAAAATCAAAGTACTCGTTTATCTCACAAAAAAAGCACTCGTTTATCTTGTGAAATAAATAATATGTACGTATACCTGAATCTCATCATCTGCCCAATACCTCAAGAGCACTTTAAAATCCTCCACTGGGATGTTGTCCGGCTTGTTTTCTAGCCTCTCCTCATCAGTCTTATAAACTTTATAATGAGTTGTTTTTATGCGACTCTTGTACCCCCTCCAACAGTCACGAATAGACTTCAACACCCAGTTTTCACATTCATCCGGAATAATATACCGTTGCTTAAATATAAATCAAAGATAAAAAAGAATAAATAAATCAAAATTCAGCTACATTATAGTTAATAGATCAATATTACTTATTAAAGTAAAATTCAGCAATATTATAGTTAATAATAGATTACCTTAACATAATCCCATAGAGATTTCTTCAACTTTTCAGGAACATCCGACCAAGATTTATACGTAAGTGGCACAGACCTTTTCAATGTTCCTAAAAAGTTTCTCAGTTCAGATATTACTTTGTCATCATCTGAAATAGGTTGGAACCACTAGTTCATCATAATTACAACTCTTTTGTTATTCACCCTTGTATGAACATTAAACATCTTTGTGTGACCTCTGAGTCTTTTAGGAACTTCACCTTTAATTAAAATGAAAAGTCCCATCAAATAATAACATAAATCATAATGTAAATTCAGTACTTAAATATTAATCCTACTGTAATATTAAATATTATTATCACATCAATTCAGTACCTGCTTCAACTTCTTCATTTTCAATGTCTGGCAAGACATTTTCCGCAACATACTTATTTTCCATACCACTTGCACTAGCTTTTGCAGCATTTTTCTTTTGTCGTTCCCGTAGAGCCAAATAATCAGCCATTGTTCCTTTTCCTTCAACATCCTTCTCAGTTGAACTTACTACCAGGCTTGGGCTTGGGCTTGTGCTTCTCAACTTTTCCTTTTCCTTTGCGATACCACTAGCTGAACGAGTTTGTGGTCCACTAATAGGCTTGGGCTTCTCAACTTTCTTAGTTCTCTAAATTGTATATATAAGTAGGAAATAAGATTGGATTTTATAGTTATTATCTTCATAAGCAGAAAAAATAAGATATGTAGCTATCACACACCTTTCTTGGACTTTGTTATCCCACTTTTTGGCAAAGCTGGGATACCCAAAAATTAACTGAAGTCAATACTAATCAGCCATGAATATTAAATATGCATTGCAGGATGATCATGGATATCGATGAATTTTGCCCGAGTCCGGATCGAACCGTAATTGACAAGACATGACAAGCAAAGCCATGAAAGCCAGTGCTCCAAGTATCAGGTAAATCGGAGTTCTTATGAACGAGATATGATCGATACGAATTAGATGAAGTGCGCTGTTCGTATCCATCAAAGACCTGTTCGAATCGATCGGATTTCGTATCCATTATGTTTGCGTAGATCGAATCCATCAGGTGTTCTCGTGTCCGCATGTTCGAATCCATGACGTTCGACTCGATCAATCCGCGCTGCTTCGCATCCATAGGTGCACCTTGCTTCGAATCGGTCGGTTTCGTATCCATAAGTCTTAGTTCGTATCGACAGAAAGGAGGCTTGATCGAATCCATCGGGAAGACTTGATTTCGTATCCATTAGTCTTCGTATCCAGCTGGCATCGATGGATTCGGGCAACGTCTCTGATACGAGTAAGGCGAAGTTTAAGGGGAGACGCGGTCGACTCGGAGTAAATGGTGGATCTACCCGAGGGATGCGCGCTACGCCACTGCAGAACCACGTGTTGTATCGATGCGAAGTCATCAATACGAATTTATGGATTCGAACCGGGCAGCGCATACGGAGCCTTGATCTCGTATCGATCATATCTCACAAATCCCTGATCCAAATGCAACGAAATTTTCAGAGTAGCTTCCATGCAAGGTAAAGAGCAATCCTGCCAAGTTTCAGCTCGATTGGAGCATTTCCTGATCGATACGAAATTGACTCGAATCGATCACAGACTGAGTTGAAACTTGGTGGGACCGGTCGCGTGGGCCCCCTCACGTGCTAGAAAAAGTCTCCTGAAGTTTGGGCGAGATCTGAGCCTCCTACGCCTATAAATAGCCCCCTGAAGCCTATAGAAAAGGGATCTTTTTCGCCATTCAACGTCCAGACTCTGCCGGATTCAACCCTACTCCTTTCCATTGCTGTTATCTTCAGATTCATTCATTGTATTTGCTGTAATCATCTGTAATCAGCGAAGAACATCAATAAAAGATAAAAATCCTTGAAGTGGACGTAGGCCGGAGATAGCCGAACCACTATAAATTGCGTGTCACTGTTCATTATTTCTGGATTGTTGTTTGTTGCTTGCTTAGATCTGATATTTGTGTCTGAATATTGCTGATTTGTATTCATACACTGGTGCTTTCATAACACTTGGGGTTTGTGACCAATTTTGGTGCAAACACTTTGGTGCTTTCATCGAGAGGAACTAGCACCCGCTACACCAGATTCAAAGTTCAGATTTGAAAACTCGAAGATTTGAAGACAATGACTCGACAAACAAGTAGAAGACAAAGAGCTGAGAGAAGCCATCAAGGAGGAAGTCAAGAGGCATCCTCTGGTGCTGGAGAAGAGCCGGCTTCGATCTACATCACTAGAGACGAAATGGAGACCATGACCAATCTGATGCACGAAAGAATGATGAAAAGTCAACAAGAGATGCTGCAGAATTTCTTTGAACAGATGAGAGCTGCAGGGACGCAGAGCCTAGGACCAGCTACAGCGGCTATGAATATGGATCAGGGAGCTGGGACTGCGGAACTTGATGAGGGACAGAATGCAGATCCAGTGGACAATCGACAAGGACTCGGGGGCAGACCCACGGGATCCGATACTGGAAGGCCGACGGACGGAGCTCAACAAGCTAGGGCCAATGCTGATGCTAACGGGCCACACGAAGAGTACATACCAGAATACCCTTCAAGACCAAGAGGGCAACCCCAGGATGGAGATGAAAAGATGGCTGGATTAGTGCGACGACTCATGAGAGGAGGATTGTCTAGCGGAGGATTGGAGGAAGTCAGTCGGAGTCCGTTCACTCCAAATATCAGGAATGCAAGGAACCCTCCAAAGTTCAAACTGCCGACGCTGAACCCGTATGACGGAAAGTCAGACCCGACCATGCACGTTACCAGATACATCAGGCATATGGAAGTGCTGGGGGCATCCGAGGAAGTGATGGCACGATGCTTCCCTCTATTTCTATCAGATTTGGCTGCGCTTTGGTTCAGACAACTAGAGACTGGATCAATCAGGACATGGGGTGAGCTAGTGGAATGCTTCATGAGACAGTTTAGGGTCCATGTGACGCGACCCAAGAGTGTGATGACTTTAGCCTCGATAAAGCAAAGGACCGGAGAGTCCATAAAAGATTTTCTATTGCGATTCAATGCAACGGTGGCTTCTGTAGATCGCCCGGATCCATCAATGATTTTGATGGCGGCAGTAGCAGGAATTGCAGAAGGCACCGAATTCAAAGATTCTCTGACCAGAGATCCACCGCAAGATCTAGGAGAGTTCTATCATGAAGCTGAAAAATTCATTCGACTAGAGGAATCACGAGCCGAGAGGCAGGAAATAAACACTACACGAAGCGAAGGAACCGCAGGAGGGCAATCTGGAGTAGACAAAGGCAAGAGAAAGCAGGACGATGCACAGGACGGTCCTGATAAACGGAAGAAACTCCGGGAACCCAGATTCAGGCAATTCACAGATTTGACGGCAAGCCTAGAAAGGATTTACACTGAAACTCGGGGGCAACTCCCCTATCGAAAACCACCCAGGAGAGATCCCACGGAGCGGGAACGCAGGACTGGAAAATACTGCCTATTCCATGAGCTGGATGGACACACTACCGATGAATGCCGCCACCTAAGGGATGAGGTGGAAGAACATGCCAGGAGTGGTAAACTTCCACAATATGTCAGAGAACGGGCAGCAGCGGTAAGGCCTGAACAACTACCGCCTCCACCTAACAGAAACGATCCTGGATCAGGATCACGACTCATCATCAACTGATTAAGATGGCAAGGGCCAAGTTCGAGATCTGGACTTCGGCCAAATAATTTCATTAGATTTGCTTTCAAAATAAAACGGCTATTCCACTCACTCATGTATGGGAACCAGAGAGACCCCTAGGCATGCTCTGAGATGGTATAGACCGTTCAGCCCGGAGTGGCGTTGTTTAGTTTTTCCCTGATGTTTGAGATTGAACATCTAGGGTCTGAATTTAATAAATAAATTTGAATTTCTTGAAATAAACCTTTGACCGGAGAGTTAAAGGATAAACAATAAATATCAATATAAAAATGATCGCTTTATGATCCTACCCAGAGAGGTGTGGTCCGAAGTGCAAGAAGTGAGTTGCTTCGCCAGAGAGCGACAGGATCGACTCACTTAAGCATCGTTTCCTATTCACCGGAGAGTGTTTCGATTAGGATTCGATAAGAGCCCAGATAGGCTATGATCGACCGACGATTCAGGTCAAGACATCGCTTAATGTTCAGATACACTGAACCGGAGTGCAAGAAGTGGGTCGCTTCGCCGGAGAGCGACAGGATCGACCCACTTAACGTTGTTTCCCCTTCACCGGAGAGTGACAGGATGGGATCCAGCAGGAGCCCGGAGAGGCTACGATCGGCCCAGAACGGCCAAGACATCGCTTCACGTCCTAACTGGGGCCGGAGTGCAAGGAATAGAAAGCAACGCCGGAGTGCAATAGGATCTTTCTATTCAACCGCTAAGTTTAGAATGGGCTTCGCAAGGGTCCGGAGCGATCGTCAACAGTCCGGAGAGACTGTAGAATTTCATTCTTAACTTCCACTGGCAGAAGTTGATAACGCTTCGGCTTCGAACGGCCATGAATTCGATTGAAAATATCATAAGATTCGAATGAAACCTGAGCTTACTACATTCGAATTGAGACTAATCAAAACACACCTTTTACCAAAAGACATGTTTTGGGGGGCAAAGTGTTATCCCACTTTTTGGCAAAGCTGGGATACCCAAAAATTAACTGAAGTCAATACTAATCAGCCATGAATATTAAATATGCATTGCAGGATGATCATGGATATCGATGAATTTTGCCCGAGTCCGGATCGAACCGTAATTGACAAGACATGACAAGCAAAGCCATGAAAGCCAGTGCTCCAAGTATCAGGTAAATCGGAGTTCTTATGAACGAGATATGATCGATACGAATTAGATGAAGTGCGCTGTTCGTATCCATCAAAGACCTGTTCAAATCGATCGGATTTCGTATCCATTATGTTTGCGTAGATCGAATCCATCAGGTGTTCTCGTGTCCGCATGTTCGAATCCATGACGTTCGACTCGATCAATCCGCGCTGCTTCGCATCCATAGGTGCACCTTGCTTCGAATCGGTCGGTTTCGTATCCATAAGTCTTAGTTCGTATCGACAGAAAGGAGGCTTGATCGAATCCATCGGGAAGACTTGATTTCGTATCCATTAGTCTTCGTATCCAGCTGGCATCGATGGATTCGGGCAACGTCTCTGATACGAGTAAGGCGAAGTTTAAGGGGAGACGCGGTCGACTCGGAGTAAATGGTGGATCTACCCGAGGGATGCGCGCTACGCCACTGCAGAACCACGTGTTGTATCGATGCGAAGTCATCAATACGAATTTATGGATTCGAACCGGGCAGCGCATACGGAGCCTTGATCTCGTATCGATCATATCTCACAAATCCCTGATCCAAATGCAACGAAATTTTCAGAGTAGCTTCCATGCAAGGTAAAGAGCAATCCTGCCAAGTTTCAGCTCGATTGGAGCATTTCCTGATCGATACGAAATTGACTCGAATCGATCACAGACTGAGTTGAAACTTGGTGGGACCGGTCGCGTGGGCCCCCTCACGTGCTAGAAAAAGTCTCCTGAAGTTTGGGCGAGATCTGAGCCTCCTACGCCTATAAATAGCCCCCTGAAGCCTACAGAAAAGGGATCTTTTTCGCCATTCAACGTCCAGACTCTGCCGGATTCAACCCTACTCCTTTCCATTGCTGTTATCTTCAGATTCATTCATTGTATTTGCTGTAATCATCTGTAATCAGCGAAGAACATCAATAAAAGATAAAAATCCTTGAAGTGGACGTAGGCCGGAGATAGCCGAACCACTATAAATTGCGTGTCACTGTTCATTATTTCTGGATTGTTGTTTGTTGCTTGCTTAGATCTGATATTTGTGTCTGAATATTGCTGATTTGTATTCATACACTGGTGCTTTCATAACACTTGGGGTTTGTGACCAATTTTGGTGCAAACAGACTTTGTGAAGTATCATCTTCACTATGCTCCTCATGGTCCGGATTATATTCCTGATCACTATCCACATCCTCTTGCATCTTTTCTTTTCCTTTATCTTTTTTTTGGTTTGCATTTCTCAGTTCAACTGAAATTGCAGGCACACCTAGAGAAGCAAGAACTTCATTGTTCCTCATCACATTAACAGCTCTATGTACTTCATAATCTTTTAGATTCATCATCAACTTAGCAGCTCTCTGTACTTCATAATCTTTTAGAGATAGTGGAGGTGTAGAATACTAATTTGGAGGTGGTGGAGGTGGTAGATGAACATCCTGCAAGTATGTAATAAACAGGAACATCATAGTAAGTATGCTGCAAGAGTGGTACAAAATATTCAAATTACAATAAGATCATCATAATAAGAATTCTTCAAACCTGCATGCCATTTTCATCCATATCTTCTTCTTCCGATGTTGGTAAACGTGATTCCAACTTCCTCTTAACACTTGATGAGTTCAGATTCACTGTTGAATCGCTGATTTTTGGTTTTTTTTTCTATGTCATCTTCTGAGGATTTACCTGATCAGCTAACTTTAGATTCACGGTTGCATTGTTGGGTTCTGGATTATTCAGCCGTGTCGACTTCCGAGGACTCCTCACCTCAGCTAACTTTAGATTCTCGGTTGCATTGCTGGGTTCTGGATTATTCAGCCGTGCCGACTTCCGAGGAATTTTCACCTCAGCTAACTTTAGATTCACGGTTGCATCGTTGGGTTCTGGATTATTCAGCCGTGTCGACTGCCGAGGACTGTTCACCTCACCTAACTTTAGATTCACAGTTGCATTACTATTCAGCCGTGCTGACTTCCGAGGACTGTTGACTTCAGCTAACTTCTTGTTTTTTTGGTTCTGTTGTAGTTGATGAGCTGTCACGTACTGTCATTTCACTGGTTTTGTAGCTGCAACAATACAATGATATTATAATCATAATCTTTAAATGTTATAATATAAATATCACAATAAATTTCTTTTTTCTATATCAAAATATCACAATCTGTAAATGATATTAACTATCCATTTATATATACCTGTAAACAGATTCTGCCTTGGCCGCATGATTACATGCGGCTGCATTTGCTTCAGTGGCTCAATTGCAGTATCGACAACGTTGTCGATATAAAAATCCAAGTTGCCACCACTGTTAACTCCTTTGACTAATTCGGAGAGGTCTGCATCATTCGTCACTAACTTCCACCCACCCTTCTCACCATTTCTCATATAAATTCCTCCTATTTTGGTGTATTGAAGGTCATCCTTCACAAACTCCATGAGCACTGTGTACGAGAAGTAGTTAGGATCAACCCTCTTTACCACAGTGTCGGTTCCACCAACATATTGTGCCTTCTGAAATGCACCCTTGTGATGAAATGTGAGCTGCATGAGTTCCCCCATCCTATACAAAATGGATACAGAATGGTGAGTTTACATTGGAAGCAAGATATGAAATAATAAAATGGGCAGGTATATTAAGTACATATGTGTATGCAGGTATATAAAGCACTAGAAACAACAAGGGAACACATAAATTCAGAATAACTTACAAGCAGTCAAGTAATTAAAAAGTAGTAAATTAATTATGAAAATCAACAGATACAGAAGTCGTCCCTTAATTTAGAACCAATACATAAATAGAAGTCACTTGATATTGCTACATAGAAATCAAGAGGAAGTTTCCTCTATGCTAGGCGGAATGAGGATTTGTGTTGCCGGGACGTCATCTCTATACCACCTAACATCACTAACTTGATTTCCTATTCCATTACCACATTGAATATCATGTAAAACTGGATCATCTTCATTTCCATTTTCATTTTCGACATCACACCAGTCCCTCGGCAATTTCTTGACAACATTATAAAGTGTCGTATCAGTTGGATCTTGTATATAAAACACTTGTTGTACTTGTGAAGCCATAACATACGGATCAGATTTCTGGCACAATCTATTAAAATTAACTCGAGTCATCCCATACAAATCTTTCTCTTCTTGGTACCAGCAACACTTAAATAAAACCACTGAAATTTCTCCCCAATAATCAATTTCTAGTATTTCTTCAATTGCTCCGTAGTAACTAACATTACCAACCAATGGATTTTGATCTTTTGAACTTGCAAAGCTAGTGTTCAAGGCAGTCAAGAATACACCACTATTCTGTGTTTTACACTTAGCATCTCTATATTTTGAATGGAATCTATATCCATTAATAACATATCCACTAAATTTTCTAGCTGTCCGATTAGGGCCCATTGCAAGCACTTCTAGCTCTTTCGAAATGTCCTCTTTTTTCCCAACCTCATCCTTTAGCCATTTCCAGAATTCTTCAGTATGTGCTCTCTCTCTTTTATATCTTCTCGATATTGCATGACCCTCAATTAAAGCTCGATGTTCCCTATAATAATTATGATGGCATTAATATCAATAAAGAAATATTCTAATTCTTTAGTACTTGCTAGAATAAAATTAGAACATAAAAACTTACTCTTTTTAATATTCTATTTCCTCGTTACCACAATTGAATAGAATGTACCGATGACATGCCATCTACTCAGATTCTTTTAGATGAATAGCTTTTCCGTCTTTATTTCTTCTTGTACCAATAGCATATTCCATATTTTGTGGACAACTTTCAAATTTAGGTACTGCATCACCACCGCTTAAGAATCTTGAGCAGAATGTCAAGCATTCTTCTGCCAAGTAACCTTCGGCGATGGAACCCTCCGGTTTAGATCTGTTGCGCACATAAGATTTGAGTTTAGCTAGATAACGCTCAATCGGAAACATACATCGAACGTGCACAGGTCCACCGTTTTCAACTTCCTTGCACAAGTGAACCGTCAAGTGAACCATTATGTCAAAGAAAGCCGGTGAAAATTTCATCTCAAATTGGCAAAGAATTTTGACAATTTCTTGTTGTTGCCTCTTCACATCTTCCAAATCAATTACTTTGCCCCAAAGACCTCTTAAGAATGCACCAAATCTTATCAGAGGTAATGCAACCTCAGGCTTCAGTGTTTTTTTCACAGCAAATTGCAACAAGTAGTGAAGTAGAAAATGAGCATCATGGGTCTTGTACCCTGAGATTTTCCTTTCCTTCGTGTGAACATACCGACTGATATTGGCTGCACAACCGTATGGCAATTTAACATTCTCCAGTACTGAGCAAAATAATACTTTTTCTTTATTCGTCATGTCAAATATGGCAGCCCTAATCTCAAAGTGTTCGCCGTCATTTGATAAAACGGGATGCAGGACCTTCCTGATGCCCATTTCCTGTAAATCAAAACGAGCATTCAAATGGTCTTTTGACTTGCCACTAATATTTAGCAAAGTACCGAGTATGTTGTCGCATATGTTTTTCTCTATATGCATAACATCAAGGTTATGTCGCAATAAATTGTGGCTCCAATATGGTAAATTGAAAAATATTGACTTCGTTTTGAAAGGGGAATCCTTTTTCTTCCCAAAATTATTTTCAAAGTCATGCAATAGTTCTTCAATGTCTGTTCCTGATAAATTTCCCCGAATCTGTCCTATTTCAACTTCACCATTGAACCTCCTCTTATCAAACCTCCACTTGTGTTTCAGATCCAAAAATTTTCTATGATTCATGTAGCACATTTTTTTACTATGTTTCAAGTACATTGAAGAAGTCTCATAATGGCATACAGGACAACCCAATTTACCCTTTGTGCTCCAACTGGATAACATTGCATACCCCGAAAAATTGCTAATGGTCCACAACACTCTTGCACGTAACATGAATTTTTGATCAGTAAAGGCATCATAAGTTTCTATGCCTAGATCCTATAATTCTATCAACTCTTCAATTAGAGGCTGCATATATACATCAATTTTATTCTTTGGAGACTCTGGACCGGAGATGAGTGTTGAAAGAATTAGATTTTCGGGCTTCATGCACAACCAAGGTGGAAGGTTGCAGTTAACTAATACAATTGGCCATGTACTGTAAGTTGTACTCATTATACGAAAAGGATTGAATCCATCAAAGGCTACACCCAATCTGATATTTCTATTTTCTGATGAAAAATCAGGATACATAGCATCCTCGCCTTCCAAGTCTCGCTATCAGCTGGATGTCTAAGTTTTCCGTCTTTTTTTCGGCCCACAGAATGCCATCTCATAAGTTGTGAATACTCCTTGCATATAAACAGCCTTTGCAGCCTTGGTTTTAGCGGAAAGTAACGCATCACTTTTTCCGGGACTTTGTGAATCAACTTCTCTGGATCATTGTCATAGGTGCCTTTCTTTTCCTCTTCCCACCTCGAAATACCACAAGAGTTACAGACATCTTTATCTTCATTTTCTGCCCAATAGAGCATGCAATCGTTTGGACATGCGTGTATTTTTTTATAATCAAGACCTAAATCTTTAATGATTTTCTTCGTGGCTCTAAAAGATAAAGGTATGTGGGCCTGTGGAAAAGCCTCTCTCATCAACTCTAGTATATCCCCAACCGCAAACTCTGTAATTCCATATACACATTTTAAAGAATAAAGCCTGATGATAAAACTTAATCTCAAAAATTTTGAACAGCCAGGATATAATGGCTGCTTTCCATCTTCGACAAGGCGATAAAATCTTTTAGCATCGGCATTTGGTGCATCAGAATTCTCATCTTCACAGTTCTGCATATTTCCACGAGTACGGTGCAACATTTCACCTAGATTATCTCCAAAATCACCAGCATCACAGTCTATATCTTCATCACTCCTTCCAAAATTTGGGTGAGAAACCTCACAAATCCATTTCACATACAATGGAGATGGACCATTGCAGATGAGATGATCATAAATTATATCTGGACGACGCCACTTGCTATTTTTACAATTCTTGCATGGGCACATCATTTCATCGCCTACGGCGAATTTAGAAAAACCGTTTTGTATAAAGGCTCTTATCCCGCTAATATATCCTTCACTAAACTTTGGAAGTTCTATCCAAATGTTTTCGCTGTCCATCACTACAATTATGAATATGAGTATTTTAACATAAAAAGATAAAATTTGTGTGTGTGTCCAACAAGAGGAAACCTAGACAAGTCGAATTGTTAATTCAGGCCGAATTAAGAATTTATAAGTAGTTTAAATCGAAACCCTAAAGTGATGGGAGAGAGTGTTATACCTCAAAATCGAAATTAAGCCCTAAAGTGATGTGAACAATGCTTGAACCCCCAAATCGAAGCGAAATCGCTGAACAAAGCTTGAACCCCCAAATCGAAGCCCTAATCGAACCAAAATCGCTGAACCCCAAATTAAGAATGTTCGCTTGAACCTTTGTAAGAAGACAGAGAAGAATGAAAATATAAAGTTATTTGCGGGGACTTTTTTTCTTCGCGGCTCTAAAAGATCAAGGAGTGGTGTTCGGATTGATGAGGTGCCACGTTCTCCAACGTAGGATTTGCCTTGGTAGATTGGCGCAGATCGGTGCGAAAGATATGCAAAGGTCTGCTATAGCAACACTATAAAAAAATGTTGCATCAATTACACTCGTTTAGCTAGAGCAACACATTTTTATGGCTAAGGAAACATCAAAAATTCAACGTTGCAGTAGGACCAAAATTGTATAGCTATCGCAACATTTTACCTGGCAACACCTTGCAAAAATGTTCCAGAAGGCCATCTATGGCGTAGTGGTGTTTGTGCGGGTACGGCCCCCTCTTTTGGATAAACACTTGTACTATGATTTCCAAGTTTTAGGTAAATAAAAGTTCTTTGGTTTTTTTGAACTCTTATGTGAATTTGTTTAAGTAGTCGAGCTATTACTTTTCCATTCAATGTACTTATAATTCGTTGCTCGTTGATTTGGATAATCATCCGTTCATTTTACTCAAGGCTTCTATGCAGTCGTGGCCTCAAGTTGTACCAAACACCAGGTTCAAGCCCTAGTGCTACGCTGTCGAATTCAGCGGTTTAGTGATTATACTCCTGCCCCAAGTTTAGGGTTAAAGAAGTTAGATAGTAGATGGTCGAATTCATCATTAGCGAATTTATACTCCTCATATTGATTTCAGGTCGGAGTTTATGGAATAATAAGTGGTCAAACCGCACTCATCTATTTGTGTATGCTCGTATACACACTCTAGGATAAGAGTTTGTTGGCGGGTGGTCGAATCACGCCCAATTTGTGTTTATATTCTTGTCAACACTCTAGGGACTTAGAGTTATTTTGGAAAATTATCGGGCCGTACTTTCCTTAATTGATTGATTTACCACCAAGCCTGGGGTTTAACTTGGAGGGTGATCGGTCGTGTTATGATCGCATTTTAATTCATGTCAGTCCCATCGCTTGGTGGGATTAATTTGACGATCAGATGGTCAAGTCATATCCATTTCTCGTTAGGTACTCCGCCCATTGGGTTACGAGTGAGAATCATCGAATGAACGGTTGGACCAAGTTCATTTTTTTAGTCAGATCGTGAACATCTTTAATCGGCTGGCTCTAAACTTTAAGAACTTACTCAGACATGTCAATATAAGTTAGTCAAGTATCATAAATAATATGTAATGCTATATCAATCAGATATATGAAGGAAATTTCAAACTTTATATGCCAAATGGAAAGAAATGACATAATTTGTCTTATTATATATCTGGAAAATCAAATGTTAAAGCCAATTTGGAATTAAATACAACTGCGTGAAAAAGAATAAACTAAGTGAAATAGTGTCATAAATGCTTGCTATTCCACACACTTTGGAATGTGATGCCATCAACAGTCACTAGCTTGAAAGTTCCTTCTCTAAGCCTCTATTCAATTACGTACGGTCCTTTCCAAGTAGGATTCATGTGTGATGGGATAGGAAAAACCCATTTCAAGACGAGATTGTTGATTTCAAAGGTCCTGGGTCGAACTTTAGTGTTGTAGTGTCTGGCGACTCGATGTCGATGTGCAGCTGCCCTCAAATCAGCTTCTTCCTGCTTCTCATCTACCAAGTCTAAAGATTCTAAGAGGAGATCTCTATTCATTTTGGGGTCGTAGTAGGTTACTCGATGGGAAGGGACTTCATGTTCAATAAGAATGATGGCTTCGGAGTCGTAAGGAAGGGCGAATGGATTATGGCTAGTCTTGGACTTGTGGATGGTTTTGTAAGCTCATAATGATATTAGAAGTTCATCCACCTGCTTGCCTCTAGCCTTCTCCAAATGTTTCTTCAGAATGGACTTTATGATTTTGTTCACTGCTTCAACTTGTCCATTTGCTTGAGGGTGAGCAACTGCCACAAATCTCTTTTAAATACGATGTCGACGGCCAAATTATTAGAATTCGACGTTGTTGTAGTGTGTTCTATTATCAGTTATAACGGTTCGTGGCAGGCCAAAATGACAGATGATGTTCCAAAAAATGAAGTTGATTACTTTCTTCATCATGATTGTGGTTAAAGGTTCTGCTTCGGCCCGTTTGGTGAAGTAATCAACTGCTACGATGGTGTACTTTGCACTACCTTTAGAGATCGGTAAGGAACCGATAATATCTATGCCCCATATGGCAAATGGCCATTGACCGACCATTTGTGTAATTTACATCGATGGAGCTCTCAGAACTTTTGCATATATTTGGCACTTGTCACATCACTTAGCGTAATCAACAGCATCTCGGTTGACAGTTGGCCAGTAATACCCATAATAGAGTACTTTCTTTGCTATGGTTTGCTCCCAGTGTGATTGCCATTTCCCATTCATAAGCTTCCCTTAGGACTTATTTTATTTCATCATGAGCGATACACCGGAGCAGGGGAACGGAAAAACCATATTTATACATGACTCCTTCCTAAATAATATGTCGTGAAGCTTTGTGAAGGAATTATCGTCTTTCATTCCTCCATTCGGGTAGGACTCCCCATAGCAAATAATCTTTAATAGGAGTCATCCATGACTCCTTCTCAGACTCTGTCTCTAGTAACCTATCGATTTCCTTCTAGTTTATGCTTGGAGCGTCTAGTACTTCGATTGGAATCAAGGCCATTTGTTGTGCATCCTCAGTGCTAGCAAACTTTGCCACTGAATCTGCCTCTTTGTTTCAATGCCAAGGAATGTGTGTGATGCCATAATACTCAAAGTCAGTTAATAGCTCTTGGACTCGGATAAGGTATGGAGCAGGTCCTTGTCCTTTAGCCCGGTAATCTCCCCTGACTTGGTATACCACCAACTAGGAGTCGCAAAAGATTTCAAGAGATTTTATTCCCAATTCTCAAGCAAGTTTGAGTCCAGTAATCAAAGCTTCATATTCGGCTTCGTTATTCATTACAGGGAAGTCAAACTTCAAAGTGTAGCAAATTGATTGATACTCTAGAGCTACTAGTATGACTCCGGCTCCAGAACAACGATCATTAGTGGCTCCATCTGTATACATTTTCCATCGGATGGTAGGGGCTTCGCTGCTCTCTTGGAGATCATCATGTGCGGTGAAATCAACTATAAAGTCCGCTAGTGCCTGTCCCTGGATAGCTCTCCAAGGGAGATAGGTAATGTCAAATTGGCTCAGCTTGATATTTTACTTGAGTAACCTTCCAGACGTCTCAGGTCACGGTAGGATCTGTCGTAATGGTTGTTCGAGGTAGACGTTTATGAAATGAGCCTGAAAATAGGGGCAGAGCCTTTGTAATACAATCAACAGGTAGTATGCCAATTTCTCTATCTTCGAATAGTTTCTTTTAGTTCCTTATAATCACTTGCTAACATAATAGATCGGTCTCTGGATTCGATTCTCCTTGCGAAGCAGTGCGGCACTTATAGCGTGTACCGACACTGCCAAGTAGATATACAAGTCTTCATGATCCAACGACTTTAACAAGATGGGAGGTCTCTGTAAGTGGTTCACTAGAGCTTGGAATGTGTCTTCACATTCCTATGTCCATTCAAAGTTCCTTTTCCCTCTTCTAATCAGGTCGAAGAATGAAATGCATTTATCTATGGCATTGGAAATAAACTGGCTCAAGGTGGCAACCTTCCCATGTAGGTTGTGTACTTGTTTGATAGTCTTTAATGCTTGGTTGTTGCGGATAGCTCGAATCTTTTTGAAATTAGCTTCGATGCCGCGAGTATTGACGATGAAACCAAAGAACTTTCTTGACGCAACACCAAAAGAACATTTCAGAGGATTGATCTTCATTTTGTAATATCGGAGTATATCGAACATTTCTGCTAAGTCTCTATTGTGGTCGCTTGATCGCCGTGACTTCACGAGCATATATTCCACATATACCTCCATCGTTTTTCCAATCTGATCTTTAAACATTCGGTTAACTAGGTGTTGATAAGTTGGTCCAGCATTCTTTAACCCAAAGGGCATTACTACATAGCTGTACAATCCAACGTCGTTATTAAAAATGGTGTGCTCCTAGTCGGGTATGTGCTTTGGGAGTTGATTATATATATAGTATGCATCCATGAAAGATAGCAACTTATGTCTTACGGTTGAGTCCACCAGTTGATCGATCCTTGGAAGGGGAAAGCTATCTTTAGGGCATGCCTTTTTTAGGTCCGAATAGTCAACGCATATCCACCATTTTCCATTTGTCTTTCTAATAAGTACAGGATTCGATACCTATTTCAGGTAGAAGGCATCATGAATAAACCCATTGCTCTTGAGTCTATCTACCTCCTCTTTAAGGGTGGCAGATCTCTCCGGATCCATGGTGCAGCTTTTCTATTCCACAGGGACATGCCTCGGGTCGCTATTTAATGCATGGCTCGCACTGGAAGGTGAGACCCCACACACGTTAGAATGGGTCCGAACAAACACATCAAGATTCGCTTGGAGAATACCTTCAAGTTCCTTCATCATCCGGGGGCTGAGCTATAATTCGATCTTTAGGACCCACGACAGGTCATCTGGCTACCGTTATGTCAATCATCGGCTCATTCGGTGCAACCTTGGTTTCTTTTGGCTCCTCCTCTTCATTCCTCATATCCATGTCTTTATAAAACCGACTGTGGTGCCCAAGCCAAGGCCTAGGCTCTGGTTATCAATATTTGGTGGCTTGGATGTGCAGAGAATTGTCCACACCCATACCTTTCTCCTTTCGTTGAACGTCCCTCAACTTAGCAACATAGCAGACACGTCCGGTCGCCTGATCTCCATGCACAACTTCGACACCATTATCAGCTGGGAATCTTAAGGTAAGACACCAAGGGGTAATGGCTGCCCGGAATTCAGCAGGGGTCAGTCGACCTAGAAAAAATTATATGGAGAGTCCACATCCAACACAACGAATGGCAACATCCATACTCTTCTACGGTCGCCTTCTTCAAACTCCTCTGGTAGCTCGACATAGCCTACCGCTTATGTTGCAACACCAATAAAACCACGAATGCAGCCTTTACATGGTTTCAGATCTATGGCTTCCATCCTCATCTGGTCGTAAGCCTTCTAGAAATTATGTTTACAGAACTGCCACAATCGATCAGAATCTTCCTCACTAAGGCGGGGCCGATCATGGCTGAGATAACCATCGGATCGATCGTAGGGGCCTCCACCTTGTTACCATCTCTTCTCCAGTATACTATTTCTTCTGCCATAGTATGCTGTTGTTTGCCGGAGCCCATCTCCGTGTTCGAGCAACATTCAAAATTAACATGCTTGATCGCGTTTGCATAATGCTTCATTTCTTGCCAACTTCCGTCGACTGGTGTGGTCCTCCGAAAATTGTATTGATAACTAATCTTCCACCAGTCCATGCAGGCTCCACAGCCTTATGCAGCACTTGTCCATGAGTGGGATCGGATGCCCTCTCCCGACCATCCTGCCGGGCTTTAACAAACTATTGTAGTTTTCTTTCTCGAAATAGTTTCTTGATAACATCCTGGAGATGCCTACATTCATTTGTGTTGTGACCATAAAATTCATGGAACCGGTTATATTTTTCAATCTTCTTTTGTTTCTCCATCAAGTCTTTCGGAGGTGGCTTCCAATACTGCATGGTATTGCATGTAGACAAGTAGACGTTCTCTAGAGATGTATTCAATGGTGTGTAGGTATCATACATTGGAATCCTGCACTTTTATCTTCCAGAATCCCTCTTTCATTCACAGTTCCTATCACCCTCTTTTATTTCTGCACTCCATCTTCACTCGGTCCCACAACATTCTTCTTCCTAGAGCGTCTAACTTCCTCTTTCCTTAAATAATAAGCTGCTTAGAAATGCTCCAACATTGCGGGTGGTTTGCCAGCTAACCAATCACCAAAGTCAGATTCTAGGTCAATCCCTCTTATTACATCTATCAATATTAAATGGTCATTCGGATTACTGACTTCTGTGATGGCTAATTGAAATCTCTCCAAGTAGTCTTTCAGCGATTCTCCTAGAGCCTGGATCATGCTCGATAGTGACATCACATCTTTAGGGACAGTTGCGTGCATATGGAACTGGTCCACAAATTTTGTTGCTAAATCATCAAATCTAGAGATCGACCTTGGGGGAAATCTCGTGAACCACATTGTTGCTATTCCAGAAAGAGTGATGGGAAAACATCTGCATTTTGTGGCATCATCAGCTCGTGCAGAGTCCATCGGCCATTCATATCTCATGACGTGTTGCATGGGTTGGTTTTTCCCTCGTAGGCAGGCATCAATGGCATGATAAATCACCTTGGATATTATGCATGTAAAATATTGTCTATGAACGGGGTATGGCTTCTTGAGATCCCCCAATCATCACTGGTCAAACCTTTGCTTTCCCTTACTAGTTGTCTGATTATAGCCGACAAGTCCAATGGCTGGACAGTTGGAGCCAAGCAGTAGTCGTGCTCCACCTCATGAGAATGGTCCGGTCGATGTCTATAAGCCGTTCCATGCCGTATTGGCTCAATATCCTCTTGATGTGTGTTCATATTATCGTCATTCCAAAGAGGTTACTGGTCTGCATTTACTTAAACTCCAGCATCCAGATCAACCACGGCGGCTACAGCTCGAGTTCTATCAGAAAGTGGTAAGGTTCCTCCCTTGGAGGAGGGATCAGCCCCGATCCCTATAGAGGGATCGGGTTTGATCGGCCCTGGCAGCCCATGAATAGTTATGTGTTAATGTACTGATGCTTCTGCATGATATTCATTGGTTCTATGACATTTGCGCCTATGATGGTCATCTGATGAAGTATGAGCTCTCCGATGTAGAATAGGGAGTTGGCTCCCTCCTAATTTTCCCACGTTGTTGATCCGTGAGTTGATCCATTAGATCGATATTGGCTTGAATATGTTGGTTCAACTATCGATGGCTATCGATGAGCTCTCTCATTGGATTTTAAAAATCAGCTCTTATGATGGAATCAACTAGATTTTGGACATCAACTGGATTGGTAGCATTAACATCTGCTAGTAGATTGTTCTGGCCTCCTTGTTGGATGTTGGCGTTCTCATTTCCTACTACGTTCTGAGAGATAGATCCGATGTTCCTAACATTTGTTGATAGTTTTCTTTAGACGTTCACAAATCTAAATAGAACATACAAACTATTTGAGGACATTTCTGGATCTCTTCCTTAGATTTATGCAATCCAACAACAGCAAAGGGATTGAAATATAGCTGAGAATCTTGGCACTCAGTGAAAGCACCAAAATGTTTGCACCAAAAATTGGCACAAACACCCAATAGAGATTTTGTAGAGGAATAAATGAAGAAAAATAAATGTAAACAGAGAGAATATATCGGTAAAGTAATAAGAAACAAGCTAATAATAGTGACGTAGTAATTTATAGTGGTTCAACGTTGTTTGCCTTTGTCCACTTTGAAGAGATGGCTTTATTAATAACTTTGTAAACTGAGTACAAGAGGGATCAGATATAAATCTTTAGTTACAAAAGAATATAAAGCAACAAGCATCGTAAAGATCTTGAAAATAAACAATCAAGTCTTGCCCGTCCTTCCTCTAGGAGGTGCTTCGACCAGGCCATATATGTGGAATTGAAGGCTTGTTTGGTGCCTTGGTCAGGCTATCTTAGGCGGGACCAAATGCTTAACTATCCTTCCTCTAGGAGGCGCTCCAGCCAGGCCACGTACACGAGACCGAAGGCTTGTACTGCTTTGGCTAGGCCATCTTAGGCGGGACCAAAGGCTTACTCTTACCTCCCTCTAGGAGGTGCTTTGACTAGGCCCTTGTGGCAGGATCAAAGGCTTTTCTTTTGCCCCTTATTACCTTACAGGTAATGATCTAAGCTTTTCTTTATAGTTTCTATCCTTCATTCGATTATTGACTCTGTAGATATACTTGTCTTAATCTCTTTATTCATCC
The DNA here is from genome assembly GCA_030737815.1 of Allium fistulosum. Lineage (NCBI taxonomy): Eukaryota > Viridiplantae > Streptophyta > Magnoliopsida > Asparagales > Amaryllidaceae > Allium > Allium fistulosum. The sequence goes on from CM060901.1 coordinate 1,422,470,369, forward strand.
ATTGTAGGAAAGTATGGTTTCAAATGCTCGGCAATCCATGTCCTTGCTGTTACATTTCCATCAAGTCGACATAATCGGTGGGTCACTGGCAGGATTACTTTATGGATAATGAGGGATCCCTCCAAGTTTGGTCCAAGAGGCCCATCCATTGGATTTTTGGTATTTTCCATGATCATTCGGAGTACCAAGTCTCCTTTTTGGAATGATCTTTCTTTGATCTTGGAATTATAGTATTTCGATATCCTTCGCTAATATTTGGTCGTCCATGTGGCCACTTCATCCCTCAATTCATTAATCAGGTCCAAGGATTCCTTTCTTAGCTCTTGATTAGGGTTAAAACCATATGCTATTCTCTAGTGAGATGGTATCACAATTTTAATTGGAAACATTGCCTCACATCCATATGTCAAAGAGAATGAAGTATGTCCTGTTGTAGTTTTTTGCAGAAGTCCGGTATGCCTAAAGGACAAGTGGTAATTCTTCTACCCACTTTCTTTTGCTTTATCCAGTCGCTTATTAAAGATAGTCTTAATAGTTTTGTTAGCATCTTCAACGGCTCCATTACCCTTAGGATGAGCTATAGACGAAAAACTTTTGATTATTCCATTCTTATTGCAGAATATGGTAAACTCCTTACTTTTAAATTGAGTTTCATTATCAGATATTATATTATGCGATATTCCAAACCGGGTGACTATGTTTTTAATCACAAATTTTAGCGCTTTCCCTAATGTTATGTTTGGTAATGGCTTTGCTTCTACCCATTTGGAAAAGTAATTGATGGCTACTACTGCATACTTAGCTCCACCTTTAGATATAGGTAACAGTCTTATTAAGTCGATTCCCCATACATCAACGGGTCATGGGCTTGAGAGTGGGGTTAATTCACTTGGTGGCATATATGGAATTGTTTAAAATCTTTGACATTTCTCACATCTCTTTACATAATTCATCGCATCGTTGGTCATACGGGGCCAATAAAAACCTTGTGTCATGATCTTTTTGGCCAATTTTACGCTATTTGAATGGTCTCCACAAAATCATTCATGGGCTTCTCCCAACAGCATTGTGCCATTTTCTGAATTAACTCATCTCAAGTAGGGGGGTGAGTATCCTTTTTTGTAAAGTATCACCTCCATCATAACAAAAGTTGGAGCTTGATGTTTTATCCTTCTAGTTCCCCTTTTGTCCTCTTGTAGTTTTCCTTCTATTAAGTACATCAGAATAGGAGTCATCCAATTGTTCTTATATTGGTTGCTTATTTATATATGAATGGTTTTTTCCAGAATGGCATCACTTCCACCTTCCATTTCCTTTCCTACTTACGCGTGCATGAGTTCTAATCAATACCATTGCTTCATTTTTTGGCATGGGAGATTTTTTTTCAATATTGGGACTTTTTTGGAAGCCTACTGGAACAATTCGGGTTTCTAGTGCTTCTCGTGAACTAGTCAGTTTGGCCAGTGAATCGGTTGGGGAATTTTTTCCTCTAGGTAATTGGTGTATTGAAAATTCTTCAAATTATGTTAATAAATTTAGCATATTTTTAACTTAAATGATCAATTTGACATCTTTAGTTTAATATGTCCGATTCAGATGATAAACCATTAATTGAGAATCACTAAAAATTTCGATCCTTGGAATCTTCAACCGAAGGGCTAAAGTAAGTCCTGCCACCACCGATTCATACTTAGCTACATTATTAGTAGCAGGAAAACATAACATTATTGCATAATGCAATCGATGTCGATCAGGGATAATGATTACGTAACTGCTGCCAGCTCCTTATCCATTCGAGGCCCCATCAACAAACAATTGTCATTTAGGCTTTAAATCCTTCTCCTTTTTCGATTGTTCTTTAATGAACCCTATGCATTCGTTAACAAAATCAGCTAGGGCATGCCCTTTATCTCAACTTAGGGTTGGAAATCAATATCATATTAGCTAAGCTATATTCCCCACTTTGCTAGTCTTCCTGTTGCCTCAAGTTTACTGAAAACTTGTTTAAGTGGAAAATCGGTCAAGACCTTGATTGGGTGTGCTTGAAAGTAGGCTCTTCGCTTTTGTGCGGTGAGAATTTAACAATATGCCAACTTCTCTATAACGAGATATCTAACCTTTGCATCTTTAAACCTTTTCAAGTATAATACTTTGGAAGTTGAGTTTTGTTCTCCTCTCTTATTAATACCGAACTTACTGGATGTTCGAACACCGCCATATAGAGATACAAATTTTCCCCTTCTATAGGGCTAGATAGGATCAAAGGTTTTTGTGAGAGTCCAAAAACTCGGCCTTCGAAAATCGGCACCCGTACTTCACTTGTACTCAAAATGCCGTAGATTCAAACGCCGAATCTGGCTTCCCGGAGCTATAACACAATTAAGTAAATAACACAGCGGAAGAAAAGAATAATACATTGATATACAATATCTGATACAATAGAGTGATACAATGAATATCAATATACATCAGAGATGATACAAGAAATAGCAGCGGAAAAGAAAAGATAACAACAGCAGCGGAACAATATCAATAGAAGTGATAACTCCAAAATGATCTTCAGACAAGAATGAATCCACAACTCCAAGATAAGCAACTCCGATGAATGAACTAGCTCCAGATAATCTACTAAACCTGAATATCTGAAAAGAAACCCAACTCTAGACTGCTCGTGTGGAAAATTATGAGCACCCAGAGTTTAGGAAGGGAACAATAAACTCCGGATCAGTCATGGGACTGGTGTGAGCAACAAAAACAGTTTATCTTTAAACAATCAACAAAAGATTTTAAACATTGAAATCCGCAATGCATTTTAGAAAATGAAACTACCATAATACCTCCCGCCACACACACAATGCAAACGCAGAATTGGAGGAGATTTCTTCTTATGATAGTCAAACATGCTTACTACGCAAAATCATTGGATTATTATTACTAGTGCATAGTGGAAAACATTTCGAAAGTATAATATCAATCTTAGCCAGCATAGACATTTCGAACTATGCCTACTATAGCTACCATCCAAACAGTGGGGCGCCACCATAAGTAAATAGCAGGTTCTACAACTAAAACCATACAAGTTCGTATTTGGAAAAATGGATTTCCAACAAATGGTCAGGCTAAGGAACTTCCTTCCGCCGCATGGGATCGCCTCTGGCGGGACGTCCCGAGAGACAAACTGCTCTCTGCCAAACAAAGCCGGGTTACCCCTGTAACAGGTAACTCACGAATATGCCACCTCCCGGTCCTTTGGGACCTTTATCCGAGCGCTCGTAACCATCATCACACATCATAAAGAAGGTGTATCCACATGAGTAAGTATCTGGGCTCCATACCATGATACCACCCTTTTCCAGAAGGAAATGACATACCCTAAAGGGCGCGACCCTCATAACCTTGCCGCAACATTCCTGTTTCGACCATTTCCGGGTTAGTGAGGTCCTGACGAAGTCTCGTCCACAAAGCTACGCTTTGTCACAAAGCCATGCTTTGGGTCAACAGATGATCAACCTATGATCACAAAGATATAAGATCAAACAAATGATCATATCACAAATGATCAAACACTGATCATCATACAGCAACACTCAGCATGCCACATTACCAAATTGGGATATATCGCTGATAAATTTCAACTACATAACCTCTGAACTCGTACGTCTCAGAGAAGGGTGTTAAGCTAAGAGAATAAATTCTCCGCCACCAACAGAAATGTATTTGAAAGAAATCAGCTTTATATCTCAAAGTGTAATGTCAGACATACAATCCATACAAGTCTGTTCCGGGATCGAACAGAACCGAAGGCACTTCTCACGAAGCCCTTGCACATCCGGATAATTTCCAATCACGTCCGGACTTCCCGTCACTAAGGATGATAAAACCTCTATATCGGGGATCAGCCGATGCAGAGTAACTCGACGGTAATCCTTCCGTTTTCAAAAATATCCGGTCTTCAACACCGGTCTTCAAATGCTATCCATATACGACGTATCACATATTCGGAATGGGTTATACGACCCAAAGGTCCTCTCCCGGCTAAACCGAATAGTGAGCGTAATATTTAAAAACATATGGATATGGGATTTCAATTAAGTCACAACTTATTACCCAAAATCTTTCTTTTCAAATGGTTTAACAAATTACCATTTTCAAATCTTTAAACAAAAAGATTTATTTTAACAACCTTCAACGATTTAAACAATTTCCACATTTAAATCTTTTAAATAAAAGATGCATTCACAGATTTTCTAAATCAATTTCCATTTCAATTTGATTAACTCGTTAAATCTTTAAATCAAGATTTAACTTATAGCTTTCAAAACAATCCCATTTCAAATGATTTAAATAAATCATCATTTTAAATCTGTTAAAGATAACAGATTCAAATTATAGCTTTTCAAAACAATTCATTCATAACTTGGAAAACCATTTTCACTTCAATATTGAAATTCCTTTAATTAAACTGGAATTTCATTGCTTATCTGAAAGCTTTTATTCTTTTGAAAACAAATAGTTTCATTTAAGAAAATCTGATTCATTCATACGAGTTGAAATCCTTGGGTTAAGTTCAAATTCTCAAAATTACAATTTTAAATGGTTTAAATTCAGATAAACACATTTATAACATTTTCAATCCCTAGTTTCAAATCATAGGATTCAATTTCAAACTTGAATTCAAATTTAAATCAAATTATTTAAATTTTCAAAACTCGATTAAGTTATTCAAAATAACTTTTATCTTTGAAATTCCATTTCAAAAGTTTTCCCTTTAAACCCAAATTTCCAATTTCAAAATCATTTGAAATTAAAATTTCAATTTCAAAAACATCAAATTTAAATTATCTGTGACTTAACCGATTTCCACGTGAAATCCATATTTGTGTGTGTAAAAGTGTAGTTCAGGGGTTCAACACAATAGTGCAACACAATGAATCATCACATATCAGAATACAGAAATATAATTCCATAAGCGGTATAAGAACAACGCTTATCGTTCATTCACAGATCATAGATATATAAAGGTCACAGATAAGTAAACTACAGATCACACATAAATCAGGATGTATCACAAAGCATCATATATCAGAGATATCAAACAATCAAATCATCCAATAGAATCCAAATATTCATAAGTAAGATCAGTTAATTTTCTGATTAATTCAAATCAGATTAATTTATTATGAATAAACTACAAATCTTGGTTAATTAATCATTAATCAATTATAAACCATTTCAATTAATTAACTTTTAAAAATAAATTAATTAACCTTTAATTATTTATTCTCAGATTTATTACCTTAATTAATAAATCATATTAATTATTTAATCTTTAAACCAATTACATAATTAACCAACCCTTAATCATTCAATTATTCTTAAATTAATCATCTCTGTAATTAATTTTCATTAACAATCTTTAATTCTTAATAAATTAAATTGCTTAATTATTAGTTTACCAATTTATTAATTACTCTTAATCAATTACAAATGTTTATTATTAAATAAATTAATCTAATCAATTTTTAAAAATCAATTACATTAATTAATTATAAGATAATCTATGATCTTTAATTATATGATAATTACTTAATTCATTATTTAAACTTAATTGATCACATTTACTTACATTTAATCAATACCAATTTACCAAATATCATTCTAATTATTTCTATAGTAAATGAAGGTAATCCTTAATCTTAATTACTTAAAGAAACTCATTTTCATTCTTTATTCAATTTTCACTCTCAATATGTTTGAAAAACATATATTTTACTTTTCCTTTAAAATCCATTTAAATTATAAATTAAAAACAATTCTTTGTTATGAAAGGAATTTTTTAAACCAAATATTCCTTAAATTCTAAATATTTAAACTTATTTAAAAGTATTTAAATTAAAACTTTCTTTCATTTTAAATCTGGAATTTAAACTTAATTTAACCTTTGATTTAAATTTTAAACCCAACAGTTTAAAATTGTTTACTGGAACCAGTTAAAATCTGGAAACAAAAAAACTACTCGAGTTCCTCCTGTTCCAGCTTCGAGTCCACCACGTCAAAACTTCGAGTGAAACCCCAATCTACTCGAGAATTTCCCGAGACCATCCTTCTTCCCCAAAGCCAAAATCACCACTGATACACAGTGATACGCATACACGTGCACGGCAAATTGGATCTCCTCCGATCAACGCCGCGATGATACGCATGTCGACAATCATCTCATCGACCAACCCAGATATCTAGTTCAATGATTCAAACTTGAAAATTGAAGATCAACCGTTCGATCGCTTAAAACCCAAGAACCCAGCCGAACAAAATCCTTCAACCCATCGCCACCGACCACCAGCAACTCCGCCGTCTTGACCCAAGGTGCCCCGATGACCCACCAATCTTTTCCCCTGGGTCCGATCAATTGAATTGCCCTGACTTGAAGGCAGTTCCTCCGAGATCAGGCTCGATAAAAACCCAGTCTAAAACCCTAAAAAGCTACCGCGCCACCTCCACGTTAAACTAGAAAATTGCCTAACATTTTTCCTTGACTCGTCAACCTCTAAGCTTACTCTGACATGAATCCCGAAGCTTGATTCTTCATTGATCATCTGGAATCGACATGTTAACCTTTTCCGTTCAACACAAAAATCCTCGACGTTCACGATCTTAGAAATCCTAATTCCTACACTAAAATTCATCATATTCAAGTGTGAATCCGATTATTAAATCAAAACATGGATTTAAGAACATAGATTTTTCAGTTTTAAAAAGGCTTCACTGTAATTTCTTTTTCTTTCAGCAATCTATTTGTGAATTACACCTAGTTATATTTTTATAAATAGGTTTTTGTTATTATGAACAACAATACCCTTTTTGATTTCACCACCTAAAATTGAATGTATACAGAGGTATTGAATTTTTTCTTCTTCTTGATTTAGATGCCTGGAACGAAGAACAGAGGCTTATTTTCTAGTTTTCAGACATACATTAATATATCCATCTACACCTAGGTACATATTCACACAAGCATACACAATTGCAGATCATCATATTGCAATCCAGAAGAAAAATGTATAGTTTCAAGTGTTTGCTCACCTTGGTTTCAAAAGAAGAACAGAGGAGAAAGAACAGAGAAGAACAGAACTTGTTTTTGAACCAGGCTTTTGAGAAAATGCTTGCTGAAGATCTTCTTTTGAGAGATTCTTTGATTCACTTCTCTGGTTTGAGTTGTATGATTGTTTAAATGAACGAAAAGAAGAAAAGATGCTTGATAAATGGAAAACAGGTATTCAGGCTGGTACAAGATTGTTTTTAAAATTCGATCAGAGATTTTCTTTTGAGTATGGGGCTGATATGGGAACATTGGTACACAAGCATTTATTAAGTTGTCATATATATCTTCTTTTTATTCAATTCGTATGTACTATATTATCTTATTTCTTTCTTGCCTGCAAAGCTTCATTTGCTAGTATAGATATTTCTTTTTGCTTTGTTATGACTTGTTACATGCTCTATATTTTGTTTTGATTAAATTTGGTTTACTTGGTTTCTAGCTTGTTGAATTTGTCTACATATATGTTTTGTTTCTATCACTTTGTTTAAGTGTACATACTTGTGTCTAAGGTATACATTTATTTATTTTTAAAACCATTTACTTACACTTTAAATTCAAGTCAAAATATATATCTATATATTTACAATATTTTAAATTGAAATGATTCATACAGAATATACTTGAATCCGGGGAAACTCGCTCCATTTTATCAATTTAATTTCACAATTTTTATTCAAAAATTTATTTAATCATAAATTTAACTCAAAATTTCATTTAATTATTAATTTAAATAAATTTAAATTTCGGGGTCGTTACAGTTTTTCAAGATGACCCTTCAATTCTTTGAAGGCCCTTTGGCAATTCTCTCCCCATTCAAAGTTATTCTTTTTCTTTTACACGATCACATCAAAGAAAGGGACGCACTTATCAGTGGCTTTAGAGATAAATCTGTTCAAAGCTGCTACTCTTTCATTTAGGCTCATCGTCTCTTTGCTTGTCTTTGGTTGTACCATACCCTTAATGGCATTGATTTGATTTGGATTGGCCTCAATTCCCCAAGCACTGATAATGTATCCCAAAAACTTCCCAAATCGTATCCCGAAGGAGAAATTTTGGGGATTTATTTTTATTTTATACTTTCTTAGTACCTCAAACATTTCTTCTAGGACGTTTAAGTGGTTGGTTTCCCCTTGAGATTTCACTAGCATATCATCTACATATACTTCCATGTTTCATCCAGTTTGTTCTTTAAACATTCTATTTACCAATCTTTGATATGTAGCCCCCTACATTCTTTAGCCCGAAAGGCATAACTTGGTAGCAGTAAATTCCCAAATCTATTATAAAACTCGTGTGCTCCTCATATGGTTTGAAATATGGGAATTGATTATAATCTGAGTATGCATCCATAAAAGATAACAGCTTATGTCTACATGTGGCATCAACCAACTGGTCTATTTGGGGAAAAGGATAAAAATCCTTAGGACACGCTTTGTTTAGATCGGTGTAATCGACACATGTTCTCCATTTTCCATTAGACTTTTTAACTAACATGGGATTGGCTAGCCATTTGAGGTAAAACACTACCTTGATAAACCCATTCTTAAGTAATTTTTTAATTTCTTCTTTCAACGCATTAGCATGGACTTTATCAAATTGCCTTTTATTTTGCCTAACATGAACAATATTTGGATCTATATTTAGAGCGTGGTCCATAACCATTTGGTCTATTCCGACCATGTCCAAGTAGGTCCAGGCAAACACATCCTTGCTTGACTGGAGAAATTGGATAAGTTATCATCTGAGCTTGTCGCCCAACTCTTTTCGGATCTTTACCATTTTTGTTAGATCAGGTGAATCTAAGTTTACTTCTTCTAAGTCTTCGGCATATTTATTCTTTCTTGCTCGTTTCTACAATCAAATCCAGTAATGATCTTTTCACCACTTATTTCGTTGTCTACTTGGGTTGCTGTAATGATCCTAATTTTTAGTAACATTATTTAGGATATTTAATTAGATAAATTAAATAAAATAATGTGATGATTAGGGGATTGAGATTTGTGATTAATAAGGGGTAGCCATGCCATGTTAATGAATAAATTAAAATGAGCTAACATGAATTAAAATAGATAAGGATAATAGGTGATGGCAAATTTGGAATAAGAGCATTCTAATACCCTAAACCCTTAGGAATTCATTCGCACATCCATTTTATTATCAAAAATCAAAGTATAGAGGCTGTCCACCATTAAGCAAGAAGAAGATAAAGAAAGCAAAGGAAAGAAGATTAATCAACTTAATCCATTTAAATCTCAAAGCTAAGGTGAATAATGACTACCTCTCATTTTTCTATTTGTTTTAAATTTTAAGATGAATCCAAAGTATTTTGCAATGTTTAGCAATGTTTTGAAGGATTAATGTTTATATATGCTTGATGATGATTTATGCTTATTCATATAGATTTTATGATATGTTTTAATGTGAAATCCCTATTAAATGACATCCAAATGCCTTACGAATTTAGATTTAGATCATAAATGATATTTTAGAGATGGGTTTTAATTTTCATTATTTTTGAATTAATATGGATTTTATATTAATTTTCTAGTGAAGAAAATGATTATTTGTGTTTAAAATTATTTAGGCTAAATAAAAGATGTTTTGGGTCTAAAATTAATATATGTTAGAAAATATATTAAAAATGATTTTCTGGAAATTTTGTAGAATTTTCCTAAGTGTTTTGATGAATATATAAAATTATTTAAGGTATGGGACTTAAATGTTTTATATATTTATAAAAGGAGAAGGAGTATTTTGTAAATAAATTAAGTTGTTTTATTCTGAAATATTGGCAGCACTTTTAGAAAAGAAAATTAGCAACCAATAAAATTTTGACAAACAAGGCAGGTTAGTTGAAAAGTATTTCTTTTTAAAGTTAAAAATAGATTTTACATGCTTTTAGCATGTTTCGGCTCTTTCGGCATAGGGGTTTCGATTGGGTAGTTCCACCTTCATCAATGGGGAAACCAATGCGCATGGTATCATTATACTTGGTACACAATGAATTGGACAAAGGAGGAAGGAATTGGGTCGAAGCAATAGGTTCTGATGGGGTCAAAGCATGACTTGTTTTAAATTGAAAATGCGTCTGCTTTGCTATCGGAGGATATGCTTTCGACGTGGTTGGCTTTCGGTTGGGTCAAAATGTTATAAAGGAATGGTTTCGAATGGGTTGCGCCTTTGTTTTAAGTAAATTATTTCAAAGGGGTCGAAACCCCTAACCGCCGCTTTTCTACCTTTCGAAGTCAATGGTTTCGGAAGGTATACTTTGCTTTAAACCCAAACCGCTTCTCCAATGCTTTTGGAAGGGTTGGTTACGACACCATCACTTCTTTACATAAGAATAGCTTTCAAAAGAGTGCTTTCATCTTAAATATTTTTTGACCCTTTTGCTCGGTTGAAGGTAGAACCTAAAGGTTGCGAATGAGACAGTTTTGACTGGTTTCGAAAGGATGTTCCACATGTTTTACTTGAACCCAAAGGCTCTCGAAAGTTTTGATATTTTAATGCTTTCGAAATGTTTTAACAAAGGGGTGTTTCCCCAATGGTTTCGAAAGGTTGAAAGGAAAGGTTTTCCAATGTTTTTGAAAGGCAATGTTTAAGTGTTTTAAAGATAGGATGTCTAAGGTTTCATAGCTTTCGAAGGAAAAGTTTACCAATGGTTTCGAAAGGAAGATTATGAATGGTTTCGAAGGGAATGTTTTGGCCTTTCGGCCTAGGTTATAAAAAAGGATTTACTTAGTTTCAAAAGGGGTACTTTCAATGGATTCGAAAGGGGTACTTTCAAAGGATTAAATGCATCCATCAACAAAGATTTGAGTAAAGTATATATACAACATGGCAAGATGATTTGAGTAAAGCATAGAGTATATATTTTCCTTCTTTGAGTTTGATTTAAAGGTTTAAATCATTTTGAGAAGAAAAGGTTTTCAAGGAAAATTTAAAGGAAGATTACCCTAAGTAAAATGACTCAGATATTTGTATACTAGATGGGACTAGTATAGGGTCACACCTATACATTAGCTATTAGTCCCTAGTTAATTTAGTCCAAAATTCCAACGTGTAGGGCTTTGTCACATGTAAGACTAAAATGATGTTACACACAGAACATAATATATATTTGTACAGAGTTAGGTTATTGGTGAGCACGCAAAACCATTAGGATCAAGTGACCCTGGGAGGAGTTAAGTTAGGGACAGACCATCCAGAAGAGGAGTATCTAATAGATGTTAGATTATTTGTTTATATATTGTCTACTAGGCCCGAGTCAGCCAAATTTTAGTAGTTAGCCAAACAAAACTATAGTGTTCGAACAGATAGTTCATTTGTTACTTGACATGTAAGTTTACTTGATATTACTTTACAGTATTAACCAGTTTTGGTTGCATGATTATGATTTGCAAAATATATGTTTTAAAAGGATATTAGTAAGGGGAAACCCGTTCCACTAAGTGGCATGGTCTCACTTAATATCAAATAACCGAGACGTATAGTATTATTCACACCAGGCTTTATGTCTAACTCAAAGTTTATGTTTTTCCCATTGAACTCTCGGGTGCTCAAAATTGATTTGATTAAGCTGGGGGTTAAGATTTTTCAGGTTTTAGTAGGTTGGCGAATAAAGCTTCCGATGACGAGCAAGTGGTTGGAGGATAGCAATTTAGGAGTTGTTGTTTTATTTTGTTTATTCCGCTGTGTTGTATTAAGTCAGTTATGACTATTTAGTACTCTGGTCATCCAAGGGTCATCTTCATATGTCGCTCTTGGCGTATTTTGTAATAATTATATTTGATCGGAACCTGGGAAACGTTTGGGATTATGTAACATGGATATGAAATGTTGTTTTGAAATGTAATCAGAAAATTATTTTAATCTGTGATGATTTTATTTCATATTCAAGTGCTTCTGATATTATGGATACCATTAACATTACTGTATTTGGTCACCGGAAGTTAATACTATAGATGACTACAGCATCTGTAGTGCTTAGCTTTGGACCTCCAGATAGAGGATGCTACAACTTGGTATCAGAGCGTAGGTTTATGAAATACTTTAAACTAAAATGATTTTTGAAAACATAATCCTAAGGAATTAGGGTTAAGATCGATGAATGGGATAACGCTATAGTAAAGTACTTGCATTTTCTATATATAAGTATACGCTGTATCTCTAGTTTCTTATCTCTCTTACGCTACTCTTTTGTATCTCATGAGGCTCGAATACAAATATGGATGCTAGAAGTGGAAGAGTGAATCTTAGAGGAAGCACCACCATAAACGGAAATGCCAGACCGAATACTAGAAGGAACCAAGGTCAGACATAAGATGAAAATGTTAGTGCTGGAGTCCCACAAGTGGATATGGGAGCTATGTATCAATTTTTCTTGAATATGATGCCAGTTGGAATTGCTGCTGAAGTGGTTGGAGGAAATGCTAGAGTAGGAGATCAGGAAGCTCCGGTGGCCAACAATTATGTTATCTTGAGTAGAGACTATGTTAGGCTTGGACGGAAGCCATTTATTGAAACTAAGGATGCTATTGAGGTGGAGAGCTGGTTGCTGCATTGTGAGAGAATCTTTGCAGACTTGGGGCTCAATGATGAGCAGAAGAGAAGGCTTGCTTCAAGACAGCTTCAGGGAGCAGCTTTATTTTGGTGGATTAGTGTGACAGCTGGCATGGATGAAGAGACGATGACATGTACTAAGTTTAAAAGGAGGTTCAAAGAGAGGTTCATGTCTATGATCACATAGTCTACTTTGCTTAGAAAGTTTGCTGAGTTAGAGCATGGAGAAGTGACTGTGTTAGAGTATGCTAGAATTTTTGAGGAGTTGGCTAGGTATGGACATTCCATCGTGGATACCGCGATGAAGAGAAATGAGAAGATCATAAGGGGGTTGAAGCCTAAGTTGGCAAGGGCCACACTACCTCATATCAGAGATCCTTGTGATGTTGTGGTGGAAATGGCTTTAAGCCATGAGGAGATGCTTGCTTCTATGGAGAAGAATAAGGCGAAGGAGTTCCAGGTGGGACAGAGTCAAAAAAGGAAGTGCTTTTATAAAAAGGGTGCTCAGAAGAGTGGAATTGCGGAGAAAGAAAGTCCGAGGTTGTTTGCTTCAAGTGCGATAAGAAGGGGCATTTTTCCAATGAGTGCCGTACTGGAAAGTCGAAGGAAGTGATCGGGAAAAAGAACATCAGATGCTTCAATTGCAATCAGATTGGTCATTATAAGAATCAATGCAAAGAGTCTGCTAAATATGGAAGGGGTAAAGTATTTGCATTGGAGCCTGCTGCATCAGGACCAACAGCTTAAGAGAAAGGGAAAGAAGTGTTGGGAGGTACACTTCAGATCCAAGGTATGTCTATTAGCGTTCTGTTTGATACTAGTGCATCACATTCTTTTGTATCTCGTTGTTTGGTTGATAAGCTTAATAACTTAGAACCCTCATATTTAGTTACTTCCTTAAGAGTTGCAAATCCGATAGGAGAGTATGCGACACTTGGGTTGAAGTGTGACCACCTAGAGTTTGATTTGTTAGATCATACCTTTGTTCGAAGTTTGCATATGTTTGACTTTGTAGGGTTCGGAATTATCTTGGGTATGGACTGGTTAAGTAAGTATGATGCTAGGATATTTTGTCATGATAGGAAAATATCACTTAGACACCCTGACTGTAGTGATCGGATTGTATATACTGTAGAAAACCCTAGTTGTGAGGTGAATGCTTTGTTGGGTGTTGTGGAGGTAGAGGATGAGTTGAATCGAGTTTTCGTGGTTAGAGAATTAGCAGATGTGTCTGAGCCAGAAGTAGAATTGCCACCGAAATGAGCTATTGAGTTTCAAATAGGTTTGGTGCCGGGAGCAGAACCAGTGAGTAGGTTGCCAAGTAGAATGACACCTACAGAGATGAGGGAGTTAAAGGTGCAGTTGGTGGATTTGGAAGGCAAGAATTTTATCAGACCAAGTAGTTCACCTTGGGGAGCGGCCGCAGTGTTTGCTAAGATGCAGGCCGAATCATTAAGGTTATGTGTCGATTACCGTAAGTTGAATGAGAAGATGATAAAGAATCGATATCCGTTGCCTAGAATTGACGATTTGTTCGATCAGTTGAGTGGAGCCAAGGTATTTTCTTCGTTGGATTTAGCAACAGGTTTCCATCAGCTTAGAGTAGCAGAGGATAGTATTCCTTTGATGGCATTTAGAACTAGATATGGATGTATGAATGGTTAGTGATGTCGTTCGGAGTAACCAATGCCCTGGCATTCTTTTGGATTTGATGAACCAAACTTGGATGGGTTCTTGTTGGTTTTCATAGATGATATTTTGATATACTCTAAGGATGAAAGGGAGCATGAAGTTCATCTTAGAGTGGTGCTAGAGACACTGAGGCAGAATCAGCTGAAGGCGAAGTTTTCAAAGTGTCATTTCTGGAAGAAGGAAGTGAAGTTTCTTGGTCATGTAGTCTCAAAGAAAGGGTTGTATATAGATCCAACTAAGATCGAAGCAATGAATAATTAGAAGAGACCTATGCACTGACAAGGATAAAGAGTTTTCTGGGATTGGCTGGATATTATCGAAGGTTTATAAAGGATTTTTCACGGATAGTAGCATCGATGACCAAGCTAACACGAAAGGATGTGAAGTTTGTTTGGAATGATAAGTGTGAGGAAACACTCTAGAGCATGAAACAATTATTGACCGAAGCACCTATACTAATTGTTCCGGAAGGGAATCAGGATTTGGTAGTTTATACAGATGCGTGTGGACCTGGGTTAGAGCTGCATTAATTTTGAGATGTAAAGTGATTGCATATTTCTTCTCGACAGCTTAGACCGCATGAGGTTAGATATCCAATGCATGATTTGGAGTTAGCCGCGATGATTTTTGAATTGAAGGTGTGTACACATTACCTTTTGAGAGAACGATTTGAGTTATATATGTATCATAAGTCGTTGAGGTACTTGTTCTCTCAGAAGGAGCTGAACATGAGACATCAAAGATGGTTAGAGTTTATTGCTGCTTATGATTTTGGAATTGAGTACGCACCAGGGAAAGGTAATAAGGTTGCAGATGCGCTTAGCAGAAATCATCAAAATGCAGTATTAGCAATGAAAGCTGAGTGGAAAGGTTTGGAAGCTTTGTCGACTTGTAGAGTTCAGTGGAGATCTGAGGCGGATCTAGTGAAGGAACTACTGCGTTATCTTGTTTAGAAGTTCGACCGATAATGATCGAAAAAATTGCTTCTAAACAGGAGGAGGATCTAGTATTGGTCGAACGGATCAGGAAGTTAAGGGATGGAACAGAGAGCGATGATTTGAAGGATTTTTGTCTTGACCAGAATGGGTGGTTGAGAAGGAAAGGTAGGTTATGTGTTCCAAACGTGGGAGACATAAGGAAGGAAGTTTTGGAGGAATGCCATCGTTCGAAGTTCACTATTCATCCAGGAGGAACTAAGATGTATCAGGACATGAAGCGGAGTTTCTTCTGGGAAGGTATGAAGAGAGATGTTGGCTTATAGGTGAAGCAGTGTTTGAACTGTCAATAGGTAAAAGTTGAACATCAAAAGCTAAGTGGTTTGCTACCACTACAACAATTTGGACTTTTAATGGCGTTTAATAAACGCTATAAAGGCTTTTAGCATTTAGAAAACGCTATAAAGGCTTTTATAGGGTTTTTATGAACGATGTATATCGACTTGTTGTTATAAGTCCGTGACCTACGAGAGCAACACCAAAAATGCTATAAATGAGTTCTTTTAACAGCGTTTGGAAAATGCTGTAAATTTTTTTATTGGCGTTTTTGCACATGCTCTAAAAAAACATGTTATAAATAGGAAGGGTTATCCGATAGCAAGAATAATCGCTATAAAAAGTTCCTAACAATAGCGTTTTACCAACGCTCTGAAAACTTTCTTAACAATAGCGTTTTTGGACTACAATCAATAGTTGCATATTATAGCACTTTACAAACGCTATCGTTACCTTTTACAGCATTTTTTAATCCTATCATCTTATTGCATAAGATTTTCTGTGCTTCTTTTTAACGTTTCAATGCATATATGTATAATGATTTTAAATATCACTAAGATCACATTTGATTACCAATACGTTATATGTGAATAAATAAAATTACACCAAAACAACATGTGTTCATTATATTTCATAACTACGTTTGAAGATTACAAATGCAAGTAAACAAAACCAATATTATACGCAAGCAATCTTACCAAAACGACACATAAAAGTATTTAAACACTAAAGATACACATGACAATATATATTACTTGAAACACCACCGTTGATATTAATACCCCAGTAAATATCCAACTTCCAAATATTCCTCTAAACACATTTATTTTCTCCATCTCTTTTTTGTTTATTTCAATGAATACCTACACAACCAAACAACAAACCTTAGTTACACCATTACTACACCACTTACTATATATACATAGCATAATATATACCTGGTAAAAAACAAAAGTGTTGAATATGAAAGTATTGATGACAGCATCAGAGTTTGGGCCGCTAATCTTGAGAAGGCGTTTGCCACCGAACATGAGAAGCCCAAGTACAACTAGTTGATACACGCTCTGACTAATGATATTTCACCACATGTACCTTGTGATGAAATTTTATCCTCTACCTACTGGTGGTCTTTTCATCATTTCATCGTTAGGAGATTCAGTTGATAAGACGAACCGAGCGCGTTCATGATCCTATCGACCCAAAGTAACTGGACAACAGTAAGATGAGAACTTCCTATATATTTCATATGTTATTGAGCTGCAATTGCATGATAATGCAGTTGAGAAACATTGTTATAAATAAATGTACTTATGATGCGTGTTGAAACAAAATTAACCATGAGAGCGACAATGTTGACATTTAGCTGAAACTAAACGAACTTTTGTATATTGGTGTAAACTATACGTCCCCATTTTGCTACATTTACTATGGTCGTGAAATTATCATCCAACACTAGCACGTCAGCATTTTCTTTGGCCACCTGAGTGTAGAAGAATGTTCAATATTTTACAGTTATATAAACTGCTTTCACAGAAATAACTGAGTAGGATTTTCTACATCTGTGCTTGCAATACCCATTGCAAGACCAATATCTGCCTCGTGCAAAGAAGGAGCATCATTAGTCCCATCGCCCATTACAGCAACTACTTGCCCAAACATATTTCTCAAATTTGTAACAAGTGTATGTTGTCGAAACCAATGCGCATGGTATCAATTTACTTGACACGTAGTGAATTGGACAAAGGCGAAAGGAACTGGGTCGAGACCATAGGTTCCGATGGGGTCGAAGCATGACTTGTTTTAAATTGAAAATGCGCCCGCTTTGTTTTCGAAGTATATGCTTTCGACCTGGTTGGCTTTCAACTGGGTCAAAATGTTATAAAGGAATGGTTTCGAATGGGTTGCGCCTTTGTTTTAAGTAAATTCTTTCGAAGGGGTCGAAACCCCTAGCTGTCGCTTTTCTACCTTTCGAAGTCAATGGTTTCGGAAGGTATACTTTGATTTAAACCCAAGCCACTTCTCCAATGCTTTCGGAAGGGTTGGTTTCGACACCAGCACTTCTTTACTTAGGAATAGCTTTCGAAAGAGTGCTTTCGACTTAAATGTTTTATAACCCTTTTGCTCTGTTGAAGGTAGAACCCAAAGGTTTTGAAAGAGATAGTTTTGAGTGGTTTTGAAAGGATGTTCCACATGTTTTACTTGAACCCAAAGGTTTTCGAAAGGTTTGATGTTTTAATTCTTTAGAAAGGTTTTAATGAAGGTTTCAAAGGGGTGGTTCCCCAATGGTTATGAAAGGTTTGAAAGGAAAGGTTTTCCAATGTTTTTGAAAGGCAATGTTTAAGTGTTTTAAAGATAGGATGTCTAAGATTTTATAGCTTTCGAAGGAAAGGTTTTTCACTGGTTTCGAAAGGAAGATTGTGAATGGTTTCAAAGTGAATGTTTTGGCCTTTCGGCCAAGGTTATAAAGAAGGGTTTACTTGGTTTCGAAAGGGGTTCTTTCAAAGGTTTAATTGAATTCATCAACAAAGATTTGAGTAAAGTATATATATAACATTGCAAGATGATTTGAGTAAATCATAAAGTATATATTTTCCTTGTTTAAGTTTGATTTAAAGGTTTAAATCATTTTGAGAAGAAAAGGTTTTCAAGGAAAATTTAAAGGAAGATTACCCTAAGTAAAATGACTCTGATATTTGTATACCAGATGGGACTGGTATAGGGTCACGCCATATACATTAGCTATTAGCCGCTAGCTAATTTAGTCCAAAATTCCAGTGTGTAGGACTTTGTCACAAGTAAGACTAAAATGATGTTACACACAGAACGGAATATATATTTGTATAGAGTTAGGTTATTGGTGTGCCCGCAAAACCATTAGGATCAGGTGACCCTGGGAGGAGTTAAGTTAGGGATATACCATTCATAAGAGGAGTATCTAATAGATGTTAGATTATTTGTTTATATATTGACTAGTAGGCCCGAGTCAGCCAAAGGTTAGTAGTTAACCAAACAAAACTATAGTGTTCGGACAAATAGGTAAACTATAGTGTTCGGCAAAATGATTTCGCAACGGCTTTGAGCCGTTGTGAAATGGGCAGTGGTAAAAATTTCGCAACGGCTCTTGTCCGTTGCAAAATATACTTTTGCAACGGCTAAGGGCCGTTGTAGAATCTTTTTTAATTTTTAGTATTAATACTTTGTTTATTAATACTGCTAACACCGTCACAACCCCACCCCCCATTAACACCACAACCCCTCAAACAACCTGCACCACCAGAAACGTGCACAACATCATCACCAACTCACTTCAATCATAAACCCAATCCCACTGCAACTACACCACCAGAAAATCGCACAACACATCACACCAGCACCCTGCTGCATTTCCAGTCTGCATCATCATTGCAAACTTCCTCTACCTCTAACTCCACCTCCATCTCCATAATTTCATTTTACCTCAAAGTCTGAATAATATTTTTAAATATGATTTGATTGCTATTCAAGCTGTATTCACAAATATTTGTAATTTTGAAACTTTGTTCAAAATCGCGGGCAGAAAAATGTTAACTTTGAAAGAGTTAATACTTCGAAAATGATCCCAGTTCTTATGAATATATTTTAATAAGAAATATACTGTATGTTTATAATTTTGTTTAGTTTCGGAAATTTTAGACATAATGGCTGAATAAGAAGAGATGAATAAAGAAGGGAAATATATCTTATCCAGTTTTCACGCTAATTATTTACGCATGTATCTGGAAAAAACTTAAGATGTTTTGCGACAAATGCTTACAGAATGTCAACTAATAAAGCTACAGCATCCTGGCTTGTTTTTTTCTTGCAATTTGTGGGGAAAAACTGGAACAAGGTCTATAACTAAAATCTAGAAAAAACGTTGTTGCACATGAGTGAAAGAATAGTGCAAATGACATAACAAAGGAGTAAACAAGCCCGCAATGAAATATCTGAGAATGGGAAGCAAAGTAAATTTTGTGTTACCTCATGGATCAAGCTTTTGTAAATCAGAAAGGTACACAGAGAAAGCATCTTCAACCTGAAACAAATGTTAAAAACCTAAAACAAAGAACAGATCAGAGAATTATCCGATTTTGTAGAATTTTCAGTTTTGATATTAAGATTGGAGGATTCTAATATTAAGAACAGATCAGAGAACATATATAGGTTCCATTCAGACTGAATTTATTGGATAATAATAATGTATACATGCTCCTACGTCTAAAGATATCGAATTGAACTCTTTGGATGACACACATAACTTTCGATTCCAACATCATCAAAGGTCATAGCAAGAGGATGATTTTGTTTGGTTGTGGGCTCATCTGGTAATAGTATATTGTCCACAATCAACTTCTCATGTGTAGGAGGTACAGGTTTTCCATGTATTATGGATGCCGTCGAATCTCTGCATACAAAACCTGTTGCAATGACTTCTAGATCAAAGTTCAACACTTCACATTTTTTATTTTGCTGAACATGCGAAATAAGCGGGTTAGCAGCATCGTCATTGTTCGACGTTCTTCCAACACTTTCATGATGTGTCCCACCACTTACTCCTTCGTTGGAAGCAATGTCCGGCATCTGTTTCACATATCCTTTTAATATGTCGACCAATGTGTTCAATGTCCCCTTCACATTCTCCAAAGAACCCTCCACCTTCTCCATCCTTGTTTCCAATCTATTTGAGTCTTGTTTACTCCTTCTGAGTTGTTTACGTGGAATAGTAGATGCTTTAACTTGTGTCTTTGGTATTATAGTTCCAACACTTCGAGTCCGGCCCCTTTTATCTTTGCCGAACGTTTATGACAAGATGTCTTCATCCAATGGCATATCTTGTTCCTCATCGTCATTGATTGTTTCCCTTGCTTTTGCAATTTTACCCTAAAATATGATAATACTTGAGATATTTAATTTCATGCATATAAGTTATAGGCCGATAAACCATGTAAACATATATGTCATAATAGTAAATGATTTTTAATTTATCATCTAAAACAATATATTGATTAACTTACAAAGTACGAAGAATTTGAATCTGATATGGTGCCATCCTTTTTTGTATGAGTTTTCTCCCACACTTCACGGCGTATGATTTCTTTTCCTGGATTTTTAATTGCCTGCAACCGAAACATCGATTATCAAACCAACCGATTCTTATTCGAAGAGTTTATTTCCTACCGATACAATCTCATTCAACGAAATGGTAAAATGCAACGAAATAACAAAAAATTAAAACTGTACCATTTTATGTTCAACGAAATGGTAAAATGCAACGAAATACATTTCTTGTTTTCTAGTTTCATTTTGCATTTGCATTTCTATTTAAAAAAATAAAAAAACACATACAATTTCACTACTGCACAACAACAACACCATAGCAATCAGACCATCTTCTCTTCACCACTTACCTCCTTCCACCATCAGCTAGTTTCAATACAACCCCACAAAACTTCAAACAAACGCAGCACAAACATCTGCCACCTGACCTACAACACCACCC
Organism: Allium fistulosum; assembly: GCA_030737815.1. Classification (NCBI taxonomy): domain Eukaryota; kingdom Viridiplantae; phylum Streptophyta; class Magnoliopsida; order Asparagales; family Amaryllidaceae; genus Allium; species Allium fistulosum. Next base: position 1,422,491,514 of record CM060901.1, read on the forward strand.
CTATAACAAACAATACTGCAAGTACCTCTGGCCATCTTCCCTTTACAAACATAAGCAGTAACCACGCCACTACCTTCCATCTGCCTGGAAATACAACACAGCTGCCTACTTGCAATACAGTCCCCACCAACAACTAATAAAAACTACTTACCAACAACAAAGAAAATTGACCGAACTTAGTTGCCAGACACCTACCACTCCAACTACCACATCCCCTTGCCTTTCTACCCTGATTCACAAACCACAGACAATTACCAAAGCTCAAACCCCACTATCTACACAATCAAACTTCCTCACTCCCTGTCAAACAAGACCACTTTATACCACTCATACCACTTCAATTATTGCTTCGACAGACCACCACAAACAAATAAGCCTGCTAAAGGATTTTTAGTTTACTGGGAATGCAACAATGAGATATTCTAATAAAATAAAATGTTTTGCAAAATATATATATCACTATCAAATACGCAAATAAAGAGAGTAGGGAATACGTGCAACTTCGTTCGTATTTATTTACACCAAATTTACATGATTACATGTCCCAACCAATTAATAGACTGGTGTATCAACTACTCCCTCTTTCGCTAGTTAAGATGCTGGCACATCATGTTTTTTACAATAAGAATAAAATCAAGAATTAAATCAACTACTTCTACCAAATAACAGAACAGGATGAAAAATGGAAATTGGATCTGAATTGCACTAGGCATATAATTAGCAAGTAGTCAGGTCTATACAGAGGAATATATGGAGTTCACTCCCATAACATACATATTTCTATAAAAATAATGGATTTTTTACTGGTTTTGTAAAAATAACTGTTATAGTTTGAACTGTTGTCAAAAAATAAAATCATTCATGAATATAAATGCATTTACAAGCAAACACCGTTTCTATAAAAATACACTGTTACAGGACAGTTACCATTAAAATCAAATTTGAACTATTAAAGTTAAAAGAAAAGATAAAGTTTATGTGAAAAGTAGAATTTGGAAAATGAATTTCACGCATACGTAGCTTATAATAATGAGCAGGATATGAATCAGAACCTAAATACTTCAATTTGCTAGGTCCAGACACAGTGAGGGTCAATGATAGTAAGTATTCATTGAATTATTGATGTCTATTGATGTGTTTAAAAATGGAACTAGGAAACTCATTGGGACAACAAATAAAGGAAACTGCAGAACTTAAAAATAATGCAGAACTCAACCACCACTTTATTAAAATAAGTTATTCATCTTTGATATACGACCAAAACACAGTGATAGTCTAGTGGGTCACTTGAAGGACAATTCCAATACGGTACTGGATTTTGTTGTTCAGCGTGAAGATATATTCCATCCAAGAGAGGCTAGAATACAAAATATAGGGAGAGCATGCCTTAGTATGGAGGAAAGAAGAGGTTTATGCCTTAGTATGTAAAGGACAAAGCAAGGTAACAGGGTATAAGGTATATAGTACTAGCGAATTCAAAAAGACAGGGATGCATGAAATAGGCAATAGACAAAAAAAACCAAAGGCTATAGAGTATGAATGAGTATGAGACCATATATTCAAAGCAACCGGTGATAATAAAAGGCGAAATAAAATAAGGCCAGCAAGATGCGTACAAATAATAGGGTATCAGAGAAAGCATGAAAGAAAACAATAGAAAAATGCACAAAATCTAGCTGGTAGATTAGTTTACAATAGGTAATGGAGCATGCATGAACAACAATAACATTATGACATCAATAAACGCCCATCACTAAAATCAACAACACTTAAAATTAGTATAAAACACAGTTTACCATTCCAATTTCTCAATCCTTCAAGGTAAAATTCAAAAGTGTGCTATTAAATAACCTGAGATCGATTGTGTGAGAATTCATTCAGTTTTACTTTTCAATTCAACAGCTAAAATTATCACTTCAACCAAAAACTTCAAACCAGAAAACCCAAGATAATTCTCAAACAAAATAAATGCAAAACCTCATTTTAATCTACTGTAAAGCTGAGTTACAAGATTCTGTTGAGATGTAAATGGAGTTGAGATGATTACCTACAATTTATTAGCTTCGTAAGATGTGGTATAAGCTAAATTTCATGCTAAATCCACAAGGCAACAGGCGCGAATTTGATTCCAGCACTAGGGTTTAGTATTGGGGAGGAGGAAGGTAGCGATGAAGATAAGTGGAAAGAACGTGGAGCTAGGGTTTTGTGGGATTTGGGGAAATCGCCCGGTTGCTAGAAGAAAATAGGAAGGAGGCGCGGGAGCAAAAAAAATTGAAGGATACAGGGCGTTGTTTTGAGGGCCTGCTATTATTCGAAGACCACAGGTATAAAGCCCTAACCCATTCTAATATAGCAACGGCTCAAAGCCGTTGCCAAAGGGTTCACAACGGATCAAAGCCGTTGGAATATTGCAACGGCCTAAGACCGTTGTGAATTTGCCGCACTATGGTGTTGCGAAATTGCTTATATGGTGTAGTGGTTCATTTGTTACATAGAATGTAAGTTTACATGATATTGCTTTACAGTTTAACCAGTTTTGGTTGCAGGATTATGATTTGCAAAAGATATGTTTTAAAAGGATATTAGTGAAGGGAAACCCGTTTTGCTAAGCGGCGTGGACTCACTTAATATCAAATAACCGAGATGTATAGTATTATTCACACCAGGCTTTATGTCTGACTCGAAGTTTATGTTTTTCCTCTTCAACTGTCGGGTGCTCAAAATTGATTTTAGTAGACCGAGGTTTGAGGATTTTTAGGTTTTAGTAGGTTGGCGAATAAAGCTTTCGAAGACGAGCAGGTGGCTGGCGGATAACTATTTAGGAGTTGCTATTTTATTTTGTTTATTCCGTGTGTTGTATTAAGTTAGTTATGACTATTTAGTACTCTGGTCATCCATGGGGGCATCTTCATATGTCGCTATTGGCATATTATGTAATAATTATATTTGATCTAAACCTAGGGAACGTTTGGGATTATGTAACTTAGATATGAAATGTTGTTTTGAAATGTAATCAGAAAATTGTTTTAATCTGTGATGATTTTATTTCATATTTAAGTACTTCTGATATTATGGATACCATTCACATTACCGTATTTGGTCCCCGAAAGTTAGTACTATGAATGACTGCAACATATGTAGCGCTTAGCTTCGGGCCTCCAAATATGGTATGTTATAGTTGCCTCCTTTCGTTTTCTTTTCCTTTCAGAAAAGTTGAATCTTCTCAGTACATTCTTATGATTTTCAGTCATTCTCATCTTCTTATTTTCCTTAGATAATAAGTTTGAAGGACTATCATCCTAGGGCTTCTCAATTTCAATTTTGCGTAATTCACTTCTCTTTGAATCATAATAGGAAACACCGTCTCCTTTGAATTTCTCAGTGTGGCGAAATACAGTTCCCGAGTGCTAACTTTCTCCCTCTTATTGTTCCACAACCATTCTTAGTTAGAAATTTCACCATTAGATATTTTGGTGAAACAAAACTCATCCACATCATCTAGGGCTGATCTTCTAAAGAAAGTGCTATAGTAGGAAGGTTGATCCATTATTATGAATAGGGTTTCAAAAGTCCTAGAATGTGGATGAATTCTCATCTACATCAGGAGCTTAATCTGTCCTATTAGAGTAGATCATTTATTCTTAAACCCAAAGATTTGCTCAAAGCTTGGCTCCAACTTCTTGTCTGGAATATTCGTTTGATCGAAAACATAAGTGAAGATGACGTTTACTATGCTCCCAGTATCCACTAAGATCATTGTTAGAAAAGAGAGCCTAATTTGTGAAGTTATCATCAATGGATCATTATGTGGATGATGGACTCCCCTCAGCTCTTGTGGGGTTATTGTTAAGTTGGGCATTTGAAGCTGATATTTACGGCGTTTGAATGGTAGGTCTACCTGAATAGAAAAGACTCCATCTCTCACCTCCCTTGTATATCTACTCTTGGCTCCTTTGCTACTTCCAGGCAGATAGGGACTTCCATGGATGACAACTATTTTGTTGATTGGAGGAATGAAGTCCGGTTGAGAATCATTCTCTATGAAATTTGCAATATTTCTTGGGTGCCTCTAATTGTTCCTTTCAGGATTGCAGGGTTTTTGATCCTCCTTGACAAATTCCTTCAAAGATCCGTACCTAATCATATTCTAGATTATCTCGGCCAAAACACGACATTCGTTAGTTTTATTTCCATTCGCCTTATGGTAAGCGCAATAATCTCGCCCTTCCTCAGTTCTGAATTGTTCCTTGCCTTGCAGGACGAAGGGAAGTTTCCTCCCTCTTTAGACATGGCAAAAATATAGCAAATGGGTTTATTCAAAGCCATATATTTGAATTTTAGGATTTCCTCCGATCTTCCTCTTCTGTATTCATCCCACCTCGGCTTTTTGTTAAGGTGATCATAGCTAAATTTTCCTTTTTCCTTCTTTGGTTGGGATTTCTTCTTAGCATGGTACATTTCATCCATAAAGATAAACTTATCATCCTAGAAATGAAAATCTTGCAGATTCCTACACCTATGGACGTAGAGTTCCTTCCAGAAGGGGATATATTCAATTAATCCCGAGCACACTGCCATTAGTTTTTCTCTATCAGTCATGTTTTCTGCCTTTAGTGCCTTAATGTTGAATCTCTTCAAATATTCGCCGAGCAACTCTCATGGTCTTTGATTGACATTTTCCAACACACTAGAGTCAATAGTAGGACCTTTGCATATGTAGAATTGTGCTAAAAACTCATAAGAAAATTATTTCCAAGAGTAAATAGTTTTCTCTCTATAGTGCCTATACCATTTGGCAGCTGCTCCTTGAAAAGCTATAGGAAAGAGTCTGCAACATACTGCTCCACAAGCATTGTGCAAATACATTTGGCTCCGAAAGCCTAAAGATGCTCATCGGGTTCAGTTGTTCCATTATACTTTAATGATGGGATTTTGATGTGCGATGGAATTCTAACAGACATTATTTCCTCTGTGAATGGAGCTTCACGAGGATTATTATTTACCCTAGGGTCAAGGGTTCTCTTCCCTTTAGGATCGAGCATGTCTTTCGCGATTTTATTGGCTATGTCTTTCGAGTATGCTTCATCATCATGATAATCCCATTTAAAGAGCCTATATTCTTTGTCTGGGATTGAGTCGTCTAACTGCTCGGAAGATCTTCTTATTCTCCTTTCTTAGCATTATCTTTGATTTGGCTTAATTTCATTGCCTTACGAGTTCGGGGAATAAACTGTTGGCCCTTCATTTTGAGTTTCTTTCTTCCTTTGTAGACCTATGATGCTTTTACCCTTATCCTTGCTACTGAGTGCGAGGTGTCTAGATTCCTTCTTGGAGATTTCACTTCTTCTCCTCCTTGGTAAGCTTTGCTATTTTAGAAGACTTTTGAGAAATAACCATCTCAAGGAATTCCTTCATTACTGTAAGCTGTTGTGTTAAAGCTTGACTCTTAGCCTCACTATTTGTTAGCTTCACAGGTGCCGAAGGCTGCCCAAGTTCCAAATTTGTCTGAATTGAAGTTTGAAGTGATATTTTCCTCCAAATTTGTTCCTTATATAACCTTTTCGTTCGGAACGTTGACTTTTTTAGCTCTTACCATATTCCTGCAACAACAATTTGCATAATTAGTTCCTAATTAAGGAAATAATAAGTCAGAGGTTCGAGTCCACCTTCTAACGCCAAAATTGTTAGACCAAAAATTTGTTCAACATTCTGAAACGTTGTTCAAGGTGATATTATTTGGAATGGTCCTAGTAACACTCATGAACTTGAATATAGTCATGAAGTTACTAAATTGTCAAGTCACAAGTCCATGGGTAAGATAGGCAAATTGCATGATCGAGATAGTTCATTATTTGTTCGACAACGAACGAAATAGGCAATCCACGTATATTACAGTCCTTTATTCATATGTCATTGGGCAATATAGGCTTTATGTAAAGAAAACTTTAATTTAGTCAAGGACTCAAGTGGCTTTGTTTAACATATAAGTCCAAATTCAAGTCCAAGTCCAAAGAATAAGTCATATGCATGTCCTTTCTCTCAACAATGTCAAAGATACATATATCGTAGGCGTATGCTATGCAATGTTTATTGTCTAAGGTCTTATGTGCAAAATGTCACAAGAATATATCGACACTAAAATCACCAAATAAATTTACGGTTTATAATTTTGAAATTTGAGAAATGAGAAAAGAATTAATAGCCCCTATTTGAATGGCCAATAGGGTTTAATTATAAAGGTCGGATGTGGCGGGTTGGCCGCCACATGTCCATACTGCCATACACCCGCTACTTCTTAAATACTTGATACCCTCCTTGGTTGTTGAAACTCAGCATCTCTTTCTTTCTATAGATACTCAACATTGTTATCTGGTTAGAGTTGCTTTTCACTTGTCATTATAAAGGCTTGATATCTTTACTTTGTAAGTAAATTATTGTCATGCTTTATTGGTGTGCCATCCTTCCTTGGTTGCATATTCGATGATATTTTGTGTTGTATAAATTTGGCATCCTATACTATGGTTATCTTCTAAAAACTCTAATGACATTTGAAATCCTTTATTGTTCGACATCCCTCTTTATGATTATATGCTCGATATCCCTTAGCGATGCAGCATCTTCTTCCTATTTTGTACTTTATGGCATCTCGTGTCAGCTAAACATCTCTTTCGCCTTTTAAAAACTTGATACCTTCTCAGAATAAGGCGCTCGATATCCTCTTTTTATTGTTGATGTCGAGATCTCGTGTAATGGTGGATACTTGGTAATTTATATAATTGACGACACTTGACACCCTCTTTCCCTTGAGGTTCGGCATCCCTTACTGTTTGTAAGAACACGAGACCACTTGCTGCTTGTAGGTGCTCTACAACAATTAACGTTGTAGTGGCTTGGAATCTTTTCTTTACGAGTAAATGCCCGACATGCTTCATTAGCATGCCTTTCTTCCTTTGTTGTATATACTCGACACCTTATGTTGTTGAGACTCAACATTCTTATCGTTTCTTAAATCTCAGCACCTTTTTGGTATTAGGTGCTCGTTGCGCTTTTCTTTACTATTGATGCTTTGACATTGCATCTTGTTGATTGGATTTTTAACCAAGCAGAAGACAATTGAAGTTTAAATATCGAAATGAAGACGAAACGAATTAAAACTTGGCAGGCATGCTCATTAGACAATGTAAATAGCTCAACGAAAAATGGACTAGAAATGTGCTAAATGGATGAATCGGCACCGAGTCATGGCTATGAGTCGATGACGAGTTATCATGCCATATTACTAACATCTCCAACTTTGCACAAGTGATCATCTGGCTCACATATGCATGCTCAAGTGATATCAAAGTTCTGGATAATTTATCTCAAGACTTGAAGAGTTACCTTCCATAATTACAAATTGAACCAAGTTATGGAGGAACGATCATCAAAATAAGTCATCTGTCTATGAAAATACATGGGGCACCCCAAAATGAAGCTAGAAATACGATACAAGAAATTTGGGTGTTTCCCCTAAAGGAGATAACTCGGCACCGAGTTGTGGGGATAACTTGGTACCAAGTTATCACCTTAACTCATAGCTCCCCAAAATTTTCTCACAACTCCAGATCGTTGTCTGGACATCTCTATTAGCAGGCTTCTGATCCAATATGACTACTGCTCTTATAAATACAAACTATAGAGAAACCAAAACAAAATTGGACATCTGCCATCACTACGCGGAAGCTCTGCCTCTTCATCATCTTCTATCTCCACACAATTGTCACCAAGGCAGTTACTTTGGGCAATTCTAGGATTTAGAATATGTCTAACCCATGTACTTGTTACTTATTCTCTGTCAAAAATCTTGTAATCTCAAAAGAACTACATAAATCTATAAGCAACAAAGCTATAAAGTGGACGTAGGCCATAGATTACCGAACTACTTTAAAATCTAGTGTCTTTGTCTTATTTCTCTATTATTTTCAGTACTATATGTTCCTTACAACCCATTATTAGGAGTTGATCAATTTTTGGCATCAACATTTTGGTGCTTTCACTGAGAAAACTGAACCTATGCTTTGATCTAGCTCTCTACTTTGGATTGCGTAAGGTGTAGTGGTTAGATCCAAAGAGTTTTCTTGGAAAAATTGAAGATTTGCTATTACATGGCTCCAAGAAAAGGAAAATGTGCATCTGGAAGATCTATGGAAGAAATAGTTAGTGGTGATGAAGTAAACACCCACCAAACAGATGTCAACTGTGGAAATTCACTGCTCGGATCTTCTACTTCACATGAAGTTGTCACTAAAGAAGAACTTAATCAGATTATCAATGATCTAAACCAAAAATTTACTGATGGTTAGAAAGCTCTCATGGATAAGATGGATGCATTGCTAACTTTGCAACCGCCAACAACAAGTAGAACTAGAAGGGAGACTTCTCCTACAATAGAATAAGAAAAATTCCTTTGTTTTAGGTCTAAACTTGAGGGATGGAAAGAAAAGACAGAAGGAAGCAGCCGTTGGAGCTGCAAGGGTTGCGGGAGAAGTAGAGGGGTTCTCCTTGTAAGGGGATAACATGGTGCCGATCCAAAACAATTTGGAGCCTATCCAAAATTCTGGGCAAACACTTCGCAGGAAGGCGGCACCGTGCTCGTTTCAGACTATGAAGACAATATGCAGCTTGATGGCGAAAACTTGGGATTGAATACTGGCGTTAACGGAAAAAATGCTAGAATTGAAGCACAGACAACCATGGCAAGACCAACTGCACAACACTGGAATGTTGCAAGAGTGGTTCCCCTGGAGAATGGAGAACCTAGGCTTTAGTTGGCAAACCAAGATCGTTTGCAGAGCCAAACACTTATGGCAGCCCCTGACAGCCGACCTGTAGATAACCGTGCCAGTGAAAAGTACATCCCTAACATGGTCAAATGGGCGGTGGAGGAGAGTAGGGGAAGAAAAAATGAAGAATGGGGTTTTGCACCAAGTCAAACCTCGTTCACCGAAAGTGTTCTGAGAGAGGTATACCCTTAAAAGTTCATTATGCCAACTATGTCGTCATACAACGACACAACGGATCCAAAACAACACTTGTAAAAGTATGAATGACATATGGATGGTGCTAGAGCGATGGATACTGTTCGCTGCAGATGTTTCCCCATCTTTTTGGAAGGTGTCGCTTCTATATGGTTTACTAGACTTCCACCGAGATCTATTTCTACCTTTGACGAATTGGCAAGAAAGTTTATAGAATAGTTCAGACTCCATATTGCATGACCAAAAGATGTGATGTCCTTAACCGATTTTTTCCAAAGACTTAATGAGTCACTAAAGTCTTTCTTGAATCAGTTTAACATTGTTGTCACGGAGGGAAGTAATCCCAAGGAGCATATGATTTTCATGGATTTGGTCCGAGCAATCCATCCGGATACAGACTTCGGTAGATGGATTAAAATGAAACAATCGACTACCATAGAAGAATTCCACTAAAAGGAGAATTAGTTCCTATGATTGGAAGAAGCAAGCGTGAGTGAAGGTAAAAGTGTTAATCAGCAATCGAAAAAGTGGCCCAAAATAATGATGCGGTCAGGTAGGATGGAGATAATTCAGGAGCAATTGTGGGAAAATGCAGGAAAGAATGCAATCAGAGAACTTTGGTAGGTGTGACGGGAACGGGAAATGTCTAAGAAATCCTAGACAGAAGATTATATGTTGTTGAACGATAGCTTGGAGAACATCTACATTTCCATACAGGAAACCAAGCGATACAACAAACCGCCCAAGTAGGAAGCATCTGAACAACAAAAGAAATCAGGGAAGTTTTGTCGTTTTCACGAGACTAATGAGCATAACACAAATGAATGTCGGCATCTGACGGACTTAATTGAGAACTGATAAGGAACAACAGGCTCCAACAGTACGGGAAGAAACCACAAAATTCTGAGTAACCTACTAGATCCCAAGTTCCAAATACTCAAGGAAATCGGTCTGGACCCAGCGGAGAAGGGCCTCATCGAACAGATCAAAGACTGGTGATAAGTACCATAACTGGAGGACCTTACCCAGCGTAGAAGGGTTGGGACAAGATGGAGCGATACACTAGTTCGTTGAAGCATAATCTTAAGGAAAGTTGTTTCGCTATCGAAGATGGAGCTCCAACCAAACAATAGAAAATGATAATTGATGATATTATATTCAAAAATCAGGATACTAAAGATATAGAGGCACAAATTCTCAACCCAATGGTGATAACAGTTGGAATCAGGCCGGCGGTTGTGCATCGAGTCTTGGTTGATAGTGGAAGTTTGATTACCATCCTTTTTCGATAAACATTCGATCAAATGAAGATTGGCATAAAGGTTGTGACCACCTACTGGTTGAAGATTCAGGGATTTACAAGTGAGCCGAAATAACCAGTTGGGACGATCGACTTGTTTGTATAACTCGAAGAAGGAGAACGAACGGTTGGACTCATTCAAACCTTTGTAATAGTTGATGAATTCTCAACTTACAATGCTTTCTTGGGCTGACTGGCCCTCACTAAATTTAGAATTTCTTTGGCTCTATGGTGACTCACAATGAAATTCCTAACTAAGAATGGGGTTGGAGTTGTAAGAGAAGACCAAACCGTTGCAAGAGAATGTTATCTCGTCGAATTGCGCAAAGCCAAACAATGTGAGAATGGGAAGAAAGTGGAGAAGTCTCTCCACATTCATGAACCGCAAGCATAACAATTATAGAGCCGTCCCTAGCTTGGGGACCATAGCCACTTCGATAAGGCTTTGAACCCTAGGAAGAAGAGTTTAAGGGAGGAATCGACAGTACCGGTGGTATTTATGGTGGTTGTCCATGTCGATATGGATGACTCGACTTGAGTCTTAAAGATAGGTTCGTAGCTTGAAATCAAGATGCAACAGAAATTGATTGAATTTCTTCATGCCAATCTGGACGTGTTCACTTGGACGCATTTCGATATGTGCGGATATCATCGGAGATAGCACATCACGCACTTAACATCGATCCTAAGTTCACACATGTGAGGCAGAAAAGATGTAGTCTGGGTCCAAATTGATCCACTGCATTGAACGAAGAAGTGAATAAACTGTTGGCCAATGGCTTCATCTGTGACACGAGATATCCAAAGTGGGTATCAAACCCCATGTTGGCCCTAAAATCTAACGAAAAGTGGTGAACTTGCATCGACTACTCAGACTTGAACAAAGCTTGCCCGATGGATAGCTTTCCATTGTCCAGAATCGACCAGCTTGTTGATGCGACTGTAAGGCATAAATTGCTATAATTTATGGATACCTACTCTAGATCCAATCATATCATGATGGATGAGCCCGACCAGGAGAACACCAGCTTCATCATAGGCTTAGGGTTATGTTGCTATCGTGTAATGCTGTTCGGTCTGAAAAACACCAGTTACTTACCAAAGATTGGTGAACACAATGTTCAAGGATCAAATTGGACAAACGATGGAAGTGTATGTCGATGACATGCTCGTGAAGTCCCGAGTATCTTGAAATCACCTGGATGATCTCTCGAAGATGTTTGAGATCCACTGAAAGTATGGAACGAGGTTGAATCTGCTGTATTGTTCTTTCAACATTGCTTCTACAAAGTTTCTTGGTTTCATAGTGAATGCAAAGGTAATCGAGGCCAATCTGGAGTAGAACACCACCTTGCGGAATGTCACTGCCCCTACAATGAACATGGGGTTACAAAGCTTACATCGAAAGATTGCTACATTGAGTCTATTCCTCTCTAGAGCGATGGACAAGTGCATACCGTTCTTTGATGTGTTGAAGAAGGGTAAGAAGAATTTTAAATGGAGTCAAAACTACCATACAACTTTTGAGGAATTGCTTCAACATATGGAGACACCACTGGTTCTATCAAAACCAACAGATGGAGAAGATCTATTCATTTAACTTGTAAAGTTTTCCCACGTGCTAAGTGCAGCATTTTTGTGTGAAGAAGTTAGAATTTAACGGCCAGTTTAATATATTAGTAAATGGTTCATTGGAGCCAAATGAAATTATCTGAAGTTGGAAAAACTAGCATTCTACTTGCTGATAGTGTCTAGGAAGCTACAGTCGTACTTCCAAGCTCAACCAATTAAGGTACTGATGGATCAACCCTTAAAGCTAATACTCTACCGACCCGAGACTTTTGGATGACTTTTGAAGTGGAACATTTGAGTTGAGTCAATATGACATAACATAACATCTTAGAAGGGAAATTAACGAATAGGCATTTGCTGATTTCATCACTGAGTTCACAATATGGGATGACGAGGAAGAGGATACTACGGTCGTGGTGTCACAATTAAAATTGTTTGTTGATGGCGATCAAATGAATTTTTCTCAGGTTCGGAAGTTGTGCTTGAAATTCCCAAAGGAAGGTCAATCTGCTATGCTCTAAGATTGGAATTTCCTGCTACTAACAATGAGGCAGAGTATGAGGCATTTATAGCGGGATTAAAAATTATGAAGGAACTGGGAATAAAAGCTCTTTATATCTACTGCGACTCTCAACTAGACGTCTCGCAGGTGAAGAGGGAGTACCAAGCTAAGGGGGAAAATCTCACCCCTTAATTGTTAAAAGAATGGGATTTGCCCAACGACATTGAACACTACACGATAATCCATATTCCCAGGGAACAGAACATGAAGGCCGATTACTTAGCCAAGCTGGCCAGTTCCGGAAATGCATAATCAATGGGATTGGTTCCAGTTAAAATTTTAACAGCTCCAAGCATAGATTAGATGGATGTAGATTGGGTTCTGGAGACAATGGAAGAGAAAGAATCGCGGATGACGCTAATCACTGATTATCTGCTCAGAGGAATACTCCCAACTGACTGGAATGAATGAAAGAAGCTCCTTAAGAAGGTGCCATGATTCGTAATGCAGGATGGAGTGCTATACAGAAGAGTATTTATCTTCCCCCATGCTCAGGTGTATAACTGAAGGTGAAACTAGGAAGATCCTTATGAAGAACCACGAAGGTAGCTGCGGTGACCGCACTGGCGGGCAAACGCTTGCGAAGAAAGCTCTCCACTATGGATATTTCTAGCCAGCAATAAACCAAGATGCAGTTGATTACTCCAGATGGTGTGATCTATGCCAGAGATTTGCGAAGATCCTGAGAACCCTATCTATCGAACTTAGGGAAATGGTCAGCCCTTGGCCATTCGCAATCTGGGGAATTGATCTAATTAGCATACTACCAATAGCAAAAAAAGGAGCCAAATATGTTATCATTGCAGTTGATTACTTTACGAAATGGGCTGAAGTGAAATCTTCTGCCATAATTACTACTAAAAATTGATTAACTTTGTAACAAAAAACATTACTTGCAGGTTTGTAGTACCAAAGAAAATCATTACAGGTAATGGAACTTGGTTTGAGAGTGTTGAAATCAAAGATTTCTGCAAGTGTTACTAGATTGAGAAGAGCTTCTCCGCAGTAGCGCACCTGTAGGAAAACGGGCAAGTGGAGGCAGTGAACAAAATCATCAAATCCACTATAAAGAAATGGCTGACAAAAGCTAAAGGAAATTGTGTTGATGAGCTTCAAGGACTCGAGTTGTTCGTTCATAAGGTTTTGGAGATATAAATAGATAAGTGAACAGGATCTCAACGCTGATGTTATCCCGCCTTTTGGCAAGCCCATGACACCAAGGATATGACTAGAAACTAAAGACAATACATCCCGAAGATCGGTTACACATAGGTCCACTATGGATACTGGCGAATTTGGTTCGAGTCCGGATCGAGCTACAATTAACATGGTACGACAAACGAAGCTATGAAAGGAAAAATTCCAAATTTTGGTCCACCGGAGTTCGTATGCTCATGTTATGCATCGATCAAGTTTCACATGAGACATGCTTACTTCGTATTCATCATGTTCGTAACCATCAAACTCCACATCCATCCCCTTCGTATCCATCAGGTACAGGAATCGCTCAATGTTCATTTTCTCGACCCTTAACACTCTTCATATCGATCCCCCATTCACACATTTCGTATCGATTAGTCGGTGCATCGATATAAAGGCCACAAACCAAGTACCGATACGAAGTACATAGAGATCGATTCAAGTTTGCTCCCCAACTGCCTATTTCGTATCAATCCCTTTTCTATATATTTCGTATCGATCAGTCAAATGATCGATACGAACCAATGACCATTTGATCAACATGAAGGCAAGGACGTTGCATCGATACAATGGGAAGAATTCCAGATGGATACGAAGGAATGGGTCGAACCAAGGAAGCGATCAACAAGCATGAAATATGGATCTCCCCAGGATTCTCAAGCCACGTCATCGATATGCATGGATCAATATGCACGGATCGATATGTAAGGATCGGTAAGCATGCTTGAGCCAACCTACAAATCCAATCTTTAATCGATCATAACTCAAAATCTAAAAGTCCAAATGCCATGCAATTTTCATAGGAGCTTGCTTACCACCTCAAGATACCTCTGATCGATCACAGCCCAAATGGACACAATCTCGATCGATGCGAAGATGATGGGGATCGATCACAATCGATCCCAAATGACCCCAGATCGATCTGGTGGACCCACCTACGAGTGAGAAGAGGTATTTCGAGTTCAGGGGAAGATATTTCAGACCTACAGCTATAGATAGCACCCCTACGCCTATAGAAAAAGGACTTTTGACTCTGTTACGCCGTTACTGTGCCATAACTCCATTGTAAATAGAGTCTTAGAGTGTTCTACTGGTGTAATCAGTTGTCAATAATCAACAAGCAGCAAAACATTCAAAGTGGATGTAGGCTACAACGCCGAACCACTATAATTTTTTGTCTTTTTCTATTTCTGCATGCTTTTATTGGTGTGATTGTTAGATTAGCCTCCATTGCCATTTAATTTATTTACTTTAATCTCTTCAATCACATCTGAAGAGTGTTGTGCCCAATTTTGGTACAAACACTTTGGTGCTTTCATTGAGAAAACTTCGTTTTTCTATGATTCATTGGGTCTACTGCCGTTGTTTGATTGCTAAAGTCTAAGGAGGAGATCTAGATCTGTCTTCTTGTGGTTCCTTCCATTCTACTCAGATTACTCAAGACTTAGGAAAGAGCTACATCAACCATGATGCATACTACCGGAACTTCTTAAAATATTGCAGATCCAGAAGGAAGGGATAGGCAAAATCCTACGCAGCTGACTACCGCAGGCCAGACATCAACTGGAGCTTCAGATCCACAAGGTCTTGTGACTAGAGAGGAGTTCCAGATACTCATACAAGAGCTCACTCGGAGCCGTCAAGAGCTCACCCAGTAGATCCGTGCCAACACGGAGCTCGCGAACCAGGTAAACGAGGAAAGGCGAAGGAGATCTAGAAAGGATCATGTCTCACATTCCTTGACTGAAAGCCCGGCTTCATCTGACTTCAACTACATATGTACATGGCATCGGCTGGAAATAAATTATGTAGAAGCCTTCAGGTATCAGCTTGCTATGAATCTCGGACAAGCCAGGGTTTGTCCTTCTACAGGGCACCAAGCTGGACCCTCCTCCTGAGGAGAGGTGCTTCCTTATTGTTTGTACCAAAAATGGGCACAACACTCTTCGGGAGTTATTTGAAGAGATAAAATGAAGATTATAAATGTAAAACAGAGATTATCTAACAAAAACTCCAACAAACAGGAATGTAAAGTGCATAGACAAGCAATTTAGAGTGGTTCGGCGTATAGCCTACGTCCACTATGAAGTTTTGATGGTTTTATTGATTCTCTTTCAATGATTACAAGCGTTTACAGCAATGAACATCGGATTACAGTTTAGAATTCGAAATTGACAGCAAAAGTAGGATGCAAATCTCAATCCGGCAGAGTCTGGACGCTTCAGAGAAAAAAGATCCTTTTTCCGTTGATTCTGGGGCTCTATTTATAGGCGTAGGAGGCTTAGATTTCGCTCAAACTCCGGGAGACTTGGCCTGACACGTGAGGGGACCCATTCGACCACTTCCAGAGAGTTTCAAGTCAATCTGTGATCGATACGAAATCATTTCGTATCGATCAAGATTACTTCCAATTGAGCTCAAAATTGGCGGAGATGTTCCTCGGTATGTGTGCAACCTTCACTTAAAATTTCATGGTATTTGGTTCAGTGGATTGAGAGATATCATTGATACGAGGCGATGTTCTTCGCTAGGCTGTCTGGTTCAAATCCATTTCTCTGAGCTGAGGGCTTCGAATCGATGGTATCACGCGCCTCTGTGAAGACGTGGAACGCACACTTCGCCTCGATACGGTCTTTACTCCGAGTCAACCGTGTCGACTCCATATATCTCGGCGCATTCGCATCGAGGGATGACGTAACGCGCGCGCTTCGCCTCGATCCGGTATTTGCTCCGTGTTGACTGCTTCGACTCCATGTATCTCGCCCCGTTTCCTTCGAGATATGACACGTTATCCAAGCTGGTTGACCTGATGGATTCGAGTAGGACTTCATCCATGGATACGAAGCAAACACTGGCTGATGGATACGAAGCAGGCACTAACTGATGGATACGAAGTAGACACTGGATGATGGATACGAAGCAGGCACTAACTGATGGATACGAAGTAGACATCAAGTGACCATTACAAGCCAGGTGACTTATTGATGGATACGAACAAGTCTTTCCGGCTGAAGGTTCTATCGATACGAAGCTTATGACTATGTGGACTTAATCGTTCTGATGGGTATGAGATCGATGGATGTGAAAACGAGGACCGCCGATGGATACGAAACCCATCGATACGAACTGCTGCTTCCCGATGGATACGAAAAAGTGCTCTTCCCTTTGCCTTGCATCCATCATAACTTGAGCATATGAACTCGGATCGATCTGAAACTTGGAGCGTTGGTTCGTTTTATTTTCCCGATCATGTCCCATCGATTGGGGCTTGATCCGGACTTGGTCAAAATTCAACGATATCCATGACAAACGACATTTGGAACCCAACTCCTTGGTGTCCTGGCCTTGCCAAAAGGCGGGATAACATTTGCCCCCCAAAGTACGTCTTGTGAAAACATGACGTGCTTTGAAAAGCTGCAGGTCTTCTTTGAGTAACTTTGGATGTCGTACCCTTTAGCCATTCTCTTGTATCGGTCCTCTCATGAGTCGATGCTAAAAGTTGGAAAGCCTTTCTTCGTGTCGATGTGGGTTGATCTGTTGGATACGAAAACGGTCATTCGTATCGATAGTCACGAATCATGGTGAATTATGATTTGAATTGGCGATATCGGGTGGATACGAAATGAATGTTCGTATCGATAGGTCTGCTCTGTTTTGAATCGATGGCTCATAAATTGGATGTTTCGAAACGATGATGTCTGGTGAACATTTCGCCTCGATGAATGCTCAGCCTGATGGATTCGAAGAGAGCGTTTACACTGATCCATCGTACTCAAGTGGCCTCCCTGTGCGCTTTGAACCGATAAAGTCCGGTGGGTTCGAAACGAGCCTTCGTTTCGATGTGCCGCCTGACTGGTTGCGACCGGTCAGGTTGACTGGGAGTCGAATCGACTCGGTTCCATCCTAGGCTTCATATAAATACCTGGGACTTCGTCACTTCTCACTTTTTTACCTTCTATTTTTTACTGCTGTTCTATGTTCCTCTTTTATCCCCGTATCGATAGACCGAGAGGAAGTATTGTTCACTTTCGAATCGACCCAAACCTTCGATCCTTCGAGATTTAACTTCTAAAATCAGGTGATTAGCAGATAAGATTACGTTAATAATGATAAAACTCAAGACTCCAATCATCCTCCTTGCTTCTATGGCCGAGTTCGATAAATTCGAGATCTGGACGAGAGAAAACGAGATCTGGGGATGGAGCGTGGCCATGGAGTTAAAACCCTTTGGGGAAGGAGACAAGGAGGAAAACATTTCAAATCCACTTCGTATCGTCCTGGACTGGGAGTATTCGTATCGATCCAGACTGTATATGCTCGCATCGATATGGAGACGAGGGCGGCGGTCGATATGAAGCCACTGCCTTCAGATCGATGCGAAATTAGTGCTCTCGATCGACACGATATGCGTCGAGTCGAACCTGATCGACACGAAGCATTCCCACTTCAGTATGATCGATACAAAGCATTCCCACTTCAGCCTGATCGATACGAAGCATTCCTACGCCAGGGCGATCGATACGAAAGTATCGATTCGAACGTTGTCATGTCGAAATACGTGATCCCCCTGTCTCGATATGGGAGTGAGGTGCGGTGATCGATTCGAAATTAAATCTTTGACAAACATATGGTGTTTCTGAAAACCCGACCATTTGACTCCGACGAGCTTCTTCCTTGCATAATTGAACTCGATCATAGCATTGCATACTTGACTGCCTCTTGAAGCTCGTTGATGGAACTGCTATTTAACAAAAACAAGAGTATAAGCAAACTTTAACTTGAATCGATCGTCGTCATCTGGATGGCGCGGTCGTGACGGTCAGCGATGACGGTCATGCCTGTCTGATTTCCAGAATTTTGTCGCTTGCATGTTTTCTTTAATTCTGCAGAATTTTCCCAAGTCACACACAACATTCGCACTACACAACACATTCATGCACTTTACACTGGGGAATGCACGGGCTTTTTATCATCTAATGATGGTTTCTCGTGAGTTAGCTAGTGATGGAACCGTCAAGTTCGCAGCAGCAAGAAACTCAGAACCCTATCCCTCCCAGACTTGAGATTCCGGTCATCGAGACCGAAGCTATTGGTCCAGCTCCGGATGAGTTGCCCGATGCGTCCTTCATTAACAGTCCACCTGACTCTGTCCCGTCCAATATCTCTGAAGACATGCTAGGGAGAATATGGTTAAGGCATGGCTTATCTTTGGATGAGGTACTGTTGCCTGGACCGGATGACAGGCCACATAATCCCCCGGAGGGGTATACTGCTTTTAATCGACATGCGTGCGCAGCCGGCACACTTCCTCCGTTCAATGATTACATAAGAGAAGTGTTGGCTTATCTGGACATCGCTCCGTCTCAATTGCATCCAAACGGATATGCCTCACTCAACAGCTTGTTCATTGTATTCATGGAGTACCTCCATCGTCCTCCCCGTATGACCGACATAAGATACTTGTTTAATTTCAAGAGTCGGACTGACAGCCCATCTTATACGTTCTTGGAGTCTGTAAGGAACTGCCAAGTTGTCGCGGGGTCGTGGACTAGGCTAAGCTACTTTAAGTCAGAGTGGTTCTATGTCCGATGTCCTCCGGGGTTTGCCAGAAGATGGCTGTTCAGACGTGAGCATTGTCTTTTTTCCCAAGTAATTGACAAGGCAATTTTCGGAGTGAAATTAAACTTACGTCTTCTTCTCTTTTTCTTTCAGCTATCATCCAGCGGCCTGAGGGTGGCTACTATAAAGAGATAGTTAGGGTCCTCCAAGAGATTCCTAGCGAAGAAAGGAATATTGAACTATTACTGACAGATCGGAATCTCAGAGTTCTTGGGCTGATCGGCCGGAGGCAGAGCATAAGACTCGATGGTGCATTAAAGACCGTCTCCAGGAAAAAGGTCAAGCGGATGAAGCCCAGGGTTGTGATAATTGAGGAACCCGATTCCGAGAAAACTCATACTGACGAGGAACCGTTGGTCGGACCTGCTAATGCAACCCTGGAGTCCGATGCAAAGAGGAAAGGCAAAGCAGTGGCCTCGAAACAGCCTAAGTCTGGGAGGCGGAAGTCTGTGGTTTTGCACCGTCCTTCGCCAGGAGTTAGGATTACGGAAGCATCCTCCCTGCAAGCTGAAGATCAATTCGAAGGGCCTGCTGACCCTCCAATCCCGGACATCGAGCCGGAGCAACACGACGTTGGGTCGGGTGGACCGCGACATATCGTCGATGTTAGCGAGTCTGATCTTGCCAGTGCGATTGACACTTCTGGTTGGTCCGGGGGGTTACACATTCACACACTCTTCACGGCACAACACACTTTCCTAACCGTAAACAACACATCGCAAACGGTTATTGATTCTTCGCGGTTTTCTTTTCAGGTACGATGTCTGGGCAAGGTTCTGTGCTTGGTAGTTTGCGCAATAAGCGCCGTTATCATGAGCCACGCAGGAGAGAGGGCGAGAGGGATTACGACTCAGGACACTCTGGTCAGGAGAAGTCTGACAGAGATAGGGGATACGTTCGCCGATCCCGATCTCGCTCTCCTCCCCCCAGGACCTCTGCACCTCCTACGGCCGCAGTTACTCGTCCTCCCGAAACTTCACGGCCTAGGCTGCCTTCTCAAGCTTTGAGGTCCGATCCTCCGCGCAGGACTGAAATAGCCACCTCTTCGGCTACTGTACCGGTCCCGACCGAGGCGTCTAGTGAAGGAGCACTTAAACTGGCACAGATGAGGAAGGAATTTCCCGACATCTGTTTTGATGGTTATGTCTTCCCTCCGCACTTGAAGAGAATTCCGCCAACCGCGGAAACCACTATCCATGATTATGTTTCGGACATCTTTTTCCAGTACAGGGAATGGGGACGGGCTGCGAGGAAGGCGTCTAAAGTGGCATTCGATCGGGGCGTCACCATTGAGAAGCTCGAGAAGGAGCTGGGTCACAACGACCAAATCATAAAAGCGCTCAACTCGGAGGCTGAGTCTTCCCGTAAATCCGAGATGGAGGCCCTAAAGAAGGTTGATGAAGTGAACGCGGTCATGACCAGGATGAAGCAAGAGCATTATACTGCCATCGAGGACATGGGTCACAGGAACACTTCTATTACTGCCGAGAGGGACGCCGCTCTTAAGGAGCTTAATGAGCTGAAATCAAAGTTTTCAGAGATGGCGAAGGAAAAAGACGCAGCTAATGTCTCTGCACAGGAGGCCTGTGATCAGGCAGTGACGCTCCGAAAGGAGAAGGAAGCGGCTATACAACAAGCCCATGAAGCTGAGGCTGGGGTTGACGAGAAAGTACGGCAGGCGGAGGCCAGGATTGAGGCCGAGGTGGAAGAGCTACTCGTCACTTATAATGCCAATGTGCTAAGGCACCGAGATTTGACATGGCTTGACGATTACCCCACGCATCTCTATAACGCCTGGAACCTACTGGTTGACGAGGAGAAGTCTGGGCACCCTGATGAAGCCCTTGATGAATTCGAGCTGGAGAACCGGATCCTCAATGATGACGAAAAGAAGGTTCTCCATGACTCCATGATTTCCCACGACAAGGTGAGGCTTCGTGCCCAAATCCAAGAAGTCGGAGAGAGCTCTGGTGCAGAACACCATGTTATGAGTTCTGAGATAGTTGTGTCATCTCAGTTTGAGCCAACTCCGATGATCTACCCCCAGCCTATTCCGGCATACGATCCAGATCAACCGCATTTATCTCCTATTAAGGAACATCCTTCTGAAGTTGTTCAGACGACCTCGAGCCAGACCGAGGAAGGTACTCTGAACTAACTTCTTGTATATTTGGATTGAAGAATCTGTGATGAAATGTTGTTAATGACGTGTCCTTTTCCTTTGATCAGTGACAGGAGTTGCACCAGCCGCGCCTCTTACCACCCAAGAATCAGGTCAAGCGCCAGGAGCCATCATCTCTGAGGCGACCTCCGTCGCAGCAATGGCACCAGTTGGAGTGACGCAGGGGAGCTCACTTTCTTTCGATGAGCAGATGATAAACGAGCTCCTTGGCCGTCAAAGTGATCCTTTTGCGGACTTGCCATTCGGCTTGGGTGGATTCACGGCTACTTCTGACACCCCGTCTCAAACTACTACGGCTCCTAGCGAAGCTAGGGCACGGCGGGAAGCGGCGATGTTGGCCGAGATTAATGCCGAGATGGCAGCCGCGGCGCACGGCGGCGAAGTAGATGGCGGAGCAGCAGCACAGTGCCCTACTCCTCTTATGACTGTGTCTCCTGGGGGCACACTTACAGATACTAATGTGCCAGCCCCTCCTCCGGTTGCGAAGTTTGTTCCTCCCACTCCTCAGGGTCCAGCTTAGACGAGGACGTTGACATTATGCCTTCACCCGAAGGGAGCCTGCCTAAGGAGAAAAGCTCCAAGCGAAAGGGTACTGGTGGTTCCAGTAGCTCCTCGAGGAAGAAGAAGTTGAGGAAGCATAAGGATTAGACATTCTTTTCATAGGCAGTTAGGGACTTTTGTTATTTTTTCTGCTTTTCCCTTTTGTAGGCCGTGTTTAGATGTAGGTTCGGCCCCTGCTAGTAGGAATATTTTGGAAAAAACTCATGTATGAACCATTGTTCTTGAGTTAGTTGGAATAAAATTTTGTTTTCTAGCTTCAGCTCATGTTCCTTTCTATGCTTGAATATTGCAGTGTTCGGACTTTGGTCCAGTGTACTTGCATTATCTAATTGCTTCAAGAATAGCTCATTTTACTTGTTAAGTATGGAAATCTCGGACTTGAGTTGTGATAGGGGATCGCATCGGAGCTGAGCATCGCATAGTTTCGGGTAATGACTAACATTTGCCTCTGCCCCCAGTTCCGGGGTCAAGTTGTGATGATCAGCTTGTGATGGCACCAAGCGAGGACCGAGTGGTCGAACCACGCTTGTTCTCTTATGAATCGTTTCATCCACACTCCGGGGATATATGTCATCTCGTAAACAGTTGTTTGCACTCTGGGAACATGGAGTTGACTGATGTTTGTACTCTGCATCGCACTCTGGGAATGCGGAGTTGAATGTTTATACTCCACTTCGCACTCTGGGAATATGGAGTTGAATGTTTATACTCTGCATCGCACTCTGGGAATGCGGAGTTGAATGTTTATACTCCACTTCGCACTCTGGGAATATGGAGTTAAATGTTTATACTCCGCTTCGCACTCTGGGAATGCGGAGTTGAATGTTTATACTCCACTTCGCACTCTGGGAATATGGAGTTAAATGTTTATACTCTGCATCGCACTCTGGGAATGCGGAGTTGAATGTTTATACTCCACTTCGCACTCTGGGAATATGGAGTTAAATGTTTATACTCCGCTTCACACTCTGGGAATACAGAGTTGAATGTTTATACTCCACTTCGCACTCTGGGAATATGGAGTTAAATGTTTATACTCCGCTTCGCACTCTGGGAATGCGGAGTTGAATGTTTATACTCCACTTCGCACTCTGGGAATATGGAGTTAAATGTTTATACTCTGCATCGCACTCTGGGAATGCGGAGTTGAAATGTTTATACTCTGTCTCGCGCTCTGGGAGGACGGAGTCGAATGTTTATACTCCACTTCGCACTCTGGGAATGTGGAGTTAAAATGTTTATACTCCGTCTCGCGCTCTGGGAATGTGGAGTTAATTGTTTATACTCTGCATCGCACTATGGGAATGCGGAGTTAAAATGTTTATACTCCGTCTCGTGCTCTGGGAATGTGGAGTTAATTGTAGGATTGTCGTGTGTCAACCCTATTAATATCGGTGTCATGGCTTGTCCCCGAGCTCGGGTTTCACCTAGTGAGTGGCCGGTCGTATCACAGCCACTCTCCATTTGAATAAGTCCCATTGCATGATGGGATTTAGCTCTTCGTGCATCGTGATGTTGTATATCGTACATAATGAATCACAGCTCTGGCTCGAAGAAGTGGCATTTTATTGCTGAAATAAGAAAATGCGGCAAAGTCAGTTGCCTTATTACAAAATTCAAATTTCGAAATGCAGAAACAAATTGCTAAATATAATGAAATAAGTAAAGCCTGTCATATGTAATAGCGGCGGAGACTTTCGCTGTTCCAAGCCCTTGGTAAATCGAGACCGTCAACAGTCGATAGCTTGAATGTACCATCTCCGAGCTTCCGTGTAATTACATACGGTCCTCCCCAGTTTGGCTTCATGTGCGAAGGAACTGGGTAGATTCTCTTGAGTACCAGGTCGCCGAGTCCAAAGGTTCGGGGTTGAACCTTGGTGTTGTACAGTCGGGCGACCCGGCTTCGATGTGCAACTGCTCTCAAATCGGCCTCTTCCCGTTTTTCATCCAATAGATCCAAAGACTCGGCCAGGAGTATGGCGTTTGTTTTTGGATCATAATAAGTCACGCGATGAGAGAACACTTCTGTCTCGACCGGAATAACAGCCTCTGAGCCATAAGATAAGGAAAATGGAGTGTGTCCGGTCGCGGTTTTGTGGGTCGTTCGATAGGCCCATAGTGCCATAGGAAGTTCATCGACCCACTTGCCCCCAGCCTTCTCCAATCGTTTCTTCAGGATTGATTTTATAACTTTGTTGACAGCTTCAACCTGTCCATTCGCTTGGGGGTGTGCGACAGCCGAGAACTTTTTGCGGATATGAAACCGTTGATAGAAATTCTTGAATTCCGCACTTTCGAATTGGGCTCCGTTATCAGTGATGATAGTATGTGGGAGTCCAAATCGACAGATGATGTTGCGAACCACGAAATTTATCACTTTCTTTGTCGTAATGGTGGCAAGGGCTTCGGCCTCGGCCCACTTCGTGAAGTAGTCAACGGCAACAATGGCGTACTTCGCACCACCTTTTCCTAAAGGTAAAGCGCTGATTATATCGATGCCCCACATTGCGAATGGCCAGGGACTGACCATTTGGGTTATTTCAGTTGGCGGAGCTCTCGGAATTCGGGCATGTATCTGGCATTTATCGCATTTCCGGGCATAGTTTGCCGCATCTCGGTTCACTGTCGGCCAGTAGTACCCATATCGGAGTACCTTCTTAGCGAGAGCTTGTCCTCCGGTATGATCGCCACACTCTCCTTCGTGCACGTCATGCAGCACTCGTTTGATTTCCTCGTGGGCGATACACCTGAGGAGAGGAACGGAATAACCTCTCCTATACATGACTCCGTTCTGGATGACGAACCGCGAAGCTTTTCGCTGAATTTGTCTCTTCTCATTTCTAGGTTCAGGCAGCGTCCCGTTCTCAATGTAGTTCCGATATGGAGTCATCCAGGATTCTCTACTGGGAGCGGTTTCAAACACAGAGTTCATTTCTATTCGGTCGATGCTCGGGGAGGTCAAAGTTTCAACAGGGACAAGTCCCATTTGTTGCGCTTCACCTGTGCTGGCTAACTTTTCCAGTGAATTGGCTTTCTGATTGTGCTCCCAAGGCACATAATAGATGGCGTAATAATCAAACTGGTCTAGTATTTCCTGAACTCGTGCCAAGTAAGCGGCCAATCTTCTGTCTCTTGCCTGGTATTCTCCTCGTACTTGGCATACCACTAACTGTGAATCGCAATAAATTTCTACAGCGATAATTTTCAAATCTCTGGCAAGCTTTAGGCCGGTTAGGAGGGCTTCATATTCGGCTTCATTATTAGTCGCACGAAAGTCGAATTTAAGAGCATAACATATGGATCGGCCCTCGGGAGTCTCAAGTACAACCCCAGCGCCCGAACACCGGTCATTTGTCGCACCATCAGTATACAGCTTCCAGATGTATTCGGGGGATTCACAGGTCTCGGGTAAGTCTTCTGGAACGGTGAATTCGGCTATGAAATCAGCCAGGACTTGTCCTTGAATGGCCCTCCGCGGAGCGTATGCGATATCAAATTGGCTGAGCTCAATGTTCCACTTGAGTAACCTACCGGACGTCTCAGGCCGCGTAAGGACCTGTCGTAACGGCTGGTCGGTGTACACAGTAAGCGGATGAGCTTGGAAGTAAGGACGGAGCTTCCTTGAGGCAATGACCAGGCAGTAGGCCAGTTTCTCCAGTCTCGGATAATTCCTTTCAGCTCCTGTTAGTCGCTTACTGACATAGTAGACCGGGTTTTGCACTTTGTCTTCTTCCCGGACTAGAGCAGCACTGATCGCATGTTCTGATACTGCCAGGTAGAGATATAGTTGCTCATGGTCAACCGGTTTTGATAGGATCGGAGGTGTGGAGAGATGTTGAACTAATGATCGGAACGCGCCCTCACACTCCGTGGTCCATTCAAAGTTTCGTTTGCCCTTCCGGATTAGGTCGAAGAAAGGAATGCATTTATCGGTGGACTTTGAAATGAACCTGCTCAATGCTGCGACCCTCCCGTTAAGACTCTGGACTTGCTTTATAGTTCTAGGGGTTTGCAAATTTCTAATAGCCCAGATCTTCTCAGGATTCGCCTCTATTCCTCGAGCGTTGACGATGAACCCAAGGAATTTCCTGGATGCAACGCCAAAGTGACATTTGAGTGGGTTGAGCTTCATTCCGTACTCCCGGAGGATGCTGAACATTGAATTCAAATCTCTGACGTGATCGGTGGAAAATCGGGACTTCACCAGCATGTCATCCACGTAAACCTCCATGGTCTTCCCGATCTGATCAGCGAACATTCGGTTGACTAAGCGTTGGTATGTTGCTCCAGTGTTCTTAAGACCAAACGGCATGACTTTGTAACAATAGAGTCCCAGATCGGTCACGAAGCTGGTATGTTCCTGATCAGGTAAATGCATGGGTATCTGGTTGTAGCCGGAATAAGCGTCCATAAAGGATAGTAGTTCATGCCCGGTCGTTGAATCAACGAGCTGATCGATTCGCGGAAGTGGGAAGCTATCTTTTGGACAGGCCTTGTTTAGGTCAGAGTAATCAACGCAGGTTCTCCACTTCCCGTTTGGTTTCCGAACTAGTACAGGGTTGGACACCCATTCCGGATACAAAGCATCTCGAATGAACCCGTTCGATTGTAGTTTATCAACTTCCTCCTTAAGGGCGGCAGATCTCTCTGGATCCATACCGCGCCTTTTCTGCTTTACTGGGACATGTCGCGGATCTATATTCAGGAAGTGACTTGCAATGCTCGGCGAGATCCCGCACATGTCAGAGTGTGTCCAGGTGAAGACGTCGAGATTCGCCCGAAGAAATTCGACCAATTCCTGCTGTGTCTGTTTGCTTAGTTGAGACCCAACTTTCAACATCTTTGAATCATCATCCTCACTGATTGGGACGTCCACAGTCAGTTCGACTGGAGAGGCTTGACTCTCCGTTGATTCGTCTTTATCCTCGTTGCCCCTGGGGTCCAGGTCTTTCAGGAATTGGCCGTGGTGCCCGGGCCGAAGCCCAGGCATCAATTGTCAATTATCGATAGAACGGACGCAGAGAAATTCCTCTATGCCCTTTCCCTTCTCTTTACGTTGCGCTCCACGCAGCTCAGCAATATAACAGGCCCTTCCTGTGGCCTGATCTCCTTGAACAACTCCAATCCCATTATCAGTGGGAAATTTCAAAGTCAGACACCATGGGGCGATCGCCGCCCTGAATTCAGCTAAGGCCGGTCGACCCAAAAATGCATTATATGGCGAATCGATTTCTAGCACAACAAATTGTAACATTCGGACCCTCCGGCGTTCTCCAACGCCTAACTCGACTGGGAGTTCAGTTATTCCGATGGGTATCGTGGCACTTCCGTTGAAACCATGGATTCTCGATAAACAGGGTTTCAAATCCTTTGTCTCCATCTTCATTAGATCGTAAGCCCGTTTAAGCAAGATGTTCACAGAGCTCCCACTGTCAACCAGGATCCTCTTCATCCAAGCAGGACCTACCTGGGCAGAGATGACTAGTGGGTCGATTGTAGGGGCTTCGACTTTATCGGCGTCTCGGCTCCTGAACACGATATCATCGGACATTATCTTTTGTTGCTTCGTCGGGGTTCCATCCTCGCAATTACTATAACACTCGAAGTCTGCATGCCTGATAGAACTGGCATACGACTCCATTTCCCCCCAGCTTCTGTCTGCCGGATGGGGACCACCACTTATTGTGTTGATTACTAATCTCCCACCCGCACGGGCTGGTTCCTCCTCTCTTTCCTGATTTTGTGAACGATTTTGATTCGAGGGGCCCGCTCCGCCAGACTGCGGCGCCCGTACAAACTGATCTAGCTTCCTCTCTCTAATCAGCTTCTCGATGAGGTCCTGTAAGTGCCGACACTCATTGGTATTGTGTCCATAGCTCTCATGGAACCTACAGAATTTCCCTGTTTGAATCTGTCTCTCCGATGAGGGCTTCGGAGCAGGCTTCTTATACTGTACAGTGTTACAAGTCTGTAAGTATACGTTTTCCAATGACGTGTTTAGCGGTGTATAACTGTCAAACATCTGAGCTCTACGTCGTGGACCTCGGTTCTCGTCTCTCTTCTTATTCTGGCCATTGTTTCCTCTCTGCTGGGTTTGCTTGTTTTGTATATTCAGTTGAACTTTCCCGGAACTCTCGCCGGACTGTTTAACTGCCACATTGCTCTGTATTCCCTCAATGCTGGGCCTCGCATCGTCCTGCTTCCTAGACTGTTTTGCGTCCTCCTGCCGCAGGAATTGAGCAGCCTTGGAGTAAAAACGGTCCAACGACGCGGGCGGTTTTCCAGCTAGCCAGTTTCCGAATTCAGAATTAGGATCAATCCCCTTGGTCAGAGCCATTAAGATTGAATTATCGCTGGGATTGGTGATCTCGACGCATGCTGCGTGGAACCTCTCCAGGTAACGCCTGAGTGTTTCTCCAGGAGCTTGAGTGACGCTGGACAATGTGTTGACGTCTTTTGGCCTAGCAACATGCATCCGGAATTGCTCCACAAACTTCTTGGCCAATTGATCGAACGAAGAAATTGATCTAGGTGGTAGGCGGGTAAACCACATTGTCGCAATTCCCCCCAGAGAGATGGGGAAACTCCGACACTTCACTGCATCGTCGGCCCTTGCAGCGCTCATCGACCATTCATACTTCAGAATATGCTGGTTGGGGTCACTATTCCCTTCATACATCGAGAGAGTCGGCATTCTGAATCGCCTAGGGGGTTCGGCATGTAACACTTCATCTGTGAAAGGGGTATGACTACGGGAAATCCCCCAGTCATCATTAGTGAGCCCCTGATTCTCGCGGATCATTTGACGTATCATGGTTGATATATCCGAAACGGGCAGATTCAGAGCGTGATGAGCTAAGGCGTGGTCGGGTTCCACGGTGCGAGTTGGGATCGGGCGCTGTCGACGATCCGTATCTCGCCTCCTTGGCTCAACGTCTTCTGGGACATAAGGTTCGGGAGTATGTCCTCGCTGTTGATTGATCGGCTCTGATTGATTTCGGGTATCGACCCTTGTCTCTGCTGCGGCGGTTGTGGCGCGGTTATCCGTGGTGTACTGTGGGGCAGCACCTCCTCGTGTTGAGGGACCCGTTTGGAAGCTGGTCGACGGTCCTACCATCAGTTGCCCAACAGTTAAGGCGGGCTGATATTCAGCAGCTTGAGCGCGACTCCCCTCTAGTCGAGGACGGGTAGTTCGGTGGTGATAATCAGATGAAGCTAAGCTTTCGGTAGACGCTCTGGAGACATCATCTCTCCTGGACCTTCTGTGCCCCCGGCGGTTTAGCTGATTGGTCAGCTCGATATTGGCGCGTAACTGTTCCGCCAACTGCTGACGGCTTTGGGTCAGCTCCTGGAGCAATACCTGAAACTCCTGTCGGGTGACTAGCCCCGTTGAGTCTGAGTGAGTGGTATTGTCTTGATTGGAGGAAGGCGGCTGTGTGGGATTCTGCCTATCTCTGCCTTCTTGCTCTGCAGCGGTAGCGCCAATTCTTGTGTTGACCATTCTCGGTGGTGGAGTCCTTTCCTAGATTTTGAGCAAATCTGAATAGAATGGAAGGATTCCGGACTGGATATCTGGATCTTCCTCTTGGATTTGTGCAATCCGGTATCGACGGCAGATCCAATGAGCAGGAGAAAAAGCTGGTTTTCTCAGTGAAAGCACCAAAGTGTTTATACCAAAAATGGGCACAACACTCTTCGGGAGTTAATTGAAGAGATAAAATGAAGATTATAAATGTAAAACAGAGATTATCTAACAAAAACTCCAACAAACAGGAATGTAAAGTGCACAGACAAGCAATTTAGAGTGGTTCGGCGTATAGCCTACGTCCACTATGAAGTTTTGATGGTTTTATTGATTCTCTTTCAATGATTACAAGTGTTTACAGCAATGAATAGCGGATTACAGTTTAGAATTCGAAATTGACAGCAAAAGTAGGATGCAAATCTCAATCCGGCAGAGTCTGGACGCTTCAGAGAAAAAAGATCCTTTTTCCGTTGATTCTGGGGCTCTATTTATAGGCGTAGGAGGCTTAGATTTCGCTCAAACTCCGGGAGACTTGGCCTGACACGTGAGGGGACCCATTCGACCACTTCCAGAGAGTTTCAAGTCAATCTGTGATCGATACGAAATCATTTCGTATCGATCAAGATTACTTCCAATTGAGCTCAAAATTGGCGGAGATGTTCCTCGGTATGTGTGCAACCTTCAGTTAAAATTTCATGGTATTTGGTTCAGTGGATTGAGAGATATCATCGATACGAGGTGATGTTCTTCGCTAGGCTGTCTGGTTCGAATCCATTTCTCTGAGCTGAGGGCTTCGAATCGATGGTATCACGCGCCTCTGTGAAGACGAGGAACGCACACTTCGCCTCGATCCGGTCTTTACTCCGAGTCAACTGTGTCGACTCCATATATCTCGGCGCATTCGCATCGAGGGATGACGTAACGTGCGCGCTTCGCCTCGATCCGGTATTTGCTCCGTGTTGACTACTTCGACTCCATGTATCTCGCCCCGTTTCCTTCGAGATATGACACGTTATCCAAGCTGGTTGACCTAATGGATTCGAGTAGGACTTCATCCATGGATACGAAGCAAACACTGGCTGATGGATACGAAGCAGGCACTAACTGATGGATACGAAGTAGACACTGGATGATGGATATGAAGTAGGCACTAACTGATGGATACGAAGTAGACATCAAGTGACCGTTACAAGCCAGGTGACTTATTGATGGATACGAACAAGTCTTTCCGGCTGAAGGTTCTATCGATACGAAGCTTATGACTATGTGGACTTAATCGTTCTGATGGGTATGAGATCGATGGATGCGAAAACGAGGACCGCTGATGGATACGAAACCCATCGATACGAACTGCTGCTTCCCGATGGATACGAAAAAGTGCTCTTCCCTTTGCCTTGCATCCATCATAACTTGAGCATATGAACTCGGATCAATCTGAAACTTGGAGCGTTGGTTCGCTTTATTTTCCCGATCATGTCCCATCGATTGGGGCTTGATCCGAACTTGGTCAAAATTCAACGATATCCATGACAAACGACATTTGGAACCCAATTCCTTGGTGTCCTGGCCTTGCCAAAAGGCGGGATAACACTTATCACACCATCCATGACAATGCAGCTGCTATCGCTATAGATCTGGAAGCTGAGATCTAGTACCTGCCAGATCCATCCCTTCATCAACATATCCATGCTCATGATCCCTAAGTTCCCGAAGACCAGGGACCAAGGAGGCGAGGAACAGACCGTCGACAGCACTCGGACCGTCCTTGCAACATGAAACCCGACCATGCCTTGGACCCGAATGTCTAGATGCCTGACATTCCAACCATGATTCGCCAAATGATCTAAGAAAGTCAATGTCTTACTAATGACGATTAGGGAATCTCCCGAAGTCATACTCCGTTCACCAATGACATCCTTTATGCTGAGCCACCTCGTTGATTCAAGATTCCTACCTTGCCCGTGTACGAAGGAAGTTCAGATCCTAACCAGCATATATTAAAGTATGAATGGCTCATGAATGCCGCTCGAGCTAATGATGCGGTTAAGTGTAGGAGTTTCCCTATCTCTTTGGGAGGGATTGCAACTATGTGGTTCACTCATCTACCACCTAGATCCATTTAGAGCTTCGATCAGTTGGCTGCAAAGTTTGTCGAACAGTTTCGTATGCATGCTAAAAGGCCAAAGGATGTCAACACCTTGTCCAGTGTTACCTAAGTTCTAGGAGAGACTCTTAGACGTTATCTAGAAAGGTTTCATGCTGCTTGTGCTGAGGTCAACAACCCCAATGATATTTCTATATTGATGGCATTGACTAAAGGGATCGATCCTGATTCCAAGTTTGGAAATTGGTTGGATGGGAAACCCCACGCTTCGTTGGATAATTTCTTTGTTAAGGCAACCCAGTTTTTGACGAGAGAAGACGCTAGACGATCTAGGAAGTAGGACGATGCAAGACTCATTGTTGAAGGCAATCAAAGTAATATTGCTTTGAAACAGGCCGGTGAGAATTCTGGCAAAGTACAATTAAACATACAAAACAAGCAAGGTCAATAGAAGGGCAATGGAGGTCAGGGTAAGAAAAGAGACCCAAATCGCGGACCGAGACCCAGAGCTCCCATGTTCGACTGAGGTACCCCTTTAAACACATTGTTGGAAAATGTTTATTTGCAGACTTGTAATACCGAATAGTATAGAAGCCAGCTCTGAAACAATCATCTGAGAAACAAATTCAAACCAGGAAATTATGTAGATTCCACCATTTTTACGGCCATAACACAAATGAGTGCCATCATTTACAAGACATCATTGAGAAGTTGATTAGGGAGAGGAAGTTGGAACAGTTTGTGCGGGCTCCACAGGATGGAGGTGCGGGCCCATCTAACCCGAATCAAGGTCTAGGCTAAGCTAGGCCCAAAGAACCCGTGCGTACTGGCGGGAGATAGGAAGTAAACACGGTGAGTGGTGGTCCTCATCCAGCTGTTCGGAGCTGGAAGGAAATGGAGTCATATGCCAGTTCGATTAGGCATGTAGACTTTGAGTGTTGTAGTAATTCTAATGATGGGGCCCCGGCAAAACAACAAAGAACGATGACAGACGACATCGTTTTCAAAAACCGAGATGTTGATAGAGTCGAGGCCCCTACTATCGATCCATTAGTCATTTAAGCCCAGAGCTTGGATGAAAAGGATCTTGGTTGACAGCGGAAGCTCTATGAACATCCTTTTTAAGCGAGCTTACGACCAAATGAGAATGGAGGCAAAAGATCTAAAACCGTGCCAGTTACGTATACGTGGTTTTAATGGAATTGCAACTTTACCAGCTAGGATGGTGGAGTTGCCAGTTGAGTTGGGTATTGGAGACCGCCGAAGAGTCTGAATGCTGCAGTTTGTTGTGTTAGACATTCATTCCCCCTATAATGCTTTCTTGAGCCGACCGGCCTTCGCTGAATTCAGGGCAGCAATTGCCCCATGGTGTTTGACTCTGAAGTTCCCCACTGATAATGGGGTTGGAGTGGTACATGGTGATCAAGCTGCTGGACGTGCCTGTTATGTTGCGGAGCTACGGGATGCGCAGCATAAAGAAAAAGGCAAGGGAGTAGAGGAATCTCTCTACATCTGTTTTTCAGAGAATTGACAGCTAACACATAGGCCTAGGTCTGGGCGCCATATCCAGTTCCTTAAAGATCTTGATCCCCAAGATAATAATGATGAGGAGGAAGTCAAAGGCTCTTAGGCTTCCCCGGTAGAGTTGATGATCGAT
This sequence comes from Allium fistulosum, assembly GCA_030737815.1. Classification (NCBI taxonomy): domain Eukaryota; kingdom Viridiplantae; phylum Streptophyta; class Magnoliopsida; order Asparagales; family Amaryllidaceae; genus Allium; species Allium fistulosum. The sequence goes on from CM060901.1 coordinate 1,422,524,813, forward strand.
GTTCCAATCTATGATGATGACGATTCCAGAACAGTAAAGGTCGGATCTCAACTTAGCCACCAGATGAGACAGGAATTGGTTGATTTTCTCTGGGAAAACCTTGATGTGTTTGCTTGGACTTACTCAGACATGTGTGGGATCTCGCCGGACATCGCGAGCCATGCATTAAATATTGACCTGCGGCATGTCCCTATCAAACAAAAAAGGCGCGGTATGGATCCAAAGAGATCTGCTGCCCTGAAGGAAGAAGTAAACAAACTCAAGTCAAATGGGTTTATTCGTGATGCATTGTACCCGGAGTGGGTATCAAATCCAGTGATTATTAGGAAATCGAACATGAAATGGCTAACATGTGTGGACTACTCAGATTTGAATAAAGCCTGCCCTAAAGACAGTTTCCCTCTTCCTAGAATTGATCAACTGATGGATTCAACAGCCGGACACGAGCTCTTATCTTTCACGGACACGTATTCCGGCTACAATCAAATACCGATGCATTTACCTAACCAGGAACATACTAGCTTCGTCACTAATCTGGGACTTTACTGCTACAAGGTGATGTCGTTTGGAATTAAAAACGCTGGAGCAACTTATCAAAGGCTCGTGAACCAAATGTTCGTTAACCAGATCGAAAAGACCATAGAGGTGTATATGGATGATATTCTCATTAAGTTGCGACTTTCAATCAACCATGTCAGTGATATGGAAATGATGTTTAACATACTTTGGCAGTACAGAATGAAGCTCAATCCATTGAAGTGTCACTTCAGAGTTGCATTGAGAAAGTTTCTTGGATTCATTGTCAATGCTCGAGGAATTGAAGCCAATCCTGAGAAAATATAGGTGATTCGGAATCTCGAAACTCCTAGAACCATAAAGCAAGTGCAAAGCTTCAATAGGAAGGTGGCAGCCTTAAGCAGGTTCATCTCCAGATCTATAGACAAGTGCATCCATTTCTTCGATCTGATTAGAAAAGGAAAGCGGAATTTCAAATGGAGAGAGGAGTGTGAAGGCGCATTCTAAGCATTAGTTCAACATCTGGCAAAACCTCTCATTTTGTCAAAGCCGGTTGGTCACGAGGGATTATACATCTATCTGGCAGCTTCAACAAATGCGATCAGTGCTACGTTGATTCGAGAAGAGGATCGGGTCCAATGACCAGTCTATTATATCAGCAAAAGGCTAACTGGGGCAGAAAGAAACTACCCAAAGTTGGAAAAGCTGTCTTATTGCCTCGTCATAGCCTCGAGAAAACTCAGTCCATATTTCCAGGGTCACCCGATCGTAGTCTACACCGACCAGCCGTTACGACAGTTCCTAACACGACCTGAGACATCTGGTAGATAGCTCAAGTGGAACATCGAGTTGAGTCAATTTTATATCACTTATACACCAAGGCAAGCCATCCAAAGACAAGTTCTGGCGGACTTCATAGCCGAATTCACCATAGCAGAAGACTTGCCCAAAGCCAGTGAATCTCCTAAGCATGTGTGGAAGCTATACATCGATGGCGCATCAAACGACCATTGCTCAGGCGCTAGAGTGGTACTCGAATCCCTAGAAGGCCAATCCATATGCAATGCGTTGAAGTTTGACTTCGGTGCAACTAACAACGAAGCCGAGTATGAAGCTTTACTTGCTAGACTTAGCTTGCCAGAGACTTGGGAATTATTGCTGTGGAAATTTACCATGATTTGCAATTGGTCGTATGCCAGGTTCGAGGAGAGTACCAAGACAGAGACCGGAGATTGGCTACCTACCTTACTCGGGTTCAAGAAGTGTTGAATCAGTTCGACTATTATATTATTCATTGTACACCTCGAGAGCACAATCAGAAAGTCGATTCTTTAGCAAAACTGGCTAGCACCGGCGAAGCACAACAGATGGGACTCGTCCTCGTCGAGACACTTACCGCTCCCAGTATCGATCAATTAGAGACAAACTGGGTACACGAGGCAATGCCCGAGAAGGAGTCGTGGATGACTCCATTCAAAAAATATCTTGAGCATGGAGCTTTACCCGAGCATAGAAGCGAGAAAAGACAGATTCTCCAAAAAGCTTCACGATTTATTATCCAGAATAGAGTCCTGTATAGGAGAGGGTATTATGCTCCTTTACTTCGGTGTATCGCCCACGATGAAATCAAATGAGTGTTACACGATGTGCACGAGGGAGAGTGTGGCGACCACACTGGGGGAAAGCCCTTGCAAAAAAGATACTCAGATATGGATATTACTGGCCAACCGTGAATCGAGACGCATTGTCTTATGCCAAGAGATGCGATAGATGCCAGAAGCATGCCAGTATTCCAAGAGCCCGGCCTACCGAAATCACGTAGATGGTTAGTCCTTGGCCGTTTGCCACATGGGGCATTGATATAATAGGGTCTTTGCCTTTAGCCAAGGGTGCGGCGAAGTACACCATCGTTGCAGTCGATTACTTTACCAAATGGGCGGAAGCTGAGCTCCTTGTTACTATCACGACGAAGAAAGTAATCAACTTTGTTGTGTGCAACATCATCTATCGTTTTGTCCACCCACACACAATTGTAACTGATAACGGGACCCAATTCGATAGTGTCGAGTTCAAAGATTTATGTCAACGCTACCGCATCAAGAAGAAGTTCTCAGCAGTAGCTCACCCTAAAGCGAATGGACAAGTCAAAGCTGTCAACAAAGTTATCAAGTCCATTCTAAAGAAACAACTTGAGAAGGCTGGAGGCAAGTGGGTCGATGAGCTTCCCAAGGCCCTATGGGAATATCGAACTACCCACAAGTCCGCGACCGGCCACACTCTGTTTGCAATTTCCTACGGCACCGAAGCCGTTATTCCAGTTGAACTAGAAGTACCTTCTCACCGTGTGACTTACTGCGATCCAAAGACAAATGCTATACTACTTGTAGAATCTCTGGATTTGCTGGATGAGAAGCATGAAGAGGCTGATTTGAGGGCAACCGCACACCGCAGTCGAGTCGCCAGATTATACAACGCTAAGGTCCGATCAAGTACCTTTGAAGTTGGGGATCTTGTACTCAAACGAATTTATCCGGTTCCTTCACACATGAAACTGGCATGGGAGGGACCGTATGTCATCGAGCGGAAACTTGGAGACGACACGTTCAAACTATCAACTGTTGACGGCTCACTTTGCCCAGAGTATGGAATAATGAGAGTCTCCATCGTTATTACACATAAATGGCTTTTATTCATTTTAGTCCGCTTTTCCTTTGAAATTTGTTTATGCATTTTTTGTATTTGAACTTGTAATAAGGCAACTGACTTTGCCGTACTTTCTTATTCCAACAATAAAATGCAGACTCATCAAGCCCCAGTGACGATCCTTGACATGCATCGTGCGACCGTCACGATGTACGAAGAGCTAAGTCCCATCCCACGGTGGCACTCATTCAAATAGGGAGTGATCGTGATCCGACCGGTCACTCACTAAGTGAAACCCTAAGCTCGGGAGCAAACAACTATAAAGAAAAGAAGGATTGAAACATGACAATCCTCCAACGAACTCCAGCTCCTGGAGTGCGAGCTGGGGTACAGATTCCAAATCCACACTCGAAGAGGATAAATCCATCCATCTGCGACTTTGATTGCCTAATTAAGGTGGATGTGATCCAACCGTCCTCAAACTTGATCAACTCCTTGTTCCCAGAGTGTGAACAAGATCCCAATGCCTAAACAGATGTGATTGACCATTTGTCAACTAACTCTGGTCCTGAGATCCCGGACTGGAGTATAAACACCAAATGGGTGTGACTGACCACCCATCAACCAACTCCAGATTCCCGGAGTGCGAACCAGAGTATAAACATTAAACGGGTGTGACTGACCACCCACCAACTAACTCCGGTCCCGAGAGAGCGGACTGGAGTATAACCATCAAATGGGTGTGACTAACCACCCATCAAGTAATCCTGGTCCCGGGAGCACGGACCAGAGCATAAACATTAAACAGGTGTGATCAACCACTCGTAAAACAACTTATGTCCCTAGAGTGCGGACGTAATCCAAAACATTAAATGGGTGTGACTGACCATCCATCGACTATCTCTAGCCCTAAGAGCGCAAACTAGAGTATGAACACCAAACGGGTGTGATTGACCACCCGTAAATTAACTCATGTCCCCAGAGTGCAGATATGATTCCAAGCGTTAAACGGGTGTGACTGATTGCTCATAGAATAACTTATGCCCCCGGAGTGTGGACATAATTCTGAATACCGAACGAGTGTGATCCGACCTCTCAAATTCGTTTTACTTTAACTTTGTTCCGACTTGGTTAAATTAAAATTAGCAAAGGCGGAAGACAACTGCCAACTAACTACTTCAATTTATCCCCAAGACTAGGGGAATAACCTAAGTACTAGCCGCTAGCCAAAATGGCGCAACGTTGGGACTCGACTTGACGTTTGATTATGACCGGAAGCCATGACTTCAGGACTTAGCGATCGGACTCAAGTTCGACTCAGAAACTAAAGCCTCACAAGTACATTGAATGGAAACATGAGTGCTGAAATACATAAAAAAATAAACGCAGAGTTATGTAAAAAACAAAAAGAAGTTTTATTTCCACTATTCTTTGAAGGAGATAAGTACAAAAACTTATTCAAAGAATTTCTATATGCAAGGGCGAACCCGCATTTATACACGGCCTACAAAAAGCAAAAGAGAAGCCTATTCTAGCTATCTACAAAAAGAAAAACCAAAAGTGCAAGTCTATGCCTTTGATTTTTTATCCTTCTTGCTCTTCTTTGGCATAGACCCGCTTGTACTGCCACTCGGTCCTCTCTTTGAGCCTTTCCCTGCTCGACCTGCTCCAGCTGGCTTGTCTCCGGCCGGGGGAATCGGAGTAGTCTCTTCCTCAGAACTCACAGGGATTGGAATGTTCTCTATGTGCGGAACTGGAGGAATAGTGGCACTCTCGATGTTAGAAGACGGAGGAGCGCCCGTATCAATGATTGTGCCACCAGGAGAAATGACAAGTATCGGGAAAGGGCCAGGACCCGCCATGCCACCAACTCTACGATCCAGCTCAGCCTGCTCCATCTCTGCCTTAATTTGCTCCATTATTTGATCGGCATGCTCCATGCAAATGCCCATTGGAATACTGCTGGTTGGACCAGAGGAAATGGTTATGATTAGGTCTTCGTCTAAGTTGAAAGGCATTGCAATGTTCAGATCACTTTCATGACTAAGGAGCGCTTCCAACATTTGTTCATCAAGCACGCAGCTGCTTTCATGCGTCTCTCCAGATGATGTAGCGACCGTTGTAGTTGTGGCCTCCGTCACTATCGCCTCCTACTCATGGTGCATTTCTTAGGTTGCAGGAGGATCGATTGATGCAGAATCTATAACTGAATAAAGATAGGAGAAAATGTTAGCGACATCTTTTGACAGTGCTCCTACATTTGGACGAATGGGAGAAGTGTTCAGAGTAGCTTCCTCAGATTGACTAACGTGCTGGGCCGATGTCCCTTTAGAGCTGCGTTTATGTACTGGAGATAGGTATGGCTGGTCAGGGTCGTACCTGAAATAGCTGGAAGATCAATAGAAGAAGTAGGCTCAGATTGAGAGACTTGGAATGCTTCGGAGCCTGCTTTATAATGTTCAACTCCAGATCCTTCTCCAGCTTTCGGATACTTAGCAGCAAGATTTTACTTTTGGACAACGATAGTGTCATGGAGGACTTTCGGCTCATTTCCGACAAGTATTTGATTTTCTAGTTCGAATTTGTTGATGGTTGTAGTGTTACGAGTCACCTTCTTGTCCTCCACCAAAAGGCTCCAAGCCTTGTACAATTGAAAGGGATAATCTTCATCGAGCCAGGTTAGATTGCGGTTTCATAAAACATTGACGTTGTATGTGACCAAGAGATCTTCAAATTCATTCTCATCCTTGCCTCCATGGCTTTGATTTCATTCTTAATTCTGGCCTCGACTTCCTGAGCCTTTAAATTTGCTGCATCCCATTCATCTTTAAGCGTCACCGTTTGTTCGCACGCCTCCTGGGAGAATTTGTTGTCCTCATCCTTTTCCTTAATGGCCTCGGCAATTTTTTCCTTTAGCTTTTTGAGCTCTTTCACTGCAGCATCTCTCTCTTCGGTGATAAGGGTATTCCGGTGACACATCTTTTGAACCATGTCCACATGAGACTGTTGCATTTTTTCCATGGTCTATTTTTCCTCTTTGGCTCTTTTATCAGCCTCCATCTCTGATTTTCATGAAGACTCGGCTTCATTATTGAGCACTTCAATTATCCAATTTTTATGAGCAAGATTGGTCTCCATTTTCTCAATTATCTTGGCTCGCACGGAAGCTACCGCCGAAGCCTTTTGTGCAGTTTTGACCCACTCCCGGTACTGGCTGTAAACATCATGCACGTAGTCCTGTACCAGTTTTTCTACATCATTAGGAATTATTTTCAAGTTTGGAGGGAAATGAAAGCCATCAAAGCGGATATTTGGAAAGTCTTGCTTTAACTTAGCAATCTGAATGGCTCCCTCTCGAGTGGGTTCTATAGCGGCCGGTTCTATAACGATGGGAGCTTCTGCCCCAGTCCTTCGGCGTTGTTCGCCGGACTTTGAAGTATGAGGAGGAAGTATTTCGTAGACAGTCGTAGACGGTTGTCTGCTAGAGCCGGAGGGTTTTGATGAACTTTTAGGTGGAGGCGATCGCGACTTGGAGCGATGCCTATATAGATGTGGCCTCTCCCTCTCCCTTTCATAACGCTCATGCTCCTGGTTGTAGTTATGGCCGCAATCGTAATCTCTCTCAGGTTCATGCCTATAAGATTCAAAGTGAGAGCTGGATGCGTGGCGTTTAGAATGATGACTTCTAAGCATCGACCCCTGCCTCACCATTGTTTCTGTAAAATGAAAAGAGAAGCATAATTAGTTATCTTTCGAAACTAGAAAACATGTGATTAAAATTTTTGTGATGCCATGAAATGTGTGTATGCATGTGCAAACCCCCCAAACAACCGATTGTGGTGGCCTTGCTCGTAGGAGTTAGCTCCATTAGATCTAAAGCACTAAAGCTTGCATCGGTTCATGACGGGGAGTGAAGTCCCTCTAATCCAAAATCTTGAAATGAAGCCAAGTCATATGGAATAGGGATATCCGCCAATCCTTTCAAAGAACTCTCCATTTGCGAAGGAGAAGTCTTTCAACTTATAGCAGTTGTAGCGGGTAGAGATATTGAAACAGTTTTATACCTCTGAGATTTATGGGCAAGAGCCTTGCCTTTTCTTTTCGATAATCGAAAACTATGCGAAGGTGCAACTACGGGCTCATCTACAGCTGGCAAACTCTCATCATCATCATCATGTTTAGTGATTACAACGCCGGGAACTCTTCTACCTCCTTGCCTCACCGGAGCCACTTTGTGAACTCCTGTTAATCCAATGCTTTGACCTCTCTCTATGAGCCCCACGACAATCAAATTATCATCGCTAAGGACTTCATTGATCTCTCTAAGTTCAACAGTCACCGATTGGAGAGTTCTCACTAACTCCTTGAGTTGCACTCCTTCGGGCTTGGGAATCGAAGCTGTAAAAGAAACGTGGTATTAAACTCAACATCAACTTCTATTATCCAGTTAATTGATGAAGAAGTTAAAGCACTTACGTCCAACTAACCACCGTTTGGCAAATCCTGGTGGGCATCGGACGAAGAACCATTCGATCTTGAAGTAGCTCAACTTGCTCCAAGCCCTACCACTACTTGGAAGTTTCTGACTGCTTCTAAGAAGGTGACTGAAGGGATGTCCTTGCGACTTTTGACGTTAAATAGATATCTGATTTCCTCGACAATCGGGGGTCGAAAAAGATGCTCTATGAAGATAATGTATAAGCAGTTGAGAAGAGCGTATCCATTCGGATGCAATTGAGATGGAGCAATCCTCAAGAAGAAGAACACTTCCTGAATAAATTGGTTGAATGGGGGCAACGTCCCGGCTGCGCACATGAACCTATTGCAACCAGTATACCATTCTGGGGGATTGTGGGCTCTGTCTTCTGGCCCCGGCAATAAAACATCATTTAGAGATAATCCATGCCTAAGGCAGATCCTGCCTAACATGTCTTCAGAGGTTTTAGAATGATTAGAATCTTCCGAGTTTAGAACTAAAACTATGCTCGGCAATTCATCCGGAGCAGTACTTATTACATCTGCTGCGATTTCTGCTATTTCTATAATGGGAAGTGGCGGACTCTGAATATCCAGCGGCTCGGAGCTTCCGGGATCCATAGCTATTGAACTCAGTAAAAATCATCATTAAATGGCAATAAACCCATGTTCCCCCTGGTGTGAAGTGCATGATCATGTTGTGTAGTGCAGTGCTACATAATACTTTAAATTTCTACAAGTTCGAAAGGTGGTAAAACGACAAGACTTCGAGACTCGACCGGAGTGACCGTCATCGCTGACTGTCCCAAGCATGCCATCCTGACTTCAAACAACAATCCGTATTAAAGTTCATTATGTTTGTCAAAATACTATTCCATCAACGAGCTTTGAAGGATAGTCAAGTATGCAGTTCAACAATCAAGTCCATTTATGCGAGGCTAAAGCTCGTCAGAGTCAAATGTTCGAATATGAAAAAGGCCACTAGTTCGTATCCATTAAATGTCAACTTAGGTCATTCCACCAAAGTCTGCCTTCATACCAATCCAGAGTTGTAACTTCGTATCGATCCTTCCAGATTGATCCTCTTCGTATCGATCCCGAAGCCATGGCTTCGTATCGATCACACTAGACCGCTCCACTTCATAACGATCTAAGGCAAGCAACTTCGTATCGATCACTCTAGATTGATACGAACCCCTACCGTTCTAGATCGATACGAACTACTTCCCAACATCCCAGCTCTATCATCCATGCCTCATATCGATACAAATGGCTCCACCGCCTCGATCGATGGCTCTATAGAACCGACTGTGGTGCCCAAGCCAAGTCCCAGGCTCTGGTTATCAATCTTCGGTGGCATGGATGCGGAGAGACTTGTCCACACCCTTACCTTTCTTTTTTCGTTGAACGTCCCTCAACTTAGCCACAAAGCAGGCACGTCCACTTGCCTGATCTCCATGCACAACTCCCACACCATTACCAGTTGGGAATCTTAAGGTAAGACACCAAAGGGCAATGGCTGCCCGGAATTCAGCAAGGGTCGGTCGGCCTAGAAAAAAATTATAAGGAGAGTCCACATCCAACACAACGAATGGCAACGTCTGTACTCTTCTACGGTCGCCTTCTTCAAACTCCACCGGTAGCTCGATATAACCTACCACTTCCGTTGCAACACCAATAAAACCATGAATGAAACCTTTACACGGTTTCAGATCTATGGCTTCCATCCTCCTCTGGTCGTAAGCCTTCTTGAAAATTATGTTTACAGAACTGCCACAATCGATCAGAATCTTCCTCACTAAGGCAGGGTCGATCATCGCCGAGATAACCATCAGATCGATCATAGGACCTCCACCTTATCAGCATCTCTACTCCAGAATACTATTTCGTCTGCCATAGTACGTTGTCGTTTTGACGAAGCTCCATCCTCCGTGTTTGAGCAACATTCAAAATTAACATGCTTGATCGCATTTGCATAATGCTACATTTCTTGCCAACTTTTGTCGACTGGTGTGGTCCTCCGGCTATTGTATTGATTACTAATCTTCCACCAGTCCATGCAGGCTCCTCATCCTTATGCGGCGCTTGTCCATGATTGGGATCAGATGTCCCCTGTCCACCATCCTGCTGGGCTTTAACAAACTATTGTAGTTTTCTTTCCCGAATCAGTTTCTTAATAACATCCTGGAGATGCCTACATTCATTTTTGTTGTGACCATAGCATTCATGGAACTGGTAATATTTTTTAATCTGCTTTTGCTTCTCTATCGATTCTTTCGAAGATGGCTTTTTATACTGCATGGTATTGCATGTAGACAAGTAGACGTTCTCTAGAGATGTATTCAATGGTATGTAGGTATCATACATTAGAATCCTAGACTTTCCTCTTCCATAATCCCTCTTTCGTTCATGGTTCCTATCACCATCTTTATTTTGCTCATTCGGTTTATTTGGACATTTACTTGAGCTTTTTTGGAACTCTCTCCGGACAGTTTCACTGCAATGTTACTATGCACTCCCTCTTCACTCGGTCCCACAACATTCTTCTTCCTAGAGCATCTAGCTTCCTCTTTCCTCAAATAATAAGCTGCTTAGAAATGCTCCAACATTGCGGGTGGTTTGCCAGCTAACCAATCGCCAAAGTCAGATTCTAGGTCAATCCCTCTTATTACAGCCATCGATATTGAATGGTCATTCGAATTACTGACTTCTATGACGGCTGAATGAAATCTCTCCAAGTAGTCTTTCAATGATTCTCCCAGAGCTTGGATCATGCTTGATAGTGACATTACATCTTTAGGGCGAGTTGCGTGCATATGGAACTGCTCCACAAATTTTGGTTCTAAGTCATCAAATCTAGAGATTGACCTTGGGGGCAATCTCGTGAACCACATCGTTGCTATGCCAGAAAGAGTGATGGGAAAACATCTGCATTTTTGGCATCATTAACTCGTGCAGAGCCCATCGGCCATTCATATCTCATGATGTGCTGCCTGGGGTCAGTTTTTCCCTCGTAGGCAGGCATCGATGGCATGCTAAATCTCCTCGAATATTCCACATGTAAAATATTGTTTATGAACGGGGTATGGCTTCATGAGATCCCTCAATCATCATTGGTCAAACATTGGCTTTCCCTTACTTGCTGTCTGATCATAGCCGACAAGTCCAACGGCTGGATAGTTGGAGCCAAGCGGTAGTCGTGCTCCACCTCACATGAATGGTCCGATCGATGTCTATAAGTCGTTCCATGCCTTGTTGACTCAACATCCTCTTGATGTGTGTTCACATTATCGTCATTCCGAAGAGGTAACTGGTCATCATTTACTTGAACTCCAGAATCCAGATCAACCATGGTGGCTCCAGTTCGAGTTCAATCAGAAAATGGTAAGGTTCCTCCCGTGGAGGAGGGATGTGCCCCGATCTCTATAGGGGGATCGTGTCTGATTGGTCTTGGCAGCCTGGGAGTAGTTATGTGTCAATGTCCTGATGCTTCTGCATGATATCCATTGGTTCTGCAACATTTGCGCCTATGATGGTCATCTGATGAAGTATGAGCTCTCCAATGTAGAATAGAGAGTTGGCTACCTCCTAGTTTTCTCGCGTTGTTGATCCGTGAATTGATTCAATAGATCGATATAGGCTTGAATATGTTGGTTCAACTATCGGCGACTATCCATGAGCTCTCTCATCGGATTCTGAAAATCATCTCTTATGATGGAATCAACTGGATTCTGGACATCAACTGGATTGGTAGCATTAACATCTGCTAGTAGATTGTTCTGGCCTCCTTGTTGGATGTTGGCGTTCTCGTTTCCTACTACGTTCTGAGAGATAGATCCGGTGTTCCTAACCATTGTTTATAGTTTTCTTTAGACTTTCGCAAATCTAAATATAACAGACAAACTATTTGAGGATAGTTTTGGATGTCTTCCTTAGATTTATGCAATCCAACAGCAGCAAAGGGATCCAAATAAGGATGAGAATCTTGGCACTCGGTGAAAGCATCAAAATGTTTGCACCAAAAATTAGCACAAACACCCAATAGAGATTTCGTAGAGGAACAAATAAAGAAAAATAAATGCAAATAGAGAGAATATATTGGTAAAGTAATAAGAAACAAGCTAATAACAGAGATGCGACAATTTATAATGGTTCGGCGTTGTTTGCCTACGTCCACTTTGAAGAGATGGCTTTATTAATAACTTTGTAAACTGAGTATAACAGGGTTCAGATGTAAATCCTAGTTACAAAAGAATATAAAGCAACAAGCAGCGTAAAGATCTCAAAAATGAACATTCAAGTCTGTATTTATAGAGGAAGATGGCAAAATATCTCCTTGAAAATTTGACAAAAGGCTAATCTCCAAATCAATAGGGACCAACATGAGGGATCACATAACACAAATCCCAAGGAAGAGGGTTCGAGGCTGATCCCTATCTTGGTAGACTTAGGGGCTGCGATCTCTATAAGGGGTTCTTCATGTTTTGGTGAACTTGTCCTCAAAGTTTCATATTGATTGGATCTGTAGATGTTGAGTTATTGATCGATCATTGTTGCAATTTGATGTGCAGTCTGATTCTGGCTAATCCCTCTAGAGGGAAGAGGGTCGATCCCTCTTACTTATTCCTTTTGGTGTGCATCCTTAGGGTGGACTCCCTAAGGTCCCCTCTTCTTGTTTCCAAAGTTCATGTATATTGGACATATGGATTTTGAGATATCGATCGTTTTCCACTGAGTTGCACTGTTTAGCTGTAGTAATCCAATCCCTTTGGTAGAGAGGGATCATACCCGATCCCTTCTCTAGATTATACTATATTTCATACATAGAACATTCCATTTAGCATATCTATAAATTCAGTTTGATCATGGCTTCATATTATAATCTGTACTTGATTTCTGGACCTCACAATCATCGCTCTAGGCTACTGGCCTTGATGACAATTGAGTCTAACTTGTCTAATCAGTTTGAATATAACCGGGTCAAAATGTCGGATAACAGTAGATACTTGGCAATTTAGATAACTAATGCCACTCGGCACCCCTCTTGCCCTTGAGGTTCGGCATCCCTTACTGTTTGTAAGAACTCGAGACCACTTACTACTTATAGGTGCTCTACAACAATTAACGTTGTAGAGGCTTAGAATCTTTTCTTTTTGAGTAAACGCCTGACATGCTTTATTGGTGTGGTTTTCTTCTTTTGTTGTATATACTCGACCCTTATGTTGTTGAGACTCAACATTCTTATCATTTGTTAAATCTAGGCACCTTTTGGCTATTTGGTGCTCGATGTGCTTTTCTTTATTGTTAAGGCTTTGATATCGCATCTTACTTGCAAATACTTAATAATGCTTATCCTTCCTTTGATACTCCCTATCCTATAGAGGCTCGATACCTTTTCGTGCTCTGTTTAGATGTTCAACATCTCAACTTATTGCAAAATTTTGGCTTTGCCTCTTGCTTTAGGGACTTGACAACCTTTCCATGTGTCGAGGCTCGATATCTTCATCATAGATTTATCTACTCATCATGCATTTATAAGCTCTATATACTTTCTTTATATGCTTGATATATGTACTTGTAGTAACACTATCTTCCATGGTCTCCATATCCTCTTGTTTATTCTGTTAACATAATAGTCAGAAAATATGTGGATAACATTTTCCCTCCTCCTTGTATAAAAGAAGTTTTTTACACTTTAGCAAAACTGAGTATCTTCTTACCTTTCCAATTTTCTATGAGATTTTCTCTTCAATTCGGTGTTCCTGAAAATCATAAAATAAATGATGATTATTTCATTATTTACTTTAAATTGAATTTTAGACAAACCTTTTCGAATTTGGTAAAAACCTGGATTAATTTTTCTTCTTCTTTATATAAAGGAGCTTTTATGTTTTAGTGTAAAGCCAAGCTTTAATTAATAAGACCAGAAATTTGCTCAATGGAAAGACCATAAATTTAATTGGCAAGAAGATAACTCAACTACTAAGAATCTCGTAGATTCGTTTGATAAGAAATCCAAAAATTTAATTAATAAGAAGACCAGAAACCCATCCAAAAATCCATTTGGAAAGAAATCCATAAATTTCCTTTTAATAAGAAGGCCAGAAATCCGTTTGGAAAAAAGATCATAAATTCATTAGTTTATAACATCAGAAACCCATTTAGTAATAATACCGTAGTTTCATTTGAATAGAAGACAAAAAATCCATCTGGAAATAATTCCATTGTTTCATTTGATAGAAGATCGAAAATCATTCTTGCAATAATTCCATAGATTCATTTGAATAGAAGACCAGAAATCCATCTGACAATAATACCATAATTTCATTTGAATAGAACACCAGAAATCTGTCTGGAAATAATACCATAATTTTATTTGAATAGAAGACCAGAAATCCATCTTGCAATAATACCATAATTTTATTTGGATGGAAGATCAGATTATATCTGCCAATAATACCATAATTTTATTTGAATAGAAGACCAGAAATCCATCTGGTAATAATACGTCCCAACTAATAGGAATCTGGAAAGTTAAGCGATAATGGAGATTCCCATTGTTTACTAGAGTATTTCTAACCAAGAAATTCACAACTACTCAAAAGCTATATTTGATGTTGAGATCCCTAGTTCGGAATAATAAATAGTTCGTGTTCCTTCCTTTGAAGTTGCCTTACTCTTAGCTTAGGTTTCAGATTGGTTATGTTGTATTACACTTCCTTTTAGGAGATTACTTTGATCCTATTATTAGGATGAACTCACATTTGTTTGATTGATTTCCTTTGCCCCTTATCACTCTTTTGGTGATGATTTAGGCTTCCTTTCGCCCCTTATCACCTTTTGGGTGATGATTTAGGATTTAATTCCTTTCGCCCTTAGCACTCTTTGGGTGATGATTTAGGAATTAAGTGAGCCTCTTATTACCTTATAGGTAATGATTTAGGCTGATCGGTGCGTTTTGTTAGCCATCTTAGGCAGAACCAAAGTCTTGCCCGTGCTTCCTTTAGGAGGTGCTTTGGTCAGGCCATATATGTGGAACTGAAGGCTTGTTTGGTGCCTTAGTTAGGCTATCTTAGGCGGGACCAAACGCTTAACTATCCTTCCTCTGGGAGGCGCTCCGGCCAGGCCACGTACGTGGGACCGAAGGCTTGCAGTGCTTTGGCTAGGCCGTCTTAGGTGGGACCAAAGACTTACTCCGACCTTCCTCTAGGAGGTGCTTTGACTAGGCCCTTGTGGCGGGATCAAAGGCTTTTCTTTTGCCCCTTACTACCTTATAGGTAATGATATAAGCTTTTCTTTATAGTTCCTTTCCTTTATTCGATTATCGACTCTGTAGATATACTTGTCTTAATCTCTTTATTCATCCATTGTAGAAAGTATGGTTTTAAATGTTCGGCATTCCATGTCCTTGTTGTTACATTGCTATCAAGTCGACATAATCGGTAGGTCCCTGGCAGGATTACTTTATGGATAATGAGGGGTCCCTCCAAGTATGGTCCAAGCAGCCCATCCATTGGATTTTTGGTATTTCCATGATCTTTCGGAGTACCAAGTATCCTTTTTGGAATGATCTTTCTTTGATCTTGGAATTATAGTATTTCGATATCCTTCGCTGATATTTGCCCGTCCATGTGGACACTTAATCCCCCGATTCATTAATCAGGTCCAGTGATTCCTTTCTTAGCTCTTGATTAGGGTTAAAACCATATGCGATTCTCCAGTGAGATGGTATCACAATTTTAATTGGAAGCACTACCTCACATCCATATGTCAAAGAGAATGAAGTATGTCCTGTAGTAGTTTTTGCAGAAGTCTGGTATGCCCAAAGGACAAGTGGTAATTCTTCTACCTACTTTCTTTTGCTTTATCTAGTCGCTTATTAAGGATAGTCTTAATAGTTTTGTTGGCATCTTTAACGGCTCCATTAGCCTTAGGATGAGCTATAGACAAAAACTTTTGATTATTCCATTCTTATTGTAGAATATGGCGAACTCCTCACTTTTAAATTGAGTTTCATTATTAGATATTATATTATGCAATATTCCAAACCGGGTGACTATGTTTTTAATCACAAATTTTAGCGCTTTCCCTGATGTTATGTTTGGTAATGGCTCTACTTCTACCCATTTGGCAAAGTAATTGATGGCTACTACTGCATACTTAGCTCCACCTTTGGATATAGGTAACAGTCTGATTAAGTCAATTCCCCATACATCGACGGGCCATGGGCTTGAGAGTGGGGCTAATTCACTTGGCGGCATATATGGAATTGTTTAAAATCTTTAACATTTCTTACATCTCTTTACATAATTCATCGCATCGTTGGTCATACGAAGCCCATAAAAATCTTGTGTCATGACCTTTTTGGATAATTTTATACCATTTGAATGGTCTCCACAGAATAATTCATGGGCTTTTCTCAACAGCTTTGTGCCATTTTCTAAATTAAAACATCTCAAGTAGGGGAGTGAGTATCCATTTTTGTAAAGTATCACCTCCATCATAACAAAAGTTGGAGCTTGATGTTTTATCCTTCTAGTTCCCTTTTTGTCTTCCGGTAGTTTTCCTTCTATAATGTACATCACAATAGAAGTCATCCAATTGTTCTCATATTGGTTGCTTATTTCTATATGAATGGTTCCTTCCTAGATGGCATCACTTCCACCTTCCATTTCTTATCCTACATACGCGTGCATGAGTTCTAATCAATACCATTGCTTCATTTTATGGCATGAGAGCTTTTTCTTCAATAGTGGGACTTTGTTGGAAGCCTACTGGAACAATTCGAGTTTCTAGTGCTTCTTGTGAACTAGTTAGTTTGGCCAACGAATCGGTTGGGGAATTTTTTCATCTAGGTACTTGGTGTATTGAAAAATCTTCAAATTATGTTAACATCTTTAGCATATTTTTAACTTAAATGATCAATTTGGCATCTTTAGTTTGGTATGTCTGATTCAATTGATTAACCATTAATTGAAAATAACTAAAAATTTCTATCCTTGGAACCTTCAACCGAAGGGCTAAAGTAAGTCCTGCCACCACCGATTCATACTCAGCTACATTATTAGTATCAAGAAAACCTAACTTTATTGCATAATGCAATCGATGTCGATCAGGGATAATGATTACGTAACTGCCGCCAACCCCTTCTTCATTCGAGGCCCCATCAACAAACAATTGCCATTTAGGCTTTAAATCCTTCTCCTTTTTCGATTGTTCTTTATTGAACCCTATGCATTCGTTGACAAAATCAACTAGGGCCTGCCCTTTAATCTCCACTTGGGGTTGGAATTCAATATCACATTAGCTAAGCTATATTCCCCACTTTGCTTGTCTTCCTGTTGCCTCAAGTTTACTGAAAACTTGTTTAATTGGAAAATTGGTCAAGACCTTGATTGGGTGTGCTTAAAAGTAGGCTCTTAGCTTTTATGCGGTGAGAATTTAACAATATGCCAACTACTCTATAACTGGATACCTGACCTCTGCATCTTTAAACCTTTTCAAGTATAATACTTTGGAAGTTGACTTTTGTTCTCCTCTCTTATTAAGACCGAACTTATTGCATGTTCGAAAACCTCCATATAGAGATACAAAATTTCCCCTTCTATAAGGCTAGAAAGGATCAAAGGTTTTTCAAGATGACCCTTCAATTCATTGAAGACTCTTTGGCAATCCTCTCCCCATTCAAAATTTTTCTTTTTCTTTTACCTGATCACATCAAAGAAAGGGACGCACTTATCAGTGGATTTAGAGATAAATCTGTTCAAAGATGCTACTCTTTCATTTAGGCTCATCATATCTTTGCATGTCTTTGGTTCTACCATACCCTTAATGGCTTTGATTTGATTAGCATTGGCCTCGATTCCCCAAGCACTGATAATGTATCCCAAAAACTTCCCAAATCGTATCTTGAAGGAGAACTTTTGTGGATTTATTTTTATTTTATACTATTTTAGTACCTCAAACATTTCTTTGAGGATATTTAAGTGGTTGGTTTTCTCTTAAGATTTCACTAGCATATCATATACATATACTTCCATGTTTCATCCAATTTGTTCTTTAAACATTCTATTTACCAACCTTTGATATGTAGCCCCCTGCATTCTTTAGCCTGAAAGGCATAACTTTGTAGTGGTAATTCCCCAATCTATTATAAAACTCGTATGCTCCTCATATGGTTTGAAATATGGGAACTGATTATAATCCGAGTATGCATCCATAAAAGATAATAGCTTATGTCTGCATGTGGCACCAACCAACTGGTCTATTCGGGGAAAAGGATAACAATCCTTAGGACACGCTTTGTTTAGATTGGTGTAATCGAAACATGTTCTCCATTTTCCATTAGACTTTTTAACTAACATGGGAATGGCTAGCCATTTGAGGTAAAACACTAACCTGATAAACCCATTCTTAAGTAATTTTTTTAATTTCTTCTTTCTACGCATTAGCATGGACTTTATAAAATTGCCTTTTATTTTGCCTAATGGGAACAATATTTGGATCTATATTTAGAGCGTGGCCCATGACCATTAGGTCTATTCCGACCATGTCCGAGTAGGTCCAGGCAAACACATCCTTGCTTGACTGGAGAAATTAGATAAGTTCTCATTTGAGCTGGTCGCCCAACTCTTTTCGGATCTTTACCATTTTTGTTAGATCAATTAAATCTAAGTTTACCTCTTCTAAGTCTTCGGCATACTTTATTCTTCCTTGCTCATTTCTACAATCAAATCCAGTAATGATCTTTTCACCAATTATTTCGTTGTCTACATAGGTTGTTGTAATGATCCTAATTTTTAGTAATATTATTTAGGATATTTAATTAGCTAAATTAAATAAAATAATGTGATGATTAGGTGATTGAGATTTGTGATTAATAAGGGGTAGCTATGCCATGTTAATGAATAAATTAAAATGAGCTAACATGAATTAAAATAGATAAGGATAATAGGTGATGGCAAAGTTGGAATAAGAGCATTCCAATACCCTAAACCTTAGGAATTCATTCACACGTCTATTTTATTATCAAAAATCAAAGTATGGAGGCCGACCACCATTAAGCAAGAAGAAGATAAAGAAAGCAAAGGAAAGAAGATTAATCAACTTAATCCATTCAAATCTCAAATCCTTAATCTCAAAGCTAAGGTGAATAATGACTACATCTCATTTTTCTAGTTTTTTTCGATTTTAAGACGAATCTAAAGTATTTTGCAATGTTTTGAAGGATTAAATGTTTATATATGCTTGATGATGATTTATGCTTATTCACATATATTTTATGATATGTGTTAATGTGAAAACCCTATTAAATGACATCCAAACACCTTACGAATTTAGATTTAAATCAGAAATGATATTTTGGAGATGGGTTACAATTTTCATATTTTTTTGAATTAATGTGGTTTTTATATTAATTATCTAGTGAAGAAAATTATTATTTGTGTTTAAAATTATTTAGGCTAAATAAAAGATGTTTTGGGTCTGAAATTAATATATGTTAGAAAATATATTAAAAATGGTTTTCTCGAATTTTTGTAGAATTTTCCTAAGTGTTTTGATGAATATATAAAATTATTTAAGGTATGAGACTTAAATGTTTTATATATTTATAAAAGGAGAAGGGGCATTTTGTAAATAAATTAAATTGTTTAATTCTGAAATATTGGCAGCACTTTTAGAAAAGAAAATTAGCAACCACTAAAATTTTGAAAAATAAGGCAGGTTAGTTGAAAAGTATTTCTTTTTAAAGTTAAAAATAGATTTTACATGCTTTTAGCATGTTTTACCTCTTTTGGCATAGGGGTTTCGATTGGGTAGTTCCGCCTTCATCACTGTCAAAACCAATGCGCATGTTATCAATACACTTGGTACGTAGTGAATTAGACAAAGGCGGAAGGAACTGGCTCGAAACAATAGGTTCTGATGGGGTCGAAGCATGACTTGTTTTAAATTGAAAATGCATCTGCTTTTCTTTCGAAGGATATGCTTTCGACCTGGTTGGCTTTCGGTTGAGTCAAAATGTTATAAAGGAATAGTTTCGAGTGGGTTGGACCTTTGTTTTAAGTAAATGCTTTCGGAGGGGTCGAAACCCCTAGCTGCCGCTTTTCTACCTTTCGAAGTCAATGGTTTCAGAAGGTATACTTTGTTTTAAACCCAAGCCACTTCTCCAATGCTTTTGGAAGGGTTTGTTATGACACCATCACTTCTTTACTTAAGAATAGCTTTCGAAGGAGTGCATTCGACTTTAATATTTTATGACCCTTTTGCTCTGTTGAAGGTAGAACCCAAAGGTTTTGAAAGAGATAGTTTTGAATGGTTTCGAAAGGATGTTCCACATGTTTTACTTGAACCCAAAGGCTTTCGAAAGGTTTGATGTTTTAATGCTTTTGAAATGTTCTAATGAAGGGGTGATTCCCCAATGGTTTCGAAAGGTTTGAAAGGAAAGGTTTTCCAATGTTTTCGAATGGCAATGTTTAAGTATTTAAAAGATAGGATGTCTAAGGTTTTATAGCTTTCGAAGGAAAGGTTTATCAATGGTTTCGAAAGGAAGATTATGACTGGTTTCGAAGGGAATGTTTTGGCCTTTCGGCCTAGGTTATAAAGAAGGGTTTACTTAGTTTCGAAAGGGTTACTTTCAATGGATTCGAAAGGGGTACTTTCAAAGGTTTAAATGCTTTCATCAACAAAGATTTGAGTAAAGTATATATATAAGATGACAAGATGATTTGAGTAAAGCATAGAGTATATATTTTCCTTGTTTAAGTTTGATTTAAAGGTTTAAATCATGTTGAGAAGAAAAGGTTTTCAAGGAAAATTTATAGGAAGATTAACCTAAGAAAAATGACTCAGATATTCGTATACCAAATGCGACTAGTATAGGGTCGTGCCTATACATTAGCTATTAGCCCCTAGCTAATTTAGTCTAAAATTCCAACGTGTAGGGCTTTGTCACATGTAAGACTAAAATGATGTTACACACAGCACAGAATATATATTTATACAGAGTTAGGTTATTGGTGAGCCCGCGAAACCATTAGGATCGGGTGACCCTGGGAGGAGTTAAGTTAGGGACAGACCATCCAGAAGAGGAGTATCTGATAGATGTTAGATTATTTGTTTATATATTGTCTTCTAGGCCCGAGTCAGCCAAAGTTTAGTAGTTATCCAAACAAAACTATAGTGTTCGAACATATAGTTCATTTGTTACTTGACATGTAAGTTTACTTGATATTGCTTTACAGTTTTAGCCAGTATTGGTTGCAGGATTATGATTTGCAAAATATATGTTTTAGAAGGATATTAGTAAGGGGAAACCCGTTCCACTAAGCTGCGTGGTCTCACTTAATATCTAATAAGCGAGATGTATAGTATTATTCACACCAGGCTTTATGTCTGACTCGAAGTTTATATTTTTTCCCCATGAACTCTCGGGTGCTCAAAATTGATTTGATTAGGCTAAGGGTTGAGGATTTTTAGGTTTAGGTAGTTTGGCAAATAAAGATTCCCATGACGAGCAGGTGATTGGAGGATAGCAATTTAGGAGTTTTTGTTTTATTTTGTTTATTCCGCTGTGTTGTATTAAGTCAGTTATGACTGTTTAGTACTCTGGTCATCCAAGTGGGCATCTTCATATGTCGCTCTTGGTGCATTTTGTAATAATTATATTTGATGTGAACCTGGGAAACGTTTGGGATTATGTAACTTGGATATGAAATGTTGTTTTGAAATGTAATCATAAAATTGTTTTAATTTGTGATGATTTTATTTCATATTTAAGTGCTTCTGATATTATGGATATCATTAACATTACCGTATTTGGTCACCGGAAGTTAATACTATGGATGACTGCAGCATCTATAGCGCTTAGCTTTGGACCTCCAAATAGGGGATGTTACAACTTAGTATCAGAGCGTAGGTTTATGAAATACTTTAGACTAAAATGATTTTTGAAAACATAATCCTAAGGAATTAGGGTTAATATCATGGTATGGGATAACGCTACAGTAAAGTACTTGTATTTGCTATATATAAGTATACGATGTATCTCTAGTTTCCTATCTCTCTTACGCTACTCTTCTGTATCTCACGAGGCTTGAATACAGATATGGATGCTAGAAGTGGAAGAGTGAATCTTGGAGGAAGCACCACCACAAATGGAAATGCCAGACCGAATACTAGAAGGAACTAAGGTCAGGCACAAGCAGGAAATGTTGGTGCTAGAGTCCCATAAGTGGATATGGGAGCTATGTATCAGTTTTTCGTGAATATGATGCCAGCAGGGATTGCTGCTGAAGTGGTTGGAGGAAATGCTAGAGTAGGAGATCAAGAAGCTCTGATGGCCAACAATTATGCAATCTTGAGTAGAGACTATGTTAGGCTTGGAGAGAAGCCTGGAACTGAGGATGTTATTGAGATGGAGAGCTGGTTGCTGCATTGTGAGAGAATTTTTGCAGACTTGGAGCTCAATGATGAGAAGAAGAGAAGGCTTGCTTCGAGACATCTTCAGGGAGTAGCTTTATTCTGCTGGATTAGTGTGATGGCTGGAGTGGATGAAGAGACAATGACATGAGCTGAGTTTAAGAGGAGGTTCGAGGAGAGGTTCATGTCTATGATGGCGTAGTCTACTTTGCTCAGAAAGTTTGCTGAGTTAGAGCAGGGAGAGGTGACTGTGTTAGAGTATGCTAGAAGTTTTGAAGAGTTAGCTAGGTATGGACATGCCACTGTGGATACTGTGATGAAGAGAAATGAGAAGATCATAAGGGGGTTGAAGCCTGGGTTAGCAAGGGCTACACTACCTTATATCAGAGATCCTTATGATGTTGTGGTAGAAATGGCTTTAAGACATGAGGAGGTGCTTTCTTCTCTGAAGAAGAATAAGGCGAAGGAGGTCCAGGTGGGACAGAGTCAGAAAAGGAAGTTCTTTTATAAAAAGGGTGCTCGGAAGGGTAGAACCGCGAAGAAAGAAAGTCTGAGGTTGTTTGCTTCAAGTGCGATAAGAAGGGCATTTTTCTAATGAGCGTCATACTGGAAAGGCGAAGGAAGTGATCGGGAAGAAGAATATCATATGCTTCAACTGCGATCAAATTGGTCATTATAACTGTTTGTACCAAAATTGGGCACAACACTCTTCGGAAGTCTTTGAAGATATAAAGTGAAGAAATTAAATAAAAAAAAGAGGAATTATCTAACAAAAACTCCAAATCTCATAAATGAGAATAATTAAAGTGCAAGGAGACACAAGAATTTAGAGTGGTTCGGCGTATAGCCTACGTCCACTATGAAATAGTTTGCTTTATTAATCTCTCTTTTGTGTTTACAAGTGAATTCAATGATTTATAGCAGTCAATTGTAAATTGCAGCAGTAAATTTTGTTTATGGCAGCAGCAATTGAGTTCAGATCTGGCAGAGTCCGGGCGTTGGAGATCTCAAAGAGGAAGAAGAACCCCTTTTTTGTTGGCTTTGGGGGTCTATTTATAGGTGTAGGAGGCTGGTATTTCGCCCAGATCTCGGGAGACCCTCTCTGGCACGTGACCAGGCCCGCTCGCCCAAGCCCGTGAAGTTTCGGTCCGATCCGTGATCGACACGAGCAGATTTCGACTCGCTCGAGATTTCATCCAATGGAGTCGAAATTTGGCGTGGACATTCTTTAGCATGCACGTAGCCTTCTGTGAAAATTTCATAGCATTTGGACTTGTAGATTGGGAGATATGATCGATACGAAATGGAGTTTTCGGTAGGCTATTTCCTTCGTCTCGCTTCCGTTTCGACTCGCTTATGTTTCGACTTGCTTCCTTTCTACTCGGTGATGTGGCGCTTTGTTAGAGTTGAACTAGACAGAGTCGAACAGTGGTTCTGTGAAGGCTGTGGAGTGAGTCGAAGAGGACTCTCTAATGGATGTTGTTTCGAGCGAGTCGAAGTAAGCACTTGGTTTGAGCGAGTCGGTGACGTTTGTACGTTCTCGTGTCGTTGTTAGTTTTTTGTTTTCTGAATTCCGTATCGATCCTCTCCTGAACCGATGTGAAATTCGTTGCAACAACGCTTGACGGTTGGTTTTGAATGTTCCTTCGTAACGATCCTCTCGAAGCGCTTGTTTGACTCGATGATAGACGTGACCCGAGCAAGTCGAAATGGAGCGAGTCGAAATGGAGCGAGTCAAAATGGAGCGAGTCGAAAAGCGCTTCCCTGATGGATTTGAACCGCTTATTTCGCTGCACTGGAGAGGGAGTCGAAACGTACCGGAGACAGGGGAGCGAGTCGAAGAAAAGATGGAGTCGAAGTGATGTCTTTCATTGCTGCATGAGGGAGTCGAACTGGTCACGGGGATGGAGTCGAAGGAGCGACACGAAAGGGAGTCTGCATCAGTGCGCTGAAGAGGGAGTCGAAGCACGTGTTCGACTCCACTGGAATTCGAATCGGTTATTCCCCTTACTTTCGAGTCCATATAAATACCTGGCACTTAGCCATTTTTTCACTTTTTACTTTTCATCGTTATCTTCCTTGCCTTCGTATCGCTCTGAGACTCGAGAAGAAAGAACGAAAATCCTCGCCTTCGAATTGATTCACACCATCGGTTATTCGAACTAATCTGACAGATCTAGGTAACCCATTAAACGAATCCAATGCGTGAACAATGAGACTCGGTTTTCTAGCACTAAATCAACCTGAGTTGTGATTGATCGAAAGTTTCAGGATCTTAGCTTCGAGTCGATCTAGAGTGGGAGGTTTCGAGAGGATGAGGCAGTGGCTTTCATATTGATCGATGGTGGGGCTTCGCATCGAGTCGAACGCCCTGAATCTATGGATTGATACGAAGGGGCTGTGTTTGATCAATTTGAAATGATGGCCTTTGATTGAATCGAAGTGGGTAGCTTCGGAGCGAGTCGAAGCCGATGGCTCTGGATCGAGTTAAAGTGTAGAGCCTTGGGAGCGAGTCGAACTCGATGGTCCTGGGGAGCAAGTCGAACCGCGTGGTCTTGGGACCGAGTCAAACTCGTGATTTTGGGACCGAGTCGAAGGAGCGAATCAAACTGTGTGGTCTTTGGGAGCGAGTCGAATTCAGCGAGTCGAACGAGGGATTTCGAATCAGGTCCTTCTGGTTTGAGTCGAATTTTGCCTGCCAACCTTCTGAACGAGTCTGACTCATATGCATATGACCATAGCCTATTGATGCGAACACGGCACTTGCGAGCGATACAAATTTGATCGTCCAAAAATTTAACATTTTTAACATAGTTGAACAATTGCCTCCGGCGAGCTTCTAACTTGCATAACTGGACTTAACTTTTTCACTGCATATCTGATTTTCCTATCGAAGCTCGTCGATGAAACTACAACTTATAAAAAATGACAATGAACTTTGACCTGAAATGATAGTCGATGGTAGGATGGTATGGTTGTGACGGTCAGCGATGATGGTCCGTTCGACCGAATTCTGAAGTCTCGTCGTTCATACGCTTCCTTCAGTTTTGTTGATCTTCTCAAATAACATACATTACCACACTGCACAACACACTCACACACTTTACACTGGGGGATGCACGAGTGTTATTTGCCAGTTTAACAATGATTTTTTATAAGCTAGCTAGTCATGGACCCTTCAAGTTCTCAGTAGCCGGAATATCCAAGTTCTGTTCCTTCAACTATTGAGATACCGGTTATAGAAGCCGAAGTTATTGAGATAGCTCCGGTTGAGCATCAAGGGGCTCGGTTTATTTGTACTCCACTAGATTCGGTGCCGTTGGGTATCTCCGAAGACATGTTAGGCCGGATTTGCTTAAGGCACGGTTTGTCGCCTGACGACGTGCTACTTCCTGGGCCAAATGACAGGCCACATTATTCTCCCGAAGGATTTACTGCTTTCAACCGTCATGCTTGCACGGCAGGGACACTTCCTCCCTTCAATGACTATATCAGGGAGATCTTATCGTTTCTTGGCATAGCCCCGTCTCAGCTACATCCGAATGGATATGCCTTGCTGAACAACACCTTCGTCTTGTTTATGGAGATCATATTTCGAACGCCGAAGCCGATCGAAATCAGATATTTATTCAATGTCAAAAGCCGTGGAGAAAGCCCTTCCTTCACCTTCTTGGAGGCAGTCAGAAAATGCCACATTGTGCTGGGCTCCTGGGGGAGGCTAAGTTATTACAAATCTGAATGGTTCTACGTTTGGTGCCCCTTGGATTTGCTAGGCGGTGGTTAGATAGACGTAAGTGTCGCCATCCCCTCTTGAATTACCGAGATGTTAGTAACCGACTTCAAAAACTGACATACTTTTCCTTTCTTATAGCCGCAATCTCTCTCCCCGATGGCACATACTTCAGGGAGCTTGTTCGGATTCTTCAAGCGTTTTCGAGCGAAGAGAGGCACATAGACTTAGTCTTGACTGACAAGAATTTGAGGGCTGTCGAGCTGATAGAACAAAGACAGAGCATACACCTGTATGTGACACATAGGGTGGCCCTATAGAAATGCGTGAAGCGCAAAGCGCCCGCAGTTGTGATCACCGAAGAAGTTGATCCAGAAAGAACGCCCACCGATACTGAGCTCCCGGTCGTGCCTCCTTCCGATGTTCAATATTCCGGAGGAAAAAGACAAGGCAAGGCTGCTGCTCATGAGTACTCTAAATCCAGGAGATTTAAATCAGTGGTCGTGTCTTTGCCCGTCCCGGGGATTAGAATTGCATAGGCTTCTCCCCTGCCAGTTGGGAATCTTTTTGAGGGACTTGCTGATGTTCCGATTCTGGACTTTGTGTCGTCTCAAAATGATGACGGGATGGAGGACCTCGATAGTGTTCATGAACCGAGTGGGTCGCTTGCTACGAGTGCGGCCGACATTTCCGGTTGGTCGGGGGATTGCACATGCATACACTTCACTACACTACATGATTCACAACTGTACTTCATCCGACTTAGGAAGTTGCTAACTCTTTCTTCGTTTATCATTTTCAGGTACTATGTCTGGGAGAGGATCTATGCTCGGTAACCTTCGCTCAGCCCGAAAGGCCTCTGGTTACTATGATTCCCGCCGGAGGGACTCAGACAGAGATCGCGACCGCGAGTACTCCCACCAGGATAGATACGGGCGTGATATGGATAGGGAGTATAGACATCGGTCTAGGTCACGCTCTCCTCCTTCTAGATTTCCATCTCCTCCTCCTGTTCAAACTTCAAATCCACCAGACCCTCCTCGTCACAGGCCGTCTTCTCACACTCCCAGATCTGAGACTCATCTCCAAAGAGTCGAGACTACATCTTCCATGGTTACAGAGCAGGTCCCCGCTGATCCCACTAGAGAAGGGGCCCTTAAGTTGGCTCAAATGAAGAAGGATTTTCCTAATATTTGCTTCGACGGTTATTTTTTCCCTCCCTACTTAAAGAGAATTCCATAAGGGGTAGAAGGCACGATGCATGACTTTGTCCACGACATCTATACCCAATATCGAGAGTGGGCAAAGGCTGTCGAAAAAGCTTCTAAAGTGGCCTTCGAGCGGGCTAAAGAGATCTAGAAGATGGAGACCGAGCTCGCGAAAAGGGATCATATTATTCAGGTACTCTCTGCTGAGTTCGATTCTTCTCGCAAATCTGAGATCGAGGCCATTAAGAAGGCTGATGAAGCAAATGTGGCCATGGAGAGGTTGAGGCAGACGCATGTCGCCTTGGTGGAGGAGATGGGCCACCGGAATACCAAAGTCATCGCCGAGCAAGATGCGGCAGTCAAGGAGCTTAATGAACTAAAAGCCAAATTCGCCAGCTTGGTCAAAGAAAAAGATGATGCGAACAACGCAGCCCAGAAGGCATGCGATCAGGATGTTCTGCTCAGGGGAGAACGGGATGCGGCGGTGGCCAAAGTCCAGAAAGTGGAGACTGAGGTCGAGGAGAGGGTGAAGTTGGCCGAGTCCAGGTTAGAGGCCAACATTGAGGACCTCCTTGTTGTTTACAATGCTAATGTGCTGAGGCACAGGGGTCTGGCCTGGCTCGATGATTATTCGACGCATCTCCATAGTGCTTGGGGCTGACTGGTTGAGGAAGAGAAAGAGGCGCACCAGGGTGAGTCTGTGGATGAATTCGAGCTCGAGAATCATCTGTTAACTGATGACGAAAAGAAGATTCTCCATGATTCAGTGATCTCTTATGAGAAGGAGAGGCTTTGCACCCAGCACCTGGAAGTATGAGAAGGCTCCGGGGTTAGACATCATGATGCAAGTCTTGATCTTCCGGTGTCAACTCGGCTTGAATCTTTACCTGTGGTTGATCCTCAAGTTGTTCCTGCCTATAACCCGGATCAGCCGCAGATGCCTTCGACTATAGCGCAAGCGACTGAAGCCGCCCCGTCGCTTACAAGCCAAACTGAGGAAGGTACTCCGAACATTCCATATGTCTTTCCCGAGTCGAAGTCTTCGATCGAGTTTGAGTTCTAACAATTCTTTTATTCTCTGTCCAGTGATCGATGCTGCACCGGCCATGCCTCCTGCCACTCAAGAATCACATCACATGCAGAAGGCTATCATGACCGAGGCAACCACCATGAGTACAGCTGCCCCGCTTGATGATCCACAGGGAGGTACGATTGCTTTCGACGTGCAGCTGATGGATGAACTCTTCCGTCGCCACGGCGACCCTCGTGCTAACTTGTCATCTGTTATGAGCGAAACTGATCCTGCTGCAAGCTCTTCAATGCCGACTACTGATGCCCCCAGCGGGGCTCAAGCAGTAACCGAAGAGGAGATGTTTGCTCAGATTGACGCTGAACTGGCAGCAACGGGTTATGGAGGCAGCTTTGGAGGTGGGATGGCAACATCGGGACCTGCCCCACTCGGAATGATGTCTCCTGGTGGTTCTGTCTTTCTCACCAGCTTGCCCATTCCACCTTCTGTACTTGATCCCGTTCCTCCGACTCCGCCCGTAGGGAGTATTATTATTCACACGAGTTCGGAGGAGGACGTCGACATAATGCCCTCGCCTAAAGACCGACCGCCGAAAAGCAAAGGCTCGAAGAGGAAGATTGGCGAGGGCTCCAACGGGTCCACACCGAGGAGGAAGCCAAGGAAAAAGAAAGATTAGGCATGCTCTTCCGGTGTATTTTGATTTGCATTTTGTTAGCCGTGTATAGATGCGGGTTCGGCCCCTCCTAGTAGGAATTTTTGGAAACTTGTACACGAACTTCTTCTATAATTAATAGAAATGAAACTTTTCTTTTTTTTTGACTTCTTTTCTTTCATTGTTTATTTGTATGAGTGTTTCAGTGTTTGAAATGCACTTGTGAAGTTTCAGTTTCTGAATGAAGTTTGTTTCTGTTCGCCAAGTTTGGGTATTGCGGACATGGTTTATCGACCAGGAAACGAGTCGAATTTTGACGTCGCATTGCCTCAGTCGATGGTCGATGCTTAAGTCGTGCCCCCCAGTCTTGGAGGTATGTTGTAAAACATAAGTCAGCGATTGCCCTTTTCTTATAGTATACCGAGTCTAGTACCGCTGAATGGATGCTCGAGACAAACGTGGATTGAGCGGTTTATTCATGCTTGTCCGATTGCCGATGACCATATCCGTGCTCCGGGGATCCTCATTCGTTTACTGGCGGTTGGTCATGCCGGCTTGAGTTTTAATCATATGTCTGCTATCTAGAGACTTGGAGTGAGCATTTGTACTCCGACTCACGTTCCGGGAGTTTGGAGTTGATAATCAGTCTTCGATTCATGCCTCGGGAACTTGAAGTTGGTGTTTACGCTCAGCTTCACACTTTGGGAATCCGGAGTCAATGTTTATACTCCGACTCGCACTCTGGGAATACGAAGTTGGATGTTTATACTCCGACTCGCGCTCTGGGAGTTCAAAGTTGAATGTTTATACTCTGCTTCACACTCTGGGAGTTCGGAGTTGAATGTTTATACTCCGCTTCGCACTCTGGGTATACGGAGTTGAATGTTTATACTCCGACTCGCGCTCTGGGGGTTCAGAGTTGAATGTTTATACTCCGCTTCGCACTCTGGGTATACGAAGTTGAATGTTTATACTCCGCTTTGCACTCTGGGTATACGGAGTTGAATGTTTATACTCCGACTTGCGCTCTGGGGGTTTGAAGTTGAATGTTTATACTCCGCTTCGCACTTTGGGTATACGGAGTTGAATGTTTATACTTCGACTCGCGCTCTGGGAGTTCGGAGTTGAATGTTTATACTCCGCTTCGCACTCTGGGTATACGGAGTTGAATGTTTATACTCCGACTCGCGCTCTGGGAGTTCGGAGTAGAATGTTTATACTCCGCTTCGCACTCTGGGTATATGGAGTTGAATGTTTATACTCCGACTCGCGCTCTGGGAGTTCGGAGTTGAATGAAGGATTGTCCTGTATCAATCCTTTCTTGACTTTTTATGTGATGTGGTGCCCTCCGAGCTCGGGTTTCACTTAGTGAGTGATTGGTTGCACCGCAGTCACTCTCTATTTGAATAAATCCCACTGTATGATGAGACTTAGCTCTCCGTGCATAGTGAAGGTCATATGAAGTATTTCAAGTAAATCATAGCTCTGGCTCGAAGAGGTTGCATTTTATTGCTGAAATAAGAAAGTATGGCAAAGTCAGTTGCCTTATTACAAGTTCTAATTTCGAAATGCATAAACAAATTGCAGAAAAGGAAAGTAAACTAAATGGAAAAAGATAGCCTGTCAGGTGTAATAGCGGCGAAGGCTCTCGCCATTCCAAGCTCTTGGCAGGGTAAGACCGTCGACGGTCGATAACTTGAATGTGCCATCTGCGAGCCTTTGTTCAATAACATACGGTCCATCCCATGTCGGCTTCATATGTGAAGGAACCAGATAGATTCTCTTTAAGACGAGATCGCCTAGTTCAAAGGTTCGCGGACGGACCTTGGCGTTGTACAATCGGGCGAATCGACTTTGATGCACAGCTGCCCTCAAATCAGCCTCCTCACGCTTCTCATCCAGAAGATCAAGAGATTCAGCAAGTATTATAGCATTTGTCTTTGGATCATAGTATGTCACACGATGAGAAGGTATTTCTAGCTCGACTGGAATAACGGCATCTGAACCGTAAGAAAGAGAGAACGGAGTGTGGCCGGTCACGGTCTTGTGGGTTGTTCGGTAAGCCCATAGATCCATAGGAAGTTCATCGACCCACTTGCCCCCGACCTTTTCTAGTCGTTTCTTCAGGATGGACTTTATGACCTTATAACTGCTTCGACCTGTCCGTTTGCTTGAGGGTGTGCAACTGTGGAGAATTTCTTTTGGATGTGAAATCGTTTGCAGAAATCTTTGAATTCAGCACCGTCGAATTGGGTTCCGTTGTCCGTAATAATGGTGTGTGGGAGACCGAATCGACAGATGATGTTACGAACCATAAAGTTGATTACTTTCTTCGTTGTAATGGTAGCGAGAGCTTCGGCTTCAGCCCACTTTGTAAAGTAATCAACCGTGACGATGGCGTACTTCGCACCACCTTTTGCCAAAGGTAGAGCACCGATGATGTCGATGCCCCACATTGCGAACGGCCATGGGCTGACCATTTGCGTTATCTCAGTAGGAGGAGCCCTAGGGATTCGGGCATATTTCTGGCACCTATCACATTTCTTTGCATAGTCCAATGCATCGCGATTCACGGTAGGCCAGTAATATCCATAGCGAAGTATTTTCTTGGCAAGTGCTTGCCCCCGGTGTGATCTCCACATTCTCCCTCATGCACATCGCGTAACACTTGTGTAATTTCACCGTGAGCGATACATCGGAGTAGGGGAACTGAGTATCCCCTTCTGTACATGAATCCATTCTGGATGGTAAACCTTGAGGCCTTTCGAAGGACCTGTCTTTTATCACTCCTGCGCTCCGGTAGGGTTCCGTGCTCAATGTAATTTCTAAGTGGAGTCATCCATGAATCCTTTTCGGGGACGGTTTCGCATACCCGGTTCATTTCCGCCCGGTCGATACTTGGGGAAGATAGCGTTTCTACGGGAACAAGTCCCATTTGTTGAGCTTCGCCCGTGCTGGCTAGCTTTGCCAACGAATTGACTTTTCGGTTGCGTTCTCGAGGTATACTGTAGATGGCGTAGTAATCGAAATGGTCTAGTACTTCCTTAACTAGAGCTAAGTAAGCAGCCAACCTTCGATCTCTCGCTTGATACTCTCCTCGTACCTGACACACAATTAATTATGAATCACAATAAATTTCCACTGCGATAATTCTCAAATCTTTAGCAAGCTTCAAGCCAGCTAGGAGGGCTTCATACTCAGCTTCATTATTAGTCGCATGGAAATCGAACTTTAAGGCATAACATATGTATCGGCGCCTGAACACCGATCGTTTGATGCTCCGTCGGTATAAAGTTTCCAGACGTATCCGGAGGATTCACTGGCTTCGGGCAAGTCCTCCAGGACGGTAAATTCAGCTATGAAATCGGCTAGGACTTGTCCTTGTATGGCCCATCTCGGAGCATAAGTAAGGTCAAACTGGCTCAGTTCGATGTTCCATTTGAGTAACCTACCAGACGTCTCAGGCCGTGAAAGGACCTGTCGTAACGGCTGGTCGGTGTAAACAATAATGGAATGTGCCTGGAAGTATGGTCGGAGTTTTCTTGATGCAATGACAAGGCAGTAAGCCAATTTTTCCAGCTTCGGATAATTTCTTTCAGCCCCAGTCAATTGTTTGCTGACATAGTATCTGGCCTCTATATCTTGTCTTCTTCTCAGATTAATGCAGTGCTGATAGCGTTTTCTGATATCGCCAAATATACGAACAACTTTTCATGATCGATAGGCTTTGACAGTATTGGTGGTGTGGACAGATGTTGAACTAGTGCTTGGAAAGCGCCCTCGCATTTCGTGGTCTATTCAAAGTTTCGTTTCCCTTTTCGAATCAAATCGAAGAAGGGAATGCATTTGTCAGTGGATTTTGAAATGAACCTGCTCAATGCTGCTACCTTTCCATTGAGACTCTGGATTTGCTTTACAGTTTTGGGAGTTTCAGGATTTCTGATTGCCCAAATCTTTTCGGGATTGGCTTCGATTCCCCGGGCGTTAACGATGAACCCAAGGAACTTTCTAGATGCAACTACAAAGTGACATTTCAGTGGGTTGAGCTTTATCTTGTACTCCCGAAGTATGTTGAACATAGTTTCCAGGTCTTTTACATGGTCGGTGGAGAGTTGTGACTTCACAAGCATGTCGTCTACATATACTTCCATTGTCTTCCCAATTTGATTAGCGAACATCCGATTGACCAACCGTTGGTAAGTAGCCCCGACGTTCTTGAGTCCGAATGGAATAACCTTGTAACAGTAAAGTCCCAGATTGGTCACGAAGCTGGTATGTTGTTGATCAGGTAAATGCATTGGTATCTGATTGTAGCCTGAATACGCGTCCATGAAGGATAGGAGTTCATGTCCAGCCATCGAATCCACAAGCTGATCATATCTAGGAAGCGGGAAACTGTCTTTGGGGCACGCTTTATTCAGATCGGAATAGTCGACACATGTCCTCCATTTCCCGTTTGGCTTTCGGACGAGCACGGGGTTGGACACCCATTCAGGATATAGCGCATCCCCAATGAATCCATTTGCTTCAAGCTTTTCTACTTCCTCTTTAAGGGCGGCAGATCTCTCTGGATCCATACCGCGCCTTTTTTGTTTGACAGGTACATGCCGCGGGTCAATGTTCAGAGTGTGGCTCGCGATGTCTGGCGAGATCCCACACATATCAGAATGTATCCAGGCAAATACGTCATGATTTGCCCGCAGAAACT
This sequence comes from Allium fistulosum, assembly GCA_030737815.1. Taxonomy (NCBI): domain Eukaryota; kingdom Viridiplantae; phylum Streptophyta; class Magnoliopsida; order Asparagales; family Amaryllidaceae; genus Allium; species Allium fistulosum. Next base: position 1,422,558,197 of record CM060901.1, read on the forward strand.
CAACCAATTCCTCTTGAGTTTTCTGGCTTAGCTGAGATCTAATCTTTATCATTTTTGAATCATTGTTATTGTCAATTGGGACATCAATCGTTAGCTCGGCCGGGGATGCTTGACTTTCTTTAGATTCTCCTTCGTCTTAAAATTCTTTTGGGTCAAGATCCTTGAGGAATTGGCTGGGCTGCCCGGGCCTAGGCCCGGGCGTTAATTGTCAATTATCGGCGAAACGGACGCAGAGTGATTCCTCTACGCCCTTTCCCTTCTCCTATCGATGTGCCTCCCGCAGCTCAGCAACATAACAGGCTCTGGCAGTGGCCTGATCTCCCTGAACGATTCCTATTCCATGATCAGTGGGAAGTTTTAAGGTCAAACACCATGGGGAAATGGCTATTCTGATTTTAGCGAGGGCCGGTCGGCCCAAAAAAGCATTGTAAGGGGAGTCTATGTCCAAAACGATGAACCGCAACATCCGTACTCTCCGACGTTCTCCAACTCCCAACTCTAGTGGCAGTTCCACCATCCCAGTGGGGATTGTAGCACTTCCGTTGAAACCATGGACTCGAGATTGACAGGGCTTCAAGTCTGCGGCTTCCATCTTCATTTGATCATAAGCTCGTTTGAACAAAATATTCACAGAGCTCCCACTGTCAACTAAGATCCTTTTTATCCAAGCGGGACCTACTTCTGCTGAGATGACCAGTGGATCAATAGTGGGAACTTCGATTTTATCTACGTCTCTGCTCCTGAATACGATATCATACGTCATCGTTTTCTGTTGCTTGGCCGGAGCCCCCTCATCAAAACTACTACAACACTCGAAGTCCGCATGCCTGATAGAACTGGCATACGACTCCATTTCCTTCCAGCTTCGATCTGCTGGGTGAGGACCACCACTTATTGTATTGATGACCAACCTCTCGTCCGCACGAGCGGGTTCTTCCTGTCTTTCCTGGTTCGGTGCACGATTCTGATTTGCTGGGCCCACACCACCGGATTGCGACGCTCGTACATACTGATCCAACTTCCGCTCTCGTATCAGTTTCTAAATGAAGTCTTGTAAGTGACGACACTCATTGGTGTTGTGGCCATAACTCTCATGGAATCTACAGAACTTTCCTATTTGGATTTGTCTTTCAGTTGGTGGTTTTGGGGCAGGCTTCTTATACTGCATGGTGTTGCAGGTTTGCAATATACATTCTCCAATGACGTGTTCAATGGAGTGTAATTATCGTACATGGAAGCTCTACGCCGTGGTCCACGATCCTGATCGCGTTTTTTGTTCTGGTTTCTATTGTCCCTCTGTTGGTTCTGTTTATTTTGGACGTTCAACTGAATTTTTCCAGAACTATCCCCGGACTGTTTAACAGCGACGTTACTCTGGATACCTTCAATGTTGGGCCCTGCGTCATCCTGCTTCCTAGACTATTTCGCATCCTCCCTTCTCAGGAATTGGGCTGCCTTGGAATAGAAACGGTCCAATGACGCAGGTGGTGTCCAAGCTAACCAACTTCCGAACTCGGAATCAGCATCAATCCCCTTAGTCAGAGCCATCAGGATAGAGTTATCGTTGGGATTGCTTATTTCTGCACATGCAGCGTGGAATTGCTCCAAGTAACGTCTAAGTGTTTCTCCGGGAGCTTGCGTAACACTAGACAGAGTGTTAACGTCCTTTGGCCTCGCCACATGCATACGGAATTGTTCGACAAACTTGGTGGCCATCTGGTCAAAGTTAGAGATGGATTGCGGTGGCAAACGAGTGAACCACATGGTAGCGATGCCCCCTAAGGAGATGGGGAAACTACGGCACTTTACTGCGTCATCAGCTCTAGCAGTATTCATCAGCCATTCGTATTTCAGGACATGTTGATTGGGATCAGAACTTCCTTCATAAACTGGCAAAGCTGGCATCCTGAAGTGCCGAGGTGGTTCAGCATACAAAACATCATCGGTGAAAGGGGTATGACTTCAGGAGATTCCCCAGTCGTCATTAGAGAGACCCTGACTTTCACGGATCATTTGGCGGATCATCGCTGGTATATCTGGCGTTCGGACACTTGGTGCATGTTGTGCCAAGGTGTGGTCGGGTTCCACAGCACGAGTCTGGACCGGAAGTGGTCGACAGTCCATGCCTCGCCTCCTTGGTTTGACATCCTCAGGGACATAAGGCTCAGGAGTATGCTCTCGTTGGCTACGTTGAGGATCAGCTTGGTTTCCAGCGTCACCTCCCCGTCCGACAGTGGTGGTAGTAGCAATGTTGCCGGTAACATGATAAGGAGCAGCTCCTCCTCGAGTTGAAGGTTATGTGCGGAGACTAGTGGATGGTCCAGCTCTAGGTTCCCCAAGGTTCGAAGCAGGTTGGTGTCCCGTGGCCTGGGTGTAGCTTCCACCTAACCGTGGACGTTTGGATCTAGTTTGACCATCGGAGGAGGCGGAACTTTCTGTGGAGGAGTGAGAACCTTGGTCTCTTCTAGATCTTCTTTGCCTTTGGCGATTTAGCTGGTTAGTCATCTCCGTGTTGGCGCGTAGTTGTTCCGCTAGCTGCTGTCGACTTTGGGTCAACTCTTGAAGCAATGTCTGGAATTCTTGCCTAGTGATTGGACCTGATGGATCTGAAGGTCCTGCAGCATTTTGGTTGGATGGAGATGATTGCACGGGGTTTTGTCGGTCTCGTGCTCCTTGATCAGCAGCTGCAGAGGTGGTACGTGTGCTCACCATAATGAATTAGCGAAGTCCTTTCCTAGATCTGACTATAAATCTGAATAGAATGGAAGGACTTCAAAGTTCTAGATCTGGATCTTCTTCTTAAATTTATGCAATCCAATATAGATAGAAGATCCAAAGAGTGGGAGAAAAGTTGGGTTTTTCTCAATGAAAGCACCAAAGTGTTTGTACCAAAATTGGGCACAACACTCTTCGGAAGTCTTTGAAGAGATAAAGTGAAGAAATTGAATAAAAAAAAGAGGAATTATCTAACAAAAACTCCAAATATCAGAAATGAGAATAATTAAAGTGCAAGGAGACACAAGAATTTAGAGTGGTTCGGCGTATAGCCTACGTCCACTATGAAATAGTTTGCTTTATTGATCTCTCTTTTGTATTTACAAGTGAATTCAATGATTTACAGTAGTCAATTGTAAATTACAGCAGTGAATTTTGTTTATGGCAGCAGCAATTGAGTTCAAATCTGGATCTGGCGGAGTCCGGGCGTTGGAGATCTCAAAGAGGAAGAAGAACCCCTTTTTTGTTGGCTTTGGGGGTCTATTTATAGGTGTAGGAGGCTGGTATTTCGCCCAGATCTTGGGAGAGCCTCTCTGGCCGTGACCAGGCCCGCTCGCCCAAGCCCATGAAGTTTCGGTCCGATCCGTGATCGACACGAGCAGATTTCGACTCGCTCGAGATTTCATCCAATGGAGTCGAAATTTGGCGTGGACATTCTTTAGCATGCACGTAGCCTTCTGTGAAAATTTCATAGCATTTGGACTTGTAGATTGGGAGATATGATCGATACGAAATGGATTTTTCGGTAGGCTGTTTCCTTCGACTCGCTTCGGTTTCGACTCACTTCCGTTTCGACTCGCTTATGTTTCGACTCGCTTCCTTTCGACTCGGTGACGTGGCGCTTTGTTAGAGTCGAACTAGACGGAGTCGAACAGTGGTTTTGTGAAGGCTGTGGAGCGAGTCGAAGAGGACTCTCTGATGGATGCTATTTCGAGCGAGTCGAAGTAAGCACTTGGTTTGAGCGAGTCGAAGTAGGCTTTGGTCGAGCGAGTCGAAGTTAGCTCTGGTCGAGCGAGTCGAAGCTAGCACTGGGAGAGCGAGTCGAAGTGGGTAGCTAAGCGACGTGAGTCGAAATAGGTATTCCATATGGCAGCGAGTCAAATAGGAACAAGTCGAAGTTGATATCTGAGGGAACCGAAGCGAGTCGAAGGAGCGAGTCGAATGGTATCTAATTTTCGTCCAATTTTGCATCCCTCATAACTTGAGCATACGAACTCGGATTGACTTGAGATTTTGAACGTTGGCTCCCATGGCTTAGCTTGTCATGTCCTACCAATTTTGGCTCGATCCAGACTCGGACAAAATTCGCCGATATCCGTAGTGAGCCCGTGTATAACTTATTTCTAGGATGGGCCATCATCGGTTATTAGTCAATTCCTTGGTGTTACGGCCTTGCCAAAAGGCAGGATAACAATAACAATCAATGCAAAGAGCCTGCTAAAGATGGAAGGGGCAAAGTATTTGCATTGGAGCCTGCTGCATCAGGACCAACAACTCAGGAGAAAGGGAAAGTAGTGTTGGGAGATACGCTTCAGATCCATGGTATGTCTGTTAGCGTTCTGTTTGATACTAGTGCATCGCATTCTTTTGCATCTCGTTGTTTGGTTGATAAGCTTAATAACCTTGAACCCTCATATTTAGTTACTTTCTTAAGAGTTGCATTTGAAGGACATAATCGAGGAGCATATAAGGAATGGCCAGTTGCGACAGTATGTCGGAACTCGAAATGCGGCGGTGGAACAGGAGCAGCCACCGACTACCTTGGACGACGAGGGCATGAGGCCCAGGAATGGTGGCCGATTGGTCATCAACTAATCTTGATGGTTTGGAATAAGTAACAAACTCCGGGCAAACGGTTGAATCACTTACTCATGTACGGGGTCGGAGATAACCCTCAGGCATGCTCTGAGATGATGGCTTACCAAAACGCCCGGGTTTGCGAAATCTGTTTTTTCCTTTGACTTGGACATTTGCTTTTTCTGGTTTGGTTTTGGAGTTTGGTTTGAACTCCCTGTTTTGCTCATTTTCTGGTTTGGATTCTGGTTTGGATGTTTGTTTTTTGTTATGGATTTTTGATATGGGTTTCTGGTTTTCTATTTGGATTTGGATTTCGGATTGGATTTTGATTGGATTTTATCTGGATTTTTGGCTAAAAGGTCGTTGAGTATGGATTATGCTCGGCAAGGGTCCGAAGAGACCAGAATTCGGCCTAGGACTTAGGCCATATATTATCGGTTACTATTTTAGATCGTCGAGTATGGACTATGTTCGGCAAGGGTCCGGAGTGACCAGGATTCGGCTTAGGACTTAAGCCACGGCATTCTTCGACGTTCAGGGACACTGAACCATGAACACCATGGAATTACTTAACATAGGTCGTCAAGTGTGGATTGCGCTTGGCAAGAACCCGGAGAGGTTACGGATTTGGATATTGGCTATGAATAGCTAAAGATTCGGACAAGGACCCGGAGCGGTCCCGGATTTGGATATCGACCCGGAGAGGTCACGGATATGGTTATAGGTTATTGGATATGGATGGATTGGAACTCGGTAGTCGAGTTCAGATGGATGTGGAATTGGATAAGGACTTGGTTACTGGATAAGAATCAGACATCGACTCGGAACAGTCGTGGAAATGGATCAAGATATGGCCGTGGCACTCGGATAAGATGGCTTAGAAATGGATTGGATTATGAATCGGAAAGTATGGATGTGGATAACATACATACTTGGGATATTGGACTTGAGGCTATTCAAAACACACCTTTCACAGCAAGGCATGTTTTGGGGGGCAAGTGTTAACCCGCCTTTTGGCAAGGCCGCGGACAGACGGGTTTAACCTAATTAACTGCATGTTCATCGAGGCTAGAGTACGATGGATTCAGTTGATTGGATGGATAGATGACGCAACATGCTTGGAAGATGGAAATATGGTTGGATAAAGGTTGATCAATGGTTCGGCTTGATGGAGGTTCGGCATTGGGATCGTTCGGCATAGAGGAATGTTCGGCACTGGACGAGCGTTTGGCATAAAGAGATCGTCGTTCGACATAGAGGAATGTTCGGCACTGGATGAGCGTTCGGCATAGAGAGATCGTCGTTCGACATAGAGGGATCATTTGGCATTCCAGGAGCACTCGGCATTCAGTAGCGCTCGACATCCAGGAGCGCTCGACATTTGGAAGCGCTCGGCATTAGAGGGATCGTTCGACACTGAACGAGTGCTCGACATTAGAAGGATCGTTCGGCATAGAGGAATGTTCGGCACTGGACGAGCGTTCGGCATAGAGAGATCGTTGTTCGGCATTGGATGGAGCGCTCGGTATAAATCTCGTTCGGCATCTGGAGACGTTCGGCATTAGATGGATCGTTCGGCATCAAGGAGCGTTCGGCATTGGATGGGTCGTTCGGCATACCTCACCTCGCTCGGCATTGCACCTCGCACCTCCATATCTTGGTACCTCGCACCTCCATACTTCGGTACCTCGCACCTCCATACCTCGGTACCTCGCACCTCGATACCTCTGTACCTCGCACCTCCCAACGTTCGGCATGAGGAGATCGTTCGGCATTCACGCCTTGTTCGGCATTCAGCGTTCGACATCTATGGTTCGGCATATGGAGACCACTCCATTTGGGCTGAGGTACTCGGCTACCAGGCCCACCAGGGAAGTCCGACCCATCTTTGCCTATAAATAGAGAGGCAGGGGCACAGTAAAATGGAATCTTCTTTCTGCTCTCTTACTTTCTCTTTTCTAAGGCTAAGGCAACTCTGCCATTTTGTAACTGTAATCGATTATTACAGCAATAAAAAGCAAACTTCTGGAGTGGACGTAGGTCGGAGTTAGCCGAACCACTATAAAATCTGTTGTTCTTTACTGCTTTCATTTCAGTTTTAACTGTTCTTCACATTATTACTCTCTACATACATTCTATCTCTGAGCTGTGATTGGTATTTGGTGCTTTCATCTGGATTTTGGGGTTAGTGACCAATTTTGGCGCTAACACTTTGGTGCTTTCACTGAGAATTGAAACACTCAGGAATTTTGGAGTTAGGAACTTGGATCTTAGAAAGCAATGGCAAGACCACCAATGAGGAAGCAAGCAGTGGAAAGGAGCAATCCGGAAGGAAGTCAAGCGGCATCTTCTGAAGCTGGGGAGGGTCATGCATCCATCTACATAACTCGGGACGAGATGCAAGTGATGATGAATTCTATGCAAGAGCAGATGATGAAACGGCAAGAGGAGATGATGCAGGCTCTTCTTAGGCAATTTGGACAACCAGGAACTACAGTTGCTCAAGATCGTGGAGCTGGACCAGAGGAACTCAACCAACAGACAGATGGAGTGAATCAGCAGGGGGCAGCTCCCAATCAACAAACAGTTAACAATCTAGATGGACCTAGACTCGGGGGCACACCACCAGGTGATGCTGGACCAGTTCATGGAGGGATACCGGATAACGCTACGTGGCCTGGCATCGATAGGAATACAGGAGTACGTGATGAAGAATATGTGCCAGAATTTCCTCGGGGACTCGGGGGGCACTCTGGATTGGTTGGAAACACTAGATTAGCTGACATTATCAGGCGGACTATTCGTGGAGGTCTGACAAACAGAGATTCAGAGGGAGTTAACAAAAGTCCGTTTACCCGAAACATCAGGACAGCTAGGAATCCGTCCGATTTCAAACTACCCACTCTGGAAGTATACAACGGGAAGACGGATCCCACCGACCACTTGATGAGGTACACTAGGCATATGGAAGTGCTGGGGGCCACGGAGGAGGTTATGGCCCGATGTTTCCCCCTGTACTTGACTGAAATTGCTACTATGTGGTTTAGACAGCTGGAGGATGGATCCATTGGAACATGGACAGAACTGGTGGACAAGTTCTTAAGTCAGTTTCGAGTTCACATAAAAAGGCCAAAGAACGTGATGACACTAACGTCAGTCAAACAGGGGGCAGATGAATCGCTCAGGACATTCTTAACTCGATTTAATGCAGCAGTTGCTTCGGTGGATCGGCCAGATCCATCAATGGTTCTGATGGCTGCGGTATCAGGAGTCAGAGATAATTCGGATTTCAAAGTATCGTTGATACGGGACCCACCGTTGGATCTTGGAGAATTCTTTCATGAAGCTGAAAGATTTCTTCGACAAGAAGATGCATGTTAGGACATGAGGCCAAAGGAAGTAAACACGACTAAGGATGGAGGACTACCCGGTGAAAGCTCGGGTGGGGGCGAGGATAAAGGGAAAAGGAAGCGCTGGGGAGAACCAAAGTTCTCCACTTACACAGGATTGAATGCAACGTTGGAACGGATTTTCTTAGATACTCGAGATCGCCTTTCTTATCGAAGGCCAACAAGGAGGGAACCCTCAGAAAGGGAAAGGGCGTCAGGAAGGCACTGTCTTTTTCATGACCTGGACGGGCATGACACTAACAGCTGCCGGCATTTGAAGGACATAATCGAGGAGCATATAAGGAATGGCCAGTTGCGACAGTATGTCGGAACTCGGAATGCGGCGGTGGAACAGGAGCAGCCAGCGACTACCTTGGACGACGAGGGCATGAGGCCCAGGAATGGTGGCCGATTGGTCATCAACTAATCTTGATGGTTTGGAATAAGTAACAAACTCCGGGCAAACGGTTGAATCACTTACTCATGTACGGGGTCGGAGATAACCCTCAGGCATGCTCTGAGATGATGGCTTACCAAAACGCCCGGGTTTGCGAAATCTGTTTTTTCCTTTGACTTGGACATTTGCTTTTTCTGGTTTGGTTTTGGAGTTTGGTTTGAACTCCCTGTTTTGCTCATTTTCTGGTTTGGATTCTGGTTTGGATGTTTGTTTTTTGTTATGGATTTTTGATATGGGTTTCTGGTTTTCTATTTGGATTTGGATTTCGGATTGGATTTTGATTGGATTTTCTCTGGATTTTTGGCTAAAAGGTCGTTGAGTATGGACTATGCTCGGCAAGAGTCCGAAGAGACCAGAATTCGGCCTAGGACTTAGGCCATATATTATCGGTTACTATTTTAGATCGTCGAGTATGGACTATGTTCGGCAAGGGTCCGGAGTGACCAGGATTCGGCTTAGGACTTAAGCCACGGCATTCTTCGACGTTCAGGGACACTGAACCATGAACACCATGGAATTACTTAACATAAGTCGTCAAGTGTGGATTGCGCTTGGCAAGAACCCGGAGAGGTTACGGATTTGGATATTGGCTATGAATAGCTAAAGATTCGGACAAGGACCCGGAGCGGTCCCGGATTTGGATATCGACCCGGAGAGGTCACGGATATGGTTATAGGTTATTGGATATGGATGGATTGGAACTCGGTAGTCGAGTTCAGATGGATGTGGAATTGGATAAGGACTTGGTTACTGGATAAGAATCAGACATCGACTCGGAACAGTCGCGGAAATGGATCAAGATATGGCCGTGGCACTCGGATAAGATGGCTTGGTAATGGATTGGATTATGAATCGGAAAGTATGGATGTGGATAACATACATACTTGGGATATTGGACTTGAGGCTATTCAAAACACACCTTTCACAGCAAGGCATGTTTTGGAGGGCAAGTGTTAACCCGCCTTTTGGCAAGGCCGCGGACAGACGGGTTTAACCTAATCAACTGCATGTTCGTCGAGGCTAGAGTACGATGGATTCAGTTGATTGGATGGATAGATGACGCAACATGCTTGGAAGATGGAAATATGGTTGGATAAAGGTTGATCAATGGTTCGGCTTTATGGAGGTTCGGCATTGGGATCGTTCGGCATAGAGGAATGTTCGGCACTGGACGAGCGTTCGGCATAAAGAGATCGTCGTTCGACATAGAGGAATGTTCGGCACTGGACGAGCGTTCGGCATAGAGAGATCGTCTTTCGACATAGAGGGATCGTTCGGCATTCCAGGAGCACTCGGCATTCAGTAGCGCTCGACATCCAAGAGCGCTCGACATTTGGAAGCGCTCGGCATTAGAGGGATCGTTCGGCACTGAACGAGTGCTCGACATTAGAAGGATCGTTCGGCATAGAGGAATGTTCGGCACTGGACGAGCGTTCGGCATAGAGAGATCGTTGTTCAGCATTGGATGGAGCGCTCGGTATAAATCTCGTTCGACATCTGGAGACGTTCGGCATTAGATGGATCGTTCGGCATCAAGGAGCGTTCGGCATTGGATGGGTCGTTCGGCATACCTCACCTCGCTCAGCATTGCACCTCGCACCTCCATATCTTGGTACCTCGCACCTCCATACTTCGGTACCTCGCACCTCCATACCTCGGTACCTCGCACCTCGATACCTCTGTACCTCGCACCTCCCAACGTTCGGCATGAGGAGATCGTTCGGCATTCACGCCTTGTTCGGCATTCAGTGTTCGGCATCTATGGTTCGGCATATGGAGACCACTCCATTTGGGCTGAGGTACTCGGCTACCAGGCCCACCAGGGAAGTCCGACCCATCTTTGCCTATAAATAGAGAGGCAGGGGCACAGTAAAATGGGATCTTCTTTCTGCTCTCTTACTTTCTCTTTTCTAAGGCTAAGGCAACTCTGCCATTTTGTAACTGTAATCGATTATTACAACAATAAAAAGCAAACTTCTGGAGTGGACGTAGGTCGGAGTTAGCCGAACCACTATAAAATCTGTTGTTCTTTACTGCTTTCATTTCAGTTTTAACTGTTCTTCACATTATTACTCTCTACATACATTCTATCTTTGAGCTGTGATTGGTATTTGGTGCTTTCATCTGGATTTTGGGGTTAGTGACCAATTTTGACGCTAACACGTAAGTTAAATAAGAAGACGATAAAGAATCGATATCCGTTGGCTAGAATTGACGATTTGTTCGATCAGTTGAGTGGAGAGAAGGTATTTCTCAGTTGGATTTAGCAACAGGTTTCCGAAAACTTAGAGTAGTAGAGGATAGTATCCTTTTGATGGCGTTTAGAACTAGATATGGATCGTATGAATTGTTAGTGATGCCATTCGGACTAACCAATGCACTGGCATTCTTTTGGATTTGATGAACCGATTTTTCCGAGAGCCCTTGGATAGTTTCTTGTTGGTTTTCAAAGATGATATTTTGATGTACTCTAAGGATGGAAGGGAGCATGAAGTTCATCTTAGAGTGGTGCTAGAGACACTGAGGCAGAATCAGCTGAAGACGAAGTTTTCGAACTGTCATTTCTGGAAAAAGGAAGTGAAGTATCTTGGTCATGTAGTCTTAGAGAAAAGGTTGTTTGTAGATCCGACTAAGATTGAGGCAATGTATAATTGGAAGAGACCCGAGCAGTGATGAGATAAAGAGTTTTCTAAGATTGGCTGGATATTATTGGAGGTTCATAAAGGATTTTTCATGGATAGCAGCATCGATGACCGAGCTAACGCGAAAGGATGTGAAGTTTGTTTGGACCGGTAAGTGTGAGGAAGCATTCCAGTGCACTTAATGACCTATGCACCTGTACTAGTTGTTCTGGAAGGGAATCAGGATTTGGTAGTTTACACAGATGCATGTGGAACTGGGTTAGAAGCTGCGTTAATGCAGAGAGGTAAAGTGATTGCCTATGCTTCTCGACAGTTTAGACCGCATGAGGTTAGATATCCAACGCATGATTTGGAGTTAGCCGTGGTGATTTTTGCATTGAAGGTGTGTAGACAATAACCTTTTGAGAGAGCGATTTGAGTTAAATATGGATCATATGTCGTTGAGGTACTTATTCTCTCAGAAGGAGATGAGCATGAGACATCAAAGATTGTTAGAGTTTATTGCTGCTTATGATTTTGGAATTGAGTACGCACCAGGGAAAGGTAATAAGGTTGCAGATGCGCTTAGCAGGAAGCATCAGAATGCAGTTAGCAATGATAGCTGAGTGGAAAGATTTGGAAGCTTTGTCGACTTGTAGAGTTCACTGGAGATCTGAGGTCGGATCTAGTGAAGGAACTGTTGTGTTATCTTGTTTATAAGTTCGACCGATAATAATTGAAAAGATTGCTTCTAAACAGGAGGAGGATCTAGTATTGGTCGAACGGATCAGGAAGTTAAGGGATGGAACAGAGAGCGATGATTTGAAGGATTTTTGTCTTGACCAGAATGGGTGGTTGAGAAGGAAAGGTAGGTTATGTGTTCCAAACGTGGGAGACATAAGGAAGGAAGTTTTGGAGGAATGCCATCGTTCGATGTTCACTATTCATCCAGGAGGAACTAAGATGTATCAGGACATGAAGCGGAATTTCTTCTAAGAAGGTATGAAGAGGGATGTTGGCTTATGGGTGAAGCAGTGTTTGAACTGGCAATAGGTAAAAGCCGAACATCAGAAGCCAAGTGGGTTGCTACCACTACAACAATTTGGACTTTTAATAGCATTTTAAAAATGCTATAAAGGCTTTTAGCGTTTAAAAACGATATAAAGGCTTTTATAGGGTTTTTATGAACGTTGTATATCAACATGTTGTTACAAGTTCGTGACCTACGATAGCAATACCAAAAACACTAAATGAGTTCTTTTAATAGCGTTTGGAAAATGCTGTAAATTGTTTTAATGGCTTTTTGCACACGCTGTAAAAACATGTTATAAATTGGAAGGGTTATTAGACAACAAGAATAAAATGCTATAAAAAGTTCGTAACAATAGCGTTTTACCAATGCTATGAAAACTCTCTTAACAATAACATTTTTGGGCTGCTATCAATAGTTGCATATTATAGCACTTTACAAACGCTATTGTTACCTTTTACAGCATTTTTTAATGCTATCATCGTATTGCATAAGTTTTTCTGTGCTTCTTTTTAAGGTTTCAATGCATATATGTATAATGAATTTAAATATCACTAAGATCACATTTGATTACCAATACGTTATATGTGAACAAATAAAATTACACCAGAACAACATGTGTTCATTAAATTTTATAACTACGTATGAAGATTACAAATGCAAGTAAACAAAACCAATATTATATGCAAGCAATCTTACCAAAATGACACATAAAAGTATTTAAACACTAAAGATACACGCGAAACTATATATTACTTGAAACACCACCATTGATATCAATACCCCAGTAAATATCCAACTTCCAAATATTCCTTTGAACACATTTATTTTCTCCATCTCTCTGCCGTTTATTTCATTGAATACCTACACAACCAAATAACAAACCTTAGTTACACCATTACTACATCACTTACTATATATACATAACATAATATATACCTGGCAAAAAACAAAAGTGTTGAATATGAAAGTATTGATGACAACATCGGAGTTTAGGCCACTAATCTTGAGAAGGCGTTTGTCATCGAACATGAGAAGCCCAAGTACAATTAGTTGATACACGCTCTGACTAATGATATTTAACCACATGTACCTTGTGATGAAATTTTCTCCTCTACCTACTGGTGGTCTTTTCATCATTTCATCGTTAGGAGATTCGGTTGCTAAGGCGAACCGAGCGTGTCCATGATCATATTGACCCAAAGTAACTAGACAACAGTAAGAGGAGCACTTCCTGTATATTTCATATGTTATTGAGCTGCAATTGCATGATAATGCTGTTGAGAAACATTATTATATATAAATGTACTTGTGATGCACGCTGAAACAAAATTAACCATGAGAGCAACAACTTTGATAGTTAGCTGAAACTGAATGAACTTTTGTGTATTGACGTAAACTGCACGTCCCCATTTTGCTACATTTATTATGGTTGTGAAATTGTCATCCAACACTATCACGTCAGCATTTTCTTTGGCCACCTGAGGGTAAAAGAATGTTCAATAATCTATAATTATATAAACTGCTTTCGTAGAAATAACTGAGCAGGATTTTCTACATCTGTGCCTGCAATACCCATTGCAAGACCGATATCTGCCTCGTGCAAAGAAGGAGCATCATTAGTCCCATCACCCGTTACAACAACTACTTGCCCAAACATATTTCTCAAATTCGTAACAAGTGTATGTTGTCGAAACCAATGCGCATGTTATCAATATACTTGATACGTAGTGAATTGTACAAAGGCGGAAGTATCTGGGTCGAGACCATAGGTTCCGATGGGGTCGAAACATGATCTGTTTTAAATTAAAAATGCGCCGCTTTGCTTTCGATGGATACGCTTTCGACCTGGTTGGCTTTCGGCTGGGTCAAAATGTTATAAAGGAATGGTTTCGAATGGGTTGCGCATTTGTTTTAAGTAAATGCTTTCGAAGGGGTCGAAACCCTTAGCTGGCGCTTTTCTACCTTTCGAAGTCAATGGTTTCAGAAGGTTTACTTTGCTTTAAACCCAAGCCACTTCTCCAATTCTTTCGGAAGGGTTGGTTTCGACACCATCACTTCTTTACTTATGAATAGCTTTCGAAAGTGTGCTTTCGCCTTAAATGTTTTATGACCCTTTTGCTCTGTTGAAGGTAGAACCCAAAGTTTTCGAAAGATATATTTTTGAGTAGTTTTGAAAGGATGTTCCACATGTTTTACTTGAACCAAAAGGCTTTCGAAAGGTTTGATGTTTTAATTCTTTGTAAAGGTTTTAATGAAGGCTTCAAAGGGGTGGTTCCCCAATGGTTTTGAAAGGTTTGAAAGGAAAGGTTTTCCAATGTTTTCGAAAGGCAATGTTTAAGTGTTTTAAAGATAGGATGTCTAAGGTTTTATAGCTTTCAAAGGTAAGGTTTTTCAATGGTTTCGAAATGAAGATTATGAATGGTTTCGAAGGGAATGTTTTGGTCTTTCGGCCAAGGTTATAAAGAAGGGTTAACTTGGTTTCGAAAAGGGTACTTTCAATGGATTCGAAAGGGTTACTTTCAAAGGTTTAAATGAATTCATCAACAAAGATTTGAGTAAAATATATATATAACATTGCAAATTGATTTGAGTAAATTATAAAGTATATATTTTCCTTGTTTAAGTTTTATTTAAAGGTTTAAATCATTTTGAGAAGAAAAGGTTTTCAAGGAAAATTTAAGGGAAGATTACCCTAAGCAAAATGACTCAGATATTTGTATACAAGATGGGACTGGTATAGGGTCGCGCCATATACATTAACCGTTAGCCCTTAGCTAATTTAGTCCAAAGTTCCAGTGTGTAGGGCTTTGTCATAGGTAAGACTAAAATGATTTTACACACAGAACGGAATATATATTTGTACAGAGTTAGGTATTGGTGAGCCCGCAAAACCATTAGGATCAGGTGACCCTGGTAGGAGTTAAGTTAGGGAAAGACCGTACAGAAGAGGATTATCTAATAGATGTTAGATTATTTGTTTATATATTATCTGGTAGGCCCGAGTCAGCCAAAGGTAGTAGTTAGCCAAAAAAAAGTATAGTGTTTAGACAGATAGTTCATTTGTTACCTGGCATGTAAGTTTACATGATATTGCTTTAAAGTTGATCCAGTTTTGGTTGCAGGATTATGGTTTGCAAAAGATATGTTTTAAAAGGATATTAGTAAGGGGAAACCCGTTTGCTAAGCGGCGTGGTCTCACTTAATATCAAATAACCGAGATGTATAGTATTATTCACACCAGGCTTTATGTCTGACTCGAAGTTTATGTTTTTCCCCGTCAACTGTTGGGTGCTCAAAATTGATTTGAGTAGGCTGAGGGTTGAGGATTTTTAGGTTTTAGTAGGTTGGCGAATAAAGCTTCCGAAGACAAGCAGGTGGCTGGCGGATAACTGTTTAGGAGTTGCTGTTTTATTTTGTTTATTCCGCTTGTTGTATTAAGTTAGTTATCACTATTTAGTACTCTGTTCATCCATGGGGGCATCTTCATATGTCGCTATTGGCGTATTTTGTAATAATTATATTTGATCTAAACCTAGGAAACATTTAGGATTATGTAACTTAGATATGAAATGTTGTTTTGAAATATAATCAGAAAATTGTTTTAATTTGTGATGATTTTATTTCATATTTAAGTGCTTCTGATATTATGGATACAATTAACATTACCGTATTTGGCCACCGGAAGTTAATACTTTGAATGACTGCAACATATGTAGAGCTTAGCTTCGGACCTCCAAATAAGGGATGTTACAGTTGCCTCCTTTCGTTTTATTTTCCTCTTAGAAAAGTTGAATCTTCTCAGTACATTCTTATGATTTTCAGTCATTCTCGTTTTCTTATATTCCTCGGATAATAAGTTTGAAGGACTATGATCCAAGGGCTTCTCAATTTCAATTTTGCATAATTCACTTCTCTCCCAATCATAATAGGAAACACCGTTTCCTTTGAATTGCTCAGTGTAGCGAAATATAGTTCCCGGGTACTAAATTGCTCCCTCTTATTGTTCCACAACCGTTCTTAGTCGGAAATTTCACAATTAGATATTTTATTGAAACAAAACTCATCTACTTCATCTAGGGCTGATCTTCTAAAGAAAGTGCTGTAGTAGGAAGGTTGATCCATTATTATGAATAGGGTTTCAAAAGTCCTAGAATGTGGATGAATTCTAGTCTGCATCAGGAGCTTAATCTGTCCTATTGGAGTAGATCATTTATTGTTAAACCCAAAGATTGGTTCAAAGCTTGGCTCCAACTTCTCCTCTGGAATATTCATTTGATCAAAAACATACTTGAAGATGACGTTTACTATGCTCCCAGTATCCACTAAGATCTTTGTTACAATAGAGAGCCCAATTTGTGAAGTTATCATCAACAGATCATTACGTGGATGATGGAATCCCCTCAGCTCTTGTGGAGTTATTGTTAAGTTGGGCATTTGAAGCTGATATTTACGGCGTTTGAATGGTGGGTCTACCTGAATAGAGAAGACTCCATCTCTTGCCTCCTTTGTATATCTACTCTTGGCTCCTTTACTGCTTCCAAGTAGATAGGGACCTCCATGGATGACATCTATATAGTTGATTGGAGGATTGAAGTCTGGTTGAGAATCATTCTCTACGAAATTTGCATTATTGCTTAGGGGCCTCTAATTGTTCCTTTTAGGATTGCAAGGTTTTTGATCCTCCTTGACAAATTCCTTCAAAGATCTGGACTTAATCATATTCTAGATTATCCCGGCCAAAACACGGCATTTGTTAGTTTTGTTTCCATTCGCCTTATGGTAAGCGTAATAATCTCTCCCTTCCTCGGTTCTGAATTGTTCCTTGCCTTGTAGGAAGAAGGGAAGTTTCCTCCCACTTTAGACATGGCAAAAATATAGCAAATGGGTTTATTCAAAGCCACATATTTGAATTTTAGGATCTCCTCCCATCTTCCTCTTTTGTATTCATCCCGCCTTGGCTTTTTGTTAAGGCGGTCATAGCTAAATTTTCCTTTTTCCTTCTTTGGTTGGGATTTCTTCTTAGCATGGTACATTTCATCCATAAGGATAAACTTATCAGCCTAAAGATGAAAATCTTTTAGATTCCTACACCCATGGACGTAGATTTCCTTCCAGAAGGGGGTATATTCAATTAATTTTGAGCGTACTACCATTAGTTTTTCTTTATCAGTCATGTTTTCGGCCTTTAGTGCCTCAATGTTGAATCTCTTAAAATATTCGCCGAGCAACTCTCTTGGTCTTTGTTTGACATTTTCCAGCACACTAGTGTCAATAGCAGGACCTTTGCATATGCAGAATTGTGCTAAAAACTCATATGAAAATTGTTTCCAAGAGTAAATAGTTTTCTCTCTGTAATGCCTATACCATTTGGCAGCTGCTCTTTGGAAAGTTGTAGGAAAGAGTTTGCAATGTACTGCTCCATAAGCATTGTGCAAAACCATTTGGCTCCAAAAGCCTAAAGATAGTCATCGGGTTCAGTGGTTCCATTATACTTTAATGATGGGATTTTGATGTGCGATGGAATTCTAATAGACATTATTTCCTCTATGAATGGAGCTTCACAAGGATTATTATTTACCCTAGGGTCAAGGGTTCTCTTACCTTTAGGATCAAGGATGTCTTTCGCTATTTTATTGGCTCTCTTTTAGGTGTGCATCATCATCATGATAATCCCATTTAAAGGGCTTGTATTCTTTCTTTGAGATTGAGCCGCCCGACTGCTCGGAAGATCTTCTTATTCTCCTTTCTTAGCATTATCTTTGATTTGTCTTAATTTCATTGCCCTACGAGTTCGGGGAATACACCGTTGGCCCTTCATTTTGAGTTTCTTTCTTCCTTTGCGGACATATGATGCTTTTACCCTTATCCTTGCTATTGAGTTGCGAGGTGTCTAGATTCCCTCTTGGAGGTTCCACTTCTTCTCCTCTTTGGTAAACTTTGCTACTTTAGAGGACTTTTGACAAATAACCATCTCAAGGAGATCCTACATTACTATAAGCCATTGTGTTAAAGCTTGACTCTTAGCCTCGCTGTTTGTTGGCTTCACAAGTGCCGAAGGCTGCCTAGGTTCCAAATTTGTCTGAATTGAAGTTTAAGTGATATTTTCCTCCAAATTTATTCGTTATACAATCCCTTCGTTTGAAACATTGACTTTTTTAGCTCTCACGTTTTCCTGCAACAACCATTTGCATAATTAGTTCCTAAGTAAGGAAATAATAAGTCAGAGGTTCGGGCCCTCCTTCTAACGCCAAAATTGTTATACCAAAAATTGGTTCAACATTCTGAAATGTTGTTCAAGGTAATATTATTTGGAATGGTCCTAGTAACACTCATGAACTTGAATATAGTCATGAAGTTATTAAATTGGCAAGTCATAAGTCCACGGACAAGATAGGAAATTGCATAATCGAGATAGTTCATTGTTTGTTCGACACTAAACGAAATAGGCAATCCACATATATTACAGTCCTTTATTCATATGTCATTGAGCAATATAGGCTTTATGCAAAGAAAACTTTAATTTAGTCAAGGAATCAAGTGGCTTTGTTTAATATATTAGTCCAAATAAGTCCAAAGAATAAGTCATATGCATGTCCTTTCTCTCAGTAATGTCAAAGATACATATATCATAGGCGTATGCTATGCAATGTTTATTGTCTAAAGTCTTATGTGCAAAATGTCACAAGAGTATATCGACAATAAAATCCCCAAATAAATTTACGGTTTAAAATTTTGAAATTGGAGAAATGAGAAAAGAATTAATAGCCCCTATTTGAATGGCCAATGGGGTCTATTTATAAAGGTCGGATGTGGAGGGTTGGCCGCCACATGTCCATGCAGCCATACACCCGCTACTTAAATACTCGATACCCTTCTTGGTTGTTGAAACTCAGTATCTCTTTCTTTCTATAAATACTCGACATTGCTATCTGGTTAGAGTTGCTTTTTAGTTTTCATTATAAAGGCTTGATATCTTTACTTCGTAAGTAAATTCTTGTCATGCTTTATTGGTGCGCCATCCTTCCTTGGTTGCATATTCGACGATATTTTGTATTGTATAAATTTGGCATCCTATACTATAGTTATCCCCTTAAAACTCTAATGACATTTAAAATCCTTTATTGTTCGACATCCATTGCTTAAGATGCTTTACGATTATTAGGCCTAGTATGTAAGACAAGCTTTTAGAATAGATTCAACATCCCTCTTTATGATTATATGCTCGATATCCCTTAGCAATGTAGCATCTTCTTCCTATTTTGTACTTTGTGGCATCTCATGTCAGCTCGACATCTCTTTCGCCTTTTAAAAACTTCATACCTTCTCAGAATAAGGCGCTCGATGTCCTCTTTTTATTGCTAATGTCGAGATCTCGTATAATGGTGGATACTTGGCAATTTATATAATTGACAACACTCGACACCCTCTTTCCCTTGAGGTTCGGCATCCCTTACTGTTTTAAGAACACGAGACCACTTGTTGCTTGTAGGTGCTCTACAACAATTAACGGTGTAGTGGCTTATAATCTTTTCTTTATGAGTAAATGCCCGACATGCTTCATTAGCGTGGCTTTCTTCCTTTGTTGTATATAGTCGACAACTTATGTTGTTGAGACTCAACATTCTTATCGTTTCTTATCGCAGCACCTTTTTGGTATTAGGTGCTCATTGCGCTTTTCTTTATTATTGATGCTTTGACATTACATCTTGTTAACTGGATTTTTAACCAAGAATAAGTCAATAGAAGTTTAAATATCGAAATGAAGACTAAACGACTTAAAACTTGGCAGGCATGCTCAATGGACAAAGTAAATAGCGCAACGAAAAATGGACTAGAAATGTGCTAAATGGATGAATCAGCACCGAGTCATGGCTATCTTCTCTTATAAATACACACTATAGAGCAACCAAAACAAAATTGGACATCTGCCATCACTACGCGGATGCTCTGCCTTTTCATCATCTTCTATCTCCACACAATAGTCACCAAGGTAGTTACTTTAGGCAATTCTAGGATTTAGAATATATCTAACCCATGTACTTGTTACTTATTCTCTGTCAAAACTATTGTAATCTCAAAAGAACTACATCAAATCTATAACCAACAAATCAATAAAGTGGATGTAGGCCATAGATTGCCGAACCACTATAAATCTGGTGTCTCTCTCTTATTTCTCTATTATTTCAATACTATTTGTTCCTTACAACCCATTATTGGAAGTTGATCCATTTTTGGCATCAACATTTTGGTGCTTTAACTGAGAAAACTGAACCTAGGCTTCAATCTAGCTCTCTACTTTGGATTGCGTAAGGTGTAGAGGTTAGATCCAGAAAGTTTGCTTGGAAAAATTGAAGATTTGCTATTTCTCTGGCTCGAAGAAAAGGAAAATATGCATCAAGAAGATTAGTGGAAGCAACAGTTGGTGGTGATGAAGTAAACACCCACCAAACAGAAGTAAACAATGGAAATTCACTGCTCAAATCTTCTACTTCACATGAAGTTGTCACTAAAGAAGAACTTAATCAGATTATCAATGATCTAAACCAAAAACTTACTGATAGTTAGAAAGCTCTCATGGATAAGATGGATGCGTTGCTAACTTTGCAACCGCTAACAATAAGAAGAACTAGAAGGGAGACTTCTCCTGCAATAAAATAAAAATTTTCCTTCGTTTTAGGTCTAAACTTGAGGGATGGAAAGAAAAGATAGAAGGAAGCAGCCGCTGGTGCTGCAGGGGAAGTTGTAGGAGAAGTAGAGGGGTTCTCCCTGTATGAGGACAACATGGTGCCGATCCAAAACAATTTGGAGCCTATCCAAACTTCTAGGCGAACACTTCATAGGAAGGCGACACCATGCTCGTTTCAGACTACAAAGACAATATGCAGCTTGATGGCGAAACTTGGGATTGAATACCGGCGTTGACGGAAAAAATGCTAGAACCGGAGCTCAAACAGCCATGGCAAGACCAACTGCAAAACACTGGAATGTTGCAGGAGTGGTTCCCCTGGAGAATGGAGAACCTAGGGTTTAGTTGGCAAACCAAGATCGTTTGCGGAGCCAATCACTTGGGGCAGCCCCTGACAACCGACCTGCAGATAACCATGCAAGTGAAAAGTACATCCCTGACATCGTTAAACGGTCGGTGGAGGAGAGTAGGGGCATAAAGAATAAAGAATAGGGTTTCGCACCAAGTCAAACCTCGTTCACCGAAAGTGTTCTAAGAGAGGTATACCCTTAAAAGATCATTATGCCAACTATGTCGTCATACAATGACACAACAGATCCAAAACAACACTTGTAAAAGTATGAATGACGTATGGATGGTGCTAGAGCGACGGATATTGTTCACTACAGATGTTTTCCCATCTTTTTAGAAGGTGTCGCTTCTATGTGGTTTACTAGACTTCCACCGAGATCTATTTCTACCTTTGACGAATTAGCAAGAAAGTTTATAGAATATTTTAGACTCCATATTTGACGACCAAAAGATGCGATGTCCTTATCCGGTTTTTTCCAAGGACTCAATGAGTCACTAAAGTCTTTCTTGAATCGGTTTAACATTGCAGTCACAAAGGGAAGCAATCCCAAGGAAGATATGATTTTCATGGATTTGGTCCGTGCAATCCAACTGGATACAAACTTCGGTGGATGGATTAAAATGAAACAACCAACTACCATAGAAGAATTTCACTAAAAGGCAAATCAGTTCCTACGATTGGAAGAAGCAAGCGTGAGTGAAGGTAAAAGTTGTAATCAGCAATCGAAAGAATTGGCCTAAAATAATGATGCGGTCAAGCAAGATGGAGATAATTCAGGAGCAACTCTGGGAAATGGAGGAAAGAATGCAAATCCGAGAACTTTGGTAGATGCGACGGGAATGGGAAACGTCTAAGGAATCCTAGACCGAAGATTATATGTTGTTGAACGATAACTTGGAGAACATCTACATTGCCATACAAGGAACCGAGCGATACAACAAAGCGCCCAAGTGGGAAGCATCTGAACAACAAAAGAAATCGAGGAAGTTTTGTCGCTTTCATGAGACTAACGAGAATAACACAAATGAATGTCAGCATCCGAAGGACTTAATTGTGGAACTGATAAGGAACAACAGGCTCCAATAGTACGGGAAGAAACCACAAAATCCTGAGTAACTTGCTGGATCCCAAGTTTCGAATACTCAAGGAAATCGATCTGGACCCAGCGGAGAAGGGCCTCATCTAACAGATCAAAGGTTGGTTATAAGTACATAACTGGAGGACCTCACCCAGTGCAGAAGGGTTGGGACAAGATGGAGCGATACGCGAGTTCGTTGAAGCATAATCCTAAGGAAAGTTGTTTCGCTATCAAAGACGGAGTTCCAACCAAACAATAGAAAATGATAATTAACGACATTATATTCCAAAATCGGGATATTGAAGATATAGTGGCATAAATTCTCGACCCAATGGTGATAACAGTTGGAATTGGGTCGGCGG
Organism: Allium fistulosum; assembly: GCA_030737815.1. NCBI lineage: Eukaryota > Viridiplantae > Streptophyta > Magnoliopsida > Asparagales > Amaryllidaceae > Allium > Allium fistulosum. The sequence continues at coordinate 1,422,580,747 of CM060901.1, forward strand.
TTGTGCGTTGAGTCTTGGTTGACAGTGGAAGTTCGATTAACATCCTTTTTCGATAAACATTCGATGAAATGAAGATTGGCATAAAGGATGTGACCACCTGCAGGTTGAAGATTCAGGGGTTTACAAGTGAACCAAAATATCCAGTTGGGATAATCGACTTGTCTGTAGAACTCGAAGAAGGAGAACGGAAGGTTGTACTCATTCAAACCTTTGTAATAGTTGATGAATTCTCAAATTACAATGCTTTCTTGAGCCGACTGGCCCTCACTAACTTTAGAATCACTTTGGCTCCATGGTGCCTCATAATGAAATTCCTAACGAAGAATGGGGTTGGAGTTGTAAGAAAAGATCAAACCGTTGCAAGAGAATGTTATCTCGTCGAATTATGCAAAGCCAAACAACATGAGAAGGGGAAGAAAGTGGAGAAGTCTCTCCACATTCATGAACCGCAAGCATAACAATTATAGAGCCGTCTCTAACTTAGGGACCATAGCCGCTTCGATAAGGCTTTGAACCCTAGGAAGAAGAGTTTAAGCGAGGAATCGGCAGCACCGGCGGAATTTATGGTGGTTGTCTCTGTCGATATGGATGACCTAACTTGAGTCTTAAAGATAGGTTCGCAGCTCGAAATCAAGATGCAATAGGAATTGATTGAATTTCTTCATGCCAATCTGGACGTGTTCACTTGGACGCATTTCGATATATGCAGGATATCATCGGAGATAGCACATTGCGCGGTTAACATCGGTCCTAAGTTCACACATGTGAGGCATAAGAGATGTAGTCTGGGTCCAAATCGATCCACTGCATTGAACGAAGAAGTGGATAAACTATTGGCCAATGGCTTCATCTGCGACACGACATATCCAAAGTGGGTATCAAACCCCGTGTTGGCCCAAAAATCTAACGAAAAGTGGTGAACTTGCATCGACTACTCAGACTTGAGCAAAGCTTGCCCAAAGGATAGCTTTCCATTGTCCAAAATTGACCATCTTGTTGATGTGACTGCAAGGCATAAATTGCTATAATTTATGGATGCCTACTCTGGATTCAATCAATCATGATGCATGAGCACGACCAGGAGAACACCAGCTTCATCATAGACTTAGGGTTATGTTGCTATCGTGTAATGCTGTTCAGTCTGAAAAACGCCAAAGTTACTTACCAAAGATTTGTGGACACGATGTTCAAGGACCAAATCAGACAAACGATGGAAGTGTATGTCGATGACATGCTCGTGAAGTCCCGAGTACATTGAAATCGCCTGGATGATCTCTCAAAGATGTTTGAGATCTACTGAAAGTACGGAATGAGGTTGAATCTGCTGAATTGTTCTTTCGGTGTTGCTTCTACAATATTTCTTGGTTTCATAGTGAATGCAAAGGGAATCGAGGCCAATCCGGAGTAGAACACCACCTTGCGGAACATCACTGCCTCTACAATGAAGATGGGGTTACAAAGCTTAAATGGAAAGATTGCAACATTGAGTCAATTCATCTCCAGAGCGATGGACAAGTGCATACCATTCTTCGATGTGTTGAAGAATGGTAAGAAGAATTTTAAATGGAGTCAAGAATACCATACAGCTTTTGAGGAATTGCTTCAACATATGGAGACACCACTGGTTCTATCAAAACCAATGGATGGAGAAGATCTATTCATTTAACTTGTAGCGTTTTCCCACGTACTAAGTGCAGCATTTGTGTGTGAGAAAGTTCGAATTTAACGACCAGTTTACTATATTAGTAAATGGTTCAATGGAGCCAAATGAAATTATCCGAAGTTGGAAAAACTAGCATTCTACTTGCTGATAGCATCTAGGAAGCTATGGTCGTACTTCCAAGCTCAACTAATCAAGGTGCTGATGGATCAACCCTTGAAGCTAATACTCTACCGACCCAAGACTTTCGGATGACTTCTGAAGTGGAACATTTGAGTCGAGTCAATAAGACATAACATATCATCTCAGAAGGGAAATTAACGTATAGGCATTTGCTGATTTCAGCACTAAGTTCACAATATGGGATAACGAGGAAGAGGATACTACGGTCGTGGTGTCACAATTAAAATTGTTTGCTGATGGTGTATCAAATGAATTTTTCTCAGGTTCGGGAGTTGTGCTTGAAATTTCCGAAGGAAGATCGATCTGCTATGCTCTAAGATTTGAATTTCCTACTACTAACAATGAGGTAGAGTGTGAGGCATTAATAATGGGATTAAAAATTACGAAGGAAGTGGGAATAAAAGCTCTTTATATCTACTGCGACTCTCAGCTAGGCGTCTCGCAGGTGAAGAGGGAGTACCAAGCTAGGGGGGAAAATCTCGCCCCTTAATTGTCAAAAGCATGGGATTTTCTCAACGACATTGAACACTACACGATAACCCATATTCCCAGGGAATAAAACATGAAGGCCGATTACTTATCCAAGCTGGCCAGTTCCAGAGATGCACAATCAATGGGATTGGTTCCAGTTAAAGTGATAACAGCTCCAAGCATAGATTAGATGGATGTAGATTGGGTTCTGGAGACCATGGAAGAGAAAGAATCACGGATGATGCCAATTAATGATTATCTGCCCAGAGGAATACTCCCAACAGAGTGGAATGAATGAAAGAAGCTCCTTCGGAAGGTGCCACGTTCGTAATGCAGGATGGAGTGCTATATAGAAGAGGATTATCTTCCCTCATGCTCAGGTGTATAGCCGAAGGTGAAACTAGGAAGATCCTTATGGAGATCCACGAAGGTAGTTGCGGTGACCGCACTGGGGGGGCAAACACTTACGAAGAAAGCTCTCCACTATGGATATTTCCAGCCAACAATAAACCGAGATGCAGTTGATTACTCCAGATGGTGTGATCTATGCCAGATATTTGCAAAGATCCCGAGAACCCCATCTATCGAACTTAGGCAAATGGTCAGCCCTTGGCCATTTGCTATATGGGAAATTGATCTAACTAGCATACTACCATTAGCAAAAAAGGAGTCAAATATGTTATCATTGCAGTTGATTACTTTACGAAATGGGCTAAAGTGAAATCTTCTGCCATAATTACTACTAAAAATTGATTAAATTTGTAACAAAAAACATTACTTGCAGGTTTGGAGTACATAGAAAATCATTACAAGTAATGGAACTTGGTTTGAGAGTGTTGAAATCAAAGATTTCTATAAGTGTTACCAGATTGAGAAGAGCTTTTCCGCAGTAGCGAACCCGTAGGAAAACGAGCAAGTGAAGGCAGTGAACAAAATCACCAAATCCACCATAAAGAAATGGCTGACAAAAGCTAAAGGAAATTGGGATGATGAGCTTCCGCTTTCACTATGGGCTTACAGAACGACACACAAATATGTGAATGGATACTCACCGTTCGCTTTGGCATATGGTTCAGAAATTATGATCCCAGGAGAACTGGAAGTCCCCTCTCATCACAGAAGACACTTCAATCAAAGAGAAAACGAGCAAATGTTGCTTGAGTCACTTGACCAGATCGATGAGAAGCGGGAGGAAGCTAAATCGAGGACTGCTACTCACCAGAAAAGAGTGGAACGACACTTCAACACCAAGGTTCACAGCCACACATTCAAAGTGGGAGATCTTGTCCTGAAATGAATCTTCCTGGATACGGGAGCACTTGGCATGAATTAGGAAGGACCCTACGTGATCGGCCAGAAACTTGGAGATGGAACATTCAACCTAGCAACGGTCGATGGAATTCTGCCCGTATTTGGAACAGTGATTCGTTGCGGCGCTATTTATTTAATATATATCTATATATTTCCTATTTTTGCAAATAAGCCACCTAGGGACACTAGGGGCGTTGCAAATAGGCAAGACTTGCCTTTCCTTTCATATTATTAATAAATCTCGCTTCTTGAACCAATGGAACCGCATTCTTATAAGAAAACCGCCGAGTGGAAGGGAAAAATTGACTCTAACCGTCAGATCGACGGGGAAAATTTATACACGTCTTCTGAGAATTGGCATTACTCTGGCAACGTTGGGAAGGCCCATCTCTATGTGCACCAAACAATAATTCGCACGTCGCTCTTTGAAACGATGGAACCACATTGTTGTAAGCAATCTCCTTATTTGCCACCAAATAAGCCACATGATTGAAAAAAATAATTCTTAATCCCTGGATAAGAAGTATAAACTTCAAAACCGCCGAGTCGATGGAGAATATTTATTCAAACTGTCAGATAAGTGAGGAAAACTGATTCAAACTTCTTAAGTACCAGTGTTGCTCGGCACCACTTGGAAACTTTTCTGTTTTCTATCTATCAGTGTTACCCTGGTAACACTAAGAGACCGTCAAATTTTCTAACTATCGATGTTTCCCCGGCAACACAGGGAAAGTTCACGATTAGAGGATAGGTGGAAAACCAACCACAGCTTTCTATGAATCAACATTGCTCTGGTAATGTCATAAGGATTCAAAACCGCCAAGGCGACATCGGAAAGAAATCTAAGGACTTGAGTTGTTCATGTGTAAGGTTTTGGAGATAGAAATAGATAAGTGAACAGGGTCTCAACGCTAATGTTATCCCGACTTTTGGCAAGGCCGTGACACCAAGGACTTGACTAGAAACTAAAGACAATCTGTCCCGAAGATCGGTTATACACAGGTCAACTATGGATACTGGCGAATTTAGTCTGAGTCCGGATCGAGCTACAATTAACATGGTACGACAAACAAAGCTATGAAAGGGGACATTCCAAAAACTCAGGCCAATCGGAGTTCATATGCTCAAGTTATGGATCGATTAAGTTTCACATGAGACATGCTTACTTCGTATCCATCATATTCGTATCCATCAAACTCAACATCCATCACCTTCGTATCCATCAGGTACAGGCTTCACTCAAAGTTCATTTTCTTGGCCCTTAACACTCTTCATATTGATCCCCCATTTACACATTTCGTATCGATCAGTCGGTATATCGATACGAAGGCCACAAACCAAGTATCGATACGAAGTACATAGAGATCGATCCGAGTTTGCTCCCCAACTGTTTATTTCGTATCGATCCCATTTCTATATATTTCATATCGATCAGTCAAATGATCGATATGAACCAATGACCATTTGATCAATACAAAGGCGAGGATGTTGCATCGATACGAAGGGAAGAGTGCCAGATGGATACAAAGGAATGGGTCGAACCAAAGGAAGCGGTGAACAAGCATGATATGTGGATCTCCCCAGGATTCTCGAGCCACGTCATCGATACGCATGGATCGATATGCACAGATTGATATGCATGGATCAGTATGCATGCTTCAGCCAACCTACAAATCCAACCTTTGATCGATCATAACTCAAAATCTACAAGTCCAAATGCCATGCAATTTTCACAGGAGATTGCTTACCACCTCAAGAATGCCTCTGATCGATCGCAGCCCAAATGGACACAATCTTGATCGATACGAAGATGATGGGGATCGATCACAATCGATCCCAAATGACCCCAGATCGATATGGTGGGCCCACCCATGAGTGAGAAAAGGTATTTCGAGTTCGGAGGCAGATATTTCAGACCTACACCTATAAATAGCACCCCTACGCCTATAGAAAAAGGACTTTCGACTCTGTTACGCCGTTACTCTACCATAACTCCATTGTAACTCGAGCCTTAGAATGTTGTACTGTTGTAATCAGTTGTCAATCATCAATAAACAACAAAACATTCAAAGTGGACATAGGCTACAACGCCAAACCACTATAATTCTTTGTCTTTTTCTATTTCCGCATGCTTTTATTGGTGTGATCGTTAGATTAGCCTCTTTATCCATTTAATTTCTTCACTTCAATCTCTTCAATCATATCCGAAGAGTGTTGTGCCCAATTTTGGCACAAAAACTTTGGTGCTTTCATTGAGAAAACTACGTTTTTCTCCGATTCATTGGGTCAACTGCCGTTGTTGGATTGCTAAAATCTAAGGAGGAGATCCAGATCTGTCTTCTTGTAGTTCCTTCCATTCTACTCAGATTACTCAAGATCTAGGAAAGAGCTACATCAACCATGGTGCGTGCTTAAAATGCTGCAAATCTAGAAGGAAGGGATAGGAAAAATCCCACGCAGTTGACCACCGCATACCAGACATTAGCTGAAGCTTCAGATCCACAAGGTTCTATGACTATAAAGGAGTTCCAAATCCTCACGCAAGAGCTTACTCGGAGCTGTCAAGAGCTCACTCAGCAGATCTGTGCCAACATAGAGCTCACGAACCAGCTAACCGAGGAAAGGCGAAGGAGATCTAGGAGGGATCATGTCTCACATTCCTCGACTAAAAACCCGGCTTCATCTAACTTCAACCACAGATCTACATGACGTCGGCTGGATAGAAATTATGCAGAAGCCTTCGGGTATCAACGTGCTGTGAATCATGGACAAGCCGGGGTTGGTCCTTCTACAGGACACCAAGCTGGACCCTCTTCCTGAGGAGGGGCGCTTCCTTATCACACCATCCATGACTATGCAGCTGTTGTCGCTATAGATCTGGAAGCTGAGATCCAGAACTAGCCAGATCCAGCCCTTCGTCAATATATCCATGCTCATGAACCCTAAGTTCCTGAAGAACGGGGACCAAAGAGGTGAGGAACAGACTGTCAAAAGCACCTGGACCGTCCCTGCAACATGAAACCCGACCATGCCTTAGCCCCGAATGTCCAGATGCCTGACATTCCAACCATGATTCATCAAATGATCCGAGAAAGTCGAGGTCTTACTAATGATGATTGGGGAATCTCCAGAAGTCATACTCCTTTCACCAACGACATCCTTTATGCTGAGCCACCTTGTCGATTCAGGATGCCTACCTTACCCATGTACAAAGGAAGTTCAGATCCTAACCAGCATGTATTAAAGTATGAATGGCTCATGAACACCGCTCGGGCTGACGATGCGGTTAAGTTTAGGAGTTTCCCTATCTCTTTGGGAGGGAGTACAACTATGTGGTTCACTCAGCTACCACCCAGATCCATTTCGAGCTTCGATCAGTTGGCTATAAAGTTTGTCGAACAGTTTCGTATGCATGTTACATGGCCAAAGGATGTCAACACCTTGTCCAGTTACCTAAGCTCCAAGAGAGACTCTTAGACATTATCTGGAAAGGTTTCATGTTGCTTGTGCCGAGGTCAGCAACCACAATGATAATTCTATATTGATGGCATTGACTAAAGGGATCGATCGTGATTCCAAGTTTGCAATTGGTTGGCTGGGAAACCCCCCGCTTCATTGGATCATTTCTATGCTAAGGCAACCCAGTTTTTGAGGAGAGAAGATGCTAGACGATCTAGGAAGTAGGACAATGTGGGGTCCAGTGTTGAAGGCATTTAAAGTAATATTGCTGTGAAATAGGCCGTTGAGAATTCCGGCAAAGTACAATTGAACATACAAAACAAGCAAGGTCAACAGAAGGGCAATGGAGGTCAGGGGAAGAAAAGAGACCCAAATCGTGGACCGAGACCTAAAGCTCCCGTGTTCGACCGATATACCCCTTTAAACACATTGCTGGAAAATGTTTATTTGCATACTTGTAATACCAGACAGTATAAGAAGCCAGATTCGAAACAATCATCTTAAAACCAATTCAAACCGGGAAATTCTGTAGATTCCACGATTGTTACGGCCATAAGACGAATGAGTGCCATCATTTACAAGACATCATTGAGAAGTTGATTAGAGAGAGGAAGTTGGAACAGTTTGTGCGAGCTCTACATGATGGAGGTGCAGGCCCTTCTAACCCGAATCAAGGCCAGGGCCAAGCTAGGCCCGAAGAATTCGCGTGTACTGGCGGGATACTGGTAGTAAACACGGTGAGTGGTAGTCCTCATCCAGCTGACCAAAGCTGGACGGAAATGGAGTCATATGCCAGTTCGATTAGGCATGTGGACTTTGTGTGTTGTAGTAATTCTAATGATGGGGCCCCGGCGAAACAACAGAGAACGCTGAGAGACGACATCATTTTAGAAACCGAGATGCTGATAGAGTCGAGGCCCCCACTATCGATCTGTTGGTCATTTTAGCCCAGATAGGTCCTGCTTGGATTAAGAGGATCTTGGTCGACAGAGGAAGCTCTGAGAACATCCTTTTTAAGCGAGCTTACGACCAAATGAGAATGGAGGCAAAAGATCTAAACTGTGTCAGTCACGTATACATGGTTTTAACGGAAGTGCAACTATACCAACTGGGATGGTGGAGTTTCCGGTTGAGTTGGGTATTGGAGACAGTCGGAGAGTCCGGATGCTGCAGTTTGTTGTGTTAGACATCCATTCCCCATATAATGCTTTCTTGGGCCAACCGACCCTCTTTGAATTCAGGGCAGCGATTACCCCATTGTGTTTGACTCTGAAGTTCCCCACTGATAACGGGGTTGGAGTAGTACATGGTGATCAGGTAGCTGGACGCGCATGTTATGTTGTTGGGCTACGGGATGCGCAGCGTAAAGAAAAAGGCAAGGGAGTAGAGGAATCTGTCTGCGTCCGTTTTTCAGAGAATTGATAGCTAACACCTAGGCCTAGGCCTGGGCGCCACAACCAGTTCCCTAAAGATCTTGATCCCTAAAATAATAATGATGAGGAGGAAGTCAAAGACTCCTAGGATTCCCCGGTACAGTTGATGATTGATGTTCCAATCTATGACGACGACGATTCCAGAACAGTAAAGGTCGGATCTCAACTTAGCCACCATATGAGACATGAATTAGTTGATTTTCTTCAGGAAAACCTTGATGTGTTTGCTTGGACTCACTCAGACATGTGTGGAATCTCGTCGGACATCGCGAGCCATGCATTAAATATTGACTCACGGCATGTCCCGGTCAAACAAAAAAAGGCGTGGTATTGATCTAGAAAGATCTACCGCCTTAAAGGAAGAAGTAAATAAACTCAAGTCGAATGGGTTTATTCGTGATGCATTGTACCCGGAGTGGGTATCAAATCTAGTGCTTGTCAGGAAATCGAACGGGAAATGGCGAACATGTCTGGACAACTCAGATTTGAATAAAGCCTGCCCTAAAGACAGTTTCCTCTTCCCATAATTGATCAACTAATGGATTCAATAGCCGGACACAAGCTCTTATCTTTCATGGACACGTATTCCGGCTACAATCAAATACTGATGCATTTACCTGACCAGGAACATACTAGCTTCGTCACTGATCTGGGCTTTACTGCTACAAGGTGATGTCGTTTGGACTTAAAAACGCTGTAGCAACTTATCATAGGCTCGTGAACCAAATGTTCACTAACCAGATCAGAAAGACCATAGAGGTGTATGTGGATGACATGCTTGTGAAGTCGCGACTTTCCATCAACCATGTCAGTGATTTGGAAACGATGTTTAACATACTCTAATAGTACAGAATGAAGCTCAACCTGTTGAAGTGTCACTTTGGAGTTGCATCGAGAAAGTTTCTTGGATTCATTGTCAACGCTCGAGGAATTGAAGCCAATCCTAAAAAAATCTAGGCGATTCGGAATCTCAAAACTCCCAGAACCATAAAGCAAGTGCAAAGCCTCAATGGGAAGGTGGCAGCCTTAAGTAGGTTCATCTCTAGATCTATAGACAAGTGCATCCATTTCTTCAATCTGATTAGAAAAGGAAAGCAGAATTTTGAATGGACAGAGGGGTGTGAAGGCACATTCCAAGCATAAGTTCAACATCTGGAGACACCTCCCATTTTATCAAAGTCGGTTGATCATGAGAGATTATACATCTATCTGGCGATTTCAACAAATGCGATTAGTGCTGCGTAGATTCGAAAAGAGGATCGGGTCTAACAAACAGTCTATTATATCAGCAAAAGGGTAGCTGGGGCATAAAGATACTACCCAAAGTTGGAAAAGCTGGCTTATTGCCTCGTCATAACCTCGAGAAAGCTCCGTCCATATTTCCAGGCTCACCCGATCATAGTCTACACCAACCAGTCGTTACGACAGATCCTAACACGACCTGAGACGTCTGGTAGATTGCTCAAGTGGAACATTGAGTTGAGTCAATTTGATATCACTTATACACCAAGGCAAGCCATCGAAGGACAAATTCTGGCAGACTTCATAGCCGAATTCACCATACCAGAAGACTTGCCCGAAGCCAGTGAATCTCCTAAGCATGTGTGGAAGCTATACATCGATGGCGCATCAAACGACCGTTGCTCAAGTGCTGGAGTGGTACTCGAAACCCCAGAAGGCCAATCCATATGCTATGCGTTGAAGTTTGACTTCCACGCAACTAACAACGAAGCTGGGTACAAAGCTTTACTTGCTAGACTTAGCTTGCTAGAGACTTTGGAATTATTGCTGTGGAAATTTATGTGATTCGCAATTGTTCGTATGCCAGGTTCGAGGAGAGTACCAAGCCAGAGACCAGAGATTGGCTACCTACCTTACTCGGGTTCAAGAAGTGTTGAATCAGTTCGACTATTATACTATACATTGTATACCTCGAGAGCACAATCAGAAAGCCGATTCTTTAGCAAAACCGGCCAGCACTAGCGAAGCACAACAGATGGGACTCGTGCCCATCGAGACACTTACCAGTCCGAGTATCGATCAATTAGAGACAAACTGGGTGCACGAGGCAACGCCCGAGAAGGAGTCATGGATGACTCCATTCAAAAACTATCTTAAGCATGGAGCTTTACCCGAGCACAAAAGCGAGAAAAGACAAATTCTTCGAAAAGCTTCACGATTTATTATCCAGAATGGAGTCCTGTATAGGAGAGGGTATTCTATTCCTTTACTCCGGTGTATTGCCCACGATGAAATCAAACGAGTGTTACACGACGTGCATGAGGGAGAGTGTAGCGACCACACTGGTGGGCAAGCCCTTGCAAAAAAGATACTCAGATATGGATATTACCTACCAACCGTGAATCGAGACGCATTGTCTTATGCCAAGAGATGTGATAGATGCCAGAAGCATGCCCAGATTCCAAGAGCCCTGCCTACCGAAATCACGCAGATGGTGAGTCCATGGCTGTTTGCCACATGGGGCATTGATATAATAGGGTCTTTATCTTTACCAAGGCTGGTGCGAAGTACGCCATCGTTGCAATCGATTACTTTACCAAATGGGCGGAAGTCGAGCCCCTTACTACTAGCACGATGAAGAAAGTAATCAACTTTGTTGTGCGCAACATTATCTATCGTTTTGGCCTCCCACACACAATTGTAACTGATAACGGGACCCAATTCGATAGTGTCGAGTTCAAAGATTTCTGCCAGCACTACCGCATCTAGAAGAAGTTCTCAGCAGTAGCTCACCCTCAAGCGAATGGATAAGTCAAAACTGTCAACAAAATTATCAAGTCCATTCTAAAGAAATGACTGGAGAAGGCTGGAGGTAAGTGGGTCGATGAGCTTCCCATGGCCCTATGGGAATATCGAACTACCCACAAGTCCGCGACCGGCCACACTCTATTTGCAATTTCCTACGACTTCGAAGCCATTATTCCAGTTGAACTAGAAGTACCTTCTCACCGTGTGACTTACTACGATCAAAAGACAAATGCTATACTACTTGCAGAATCTCTGGATTTGCTGGATGAGAAGCGTGAAGAGGCTGATTTGAGGGCAGCCACACACCGCAGTCGGATCGCCCGATTATACAACACTAAGGTCTGATCTAGAACCTTCGAAGTTGGCGATCTTGTACTCAAATGAATTTATCCGGTTCCTTCACACATGAAACCGACATGGGAGGGACCGTATGTCATCGAGCGGAGACTTGGAGACGGCACATTCAAACTATCAACTGTTGATGGCCTTACTTTGCCCAGAGCATGGAATAGTGAGAGTCTCCATCGATATTACACATAACTGGCTTTTATTCATTTTAGTCTGATTTTCCTTTGAAATTTATTTATGCATTTTTTGAATTTGAACTTGTAATAAGGCAACTGACTTTGCCGTACTTTCTTATTCCAGCAATAAAATACAGACTCATCAAGCCAGAGTGACGATCCTTGACATGCATCGTGCGACAGTCATGATGTACGAAGAGCTAAGCCCCATCCCACGGTGGCACTCATTCAACTAGGGAGTGCTCATGATCCGATCAGTCACTCACTAAGTGAAACCCCAAGCTCGGGGGCAAACAGCTATAAAGAAAAGAAGGATTGAAACACGAAAATCCTCCAACAAACTCCAGCTCCCGGAGCGCGAGCTAGGGTACAGATTCCAAATCCAAACTCAAAGAGGATGGATCCATCTGCCCACGACTTCGATTGCCAAATTAAGGTGGATGTGATCGACCGCCCTCAACCTTGATCAACTCCTTGTTCCCAGATTGTGAACAAGATCCCAATGCCTAAACAGATGTGATTGACCATCTGTCAACTAACTCTTGTCCTGAGAGCACGGACTAGAGTATAAATACCAAATGGGTGTGACTGATCACCCATCAACTAACTCCAGATTCCCGGAGTCCGAACAGGAGTATATACATTAAACGGGTGTGACTGACCACCCATCAACTAACTCTGGTCCCGAGAGAGCGGACTGGAGTATAACCACAAAATGGGTGTGACTAACCACCCATCAACTAATCTTGGTCCCAGGAGCGCGGACTGGAGCATAAACATTAAACATGTGTGATCGACCACTCGTAAAACAACTTATGTCCCTAGAGTGCGGACGTAATCCAAAACATTAAATGGGTGTGACTGACCATCCATCAACTATCTCTAGTCCCAAGAGCGCGGACTGGAGTATGAACACCAAACGGGTGTGATTGACTGCCCATAAATTAACTCATGTCCCCGTAGTGCGGATATGATTCCAAGCGTTAAACGGGTGTGACTGACTGCTCGTAAAATAACATAAGCCCCCGGAGTATGGACATAATTCCGAATATCGAACGAGTGTGATCCGACCACTCAAACTCGTTTTACTTTATCTTTGTTCCGACTTAGTCAAATTAAAATTAGCAAAGGCAGAAGACAACTGCCGACCAACTACTTCAATTTATCCCGAAGACTAGAGGCATAACTCAAGTACTAGTCGCTAGCCGAAACGGCGCAACGTTGGGACTCGACTTGACATTTGATTATGACCCGAAGCCATGACTTCAGAACTTAGCGGCCGGACTCAAGTTCGACTCAGAAACTAAAGCCTCATAAGTACATTGAATGGAAATGTGAGTGATGAAATACTTAAACAAATAAATGCAGAGTTATGCTGAAAAAACAAAATGAAGTTTTAATTCCACTATTCATTGAAGGAAATAAGTACAAAAACTTATTCAAAGAATTCCTATAAGAAAGGGTGAACACGCATCTATACACGGCGTACAAAAAGCAAAAGAGAAGCCTATTCTAGCTATGTACAAAAAAAAAAGCAAAAGTGCAAGTCTACGCCTTTGATTTTTTATCCTTCTTGCTCTTCTTTGGCGTAGACCCGCTTGTACTACCACTCAGTCCTCTCTTCGAGCCTTTCCCTCCCCGGCCTACTCCAGCTGGCTTGTCTCCGACTGGGGAATCAGAGTAGTCTCTTCCTCAGAACTCACAGGGATTGGAATGTCCTCTGTGTGCAGAACTGGAGGAATTATGCACTCTCGATGTTAGAAGATGGAGGAGCGCCCGTATCAATGATTGTGCCACCAGGAGAAATGACAAGTATCGGGATTGGGCCAGGACCCACCATTCCACCAACTCTACGATCCAGCTCAGCCTGCTCCATCTTGGCCTTAATCTCTTCCATTATTCAATCAGCCCACTCCGTGCGAATGCCCATTGGAATCTGTGCAGTTAAAGCGCTCGGCAGATTCAAAGCGGTGGAGGTGCAAAAAATCATAGCGGGGATACATCGAGGATATAGCGGGATATAGCGGATGACTCTAAAATAGCATATAAAACTCGTACTTAATATTTTTACAGATATATAAATGGTAATTGAATGAAAAAATATCATTCAAATGAATTATAATAAATACATAAATAATTTTAAATAAAAACATGTGCGAATATACTTTAAATAAACGTAAAACTGTTATATAACATAATTGAATTAGTAGAATATTAGAGTATTTTCATTCTGAAAATATATTAAAAATTAAATCAAATAAATCAGTTTCATAATTTTTATAATGTATAAATGCAATTTTTTCAGTTCATTTTATTAAAGAAGATATAGCGAAAATAGTGGAATACAGCAGGAATAACGGAATATAGCGGAAATACCGGGGCTTAAAGCGGAAAGGCTATATTTTATGGCTATATGGAAATATCGTAGCGGTAGAAATCCGCTATGAGATATAGCGGGGTAATAGCGGGGCATTAACTACACAGATTGGAATACTGCTGGCTTGACCAGAGGAGCTGGTTATGATCAGGTCTTCGTCTAAGTTGAAAGGCATTGCAATGTTCGGGTCGCTTTCATGAATAAGGAGTGCTTCCAGCATTTGTTCATCAAGCACGCAGCTGCTTTCATGCGTCTCTCCAACCGATGTAGCGATCGTTGTAGTTGTGGCCTCCGTCACTATTGCCTCCTGCTCATGGTGCATTTCTTGGGTTGCAGGAGGATTGATTGATGCCGAATCTATAATTGAATAAAGATAGGAGAAAACGTTAATGACATCTTTTGACAGTGCTCCTGCATTTGGACGAATGAGAGAAGTGTTCAGAATAGCTTCCTCAGATTGACTCACGTGCTAGGCCGATGTCCCTTCAGAGCCGTGTTCATGTACTGGAGATAAGTGCGGCTGGTCAGGGTTGTACCCGGAACAGCTGGAAGATCAATAGAAGAAGTAGGCTCAGATTGAGAGAGTTGGAGTGCTTTGGAGCCTGGTTCATGATGTTCAACTCCAGATCCTTCTCCAGCGTTCGGATGCTTAGCAGTAAGCTTTTCCTTTTCGAGAGCAAGGATAGTGTCATGGAGGACTTTCGGCTCATCTCTGACAAGTATTTGATTTTCTAGTTCGAATTTGTCGATGGTTGTAGTGTTACGAGTCACCTTCTCGTCCTCCCCCAAACGGCTCCAAGCCTTGTACAATTGAAAGGGATAATCTTCATCGAGCCAGGTTAGATTGCGGTTTCTTAAAATGTTGGTGTTGTATGTGACCAGAAGATCTTCAAATTCATTCTCCATCCTGGCCTCTACCGCTTTAATTTCATTCTCAATCTTGGCCTCGGCTTCCTGAGCCTTTAAATTTGACGCATCCCTTTCATCCTTAAGCGTCACCGTCTGTTCGCACGCCTCTTGGGCGGATTTGTTGGCCTCATCCTTTGCCTTAATGGCCTCGACAAATTTTGCCTTTAGCTCGTTGAGCTCTTTCAGTATAGCATCTCTTTCCTCCGTGACAAGGATATTCCGGTGGCACATCTCCTGAACCAAATCCATATGAGACCGTCGCATATTTTCCATGGACTGTTTTGCCTCTTCGGCTCTTTTATCAACCTCCATCTCTGATTTTCATGAAGACTTGTCTTCATTATTGAGCACTTCTATTATCCAATTTTTCTGAGCAAGATTGGTCTCCATTTTCTCAATTATCTTGGCTCGCTCGAAAGCTACCGTCGAAGTCTTTTCTGCAGTTTTGACCCGCTCTCGGTACTGGCTGTAAACATCATGCACGTAGTCCTGTACCAGTTTTTCAGCATTATTAGGAATTCTTTCAAGTTTGGAGGGAAATGGAAGCCATCAAAGCAGATATTTGGAAAGTCTAGCTTTAACTTAGCAATCTGAATGGCTCCCTCTCCAGTGGGTTCTATAGCGGTCGGTTCTATAACGATTGGAGCTTCTGCCCCAGTCCTTCGGCATTGTTCACCAGACTTTGAAGTACGAGGAGGCACTATTTCATGGGCAGTTGCAGAGGGTTGTCTGATGGAGCGGAGGGTTTTGATGAACTTTTAGGTGGAGGCGATCGCGACTAGGAGCGACGCCTATATTGATGTGGCCTCTCCCTCTCCCTTTCATAACGCTCATGCTCCTGGCTGTAGTTATGGCCATGATCGTAATCTCTCTCAGGCTCATGCCTATAAGATTCAAAGTGAGAGTTGGATGTGTGGCATTTAGAATGATGACTTCTAAGCATCAACCTCTGCCTCACCATTGTTTCTGTAAAATGAAAAGAGAAGCATAATTAGTTATCTCCCAAAACTAGAAAACATGTGTTTAGAAGTTGTGTGATGCCATGAAATGTGTGTATGCATGTGCAAACCCCCCAAACAACCGATTGTGGTGGCCTTGCTCGTAAGAGTTGGCTCCCCTACATCTAAAGCTTGCATCGCTTCACAACGGGGAGTGATGTCCCTCTAATCCAAAATCTTGAAATGAAGCCAAGTCATCTGGAATAGGGATATACGCCAATCCTTTCAAAGAACTCTCCATTTGCGAAGGAGAAGTCTCCCAACTTATAGCAGTTGCAGCAAGTAGAGATACCACAACAGTTTTACACCTCTGAGATTTATGGACGAGAGCCTTGCCTTTTCTTTTCGATAATCGAAAACAATGTGAAGGTGCAACTACGGGCTCATCTCCAGTTGGCAAACTCTCATCATCATCATGTTCAATGATTACAACGCTAAGAACTCTTCTTCCTCCTTACCTCACTGGAGACACTTTGTGAACTCCTATTAATCCAATACTTTGGCCTCTCTCTACGATCCCCACGATGATCTAATTATCATTTCTAAGGACTTCATCGATCTCTCTAAGTTCAGCAGGCACCGATTGGAGAGTTCTCACTATATCCTTGAATTGCACACCTTCGGGTCTGGGAATCGAAGCTGTAAAAGAAACGCAGTATTAAACTCAGCATCATCTTATATTATCCAGATAATTGACGAAGAAGTTAAAGCACTTACGTCTAACTAACCACCGTCAGGCAAATCCTGGTGGGCATCGGATGAAGAAACATTCCGTCTTGAAGTAGCTCAACTTGCTCCAAGCCCCTTCCACTACTTGGATGTTTCTGACTGCTTCTAAGAAGGTGAATGAAGGGTTGTCCCCGCGACTTTTAACATTAAATAGATTTCTGATTTCCTCGACAGTCGGGGTCGGAAAAGATGCTCCATGAAGATAATGTATAAGCAGTTGAGAAGAGCATATCTATTTAGATGCAATTGAGATGGAGCAATCCTCAAGAAAAACAGCACTTCCTGAATAAATTTTTTGAACGGGGGCAACGTCCCGGCTGCACACAGAACTATTGCAAGCGGTATACCCTTCTGGGGGATTGTAGGCTCTGTCTTCTAGCCTTGGCAATAAAACATCATTTAGAGATTATACGTGCCTAAGGCAGATCCTGCCTAACATGTCTTCAGAGATTTTAGAACGAACAGAATCCTCCGGGTTTAGAACTAAAACGGCGCCTGGCAATTCATCCGGAGCAGGACTTATTACATCTGCTGCAATTTCTGGTATTTCTATAATGGGAAGTGGCGGACTTTGAATATCTAGTGGCTCGGAGCTTCTAGGATCCATAGCTATTGAACTTAGTAAAAAACATCATTATAAACCCATGTTTCCCCAGTGTGAAGTGCAAAATCGTGTTGTGTAGTGCAGTGCTACATAATACTTTAAATTTCTACAAGTTCGAAAGGTGGTAAAACGATAAGACTTCGAGACTCGACTGGAGTGATCGTCATCGATAACTTTCCCAACCGTGCCATCCTGACTTCAAAGAACGATCCATGTAAAAGCTCATTATTTTTGTCAAAATACAGTTCCATCGACGAGCTTTGAAGGATAGTCAAGTATGCAGTTTAACAATCAAGTCCAGTTATTCGAGGCTAAAGCTCGTCAGAGTCAAATGTTCGAATATACAAAAGGCCACTAGTTCGATTCCATTAAATTTCAACTTAGATCATTCCACCAAAGTCCGCCTTCGTATCAATCCAAAGTTGTGAATTTGTATTGATCGTTCGAGATCGATGCTCTTCTTATCGATCCCGAAGCCTTGGCTTCGTATCGATCACACTAGACCACTCCACTTCATATTGATCTAAGGCAAGCAACTACGTATCGATCACTCCAGAATGATACGAACCCCTACCATTCTAGATCGATACGAACTACTTCCTAATATCCCAGATTTATCATCAATGCCTCGTATCGATATGAATGGCTCCACTGCCTCAATTGATGGCTCTTCTTCTTCCTCAATCCTCCAAGGCTTCATTGCTACCTCCTTGACCTCCCTCTAGCCTAATTCCGACATCAACAACGCGGGAATCGGCTACAACTTTGGATGAACTGACATCGAGCCTCAAGTCTCATCATTTTAAGATGGATCCATTTAGTTAATTACCTAGTTTACAGAGTTGGTTTGAAGGATTAGCAGGTTTTTTGTTTTTGACGAAGGGCTTTGCAATTCTTTTTTCTCGAGTTTTCAATCGATACGAAGCAAAGGTAAAAAAATAAAAGAAAGTGATAAAATTTGGCTAAGGACAAAAGGTATTTATATGCCTTTGTAACTAATGGAAAACGATTCGTATCCCAGTAGTAAGAACCGGTAGAAGCGGTCAAAGTTTCATCAATATGAAAGGTGCTGTGTAGGCTTACCTCGAACATTCGAATCCATTGATACGAAGACACTGCTTTGTATCCATCAACTTAGAGCAATCCACAGTTTATACTTCATATCCATCGATGACCAGCCATCTACTTCTTATCCATCGATACGAATCCCATCGATACGAAAGTCGCTGCAAGATCAAGCCTATGACGATCAACCCCATCGATACGAAGCGTTAGTTTCGTATCTGTTGGCTCAAAGACCCTAAGACTTCGTATCCATTGATACGAAGCATCTCCAAGGACTATCTATTTCATATCAATAGCCATTGATATAAAGCACGCATTCCAACATCTCAAATCGATTCAGGAGAGGATCGATACGAAGGAGTGACCTAAAACAACCATCAATCTTTGTTACAACTCGAATTTCACATCGATTCAGGAGAGGATCGATACGAAACTTGATTCAAACAAGAACAAAAGAACTTGACAATGACCGGTGAACGTGCAAATGTGAACATGATTCAGGTTAACATACGTGCATTTATGACGAACAAACGTTTGACTTTCAAAATTGACAGGAATGGAATGCTTGCCTGATGACAACCAGAAAACGAACAACGAATTGCTAGCACTCAACCTACAGTTACAACAAAACACTGCATGATCATTGGCAGTCCACGATTCAACATTTATATTACTGGAAATCATTCAAAGGTTACATCTCTTGATGAAAAGATAACAGCTATTCAACGAATCGGATAGAACACTTTCAGAATGAAGATTGCAGCTTTTCAAAGCACGTTATGTTCACATAGGATGTACTTTGGGGGGCAATTGTTATCCCGCCTTTTGGCAAGGCCGTGACACCAAGGACTTGAATAGAAACTAAAGACAATCCATCTCGAAGATTGGTTATACACAGGTCCACTATGGATACCGGCGAATTTGGTCCGAGTCTGGATCGAGCTACAATTAACATGGTACGACAAACAAAGCTATGAAAGAAAACAATCCAAATTTCAGTTCAATCGGAGTTCGTATGCTCAAGTTATGGATCAATCAAGTTTCACATGAGACATGCTTACTTCGTATCCATCATATTCGTATCCATCAAACTCCACATCCATCCCTTCGTATCCATCAGGTACATGCATTGCTCAGAGTTCATTTTCTTGGCCCTTAACACACTTCGTAGTGATCCCCTATTCACACATTTTATATCGATCAGTCGGTACATTGATACAAAGGCCACAAACCAAGTATCGATAAGAAGTACATAGGGATCGATCCGAGTTTTCTCCCCAACTACTTGTTTCGTATCGATCCCATTTCTGTATATTTCATATTGATCAGTCAAACAATCGATATGAACTAATGACCATTTGACCAACATGAAGGCGAGGATGTTGCATCGATACGAAAGGAAGAGTGCTAGATGGATACGAAGGAATGGGTCGAACCAAAGGAAGTGGTCAAAAAGCATGAAATGTGGATCTCCACAGGATTCTCGAGCCACGTCATCGATACACATGGATCGATACGCACGGATCGATATGCATGGATCGATATGTATGCTTCAGCCAACTTATAAATCCAATCTTGGATCGATAATAACTAAAAACCTACATGTCCAAATGCCGTGAAATTTTCACAGGAGCTTGCTTACCACCTCAAGAATGCCTCTGACCGATCGCAGCCCAAATGGACACAATCTTGATCGACACAAAGATGATGGGGATCGATTCCAATCGACCCCAAATACCCCAGATCGATCTGGTTGGCCCACCCACGAGTGAGAAGAGGTACTCCAAGTTCGGAGGCAGATATTTCAGACCTACACCTATAAATAGCACCTCTACGCCTACAGAAAGAGGACTGGACTATGTTACGCTGTTACTCTGCCATAACTCCATTGTAACTCGAGTCTTAGAGTGTTGTACTATTGTAATCAGTTGTGAATCGGCAATAAATAGCAAAACATTCAAAGTGGACGTAGGCTACAATGACGAACCACTATAATTTCTTGTCTTTTTCTATTTCTGCATGCTTTTATTGGTGTGACTGTTAGATTAGCCTCTTTATCCATTTAATTTCTTCACTTTAATCTCTTCAATCACATCCGAAGAGTGTTGTGCCCAATTTTGGTACAAACAGCTGAATTTTGAAAAAGCCGATCACAATCAAGGAACCATCCTATAACTCAGACTGGGGGCAACCAGATGTGTTGTCCAAAATACTTGGTAAGTCTAGTGTTTGGAAAAACCAGCCCTGCGGAGTGGGGGTATAGATATAAATATTGAATTTGAAAATAGTCGCGGAGTTGGCTAATTCGAAAGACACCACAGTTCTGTTACGCAGAACGAAGTATTTTGGCAATCACATCAGAACTAGGTAGAGTAGTATGTTAAATAGTTGCAAGTTACACTATTTAGATGCACAGAGTTGCGGTAAATACGCACATCATATCACAAAAAACAACAATATATAATATAGAAATTGCAGATTTGGCAATCGTATTGTATACACAATGTTGGGTGCATTTCCTACACACCACCGACCCAGGAAGAGGAGACCACCGGTCCAAACTAACTCCATCTTCATCATCACCGAATCAAGCCATAAAGCACACCTACCACCGAACCAAAGCTCCACCGGTCCACCATACTCCTACCACCGAACCAAAGCTCCATCGGTCCACCATACTCCTACCACCGAACCAAGGCTCCACCGGTCCACCATGCTCCTACCACCGAACCAAAGCTCCACCGGTCCACTCATCTCCTTCCACCGAACCAAGGTAAACTGGACCAACTCCACCAGGCCAGATTACATCAGCCCAGGCCCGCCAGCTGCTATATACATCCAAGACCCCTGCCCCCCAACCTCACTCTATAAATAAAGGGGCAGGGGTACAACAATGGGGGACAAGTTTGAGAGCTCAAGCACGGAGAGAACTTTCAAACAACTTTCAGATACTTGTATCAAAGCTTTGTACTTGTAATCTGAACAAGAAAAGAGAGATAATATATAAAGTGGACGTAGGCACATTCTGGTTGAACCACTATAAATCTGCGTGTCTTTTACAGTTTAGTCCCTGCTTTTCATATATTTGCATAGATCACCCAAATCACTAAGAACAACATAAAATCAATTAAATCAAACGACTTTGAGGTGTTTGTCCATTTTTTGTGCAAACATTTTTGGTGCTTTCACTGAGAACTAGAAGCTCGAAGCTTCAGCTTCTTCCACTTAACCTTCTTCCTAACAGCATCGTCCATTGCTTGGAAAACATGCCTCCCAAACAGAAAAAAGATGTTAACAAAGGAAAAAACATCGCAACCAGCAGTCTTCCAGATCCAGCGGTCACAGATCAAGTAAATCCTTCTCCTCCAGCAGCAGTACCAAATGAAGGACAGGCTAATCCGACTACTCTTGCCGTAGAACAGCCTGCAGCGATTACTAGGGCAGATCTAGACAGGGTTGTGGTTGAAGTAACTAACCGCTTCACGTCCCAGCAGGAAGCCTTGGTGGACCATCTCATGTCACGCTTAAGGGATGCTGAAGAGTCCAATCGCAACACTGAATCATGGGGTGAGTCCTAGTCTGGAGGATCTCAGAGACAACAAAGATCTTCCTTCTTCGAAGGAGCTAACGGCAGAAGCAGCCATGGTAGGAGCCGAGATCGAGCACAGCCCGAAGTTAGGCCTGAGGAAACGCTTGGAACCGAACCCAACGGGGGAGGTACCGGGCGGAGGTCAACTGTAGCTGAGCCTGTCATACTGCCTAACCACGGAAACGCCAGTGAACGGGGCCGAGCTAGAGTCCAGCCCGAAGTTGGACCCGAGGAAGTGCTTAGATCAGAACCCAGCAGGGGAAGATCAAGGCAAGGGCCAACTGTAGCTGACCCTAGCATGCTCCCAGAAGACCAAAGGCAACCACTGGAAAATATGAGGAATGATAGACAATACCAACCCTACAGGTCATCTGGACGGAATCAATCCCACAGAACAGAACCAAACTCGTTTCTATCTGCTCCAAATTCTGATGAAAGGATGGCACGCTTATTCAGAGAGTGCGTCCAACGGGAGCAAAGAGATCGAGGGATAGGCGCTAGGGTAACCAGCCCTTTCGCCCGCAATATCGAAATTGCTATCACCCCCCGAGAATGGAAGATGCCAACAATGGAACCTTACAAAGGAACCTCCAACCCCGTTGTACACTTACAGAGATACACACAACATATGCTCATGAGTGGAGCAACAAAGGGAGTACTGTGCAAATGCTTTCCACTATTCTTAGCAGATCTCGCTACCTCCTGGTTCTGTCATTTATCCCAGGGATCCATCAGCTCGTGGGAAATGTTAAAAGAAAAGTTTATCAATGTTTATTAGTCAGTTCCGCATTCATGTGGAACAACCTAAGGACGCTTATTCCTTATCTAGCATCAAACAGAAACCTGGAGAGAAACTGCAGCAATACCTAACCCGATTCAATGCCGCAGCGGCCGCAGTCCAAGATGCCGATGAGAAGCTTATCTTAATGGCTCTCTGTAGTGGTGTGCATCTGGACACTAAATTTGCTAGAAGGTTGACAAAAGAAAAACCAGCTACTTTACCCGATTTCTTCCATGAAGCCGGGAAATATACGAGGCTTGAGGATGCTGCCGTTGAGGGGTAGGCAGGACAACAAAATAAGGCAACTCACAGCAACGTGCCTGCTGTGGCAAGGGATGTTCGAAGAAATGATTCCAGAGACAATGCTGGGGGTAAGAAGGGAGAAAAGCACCTATATCGGCCAGGGACGAGATTCGACACTTACACTCCTTTGGACGAAACCGTCGAAAACATCTTCCTTGCCACCCAAGGCGAAGTTAGATACAAACGCCCACCATACAAGAAGGAATCAGATAACGCGCAGAAGTCTGGAAAGTTCTGTCGCTTCCACGAATCTCATGGGCATGATACCAATGAGTGCCATCATCTCCGGGACTTGATTGAAGAACACATCAGAAGGAAGAAACTGGAACGCTATGTAAAAGGTCAGGACAGGACTCCAGCTCCTGCCAATGAGAACCCAAGGCTACCCTCACCGGAGATCAGTAGAGGAAACCGCAACACTAGCGGCTCTAGTCAAGAGAAGATAGTGGTCCATACCATCTCAAGAGGACCGCACATCGCAGACAGAAGCTGGAAAGAGATGGAAAGATATGGAAAGTCGCTTAGAGACAATAAAGACTGTGTCAATTCAGTTATAGAAGAGCGCCACCCGAAGCGGAAAGAAAGTGATGACATCACATTCGGTAAGCGTGACCTAGAAGGAAGGCAATACCCTCACATGAATCTCATGGTTATCTCTGCCCGGCTCGGTCCCGCCGAAGTTTACCGAATTCTAGTAGACACTGGAAGCTCAGTAAATATCCTGTTCAAACATGCATTCGACAAAATGAAACTATCAATGAAGGATGTATCTCCCTGCAATAAACCACTACACGGTTTCACTGGAGATGCAAAGATGCCCCTCGGGCAACTGGACCTCTTTGTTGAAATTGGAAGCCATCCTCGCTCCGTTGTACGGAAATAGACGTTTGTGCTAATAGAAAACCACTCGACCTACAACGCCTTCTTAGGAAGGCCAGCCTTGTCTGACTTCCAAATTGTCCTAGCCCTATGGTGCCTAAAGATGAAATTTCCAACGGACAATGGAGTAGGGGAAGTAGAAGGAGACCAGGACGTTGCTCGAGACTGCTATGTGACTGAACTTCGCAACAACCATAGGAAGGATAAAGGGAAGGGTGTAGAGGTTGCCCTCTGCACGAAAAGTATAGAAGCGTAGCAACTAAAGAAAGCCCCTCCTCTTCGATATACCAGCGACCCTTTCAATGAATTAGACCCCAGGGACAAAGAGGAGGAGGCCACCGCCGAGCCTGCAGAGGCTATGGAGTTTGTATCTGTAGACAAGCACGACTCGAGTAGACTATTGAAAATTGGGTCCCAACTAAAAGCAGAGTTGAAGGAGCAACTCATCAACTTTCTCCGCCACAACTTGGATGTATTCGCATGGTCACACGCTGACATGACCGGAATCTCCCCCGAAGTAGCATGCCACGTACTAAACATTGATCCTACCAAGGCGCCCGTAAAACAAAGAAAGAGAAGTATAGGGGCAGAGCGATCAGCAGCCCTCGATGAAGAAGTAAAGAATCTACTTGCCAATGACTTCATACGAGAAGCCATCTACCCGGAATGGATCGCTAACCCGGTACTGGTAAAGAAGGCTAATGGGAAGTGGCGAACATGCATTGACTTCTCCAACCTAAACGACGCCTGCCCAAAGGATTGCTTCCCACTTCCTCGAATCGACCAACTTGTAGACAGCACAGCCGGGCATGAGCTCTTATCTTTTATGGATGCATACTCGGGATATAACCAAATTCCTATGCATACTCCCGATCAAGACCACACTAGTTTCATCACTGACCGGGGTTTATACTGCTATAAGGTAATGACTTTCGGACTTAAAAATGCAGGAGCAACCTACCAGCGCCTCGTCAACAAGATGTTTGCAAGGCTAATAGGACAAACTATGGAAGTATATGTGGATGACATGCTGGTAAAGTCAAAGAAAGCCGACGATCACGTAAGCCACCTAGGCGAGATGTTTTAAGTACTTCGCCAGTATGGAATGAAGTTGAATCCTCTAAAATGCTCCTTCGGAGTATCATCAGGAAAGTTCTTGGGATTCATCGTCCATGCCAGAGGGATTGAAGCAAACCCTGAACAAGTCCGAGCGCTAAGGGATATCAAGATACCTTCCACTCGAAAGGAAATGCAAAGCCTGAATGGAAAAGTGGCCGCCCTAAGCCGATTCATCTCCAAAGCAACAGACAAGTGCGTCCCCTTTTTCGAAGCTCTAAAGAAAGACAAAGGAAAGTTCGAATGGACTGACGAATACTTAACCGCTTTCCTTAACTTAATCGAACACCTCCAGAAACCACCGGTACTCTCGACTCCAAGCGAAGACGAAGAGTTATACCTATACCTTGCTGTGTCATCTCACGCCCTAAGCGCTGCCTTGGTAAGGGAAGACAACCGCACGCAGTGGCCAGTTTACTTCGTAAGTAAGAGGTTTACGGGGGCAGAAGTCAGATATCCTAAACTTGAGAAGCTAGCATACTGTTTACTAATCACATCACAGAAACTGCGTCACTACTTCCAGTCCCATTCCATCAAAGTTCTGACCGATCAACCACTGAGGCAGGTACTCTATCGTCCCGACACTTCTGGGCGACTACTTAAATGGTGCATTGAACTAAGTCAGTATGATATCACCTATCACCCTCGCACCGCCATCAAGGGACAAGCCATGGCTGATTTCATTGCAGAATTCACTACCAATGAAGATAAGGAGCAATTGGAAATAGCAGAAGACATCAAGTGGAATCTCTTTGTGGATGGTGCATCAAACGAACAAGGCTCGGGGGCAGGTGTGGTAATAATCACTCCCAGGGGAAATAAGCTGCACTATGCTATAAGGTTGGAGTTTGCTGCCACCAACAACGATGCAGAGTATGAAGCAGTGATAGCTGGATTAGAACTTGCCTTAGAAATCGGAGCCAATTCTTTGTGTCTTCATAGCGATTCTCAACTTATTGTTAATCAAATACTAGGAGAATTCCAAGCTTGAGAAGAACGACTCATAGCGTATTTAAAGAAGACCAAGTTACTTCTCAGCCGATTGGACCACTACTTAGTCAAACACATCCCTCGGGAAGAGAACCAAGAGGCCGACGAATTGGCAAAGCAAGCAAGTGTGAGAGACAGCGCCATCTTCGGAGCAGTAACCATCTCAAAGCAACTGACCCCAAGTTTTGAGCAAGTGAATCTGATAGCTGCAACCGAAGAAGCAACTTGGATGACTCCCATCCGAGACTACTTACAAAGCGGCACACTACCCAACGGGCGTAACGAAGTCAAGAAAATCTTGAGGAAAGCTTCCCGCTACACAATACAAGAAGACATCCTCTATCGGCGCGGATTCTCTAACCCGTTATTAAGGTGTGTCGCTGGGAGGGAAGCCAAGGAAATCTTATCCAACATTCATCAAGGAAGCTGCGAAGATCACACCGGAGGGCAAACATTAGCAAAAAAGATACTCCAATATGGATATTTCTGGCCCACCTTAAGCAAGGATGCCTAAGATTTCGTTAAAAAGTGTGATAGATGCCAGAAGTTTGCTAAGATTCCACGGCTACCAACAACTAAGATTACTCAAATGACCAGCCCTTGGCCCTTCGCAATATGGGGAATTGACTTAATCGGCGAGCTACCAATGGGCCGAGGCGAGGCCAAATATGCTATAGTGGCAGTCGACTATTTCACCAAATGGGTGGAAGCAGAACCTCTGAATAAAGTATCTTCAGCAAAAGTTATTAACTTCTTGATCAAAAATGTTTTGTGCAAGTACGGAGTCCCATTCAAAATCATATCAGACAATGGACTTTAGTTTGACAGCGAGGAATTCGCCAACTGGTGCCGAGAGCACGGAATTCACAAAAGCTTCTCATCTGTAGCATATCCCCAGGCAAACGGACAAGTCGAAGCCGTCAATAAAATTATGAAAACTCTAATAAAAAAGAAACTCGAAAAGTCAAACGGTGCTTGGGTGGATGAACTCCCTACGGCACTGTAGGCCTATCGCACATCTTTCAGAACATCAACGGGGCATACTCCTTTCCCTTTGGCATACGGATCGGAGGCTATGCTCCCAGTTGAAACCATTGTGCCTTCCCACCGTAGGATCCACTATAACCCAGAAGAGAACGAAGAACTCCTTCACATGTCTTTGGATCTAGTTGAGGAGAGAAAAAATGATGCAGTCCTTAAAGCAGCAGCCCACAAGCAAAAAGTGGCAGCACAATACAACTCCAAAGTCAAGCATCGTACCTTACAAGAAGGGGATCTTGTCCTCAAGCGAATCTTCCCTCGCCTTGGAGCACTAGATCCAATCTGGGATGGACCATATGTAATTCATAAAGATCTCCACAATGGAGCTTATATTTTGTCAACAGTGGACGGAGAGGTGTTCCAGAGGGCATGGAACATCCAACATGTGACGACCGCCCATGACCCCTGCACCGAATCTAGAGATAGTGTGCTGTAAAGTGTGCCAGGCGACCATGGACGATTGTCAAGGTAGATTAAAACAACAGAATCTATCGTATTACTCACAGCGCATGGACAAAATACAATAGAACATATATATAGTGAAGCTTTACAGAATAAAATGCCATCATATAAAACTTCATAATAGTTGAATACAAGCATCCAAATAGCCAATACATCAAGCCTCACTACATAACACTCAAAGTTATACAAAGCAGCGGAACATCCAGTACATATAAGAAGATAATATGCAACCCTCTAGCTCGTCTTCGATATCAGCATCGTGAGAAGCAAGAACAGCACCTGTCACCTGCTACCTAGTCTGCCCGTCCCAAAATGGACGAACAACCCAAGGCAATAAGAGTTAAAACATAAAGCCTTGAGTCAGACAACAGTCTTAGTGAGCAGTAAATTAACTAACAACATACCAAAAGAGCATAAAGGAAAAGGAATAGGAATACAACCCTCCCACTCCAACCTCTTTCTACAGTGATAGCCCCCAGACACACACTAAGCAGAAGCAAACATAGCAGAGCTTACAATTTAAAATAAAGTAATTATCACTCGATTCAAGGGCGATGTTTTCCAAGTACAAACCCCCAAGGCCTAAACCAAGATCAGATAAGCACCCAGAAAATACCGCTCTTGAGACCGAATGACGATACAACCAAACATCCATGACTCTGGCTATCACTGTTATCATTGCTTCGATATCACCGTTAATTGAATGACCGGCACATTCTTTCAGCCGTCCGTCAAGGGCTAATGGTAACCCCGGTTCTAGACATAACTCCGCACGTCATCGTGATCCGTGCCTAGGACTATCGAATCTGCCCAGAGTACTCGACCATCAACAGTTAGTCGTTGGGACTATCGAATCTGCCCAAACGTACTCTTGCTTTGAGCATGCTAGAACCTTCAACAACGATGAGACCCAAGCCTCCTAGTCATCCTCCTCGACGACTTTTCTCATATCCATCCATTATCCTCAACTCGAACCATTTCACCGAGTTATCAACATGCTTGGAATGATCCCATCTGGATTAAACCAAGTCTTCATCACATTATGCCTCGCTTCATCACATCCTCGCAAAGCCTCATCTCAACATCACATCATCAAATCTATGCATAAGAGCTTCATCATCCCGCTACATATGCCATGAGCAGCTTTCCCACTTCAAGAGCCTTTCCCTTAGCTTTTGAATCATCTTCGGTCTAAATCAAATCATCAATCATCTAATTCATAGCAATCAATCAAATCAAACATTAATCCAAGCAATCAAGCACTCAAATATGATCTAAGAAGACAATTATAACAATAATGGCAATTCCGTAATTAAAGAGTCAAAAGTCCAACAAGCATGAAAACATGAACAATATCTTTATAAAACTTGATGAATGAACTTGCGTAGGTTAACATGTGATAAAATGGATGTAACATCATTATGAACAATGAATCTATATGGATCTACACTTAGGATGAAGAAAATGCATGGAAATCACTATTTTAACACCAAATCAAGCCAACAATCCGATATACTCCTTTGGATCCGTGTGAGAGATAATCACCACTCACCAAATCACCTAAACAACCTCAAATCAACACGCTTCAGATCTGGACAGCGAAGGATCTAACTTGATTTATCACAAATCCGCTTCAAACGATGAAATCTCTCTTCGAAGAATGTAGATCTTCAATCTAAGCTCTTCGATCTTCGATTTGATCTTCAATATGGATGGAAGGACTAGATTAGAGTGGAGAAAAGAAGTGAAGAAGTGTAGAAGTCGAGCTCTCAAAATGGAAGCACTTCGTCGCTTCGAAATCCGGATCCCAAAAATGGAGCAAAGCCCTCCTATTTATAGCTGAAATCCTAAGTCGCTAGCTCGGAATTAGGTCGTCCACGACCTACGACCTAAAACCTCACCGACCTAAAGACTTATCAAAACCCACTAGTCTACGACTTAACTTAGCAGGGCCTCCGACTTAACAGATAACTAGGTTACGACTTAACCGGGTTATGACTCAACTCCTAAGTCGTCTACGACTTAACACATCATATGCGCGCCTTCTCACGACCTACGACTCAACGACCTACGACTTAAGAATGCGCGACCTAACAGGAGATAGGACTTACGACTTAGCGGCTTAACCCCTAAGTCGCTCACGACTTAATAACTTAGCAACTCTACGACTCACTATGCTACGACCTAACTTCCTTAAGTCGTCTAACGACCTAACTTCGCTAACCACTAGGTCGCTAACCTGCTAACTTCTATAAGTCGTCAACACTTAGGTCGCTCGACCGATCTATCCTACCATACGACCTAAAATCCTTAAGTCGCTAACTCACTTAAGTCGCTCTATTACTTAACTCGCTAACTCGTCCAACCGACCTAACTCTTAACTCGCCGATTTCTTAACTCGGTCAGTTTTCTTAAGTCGCCCCTATTCCTTAAGTCGGTCACGACTTATGACTTGAACAAAAATTCTGCCCAACACTATCAAACGACCTAAACCACTACCCCTTAAGTCGTCCACTACCTTAGGTCGCTCCAACACCCTACGACCAAAGCTACCACAACTTAATTCCTATACGACTTAACTGCCTTAACTCGTATCTTCCTTAAGTCACTCCAAAACTCCCATACGACCTAGGACTTAAACTCAGGACGACTTATCACAAACGCGACCAAATGTTATCTGTTTTACGATGTTTCGATCCGTGAAAATACGGGTCGTTACATTCTCTCCCCCTTAGGAATTTCGCCCCCGAAATTCCAAACAAACAAAGTAATCAAAGACTATTCTGCACGCCTAACATCCATAGCAATCAACAAACCAAGCATCCAATTCTAGCTTAGCATGCAGAATTCTAAAAGTAGAACAAGTTACAATATCGTGAGATGACACGACACCTTAGGGCCATACCTTGAAGAGTTCAGAATGAGCTGCCTTCATCCTCTCTTCCACCTCCCACGTATAGTCGTTATCATCATCACTCCATTGTATCTTGAGCAACTTAACTACCTTCCTCCTAAGCTGTTTCGTGTCGGTTTCCACAACACGAAGCGGTTTACGAGGTCTTCTATCGACTGGATCAACTTCGAAATCTTCATAGCTATCAGCAGAAACCACTATATTCGAGTCGCGCACATACTTCCATAGATACAATACATGAAAAACATTGTGCACACCCGACATCTTCTCCGGTAACTCCAATCTGTAGGCGAGCTTTCCAATTCGCTCGATGATCGGGAATGGTCCAAAAAATCTCGGAGTTAACTTTCCTTTCTTCCCGAATCGAATAACATTCTTCAGTGGAGAAATCTTCACAAAAACCATATTACCTACGTCGAATTCCAAATCCTTACGACGCTTATCGGCATAACTCTTCTGACGGTCTTGGGTTGCCTTCATTCGTTGCCGAATGATCTCTATACAATCCGAAGTCTGTCGAATCACTTCTGGCCCAAGTATCAACTTTTCTCCTGTCTCTAACCAACATGTCGGAGAGTTACACGGTCTTCCATACAATGCCTCATACGGTGCCATACCAATGATTGACTGGTAACTGTTGTTGTATGCAAATTCCACCAAATGAAGGTGATCTTCCCATGATCCTCCGAAATCCAAAACACAAGCTCTGAGGAGATCTTCCAAAACTCGGTTGACTCTCTCGGTCTGACCATCTGTTTGAGGGTGATAAGCTGTACTCAAACACAACTCGGTTCCCAAAACTTCCTGGAAGCTCTTCCAAAATCCACTAGTGAACAACGGATCTCGATCGCTCACTATACTCTTTGGAATACCATGGAATCGGACTATCCACTTAACATATAACTCAGCCAACTTTGATGCAGTCCTAGTCGATCGAACAGGAATGAATCTTGCACTCTTAGTCAGACGATCTACGATGACCCAAATCCCTTCATTTCCCGTTCTTGTTCTAGGTAGTCCATCAATAAAATCCATCGACACTTGCTCCCACTTCCATGTAGGAACTTCTAATGGCTGAAGCAATCCACTTAGCTTCTTCTGTTCGGCTTTTACCAACTGGCAGTTCATGCACTTGGAAATAAAATTTCCAACATCCTTCTTCATACCTTCCCAGTAGTAGGTTCTCTTCATATCCCGATACATCTTATTTCCACCTGGATGAATTGTCAGCTTTAAGTGATGACTTTCCTTCAGAACTTCACTCCTCAATTCATCTATATCAGGAACAACTAATCTTCCTTGCTTCTGAAGCCAACCTTCTCGATCGACCTCGAATCCCTTATCCTTTTCTGGTTCCAATCCAGATTCCAAATCACGGATAATCTTGACAATCTTATCGTCTCGCTTTTGGCTCTCGCCAATCCTTTCCATAAGAGTGGGTCTTATCGATAAGTTTGCCAACATCTCAAGTTCCAATTCGCATTTGGGCCTGAAGTCAAATCCAGCTAAATACTCGAGATTCTTCCATTCTAAAAACATGGCTCCCAGTCCTGCATGTCTTCGACTTAACGCATCTGCAACTGCATTACCTTTTCCCGGAGTATAGGCTATACCAAAATCATATGATGCCAAAAACTCTAGCCATCGTTGCTGCCGAAGATTCAAATCCTTTTGGGAGAAAAGATACTTCAACGACTTATGATCTGTAAACAACTCGAATCGAACTCCCAAAAGATAATGTCTCCAGATCTTCAGAGCAAAAACAATTGCCGCTAACTCCAAATCATGAGTCGGGTAATTCCTTTCATGCGGCTTCAGTTGTCGACTAGCATACGCAACAACTTTATCCTTCTGCATCAGCACTGCTCCAAGTCCAGTACCACATGCGTCGGTGTAAACCACCATCTCATCATTCCCACTTGGAATAGTCAAAACAGGAGCACTCGTCAGTCGCTCTTTCAGGATTCTGAAAGCTTGCTCACATTTATCTTCCCATCTGAACACTTGGTTCTTCTTCGTCAACCCCGTCAACGGTGCAGCTACCTTGGAGAAGTCTTTGATAAACCGTCGATAATATCCTGCTAATCCAAGAAAACTCCTCACATCAGATGCATTCTTAGGTCTAACCCAATCCTGGATTGCTGCCACCTTAGCGGGATCAACCGCTATTCCATTTCCAGAGATAACATGGCCTAAGAACCTCACTTCACTCTTCCAGAAGTGACACTTCGAAAACTTAGCCTTCAGCTGATGTTTCCGTAAGATTTCCAAAACAATACGCAAGTGCGTCTTGTGCTCTTCTTCAGTTCTGGAA
Source organism: Allium fistulosum (assembly GCA_030737815.1). Taxonomy (NCBI): domain Eukaryota; kingdom Viridiplantae; phylum Streptophyta; class Magnoliopsida; order Asparagales; family Amaryllidaceae; genus Allium; species Allium fistulosum. Next base: position 1,422,613,628 of record CM060901.1, read on the forward strand.
TAAATCAGAATATCATCCACGAACACAAGTACGAACTTGTTCAACTGATCTCTGAACACTCTATTCATAAGATCCACAAAATATGCTGGCACGTTAGTCAATCCAAATGGCATTACCAGCCATTCAAAGAAACCGGATGGTGTCCTAAAAGCAGTCTTCGGCACACTATCCTTAGCCACTCTCAACTGGTGAAATCCCGTTGCCAAATCCATCTGAGAAAACACCTTAGCTTTGTGAAGCTGATCAAACAAGTCATCTATTCTCGGCAATGGATACTTGTTCTTCTTAGTCACTTTATTCAGCTCACGATAATCCATACACAATCTCAACGATCCATCTGCCTTGGTTGCAAACACAACTGGTGCACCACATTCGGACACACTACGCCGAATGAATCCTTTCTGCAAAAGATCATCAACCTGCACCCTCAACTCCTGCTGTTCCCTAGGCGCCATCCGCCTAAGAGGCATCACAACAGGTCTGGCTCCTTCAACTAGATCTATACGAAACTCGATCTCTCTATGCGGCGGTAACCCTTTGACTTCGTGAAAGACATCCTCGAATCCATTCGCGATTGGCACCGATGACAGTCCATCCCGTGGAACAACTAGCGAATACATGAAGCTCATGAAGACGCCTTCTTCATGCTTACATCGTATCACAATCTTTCGCCCCTCCACATTCTCAACTGTCACCTCCAACCTTTCGCAATCAACCTTTGCCGCATACTTCCTAAGCCAGTCCATACCCAAAATAATTCCGAACCCCGCAAAGTTCAGAACAAAACAATCGCAAACAAAAGAGCAACCATGACTCGACACAATCAGACCACGGCATAACATACACAAACAAGACGAACCCCCAACTGGATTAGTCACAACCAATGGCCTATCAACAATATCCGGTTCTAAACCCAACCGGCCTACAAGTTCACTATAAACAAACGAATGTGATGCCCCAGTATCAAACAGAACTCTAACTGGAACACCACATAGGAAAAGAGTACCTTGAACCACTACACTCTTTCCTTTCTCTTCAACGGTAGGAGCTTTCGAAGACGACGGAACAGCTCCCAAAGCATAAGCTTGCACAATCTGCTTGTCCCTCCTTGGTTCTGGACAATTCCTCTTGATGTGCCCCGGCTTGTCACAGTTGTGACACTTCATCGGCACCTTCGGATTCTTACAATCCTTGGAGAAATGGCCCTTCTGCTGACAGTTGTAGCAGGTCACTTCGCCCTTTGGCCTCTTCTGGCCATCCTTACCCTTCTGTTGTTGCTGCTTCCTCTTCTTGTTTCCACCCTGCTGTGGTTTAGACTCTCCCCTGGTCACAGCAACAACAGATCCTTCCTTAGGAAACAGACTCTCATGCCTGAGAGCTTTCTCCACAAGCTTCTCAAATGAATCGTCCAAATGATCCACCAACTGTCTCCTAAGATAACTGTCCAAGCCTGTCACAAACTTCTCATTCTTCTGGTATGCAGATTCGATATATGACCGGGCATACTTGGACAAAGCTTCAAACTCAGAAACATACTCAAGAACTGGTCTTCCTCCCTGCTTGAGCTCCACAAACTTCTTGAACATAACAGACTTCTGAGCTGTAGAAATGAACTTAGCTTCAAATCTGGCTTGGAATTGCTCCCAAGTAATCTCTTCCTCCGGAGTATTGATGGTAATAGAGTTCCACTAATCAGAAGCTCTCCCTTGAAGCTGTCTTGATGCCAACTTCCTCTTAGTTGCATCTTCAATTCCCAAATCACCAAAAATCCTTCTACAAGTATCTATCCATCTCTGGACTTCAATAGTTGGTTCTGTCCCCAAGAAAACCTTCCCTCCAAGAGCAGTAAAGTCCTTACACAACTTAGCAAAATCCACCGGCTTTGGAGTTTGAACTTGAACTCCAACATCAACTGCTGTCCCTGGAACAGGTATCCTTCTCATGATCGAAGTCATCATAGCTTCGAACATGGCTACATAATCAGCGGTTCCTTCAGCAGCTCGGCCTTCCCTAGCAGCTGGTCTCCCTCTTCGACTCATTCTAAATATCTATAAAAAGGAATGGTCAGAACATCTAGAGAAACCACTGCATAAAGGACTCAAAATCTACTAAGCTACTATATATTATATATAGTAATCATCCATCAGAATACAATTACGTCTCTCATACGTAGTTACGTCAGCGAGAGTTGGGTAAAATCGATTAACCAAAGCTCCGATACCAAATGTGACGACCGCCCATGACCCCTGCATCGAATCTAGAGATAGTGCACTGTAAAGTGTGCCAGGCGACCATGGACGATTGTCAAGGTAGATTAAAACAACAGAATCTATCGTATTACTCACAGCGCATGGACAAAATACAATAGAACATATATATAGTGAAGCTTTACAGAATAAAATGCCATCATATAAAACTTCATAATAGTTGAATACAAGCATCCAAATAGCCAATACATCAAGCCTCACTACATAACACTCAAAGTTATACAAAGCAGCGGAACATCCAGTACATATAAGAAGATAATATGCAACCCTCTAGCTCGTCTTCGATATCAGCATCGTGAGAAGCAAGAACAGCACCTGTCACCTGCTACCTAGTCTGCCCGTCCCAAAATGGACGAACAGCCCAAGGCAATAAGAGTTAAAACTTAAAGCCTTGAATCAGACAACAGTCTTAGTGAGCAGTAAATTAACTAACAACATACCAAAAGAGCATAAAGGAAAAGGAATAGGAATACAACCCTCCCACTCCAACCTCTTTCTACAGTGATAGCCCCCAAACACACACTAAGCAGAAGCAAACATAGCAGAGCTTACAATTTAAAATAAAGTAATTATCACTCGATTCAAGGGCGATGTTTTCCAAGTACAAACCCCCAAGGCCTAAACCAAGATCAGATAAGCACCCAGAAAATACCGCTCTTGAGACCGAATGACGATACAACCAAACATCCATGACTCTGGCTATCACTGTTATCATTGCTTCGATATCACCGTTAATTGAATGACCGACACATTCTTTCAGCCGTCCGTCAAGGGCTAATGGTAACCCCGGTTCTAGACATAACTCCGCACGTTATCGTGACCCGTGCCTAGGACTATCGAATCTGCCCAGAGTACTCGACCATCAACAGTTAGTCGTTGGGACTATCGAATCTTCCCAAACGTACTCTTGCTTTGAGCATGCTAGAACCTTCAACAACGATGAGACCCAAGCCTCCTAGTCATCCTCCTCGACGACTTTTCTCATATCCATCCATTATCCTCAACTCGAACCATTTCACCGAGTTATCAACATGCTTGGAATGATCCTGTCTGGATTAAACCAAGTCTTCATCACATGATGCCTCGCTTCATCACATCCTCGCAAAGCCTCATTTCAACATCACATCATCAAATCTATGCATAAGAGCTTCATCATCCCGCTACATATGCCATGAGCAGCTTCCCACTTCAAGAGCCTTTCCCTTAGCTTTTGAATCATCTTCGGTCTAAATCAAATCATCAATCATCTAATTCATAGCAATCAATCAAATCAAACATTAATCCAAGCAATCAAGCACTCAAATATGATCTAAGAAGGCAATTATAACAATAATGGCAATTCCGTAATTAAAGAGTCAAAAGTCCAACAAGCATGAAAACATGAACAATATCTTTATAAAACTTGATGAATGAACTTGCGTAGGTTAACATGTGATAAAATGGATGTAACATCATTATGAACAATGAATCTATATGGATCTACACTTAGGATGAAGAAAATGCATGGAAATCACTATTTTAACACCAAATCAAGCCAACAATCCGATATACTCCTTTGGATCCGTGTGAGAGATAATCACCACTCACCAAATCACCTAAACAACCTCAAATCAACACGCTTCAGATCTGGACAGCGAAGGATCTAACTTGATCTATCACAAATCCACTTCAAACGATGAAATCTCTCTTCGAAGAATGTAGATCTTCAATCTAAGCTCTTCGATCTTCGATTTGATCTTCAATATGGATGGAAGGACTAGACTAGAGTGGAGAAAAGAAGTGAAGAAGTGTAGAAGTCGAGCTCTCAAAATGGAAGCACTTCGTCGCTTCGAAATCCGGATCCCAAAAATGGAGCAAAGCCCTCCTATTTATAGCTGAAATCCTAAGTCGCTAGCTCGGAATTAGGTCGTCCACGACCTACGACCTAAAACCTCACCGACCTAAAGACTTATCAAAACCCACTAGTCTACGACTTAACTTAGCAGGGCCTCCGACTTAACAGATAACTAGGTTACGACTTAACCGGGTTATGACTCAACTCCTAAGTCGTCTACGACTTAACACAGCATATGCGCGCCTTCTCACGACCTACGACTCAACGACCTACGACTTAAGAATGCGCGACCTAACAGGAGATAGGACTTACGACTTAGCGGCTTAACCCCTAAGTCGCTCACGACTTAATAACTTAGCAACTCTACGACTCACTATGCTACGACCTAACTTCCTTAAGTCGTCTAACGACCTAACTTCGCTAACCACTAGGTCGCTAACCTGCTAACTTCTATAAGTCGTCAACACTTAGGTCGCTCGACCGACCTATCCTACCATATGACCTAAAATCCTTAAGTCGCTAACTCACTTAAGTCGCTCTATTACTTAACTCGCTAACTCGTCCAACCGACCTAACTCTTAACTCGCCGATTTCTTAACTCGGTCAGTTTTCTTAAGTCGCCCCTATTCCTTAAGTCGGTCACGACTTATGACTTGAACAAAAATTCTGCCCAACACTATCAAACGACCTAAACCACTACCCCTTAAGTCGTCCACTACCTTAGGTCGCTCCAACACCCTACGACCTAAGCTACCACAACTTAATTCCTATACGACTTAACTGCCTTAACTCGTATCTTCCTTAAGTCGCTCCAAAACTCCCATACGACCTAGGACTTAAACTCAGGATGACTTATCACAAATGCGACCAAATGTTATCTGTTTTACGATGTTTCGATCCGTGAAAATACGGGTCGTTACACAACACCTCCGTCGATACTTTTCTTAACTTGTACTGCCCATATGAAGTGAATTAACAAAGAGAATCAGTGGACATAGGCATTTTAGTGCCGAACCACTTTCAAAAATCCTTGTCTCTTTTTTAACTTGTTCCTTTATATCTTGGCTGCTTGTTAACTTTATCCTTTTCTATTGAACAAAATCCTATGCATATAGCATTTCCATTCAAAGCACTCCACAGCGCAACTTCACCTGGACAAGACCTAACAGGTACTATGCGAATCTATGCCTTCGCCAATGAGACACTTTTGCTCCGGCATCCCTCTGCTGCGGGTTAACTCATTGCTCGCGACGGCCCTTAAAGCCAACTGTAATGAGCCGATTATAAGCCACCGAGAAGGCCGACTATAGCTGAGGCAGCTCATTACGGCGTTCGGCTCGCCGGCAACTGTGAACCGACTATAAGCCCCACCATAAGGTGTGGCCAGCCAGGGGCAGTTCACGGTTGACGATCGGCACCCACGCTAGCCAGCCACAGTAAATCGAATAATACCCACGATTACGGACCATAATGGCCCGGGTAGTTACTGTGCGCGATCTCGGCTCCGATGTGTCTTAAGTACGACTGTGGTAAAAAATAATTAACTCCCCGCGGAGGCGTAAGATGGGTGACAAATGTCTCCAAGACCCACAGCTTGGCAAAGTGACTACAAAGCCCGTTTGCCACGAACTTAAGCACATCGAAGGCCTTCCGTGATTGGAAGTTTTACTATTTCACATATTTCAATTTTATTTAAGAAACTTTTCTCCTATCCTCTGTAACAATCCCTGAAGTACAGGACACAGAACAAGAGACATTCGCTAATGGAAGCGGACACTCACGGCAAGATACTGGACCGCATTCCGTACTCGGTCACACAAGAAAGTATATCATTAAGACACATAAACTATGTAATCTAGAGTTTCACTGGTGATTCAGGTATAAAAGTCCATCCGGTAAAGGGTTCATTCAACATTTGGAATCCCCGAATTCATTCAGTAAGGCCCAACCAAGAGCTCATTCGGCATTCCAAATATGAAAGCTCATTCGGCATTCCAAATATGAAAGCTCATTCGGCATTCCAAATATGAAAGCTCATTCGGCATTCCAAATATGAAAGCTCATTCGGCATTCAAAATATGAAAGCCCATTCGGCATTCCAACTCTCGGATACATTCGGCGATCATACTCTCCAATACATTCGGTACTCAGAACCCTAAAGCCCATTCGGTAGTACAATATAAAAATTCATTCGGTGGCAAAGAGGTCTCACCTGGTTCGGCTAGCACTTTGATTAGGCGAAAATGAGAGTTAGATTCGGCAAAAGATTTGGCTCGGTTAGTGAGAAATAACAAAGGCATGTGGTCCCTATTTATAAGCAAACCGGATGGCTTGGCGTCAGAGACCGGATGGGAATAACCACGCTAAAACAAAGCACGCCATATACAGGCATATGCCCTACTTTGGGGGGGCAATTGTTAGGTGCATTTCCTACACACCACCGACCCAGGAAGAGGAGACCACCGGTCCAAACTAACTCCATCTTCATCATCACCGAATCAAACCATAAAGCACACCTACCACCGAACCAAAGCTCCACCGGTCCACCATACTCCTACCACCGAACCAAAGCTCCACCGGTCCACCATACTCCTACCACCGAACCAAAGCTCCACCGGTCCACCGTACTCCTACCACCGAACCAAGGCTCCACCGGTCCACCATGCTCCTACCTCCAAACCAAAGCTCCACCGGTCCACTCATCTCCTTCCACCGAACCAAGGTAAACCGGACCAACTCCACCAGGCCAGATTACATCAGCCCAGGCCCGCCAGCTGCTATATACATCCAAGACCCCTGCCCCCAACCTCACTCTATAAATAGAGGGGCAGGGGTACAACAATGGGGGACAAGTTTGAGAGCTCAAGCACGGAGAGAACTTTCAAACAACTTTCAGATACTTGTATCAAAGCTTTGTACTTGTAATCTAAACAAGAAAAGAGAGATAATATATAAAGTGGACGTAGGCACATTCTGGCTAAACCACTATAAATCTGCGTGTCTTTTACAGTTTAGTCCCTGCTTTTCATATATTTGCATAGATCACCCAAATCACTAAGAACAACATAAAATCAATTAAATCAAACGACTTTGAGGTGTTTGTCCATTTTTTGTGCAAACACACAAGGAGACGCATTACATAAATACAAGAAAAGCACATAAGGGAGATTACAATAGAAATGCAAATCTTTCATTACTTATATCATTTATGTACAGGACAAACAGCGGGGACCATACATGCGTAATATTGGCTAGTTTAAGACCCAAAAGAAATGGAAAAGTACAGACTCCGTCGACACCAAAAACTATGAATACTCCACTCCACCAACACTTGACCAGAGCATCACTTCTTACCGTGACACCGAGGGATGATCTTCTTTTGCTTTTCGCCTTTCTTTTTTCCGGAATGAGTCTGGCCTTCAGAATGAGTAGAATCCTCTCCAGCACCAGAATCAAGCTCTGTAGATCCACCGACAGCTACATCTCCAGATTTTGGATTGCTAGTCTTGATCGTAAATGGGAGAACTTTGGGCTTGGTAATGCTTAATTATGTCTTCATCTTCATCTTCTCTTCGGTCTCTTTTTGTATCCTCTCTACCATCATCTTCTTATCTGTTGGGTCCATCCTACCTATGATCAATATATCCTCTTCTCGAGACACAAAGACGTCCTTCAGATTTTGTAACGCTCCAATCTGCTCAGAGTTAGGACCAAGTTTGGAGCTCAAAATGGGAATTGAACCCGAAACCGTTGCAGAGATGGTGGTCAAAGTAGTAAAGATGGCAGCGGCTCTTGATCCCTGTGTAGCTGGAGAAGGAGGTGTAAGTGACAGTTGACCTACATGTTGGGAAACACAGTTGTATAGTTTAGTAAAGGACTCCAAGATAAATTGAAGCTTCTGGAGCACTGAAGAAACAAGAGAAATATATGAGCCAAGGGTTTGATCGTGAACTTGAACTTCAAAGCCTCCTTCATTGGTTTCTATTTTAGGGGTTGTTCGATAATTGAGGGAAGGTACGGTCATGTAGAGCTTCAGAAGTTGAAAGAGTGCGGGCGGTTGTAGAAATGATCCATGTAGATCCAAGAATGGTCGATGTTAGCTCTTGGGATTTGGAAGTAGATGTCTCGCCCTGAACCGAATAACTTGGGCTGGCAAGAGTCTTAGCAACGACCTTTTCCTTCTCTTCTTTCAGAATTTCTGTGGCAGTCGCAAGAAAGTCTATATCTTCATAATAGAGATAAGTGGCCATGAGTTCCTCTTCAGAGCGCATATCCCATATTCATACTGACCTAACCAATACTTTGTCCTAAACTAAGGCAAGGGTCTGGGGATAGTTGTCTCCTAGCCACTTCAAACTTCCCATATTCATGAAAGCGCAAGTATATATGTGTAGCACAGTCGCATCCATATGAGTCATTATGTCATCATGAGCCTTTTAAAGGTCTGAAAGTTCCGACCGAGTGACTAAGTGGTTAATTTCGACTACTAATTTGTTAGATTTGACCTGTTCCCTCTCCTTGACAAATTTTGCATTCTACTTGTGCAGTCAAGTGAGTTCTACGGCCTGCTCAGCTATAGTCTTATCCTGGGCATTGATGGCATTTTCACCCTCAGTGATTTGCTCTTTTAATTTGAATGATTCCTCATAAGCGTCTTTGAGCTGGTCTTTAATCACAAGGGGCGATCTTTCATGTGCCTGTGACGTTTCCTTCAGCAATCTGTCACTTGCAGTCTTCTCCTTCAAGGCCGCATCTCTATCAGTCTTTAGCTGAGCTATTTCATAATCACGATCCTTGAGAATTTGGTCATGATCATTCCTTTCTGCCTAAAAAGAGAATTTTTGGTGGTTCATGCAATTTATGTCAAAAAATCTCGAACTAGACGATGCCACTCGAACCCAGCTTCCAAGTCCTTGCAGACTCTCTGAAGATTTCAAAGTGAGTTAACCTTGTTCATGGGTTTTATATTCTGATCAAACTTAACCTAGCAAAAGAACAGATGTAGGTAAGCAGCCTGAAGCTAAGGTGGATCTGGCGGAAGTGTGTGCTTCTCACCGCGCTTAGAAGATGTAAGAGCGGTAGTACTAGTTTTGTCCCGAGAGGATGGGATTTCCTACATCGGAGTAGTTTGAGCCTCGGTGCTGGGAGGAGTGATGGACGGTGTAGTTCCAGGGAAACCATGAGAATCCATATGGCGCTTGTGAGTATCATTGGAAGCATCACATTCACCATCCCTTCTTCTCTTTTCCCCTCTCTCTCGGTCTCGCTCTGCACGACGGGCTTCATCCTTGGCTTCCCTATTTTTCCTTTTCCTTCTTTCCTCTTCAGTTTCGCGGTAGGTGCACTAAGCCGGATCTGAAGTCCGATCATTGTAAGAACTGGAGAGTTGATATAACTAGTTGAATAGTCTATGATCCATTGAACCTGAAATGAGAAAAAAATGGAGTTAATGTCAGAACTTTAGAACTTTACTCAATGCAGAAATGTGTGTCCATGATTCTAAAGTGGAGTGTGTAGTGCCACCCTATACACTCTACCGACCATATTGGCATGGTTTCAAAGTCGAAGTCTCTCCACCTTTGCTTACGAAAAAACCCAAAGATAGGTTGATATCCAAACCAATCTTGCCTATCATCTCACTAATTGTGAATTCCCCAAATTTGCTTAAATTAGTAGAGATGTCTCTAAGAGGGCATGAACGTGTCGAATCTCCTATAGGGGTTTCCATAATTTAGTCTCTAAGCAATTGTGGAGTTTCAGTAATTAGCTGTTTTGGAAGAGGAGAAATGGGGATCTCAGCACTTAATGCTTTGGTAGCTAGTAGTTTAGGAGAAGGTAAGTCGGGAAGATCGGGGCTCATCTTCGGTGATTCATCGCAGGACTAATCCCATTCCTCGATGGAGTGAAAATCACTTTAGCCATCATTATCGAAAGCCCCTTCCTCCTCTTCTACTATCATTGGTTGTTTCTCTTCTATCCTTTGGGCCGGCTTATCCTCCTCTAGGTTCAGGGACATCCTAACTATTTCGTCCATGTCCCTTAGGACATCTTCTTTGGAAGGTAAATTTGCATTGACTTCAGGAACTTCTTCAAGTTGTACTTCACCCGATGGAATAGCTGCATCCCCCTTGAGAATTCTCGTCAATGCTATGAGTGGAGGCAGTGGAACGAGTGTCTATCCTAGAACTGCTTGGTACTAGAGACTTAGTATCAGTAGATCTTCCTGGGTAAAGCAGCCCATATTCCCGCAAGTTTTCATTTATCAAAAGGAATCCAACAGTCTGTTGTTTCTTTGCCATGGCCTTCAAATCATTAAGCATTCCGTTATGCTCTTCCCTGTGGTCACATCTCGTCAAGACTATAAAGAGACACACACTAAGTTAGCGACTCAGAAGCACATGCATGGAATAAATAAAGATCTAACTTCTTGTAAGCCATAAGCAATTGAATACCTTCGTGCAACGCACGGAGAAATACTCATTCTTGAAAGCAGAGCATTTATTGTGCAATCCCTCAATGACCTTACAACCTCTTCAGGCCTCTATAATTACATAGAAAGGAAAATCTTGCCTTCTCTTGAACAGTAGGAGTTATGTCAGCTCGTTGAACGTCGGAGGCCATGCAAATTTATCCATGAAAAGAACATACAATGAGTTCAGTAATGAATATCCATTCAGATGGATTTGGGATGGAGCAAGTCCAATCTCTTGTAGAAAGTGGCTCAAAAATGAGTTGAACGATGAGATAGCACCGCCAAGACACCTGTAATGATTGCATGACGTGAAGCCTTGAGGGGGATTATGAGAAAGCTCATCTCTTGTTAGCAAACGAATGTCATCTTTAGGGATGTCGTGCTGAATGCAAATGTTTCAAAGCGACCTGGCCAACAAGCTCGAAGGCTCCTACTTCGACGGGTCAGTTATGATTCTCAGTCCTGGAGGTATTGACGTAATACCTTACGAGCCAGAACCAACTGACCTTAAGACTCAGAAGTTGTGGACTAGCTTGTTCCGGTTGGAATTGAAGGCAAACCCAGAGCTGTAGACTATTCAGCTTCCGGAGGAGAGAAAGTTCCTTCGACAGACTTAAACAGACAGATCGATGAGTCATTTTGAATAAAGAAATTCGATGTTCAACATTTGGTTAGGTATGCTTTATTTCTAGTAAAATTCCTATGTGATTAGCGCTTGGAATCCAAAGGAAGCCGCCATGTGTGACCTATTGGATTCCAAGTGTTGACTGGGGCAAGTGCGATGTGTTATCTATGCAAGGTGAGTCCAGTGTTCCAAATACCACAAACCGACCATCCCGTGTAGATGCCTACTCATACTAGAAAAATGATATGCATCGTATTTTGAGATTTTTTGTTGGTATTTACCCGTTATTGATTGAAAATTTGTAATAGATTCATTGTCCAGAGCGACGCGGAAAAGCTTTTCTTTTCAGGATCACTGGAGGTGCAGAAATAAAAAGGTGGTGCGATAGAATCATTTGGTACGTCCAAATTCAAGCCAATCATCTTATTGGAATTGGTTCGATGATTGAAACTTAGCCAATTTCATGAAGAAAGATAGAGAGTGCGATTTGTCTCTAGAGCCACCTACATTCGACTAGGGAAAACCCTAAATCTAACACCGATCGAATAAGCCTAAAATCAACCATCTCCATCCAAATTGAAATCGACCGACTCCAAATCGTCATCACCCTAATCACTATCTGAAATCTCGTCACGACCAACCTTTAAATTCACCTAAAATCAAGGAAACTAAGGTTTTAGGCAAGTCATAGCCGAGTCATTAGGGCTTAAATCTAGTAGTGACGACTGATGCTAGATGTGGTAAAGATGAGCATCAGCGGTAGTGAATGGTCCACGGATGGTCAGGGCTTGGATCGAGTCGGGTTGAAAAAAGTTTGGAATTGGATGGAGTTAAGTCGGTGGAGCAATGACTCGGGTAAGAAGCTAGAAAACTCAAAGAAGAAGTAAAGGTAAGAGAGAAAACATAGGAGGTTTTTTTAAATAGAGAAAGTTGAAAATTTTCTCTAAGTAAATAACTTGGTACCGAGTTATTAATGATCGCCCGAATCGACTCCAAAATATGGCAGAGAATATCCTCGTCAAGTTGAAGCGGTGCGTAACTTCCAAAGTGTAGATAACATAGTCAATGCAGAGAATCGAGATTCTACTTAGAACTATAACGGATGGTTAACAGACAAGCAACCAAGTAATAGCAACGTCTCGAGATGACATTCAAACAACCAACTAGAATTCATAGGCTAGCAGTCAGGATTTGTCTTATTCTAGAGCATACTTTGTCTTCAACGAAAGCATGCTCTGGAGGAAAAATGTTAGCTGGGTTTTAAACCAAGCAGAACTCAACAGAAGTTTGAACAACGAAATGAAGACAAAATGGCTTGAGACTTGGCAGGCATGCTCATATGGACAAAGTAAATAGCTTGGGGAAAATTGGACTAGAAATGTGCTAAGTGGATGACTAGGCACCAAGTCATGGCTATGAGTCGGTGATGAGTTATCATGTCACATTACCAACATGTTCAACTTTGCACAAGTGATTATTTGGCTCTCATACGCAAGCTCAAGAGATTTCCTAAAGTTTCGGATAATCTATCTTAAGAATTGAAGAGTTAGCTTCCATAAACTGCAGAACAAACCATGTTATGGAGGAACAATTATTAAAAAAGTCATCTGTCTACGAAAATACATGGGGCACACCAAAATGAAGCTAGAAATACAATGCAAGCAAGTTGGTCAAGTTTCCCCCTAAGGGGATAACTCGGCATCGAGTTATGGGGATAACTTGACACAGAATTATCACCTTAACTCGGTGGCTCCCTAAAATTTTCACATAACTCTAAACCATTATCTGGACCTCTCTGGTAGTGGGCTTCTGATCCAATATGACTGCTACTCCTATAAATACAAACCAAAGAGCAACCAAAATAGGATCGGACTTCTACCATCACTACATGGAAGCTCTGCCTCTTCATCTTCTTCTATCTTCACACAATAGCCACTAAGGCAGCTAGTTTAGGCAATTCTAGGTTTTACAATCTGTCTAACCCTTGTATTTGTGACTTATTTTCTATCAAATCTCTTGTACTCTCAAACGAACTACATCAAATCTATACGTACCAACGCTAAAAAGTGGATGTAGGCCATAGATTACCGAACCACTATAAAATCTTGTGTCTCTCTCTTATTTATCTATTATTTTCAATAATATTGTCTACTAGATCTAGGTCTCGCAGGTTCCCTACAACCCATTCTTGGGTATTGATCCATTTTGGCTTCAACACATCTTACTTGCGAATACTTTATAATGCTTATCCTTCCTTTGATACTTGTTATCACATAGAGGCTCGATATCTCTTCATGCTCTGTTTAGATGTTTGACATCTAACCTTATTGTAAAGTTTTGACTTGGCCTCTTGCTTTAGGCACTTGACAACCATTCCAAATACCAAGGCTCAATATCTTCATCATAAATTCATTAACTCTTATGCATTTATAACCTGAATATACTTTCTTTAGGTGCTTGATATACGATTTGTAGTAACTCTATCTTCCATGGTCTCCATGTCCTCTTGTTTATTCTCGTAACATAATAGTCAGAAAAATTATGGATAATAGTATTGTGTATCAAGTTAGCTCTACTTACTGTTGATAACAAGTTATTGTCCCATCCTTCTAATTTTTGTGTAATTTTACTCAACAAAGGTGTACAATGTGATGCATGAATATAATTAACTAATAGAGGTAACCCTAATTTCTTAACAGGTAGCATTTCCTCATTAATTCACAATATATGAAGAAGTTTATCTCTGTTTAAAACATCTCTTCTAAAATATATTTTAGATTGCACCTGATTGATATGAAGTCCCACGGTTTGAGATAATTCTTTGAAAAAATGAGTCATTATTGTAGCATTAGTCATATTGGCTCCCAACAAAATCGTAACGTTGTGAGCATATATTAGGTGTGTAATGATGGGGTTCACTCTAGAAATAGGCCCATATGTTCATAAATATATACATCTTCCATACATAGGGTGAAAAATTCCATAGCAATGCAAAATAAGTATGGGGACAAGGGTTCCCCTTGTCGTAGCTCCCTTGTTGAAGTAATGAAACCATTAGGAATACCTCCACCATTATAGAGAAAGTAGGCATGTTAATGCATTCAAACACCAAATTTATTAATGATATTGGAAAGCCCATCTAGTATAGCATGTAGCTACAAAGTTTCTGTTAACCATTTCATATGCTTTTTGCAAATCAATCTTTATGCATATTTCATCTTTTCCATTCCTCTTGAAATCCCTCACCAATTCATGTGCTTGTAGTATATTTTACTCGATATTTCTTTAATGAATAAAAGCAAATTGGTTTTCTACAATACGAAATGGTAGGAAGTCTTTAATTATAAAACATAGTAGTTTAGAATCAACTTTGTATAAAACACAAACATATGATATAGGTCCATAATCTGAAATAACTTGTAACGATCCACCTTTTCAAACCTCAAAAGTCGATACTAATACATCCACGGTATTCACGTGCTGAGCATCCAAGTGCCGAAAAGACTGATTGTTGGGATGAAAGAAAGAAAAGAAAGAACAGAATTTCACATCGCGATGAGTAATATATAATATACAACAGATATTTACAAAAGAAAACTATAATATACATACATCAATCAGTGTAAACTAACTTATCATCAGCTTGGACAATTATAACAACATATACTCACAAATGCTGATATATACAAAACAACAAATGCAGTGGAAGTAAAATATACGTGAATTCATCTTGGAGGCATCCAGTTCGTTTCCTGAAGCTCCAGAGCACCCATAACTAAATCTGAAATATACTCAAGCTGACCTGAGCATTATAAGAAAATAACACCCGGATCATTCTGGTAACTAGTGTAAGAAACACACATCATATGGATTTTAATATTATAAAACCTTTCAAAATAAAGGTATCTCGTAAGACCACGCCGCACATAAACACGGATGCATTTTTTCTGTTACGATAACCGAACCATTTTATTAGAAATCTTATGATATAATAATAAAGTCTAGGCTTTAAAATAAATATTTAATCATAGTCGAAATTGTTGCATTAATTACATTCCATCATATTAGGTATACAACTAAGTTCATAAAGGCACGTATTGGAGAATGGATTCCATACAATGACAAGGCACTGGGGTACCACCTATCAAAGTACACCTCTAGAAAATGTACTGGGGGCCTCGCCTAGACCCCATACCAATACAGAACCGGCTTGTACCTTACTAGATAGTACCGATTATGTCATTACCTCGGTTGCTTTGCAACCTTTCTCCTCGAGCTCGCAAGATACATTAATTCATAGATAGTGATCTAGAAGGGTGATAACATACCCTAACGGGTGCGACCCACATAGCCCAGCTGCATCTCCCATGATTTATGTCATTCCCAGGTTGAGGCTTGAGGTTACATTTTACCTTTTAGCAAATCCCAGTTGGAATGCTAACACTACCCTCTAGGAAATAATGCAATGCTAGCATTCATCCATACAAGTTGTTCAGGATATGAACAAACTAAAGGCTCTGCTTCTACTATATCCATTTTGGAATCATCCTTGGGATTAGTAGCAAGTAGTCCTTACACTTCAAAGAACTCCATCTTCGATTCCACCATCTTCAAGATGTCCTAATTTGAATGCTTATGCCCGTTCGAAGTGGTTTTTGGATAATATATCTGATCTCGGTCTCTCCAAACCGAAAATGATAGTTTTAAAACTGGCCAAAATTTGATAGTCAGTTATCTAACCATCAAATAAAAAAACAATCAAATCAGGGATTTAATTTCACATAGAACCAAGCATGGTTAAGTACTTAAGCAACCACTAAACCTCTTTAATAAATCCTTTCATTAATCAAAATCTTCTTTCAAATATTCGCATAAAAATGCCCTTACAAAAGATATATTCCCTAACCCCCTCTACTCTTTTCAATAGTTAGAAAAGTTTTTCATATACTTATATCAACAGTAGAAGTATATTCACAAAACACTACATTTGCAGTACTTAGAAAATGCACCCATATACTTATCTCAACGGTATAAGTATATTCACAAAACTTAAGAAAGATTTAATTTCCAATACCATACTTAATTGGATTAAAAATAAATGTCATTTAAAATATAAGTAACAATGAAACCTAAACCACTTTTCGCTTTTTAGTGTTAAGTATGAAAAGAATACATCCCATACCACCATAATTTAAAATGATCATTTATGGAAATCGGGTCTCATCTTTTTTATTGAATTTCTTTTTATAAATCCCTTTTGTAAAATTCCTTTATAAAACTCCTTTCTATTTATAAAACTCTTTTATATTTACAAACTCCTTTTATAAAATATCATTTATAAATCTTCAAATTTATTTGCAATTCTTTTTATAAAACTCCAAATTCATTTATATAACTCCTTTTATAAAACTCATTTCTATTTATAAAACTTCTTTTATAAATCTCCAAATTTATTTATAACTCTTTTTATAAAACTCATAATTTATTTATAAAACTCATTTTATAAAACTCGTTTCCATTTATAAAACTTCTTTTATAAATCTCCAAATTCATTTATAACACTTTTTATAAAACACATAATTTATTTATAAAACTCCATTTATAAAACTTATTTACATATCATAAACCTTCAGTTTCAAGATAGAACCAAATACTTTCCATAAAACAATCATTTTATATATTATTATAAATCCACAAATGTGATTTATTATACCAAATTATAAAAATGATATCCTTTCCCATTTTATAAATACCTTTTATAAATATTCCTTTTATTTATAAAATACCATTTATAAATCTATCATTTTATTTATAAAATACCATTTATAAATCTATTCTTTTATTCAACATTTTTGTTAAAACGTTTCTCCAATATATATTCCAAAATATTTATATCTTCTTTTAAAAACAAAATCACTTTATTATAAAAGATAAAATTTATTTTTTTTCCTTTAAAAAAAACTTCCTTATTATATTAACCTTTTTGCAAAACAAATATTTCCCGAAACTCTTTTAAAACATTTCCAAATATTTTAGAAAAGACTATCAAAAAGGTTGAAGCAAAAAAAGTAGTACAAAATCTGTTTTTAAATAAATATCATAGAAAATCTATAAAGGTCAGATTAAAAATGAATTTCTAAATAAAAACCATTTTTCAATTTCAAACAGTAAACAATAGTATTTCAAAATACTATATTGTGGCCAATATCTACCATAACACTTAACCACTGCTATCAATACCTTTATCACTAAAAGGTTCAACTTTTAATATATATCAATGTCACATCCAATATGGCCAAACTACCAAGTTTTGATATTCAACAATTTATACAATAGACATATAACTGAAATTCAAATAAATAATAACGAGGAATCCAGATTCCTCTACAACATTCCCTCTATTTCATTTTAAAAGTCATTCACTTTTCAAAGTGGAAATTCAACCAAACCAAACCAATTAATCATTTCAGCACTCAAACAATAATTTATATCCACTATATCATTATAATATTCATCCAGAGGTGAGATAACTCACCAAATTTATGTTGAAGCTTAAGTGTTCTGTTTTGATCTAAATCGAACGACGTTCGATTTTAACCCAAAATTTCACTTGCTCCAAACTCAATGAAACCAATTCCAACACATAGATATCACTCCTACGAGCAAGACGCAAAAGACTGCGTCTCGATTGGACCTCGTATGAGTGAGATATTTATTTTATAAGATTTTGAAATTAAATTATAATTAAGTCACAAATTAAACTTCATTACACTAATCACCCACCACATCATCATCTTCCCCAAATCGTTCCCTCCCAAATCCAAATCCCCCTATACACGCATGTCCATTGCCTCATGCATGCACACCCTTCTCGATACCTTAGACCATGAAATCAAAATCAGACTCCACCATCGAACTTCACTTCACACGAGCACCCAATCCCACTATACTATTACACGCTCGATGCCTTCCTCCTCCCCACAACCCGATGGTCTACAATGTGACAAACGATGGTCGTGATCCTTCCCAAGCAGCTACATTTCCCAAAACATAGCCAAATGAAGCTCCTCCAGGCCATAAACTCAATACACACTCCATTTTGCCAAACTCCACTCCAAACGATGACCATGACAAACACTAGCCATGCCATGAACTGTCGCCCCTCCCTAAACCTGATCGCAAGCAACCAAACAAACATAGATTTGAAGATCTCTTCAAAACAAACCCAATGTAACCAATTTTTACTCATTTATTATGCAGATTGTTTTATTTTTAATTTTGAAGAGGAAGCCATTTTATCATTTTACTATAAAATGAAATAAGTGGGAAAGAGGGAAAAGTAAGAGTGTTGATTTTTCTATATGTTGAGGTATGTTTATTTACAAATTTTAGATATGTCGCTGCACAGAATTTCATTCTCGTGCGAACCACGAACAACAAAACAAAAATACGATCACGCACAAAAATATGACACGATTTCAAAACAATAATAAAATACACTGGTTATCTTACTCTATAAAATTTCAAATATACCATTGTTTTCCATAAAATATGTCAAACGATAATTTAAATATTTTCCAAATTAAAACTTATGGAAAAATCCAATAAATAAAAATAAAAATACGTCGATAAAAATCATGTCCATTTGTAAAAAATTGATTTTCTTATATCACATTCGGATCAAATTTGAATATTTAAATAAATTAAATATTCCAATTCAAAACGTTAAAAATTTCAGGTTATTACATTCTTCCTTCCTTAAAAGAATTTCATCTCATTTATTAATAAATCTAGTAAGGGTCTAGTTAACCCTGCTTGCCATGGCAAAAAAATAATAATTTCGTCCCTGAAATTCCCAAAAGAAGAAAATTTTCCACAAACCCTTAGACTTATAAAATCTCTTAAGTTACAAAAAATTTCAATAGTACCTCCTTTGCATGGCTCGTTTGGAAAAACTATAACTCGCCACAACTGGCTCAAATCAATAAAGAAAATAAAAGCCCAAAAGCGGCCTCCAATATTTGGGGCATAAAATCATCAACTACAATACATACTTATGATATACCTTATAGAAGTGTATGACACATAGCAAGCACACCCGTTTAGCAATAAACACATACCTATTTGTCGAGCAAACAAACTCTGCTCATGAAAGCCAAAGCAACTAGCAAGCCTTTGCTTCCATGAACCCGTATCTCACTTACAAATGTCATCAAACCATATAACTTTCATTTCTAATGTCAAAAGAATATAATATATTAAAGCCCGTACGATGTTCATATGTCATCCGTACCCAATATCAATTCTGATCACTCACTTGATCACACAAATTTCGCTTCCGAACTAGTATCGCTTACTTGACTTCGCTAGTGCGGACTTCAATCAGGTACCTTGATTGCAAACCTCCATTCTCCTTGCATAGCCATATATAATGATAGAAAAATTCAAAATCATATCAAGAATTCGTATCAAGTATTTTCCACTAAGAATCGAGTGAAAAACCTTGTTCGAACCGGTGTAAATCACCCCAAAATCGTGTGCTCGAATCTAGGTCAAGAACACTTATGCAAATAAAATGATCTACGTACAACTTACATATTTATGCCATTGGTTTTTTAATTACACCAATTTCTTTTCATTTTAAATCACATTCATTTTTACTTATGGTATAATATTTAATACTAAAATCATTTACGCACTATTTCATTAAGTTTTTCTTAAGTTTATAAACATTCAAGACTTAAGTTCATATTCGTATAACACTCTTCTACATCCTAAGAGTATATACACAATATCAATTTGCCTTACTTAACATGAAGGTTCAACAATTTAAAACTTGTTTCAACTTACTATCTTCTCAAAATCATAAGTTACAAAAACTTATTTTCTTATATTTTCACAAAACACATAGGTTCAATTTCTATATCAATTTGGAAGTTTTCGATTGTCCAAATCCATAGAAAATCCCATTTCATTCCAATAAATGAAACTACCAAACAACATAACATAATGAAATACACAAACCAAACTATCCTAATGCATAGGATACATGAGTCCATATAATAGCTTAACTGAAAACTTCAGAATTAAACACCCGGGTCTTATTTCAAAATATTTTGAAATAATGATAATATACATATCTCCTTTAGTATATCAAATCATACTTTCAGAATTAAAAAAAAATTGTTTTACCAAAAGAACCCTGAAGCAAAACTACTATGGTAGCAATATGTCACTTAGAAGATCGAAAATGAATGTCGATGATGCTATAGTCATCACCAGAATTATTTTCCAGCAATAGAAGTGAATTTAGTGCTTTCTATCTCCATTAAAATCTTTTTAAAATATTTCTATTCATAAATACTTTCAAATAATATTATTATTATTATTTCCAAAACCTTGAAAAATAGTTTTCAATAACACCAGGATTTAATTTCTTAAATTCTCAGTTTAAATCCTTTTTATTTGTGACCATATTTATAGACCGTGCTTATATAATTTCACCTCTTTATATAAAATCATTTCACAAATGTGTATCTTTATTTAGATTATAACAAACAACTTTTATTAAAATTAAATTTTAACCCAACATTATCATTAAGCGCTTTATAGTCAAATTGTGAAAATTATTTCATCAGGTATTCATATTTAATTAGATCAAACAATAAATGCTCATAAACTGGCTGAGCACACTAATCAAACAATAATTGATAATAATTGAATATTATCATTTCCTTACAAACAAACACATCATAAATAACTATAACAATTCTTTGAACATATTCTTTTATGTATAGAATATAAAATCTAGGTAAAATTATTTCATTTACCAATTTTAAAACAGTCCTATGTCGATTTGCCTTATCCAAGTGTTTAGAAATCCATATCCATACCGTGGCATCCCACATCTCAACCAGAATTCATAAGCCACTCGACATACAAATCAACACAATATAAAACAATTTTATAGCACTAACAAATACACTCTTGTATATGTATTACACACTCAAACTCATTATAGGGCGTTACAAACCCGATATCTAATGAGTTTACCCCACCAAAGCCTAGGTGTTCGCTCAACCTAAGCTCCAATACCATGCTATAATAGCCCACATTTTCGACCCTCAAAAGTCGACACTAATACATCCACGGTATACACGTGCTAAGCACCCAAGTGCCGGAAAGACAGATTGTTGGGGTGAAAGAAAGAAAAGACAAAACAGAATCTCACACCCTGACGAGTAATATATAATATATAATAGATCTTTACAAAAGAAAACTATAATATACATACATCAATCAGAACAAACTAACCTAACATCAGCCTGGATAGTTATAACAACATGTCCTCACAAATGCTGATAAATACAAAACAATAAACGTAGTGAAAATAAAATATATGTGAATATGTCCTGGAGGCATCTGGCTCGTCTCCTAAAGCTCCAAAGCATCAATAACTAAATGTGAAATATACTCGGCTGACCCGAGCAATATAAGAAAGTAACACCCGGATCAGTCTGGTAAACCAGCATAAGAAACACACATCATATCGATTTTAATTTTATAAAATCTTTCAAAATAAAGGTATCTCGTAAGACCATACTTTACATAAACACGGATGGGTTTTCATCTTACAATAACCAAACCATTTTATTAGAAATCTTGTGATATTATAATAATGTCTATGGTTTAAAATAAATATTTAATCATAGCCGAAATGGTTACATTAATTACATTCCAGCATATTAGGTATACAACTAAGTCCGTAAAGGAACGTATTGGATAATCAATTCCATATAATGACAAGACAACGGGGTACCACCTATCACAGCATACCTCTAGAAAATGTTCCGAGGGCCTCGCCTAGAACCCTTGCCAACACGGAACCGACCTACCCCTTTCTGGATAGTACCAAATATGTCATCATCCCAGTTACTTTACAACCTTTTTCCTCGAGCTCGCAACATACATAAATTCATAGATAGTGATCTAGAAGGGTGATGACATACCCTAATGGGTGCTACCCAATAGCCCTGCTGCATCTCCCTTGATTTTTGTCATTCCCAGGTGTGACGCTTGAGGTTAAGTTTTACCTTTTAGCAAATCCTACTTGGAATTTTAAGACTGCCCTCTAGTAAATAATGCGATGCCAACATTCATCCATTAAAATTGTTCAAGATATGAACAAACCGAAGGCACTACTTCTACTATATCCATTTTGGAATCATCCTCGGGATTAATAGCAAGTAATCCTTGTGCTTTGAAGAACTCCATCTTCGATTCCATTATTTTCAAGATTTCCCAATTTGAACGCTTATACCAGTTCGAAGTGGTTTTCAAATAATATATCTCCGAGTCTTTCCGAACTGACAATGATAGTTTCAATACTGGCTAACATTTAATAGTTGGTTATTTAACCATCAAATAAACAAACAATCAAATCAGGGATTTAATTTCACATAGAAAACCAAGCATGGTTAAGCATCAAAGCAACCACTAAGCCTCTTTAATTAATCCTTTCATCAATCAAAATATTCTTTCAAATATTTGTATAAATACACCTTTACAAATGATATATTCCCAAATCCCCTCTACTCTTTTCAATACTTAGAAAACTTTTCCATATACTCATGTCAACAGTATAAGTATATTCACAAAACACTACATTTGAAATACTCAGAAAATATACTAATATACTTATCTCAATGGTATAAGTATATTCACAAATCTTAATAAAGATTTCATTTCGAATACCATACTTAATTGGATTAAAAACAAATGTCATCTAAAATATAAGTAACAACAAAACTCAAACCACTTTTCTCTTTTTGGTGTTAAGTATAAAAATAATACTTCCTATACCACCATAAATTAAATTTATCATTTATGGAAATCGAGTCTCACCCTTTTTATAAAAAATACTTTTTATAAATCCCTTTTATAAAATTCCTTTATAAAACTCATTTCTATTTATAAAACTCTTTTATATTTACAAACTCCTTTTATAAAATATCATTTATAAATCTCCAAATTTATTTATAACTCTTTTTATAAAACTCCAAATTCATTTATAAACTTCTTTTATAAAACTCATTTATATTTATATAACTTCTTTCATAAATCTCAAAATTTATTTATAACTCTTTTTATAAAACTCATAATTTATTTATAAAACTCCTTTTATAAAACTCATTTTTATTTATAAAACTTCTTTTATAGATCTCCAAATCTATTATAACTCTTTTTATAAAACTCATAATTTATTTATAAAACTCCTTTTATAAAACTCATTTACTTATTACAAACATTCAGTTTCAAGATAGAACCAAATACTTTCCATAAAATGATTATTCCATGTATTACTATAAATCCACAAACGTGATTTTTTATACCAAATTATAAAAATGATATCATTTCTCTTTCTATAAAATACCATTTATAAATCTATCCTTTTATATCCCTGATTACAGACCTATTGCATGTGCTAATGTTCTATACAAAGTTATATCAAAAATTATATGCAATAGAATTAAATGGTTTCTCCCTCTGTTAATTGCAGAAAATCAATCTTCTTTCATACCAGGTAGTAACATAGGAGAAAATGTTCTACTGCCTCATGAACAAGTTTG
The DNA here is from genome assembly GCA_030737815.1 of Allium fistulosum. Classification (NCBI taxonomy): domain Eukaryota; kingdom Viridiplantae; phylum Streptophyta; class Magnoliopsida; order Asparagales; family Amaryllidaceae; genus Allium; species Allium fistulosum. Next base: position 1,422,637,455 of record CM060901.1, read on the forward strand.
AGATTTTGCAAAACAGGGTAAATCAAGAATGTGCATTAAAATTGACTTACAAAAGGCGTATGATATGGTTAATCGTGAATTCGTATGTCTTATGCTTCACTGTTTTAGGTTTCCACTATCCATTATTCATTTAATATACAAGTGTATTTCGACTCCTACTTTTTCTATTATGGTGGATGGCACACCTGAAGGTTTTATCACATCTAACAGGGGGTTGAGGCAGGGGGGCCCCTTATCACCATATTTGTTTTGTCTTGCGATGGAATTTTTCTCCCTACTTATGGAGGATGGGATGGCAGATAAGAAGTTGGAGCCATTAGATAAGATACAGCCTAATATATCTCATTTATTATATGCTGATGACGTTATGATCTTTCTAGCAGCTACTACAAAAAATGCTACTTATATGAGTCATATTTTTACTAGAACGAAGGAAACCGCCGGCTTACGAATTAACCAAACTAAATCACAGATTTTCTTTAGCAAAGGAGCTATGTGGAAGGCTAAAATTGTTGACATTTTAAATATAGAAGAGAAAGAATTACCTATCAAGTACCTCGAGGTACCTTTATCAAGTGATTATATCCACATTGGTCATTGCGCTCCTCTGTTACACAAAATCAGCTCTAGATTAGAATGATGGGATAGTAATTTACTAACAACAGTAGGCCGTGCAGAGCTGCTACAAAGCACAATATCACATATTGTTCTGTACTGGTTACTCATATACCATCTACCATCTTCAGTGTTAAAAAAAATTGATAATCTTTGTGTAAACTTTTTTTGGAAGGGAAAACTACATAAAATAGCTTGGGATATATTATGCAGGCCGAATCTGGAAGGTGGAATTGGACTTCGAAAGTTCGCAGATCTTAACACTACTACCAAAATAAAATTTCTCTGGACATTATTGACATCGAATGGTTTATGGTCTAGATGGATGAGTTCCAAATATTTAGCAAAATTTAATTTATGGGTACTCCCCACCAATAATTATTTCTCAAGGACTATGAAATCCATTCTACGGTAGCGTGATATGGCAGCTAAAATTTTGACTCGACTCACTGTTAATGGGGAACATACTGACTTATGGTATGACCCATTGATTAACCATAAATCTCCGGTTGACTTACTTGGATGGAACAGGGTCTTCATAAGTAATAATGCTCATAGCAAGGTTAGTAGTATTTTACAAAATGTACAACTACAACCCATGTTACTACCTGAGACTAGAGAGGTAGCGGAAAATATTAAGCTTGTTCCTTATCTACTACACAGTCATCAGATCATTGGAATATAGCCAACCAGCACAGATTTGTATTTTCAAAAGTATGGAATGAATTCTGATGTCATGCGCTGCAAGATGATGTATACAAGCTTATATAGTAGAACAAAATCGCTTGGAAGTTTTGCTATACCACATATATTGCATATATACACCATTTGCCTATGTCTGACCGACTGATTTCATGGGGACTAACTGTTAAACCTCAATGTGAATTATGCAAACAGTATAATGAAACACATCAGCATCTTTTTACGGATTGTGAATATAGCACTTATTTGTGGGAATCGTTGCATTCCAAGCTTGAGCTCTAGACTACAAGGGCATGCTCACTACTGGGGCAGCTTTTTGCCTTATGCCAGTGTTTTTCTACCAAATCAACTGTCCAAGCTTTGGCGTATGTGGCAGCTGTGACCACCACACATCATATATGGATGGAAAGGGTTAGGAGACGATTTGAAGGGAAGAGCTGTTTGAAGGAGCAGAGGTGTAAATTAATTGAAATTGATGTTCGATGGCCGCTATGAAGTATATTCCGCCATCGCCATTTGTCTTCAATTGAGAAGCAAAATTTTTTGGGGTGGGGAATAGAACTTGACGATGCTGGATGAATGAAAGGCGGCTTGTTTTGAAAGATCGGCTAGGGTTTTGTTTCTCTTATGTTTGTTGCTAGCTGGGTAGGGTTGTTTCGAGGAAGTGGAGGTGTAGAATTTACCCATGTGGGTCGGTCCTCCTTTTGTTTGTACACGTTTTAGTTTTTTTGTTTGTTTTTTCATTTTGGTTTGTGTGTTTTCAATACTGTATTAGAGTTGCTCATAGAGGATGTCGTGCTCTTTTTCCTTACCACAATGGTAAGGTTTTTTAAGGAGGCGAATCCTGCTATTGTACGGTTCTTATTTGTTATTAATAAAGCATTTTCTTTCAAAAAAAATTTATCCTTTTATTTATAAAAGTCCATTGACAAATCTGCTTTTTATTCGACATTTTATATAAAATGTTTCTCAAATATTTATTCAAAAATATTTTTATCTTCTTTTAAAAACAAAATTGCTTTATTATAAAAGATAATTTTCCCTTTATTTTCCTTTAAAACAAACTTTCCTTATTATATTAACCTTTTGGTAAAACCATATCCCAAAATTCTTTTTAAACATTTCCATATATTTTAGAAAAGACTATCAAAAAGGTTGAAGTAAAATAGAGAAGTGTAAAAACTATTTTTAAATAAAATATCATAGAAAATCCAAAGAGGTCAGATTAAAAATCATTTTCTAAATTAAAACTATTTTTCAAATCCGAACAGTAAACAATAGTATGTCAAAATACTATAATGAGGCCAATAACTACCATAGCACTTAACCAATGCTATCAATGTCACATCCAATATGGCTGAACTACCAAGTTTTGACATTTAACAATTTATACAATAGACATATAACTGAAAATAAAATCAATAATAACGAGGAACCCAAATTCCTCTACAAAATTCCCTGTATTTCATTTTAAATGTAAGCTTTTCAAGGCGGAAATTCAACCAAACCAAACCAAACCAATAAATAATTTAAGCATTCTAACAATAATTTATATCTATTATATATCATCATAGTATTCATCCAGAGGTGAGATAACTCACTAAAATTTCAGTTGAGGCTTAATTGTTCTGGTTCGATCTAAAATCGAATGATGTTTAATTTTTTTCCCAAAATTTCAATTGCTCCAAACTCAATGAAAACAATTCCACCGCGTAGATATCGCTCCTACGAGTGCAATGCAAAAGACTGCGTCTCAATTGGACCTCATATGAGAGAGATATTTGTTTTATAAGATTTTGAAATTAAATTATAGTTAATTCACAAATTAAAATTTATTACACTAATCACCCACCACATCACCATCTTCCCCAAATCATTCCCCCCCAAATCCAAATCCCTCTATACACGCTTTTCCACTGCCTTGTGCATGCACACCCTTCCTAACACCTCGGACCATGAAATCAAAATCGGACTTTACTATCAAACTTCTCTTCAAGCGAGCACCCGATCCCGCACCACCATTACACGCTTGACGCCTCCCTCCTCCCCACGACCCGATGGTCCACAACACGACAAATAATGATCGTGATCCTTCCCAAGCAGTTGCACTTCCCAGAACTTAGCCAAACGAAGCTCCTCCATGCTACAAACTTAAATACATACTCCGTTTTGCCAAACTCCACTCCAAACAACGACCAAGAAAAACCTTAGCCACGCCATACACTGTTGCCCATCCCCCAACCCAATCGCAAGAAACCAAATAAACACAGATTTGAAGATATTTTCAAAACAAACTCAATGAAATCAATTTTGTATTTTTTTATAAAGCGGATTGTTTCATTTTTAATTTTGAAGAGGAGGTTATTTTATCTTTCTACTTTAAAATGAAAGAAGTGGGAATGAGGGAAAATTAAGATGTTGATTTTTCTAAGTGTTGTGGTATGTACATTTACAAATTTTTGGTACGTTGCTAAATAGAATTTCGTTCTTGTACGAATTGCGAACAACAAAACAAAAATACGATCATGCATAAAAATACGATACGATCTTAGAACAATAATAAAATACACTTGTTATCTTATTCTATAAAATTTTAAAAATACCATAGGTTGCTATATAATACGTCAAACGATAATTTAAATATTTCCTAAATTAAAAATTATGGAAAATCTTGTAAATTGAAATAAAAATACATCAATAAAAATCAAGTCATTTTATTAAAAATCTATTTTCCTATTATTTATCACATTAGAATCAAATTTAAATATTTAAATAAAATAAATATTCTCATTCGAAACGTTACAAATTTTGGGTCGTTACATAACTTATGGTTGAACTATTTTAGGCACCGATGTGATGAAGTTGCGATTCAGCCCCTTGGCAAGTTTTCCAAATTTGAAATCTTTGTAACAACAACAAATAAGTCATCTTGTATAAGATCCCAATGCAAATTAAAGAATCTAGAAGAATATTCATTTGGACCAAGGATCTTTGAATCATCAATAAAGAACAAAGCAATTTTCACTTCGCCCAAAGTAACTGTAGCAGACAAGAATCCTTTTCCCTCTTCATTTATCAATATTCTGGGGTGAATGATAAGAAAATTTTCGTCTATTTTCCAATCAATTAGTTTGTGAAATAAGAGATAGCATACTCGGTTATTATAACTTGGTTACAAGGCCATGTTAGCTTTAAAATAACATCATATACGTTAGACTAAAATTTCATGCATGATAATAATATCTATCAGTTTTGGTACACACACTCCCAAACCAATATTTTCACTTTATACACACAAACACACATATTAGTATTGATACATGTGTATAACATTTCTAATTTGAATATTATATTATGCCCATCTTTACAGTAACTTTTGATACGTTAAACCTAAATTTTGATTGTGATACCGATACCTATCAGCTTTGATGTATGCATGTGTAAGTATATTTATATACCATTTTGATACAAACACATATATGCATATAGTAGTTCTAATTCAAATATAAAACTATGTTCATCTATAAAGAAATTTAAATATATTAAATTAAATTTTTTTTGAAATTGGGTACATAGATGGTAGTACATATTTGTAGTATAAGTCTTAGGTAGTGTACAACATGTCAATATATGTTTGAATCACGCTACGCAAGTTTTGAACATGTGGCCTCTCACATCAAAGTCGAAGTGCCTAACCAGTGAGATAGTGGTGCTAGTCTTAAAATTTTGTTTATTATGTTGGTCAGCTTTGATACATACATACACATACATATATAAATATATATATATATATCTATGTGTGTGTATGCATGTGTGTGTACATATATACATATGCATGTGTATGTACATACATACATGCATGCATGCACGCACGCATGCACACACGCACATAAATATAGAACTTAATTAAACATAACACTGAACAGTGTTAGAACCTTCTATGGGCCTTACTAATTTCTTCCTATCTCATCTCCAATGGGTGGGACACGAAGGATGGCAACCTACACAAGGAGCCCCTTCCGTTCTTAAGCAATGCCCCCTCCCTATTTTCCAGAGAGTGTGTGTTTATATAAGTTTCGATGCATTTATGTATATATCAATCTGATTATAATATAAAATTATGTTCAACTTTAAAATGACTTCTTACAAACTAAACTATTTTTCCATTTATGATATTAATATTTATCAACCTTATACATGTTTATAAACACAAACATATTTAAGACATGTAAAATTAATTTTGATTTGAATATACAACTACGCTCACGCTTAAAAATTGTTTGCAATAAAGTCTTATTACCTCCTTATATAAAAAAAATTCTCTAATCTCTCATCTATCTTAATTACCTTATTCCAAAATCAAATCTATTTTTTGTTAAACAAAACTCCCAATAAACTATTAATGCTAATTTAGAAGATGTGAAATAATATTTCTATATTGTTAATTGTCAATTATAGTGGAAAATGTACCAAACCACCACTAAACTTGAATCGATCACCTGATATTAAGCTGCCAGCATATCATATCATGTAGAATGCAATGATCGTGTGTGTCGTACAATCCGTATATGTTACGAGAAATTATGGACCTAAAATCATTCTTAATATGCACTAAAGGTTTTCTACTTTTAGTTGCAATAAAAAGTGTTAAGTATTCGAGCACTCTTATATAGGTTCTTAATAATGAACGCCTGTTCAATAGGCATTTGTCCCCTTAACATTGTTTGATTTTGGTGACATAATATTTTCATATTAAAGAAGATATAAGAGATATTTGAGTCAATGCAAAATTATGACTCAAATATAATGCCTCTTTTATTGCATCAAATAAGACAAAAAGATTATATAAATAAGGAGGAGTCATTTTAGTAGATTGAAGTAATCAATCAATTTCCTAATCAGCTGGTTAAAGAAGGCATTATATCAAGCGCATGCATATTGAAGGAAATTGAAAAATCAAGTAGATAAACCTTTCCCATATGAATAGAAGAATTTATGAGGCATTGATTTATTATTATAAATCAATTACTTCAACCCTAAGTAATAATCTATACATAAAGATAGTCATTTTATAGAGAATATTAGAATCCTCTCAAGTTTTATTTCTTCATGTTATCCTTTTTGGCCTCTATTATTAACCTTGTAATTTTCTTTTCTAAAAGAATAATAAAATCCCATCTCTCCAACGTGGTATCTCACAATTATGAAATCACTATAAATCTTGTGTGTAATTTTCTTTTCTGTTTGTGCATCTATGATCTGTTATTGCTTATTTTTTGAGATATTAATTTTTTGTTTGGTCTGCTTCACCATCAACAAGATCTTATTATTTCTGCTGCGTTTGGGGTGTTAATCCAAAATTTGCCCAACTGTTTCGTATCAAGTTATTTGGTTGTCAAAAGAAAGTGTTAGGTGGTATGGTAGGAGATAAAGGTGCTCCATTTGAAGAAATACCCTATGTTAGGGGATCTTATGTGGCATCAGGATCCTAGTTGATGATAGAGAATGGAATGGGGATAATGACTTAAAGAAGTGGCAATGGAGGATGAAGGTTGTCTTAAATAGGAATAGAGTTCATCCGGTGGTGTTTGACACCGAGATGTTTCCCGATGATACTTCAACCGTAGAGAAGGAGGAGATAGAAGAATGAGCTTTTACTACTCTCTAGTTGGCTATAGAAGAGATTGTTATCTAGAAGATCAGCAGTGAAACAATTGCTACAGGAATTTGAACCAAGTTGGAGATTCTCTATGTAACAACCAGCACCCTAGTAGGCCAGATTTTTGCTAAATTAAAAACCCAAGTCCACCAAAGTACGGACATTTGTTTGGTATCCTGCAAATAAACAAATGAATGCATATTAGAGCACTAATGATATAACTTACATGGGAATAATAAAATATAATGATTCACATAGTCATTGACCAAGATTTGACACTTCCAATGTCTAATGTCCTTGTTAGTGTCGAGCATGGATAAGGAACATTACCTATCATTGTTCCCGCCTTATACCAGTACCACTCCTTCTAAGCTATCATGTGGGTTGTGATGAGGAGGGGGTCGAAACAACGTTTTGGTGACTGGTAAATTATGCACTTTATACAAAACACTAGTTTATGTCGATTGTCTTCCGTTTCATGTTTATGTCTTTTAGTTTTACTTAGTGGCTTCAACTCCACGTACGTGTACGATGCATCCCATCTACCCATAGTAGATTATAACTACATATGTATATATAAATATAACTACCATGGTCCCCCCATTGGATATAGATACTATCCCCACTGGTATCTCTATATCAGCACCCTATCAGGATCCATCACCCTCGCCGTATCACCATCTCGTCACCACACATACCGAGGATTTCCCGTAGTGCCTATTGACGGCTTTAAAATAATTTAGCCGTAATTTAACTTGCATTTTTAGGGATTTTCTTGTCTACTTCCTAGTTTTAGACTTAGCTCTACGAACTATAAATATGGTTGATTCAACCCAACCGGCTGTGGACTCAGCTCCACGGACTACCCATGAACGATTTTAAAGATCTCCTCAATAGGGTTAACTAGCCTTGCCTCCTAACAAACAATGTAGAGATGCATGACACAAAATGGTTTGTACACTAGCAGGCAGTGTATCCCATTAGGTGTAACATATGTATTTTCTATTGACCACTAAGGACCCATGATGTTCTTGACCTATGTACAGCCATACTCCTTTATTTGGTACCAACACATGTTGACATAGTGTCCTTTTTCGCTCATCGTCTGATCTACATTGCCTACTGCAATAAAGGAAATCCCCCTTTTCCTATTATTAAAGCATACTCCTCTATCTATTGGGGTATTCCTTCATCTATATGCAAGCGTATACTCTCCACGGATCCTATGGTTGGATATGTCTTACATCAGTGTAATGTACACACAACTGCTGGTAGCCCCTTGCGGTGGGCAGACTTCTATTATGTAACACTACTAACCTCGCATTTCAACCCATACTAATGACTAGTGTCATTCTATTCATACAATCGTTTATTAACTTCAATAGTTCACACCCATCATAAACGCATAGTTGAGGCTATTGTTATCTAGCCTTTTGGCCCGGCTATATTCTGACTGATTGGACAAGTTAAACTAGATGATTATCAAGGCAAAAAGCCGGAGAGATGATTACTAGGATTGGAGGTTGATTATGGACAAGACTATGAATGATAGTCATATGGATTCATGCGAATAACATTCTAGAATTGGCTAAGTATGAATTTCACATTTCAACTGAAATTACGATCGGGTACTATTGTTCTTCAAAATGGATTGGCTATGATCCATCTCTTTTATGGATTAGCTATGATCCATCTCCAAAGTGGATCGGCTATGATCCATCTCCAAAATGGATAGGCTATGATCCAGCTTCATTATGGATCGGCTATGATCCATCTCCATTATGGATCGCCTATGATCCATCTCCAATTATGGATTGTACCGTATCGATATTACAGTTCAACACCGACACAAAAAGATCGATATCTCAAATTCTACAAGTCGAATATGCCTGAAACTTTAGGAATAATAAGATATTACATGGTGGGACCCACCATATCGATCGCCCATGAAAAGGAGCAAGAAAAACGATTGGCATCGATTGTTATTTTGATAGATGCGGGGCCCGTGATCGATAGGGTGACCTCGTTTGGATCTGGAAACTTCGAAGCCGAAATGTCAAGAAGATATTTCGTCATCTTCCCCTATAAATACAAGCTTCATGGTTCATTTAAAGGATCCTTCTTCCCGCTACTGAGGCTCCACCATTTTTATTCTTCATTCTTGTACTAATGGATCCCTACTGATCCAAACTTTCTTGTTATCATAATCAAGTGCAAGATTAATAAAAATACAAAGTGGATATAGGCCAAGACTACTGAACCACTATAAATATCCATGTGTTCATTTACCTCTCTGCTATGTTTTAATTTCATTCATCGTTTAATCTCTATGAGATTCTATTAGGTGTTGATGCCTATTTCTAGCATCAACATTTCGGTGCTTTCACTTAAAATTGAATTCTCAGCTTGATTGGATCTCATCATCTGCTTATGGATTCCCATGTTCGCGAGATAGATCCGGCTTTCTGCTGACAAGTTTCCTATTCTACTCAGATTTGAAAGAGATCTATAAGGAAACTACCTAATGCCTCCTAGGAAGGAGTAGACCATTACTATCTCCTTATGACCTGCTGATGAAGCGGTAGAGAAAATGGAGATCGGTTATAAACAATGGATCGGATCGGGTTAATAGATCGCTTGGATTGGTAGTAAAAATCAACGATGATCATTCCATAAGTCGATGAATACAAGGGTGATCGTTGAAACGACTTTAGAAACCCAAGGTAGAGGCACAGAGGGACTCACCCTATGGATTGCACGTGCCACGTAACACTTTCAGTGGATCAAGGATGATCCATATAGAAAGGTTTGATCGATTGCTACTCCAACATCTTCAACAATCGATCGTTTCAACTACAACCGATTGATCCCTCCATAGCACGTATTGCAGTGGATAGTTCCAGCCGATCGCTCATCCAACCGATTGTTTTTCCAACTAATCGTTGCTCCAACATCTACAATAAGACCGATCGTTCTTCCAACTGATCGTTTTTCCAACTGATCGTTTTTCCAGCCGATCGTTGCTCCAACATCTACAACGAGACTGATCATTTCTCCAACCGATCATTGCTCCAACATCTACAGCAAGACTAATCGTTGCTAAGCACTCAAACCCATGTCGTAGCATAGTGCCCTCGCATTCTGGATTTAAAACTCGAATTAAAGAAGGTGCATTCTATCCATTTCCCATACGTCCTGTGATTGACCAGGGCATAGGGGATCAAGTGGTAGCTGCTGAATTGCAGCCAAGTAATGAAAAAGGAACTGCTACTCAAACGATACTCCCAAAGGCTGGAGAACCAAGGTTATATGACTCGAAGCAGAATCTATATGTTTCGACCCGAAGTCGAACTCGGGTAATCACCCATTCGACCCGAAGCAAACCTAGGAAATTCTGGGCCAAGGTCAAACTTGAGTAAAACCAAGATTTTCTCCAAGAAAACACCAATATGACTCCAAACACCGTTCGTCACCAATCCAACACTTCAAATTCAGCGACTCTAACCGAACCAGGGGCTGACTCCAACCAAATAGCAAATTTTCTCGGGTTGGACTCCAAGTAAATTATCACCAATCCGTCAATACCGGTTCATCTTGTTTTGGTCATAACTCGAGCATACGAACTCAAAATGATTTGAAACTTATTGTGCAACCTCAAGAGGCCTTTCTTACTACCATATGGATCGCACTCTATTTGGGTGAAATTTTGGGGATTATCACCGATCAATGACCCCATTCTAATCGATTCGCCATTCGATCGGCATTCTCAACCATTCAAATGTTGGACAACCATGCATACATCATTCACAAGCATTACAAGTAGCCGTAACTTGAAAACGAACAGGACTGACGACGATTGGAGCATCTCCTGGTCGAAACCTATTCATCGAAGTCGTTCAGCATGCAGAATATCCGAGGAGATTCAATATGCCGACTATGCCAGCTTATTCTATGAACATAGACCCCCGACAACATCTTATGAAATACGAGTGGCACATGGATCCCACCAGAGCGATGTATGCCATCGAATGTAGATGTTTTCCTATATTCCTCAAAAGAATAAAGATCATGCGATTTACACAGTTACCACTCAGATGCTTCTCCTCATCCGGTCAACGGGATCATAAGTTTGTCGAGCAATTCATGATGCATGTTACTCACACCAAGGATGTGATGTCATTATCCAATTTATTCCAGATGCCAGGTAAGCCGCTCAAATACTTCCTGTAGAGATTCAATGTCATCATCATTAAAGTGAGAAATCCCGGCAAGAATATCATACTCATGGCATTGATAAGGGGAATCGACCCTAGACAGACTTTAGCGACTGGTAAGATGGGGAGCCTCCTACGACTTTGGATTGTTTCTATTACAAAGTGAACCAGAACCTAAGCATGGAGGAGATAGAGTAGACTAGAAGAAAGAAAGAGCGATGCAGGCCCGTTGGCTAAAGGAATTCAAAGTGAGGGCAACATTGAGGCTTTAGATGAGGACTCAGATTTTAGGAGACGACCCAGAAATCCAAAATTCAACTCATATACTACTTTAAATGATTTAATCGATAACATCTACTTGGAGACTCATGACTTGGAGCAATACTAGAAACCAGCCTCAAGAGAGTCCACCGAAACCCAGAAGAAATCCAGGTAACAAAGTATATTTCAAGATAAACATGGTCATAACACTGGCGATTGCAGACACCTCCAAGATGTGATCGGAAAGCTGAACCAGAAAGGAAAGTTTCAACAATATGCGCATGTGCCATAGAATGACGGGCAGGGAACACCCGACGCCTATCAATAAAGAACTTTGATCATTAATTGGACCATCTATGGTCAACTTCCAACTGAGAAAGGCTGGTGCAAAGCGGAATAGCAAGCATAGGCTACTCCACTTATCAATAAGATTTATGTCAATTTCAATTATGTTGTGTACTACGACCAATTTAAACTAAATACTTCCAAATGATGCAGGTGACCGAGTACTCAGAGTTGGGTGTCAACCAACCTCCATGAACCATGATTGGACATTTGGAAGATCATTAAGATAAACATGATTTAACCGCTCATCTGCAACCATATGCCCCTGACTTAGGGACAAGGGCTCAAAATGAAAAGTGGGTGTGGCTCAACCATCCATTTCTTACTCTGTGCTTCCATTCTGATAGAACATCTATGCCTTACTCAGAGCCCGACAAGATCAGAATCCAATACAAAGTGGACATGACTAACGTCCACTCATCAACCTCCACACTTGACTTGAAGTCCCGAGAAACATTTGGAGTGGATGCAACCCTACCATCCACTCCCCAGCTCATACTTGAAGTTTGCTAAAATACATATGCCTCTCCCGAAGCTTAGCAAGACCGAAGTCCAACTAAAGTGGACATGATTTGACCATCCACACAATAACTCCTGCCCTGGACACGAGAGGCAGTTTGGGAGATCGACTTAAAGTAGGCATGATTGACCATATACTCATCAACTGACGCCCTCGACATGAGGACACGACTGCAGCATGAGGCGGATGTGACTTGGCCATCCACTTAAGAGCTCTCTCCTTTGACTTGCTGGGAGGAGTACGAAGCAAATTGGACGAAACTTGAACATCCAACCCAAGAATGGACAATGGATGTGGTCCGACATCCATCGCTTAATCACTATGTGGACATGAATTAACCGTCCACTCGCCAACTTTTATCCTCGACACTGGGTGCAGAATTCATTCCCACGAATGAACATGACTCGATTGTTCATTTGAAAACTCTTATTTTAACCTGACAGGTAGAGTATAATTCAAAAACGGGTATGACTGACCACCCATCATAAAACTCTAGTCTTCCGAGCATGGACTGGAATATAAACACAAAATGATGGATGCGGTTCGACCGTCCATCGACCAACTCTGGTCTCCAGAGCACGGACTGGAGTATAAAAATCAAAAAACAGGTGCGACTGACCACCCATCATAAAACTCTTATCCCCGAAGCATGGAGCGGAGTATAACCATAAAAAGATGGATGCAGTTCGACCATCCATTGATCAACTCCGGTCCCTCAGCGCGGTCTTGTATATAAATACCATAAAAAGTGGATGCGGTTTGACGGTGCGCTCACCAACTCTTGCCCTTGACTTGGGGTCAAACACACGACTCAAAGTGGATGCGATCAGACCATCCGCTCCTCTGCTTAAGCTCGAAGTTCGCTAGAACACTCATCTTACTCCCAAGGCTTGGCAGATGCAGGATCAGAATGAAAGTGGATGTGGTATGACCATCCACGCGTCAACTCCTACCCTAGATGAAAGGGGCAGTTTGAGAGCCCAAGCTAAAATCGAACGTGATTTGACAATCCAATCCAAGGAGGATGTGATACGTCCATCCACGACCTTGTTAGCGCCTGAAGTACGGTGAACTATTCAAGTCTGGCCCAGACATCGGCAAGCCCAAAATCCAAACCAAGACATTAACTCAGTTCGACCGTCCAGCAAATAACTCTGGTCCTCCAGTGCGGATTGGAGTATAAACACCAAATGGGTGCGACTAACCACCCATCAACAAACTCTAGTCCCCGGAGCGCAGATAAGAGTATAGGTAGAAAATTAACGTGGTTCGATCGTTCATCCATTAAATCTCCACTATAAACCGACAGGCCGAGTATAAAACATAGAACAAATATGACTTGACCATCCGCTAATTAGTTCCTTCCTACAATTCGACGTGAAGAACTCCAAGTAAGAGTGAACGCGATATGACCGACCACTCTTCGACTTCAGCCATTGACTTGAGGGTAGAAGAAATAACTAAGGAAAATGAGGTTGGACCATTTTCCAGAATAACTCTAAATCCCTAAAGTGTGGACTGGAGTATAAACACAAATATGGTGCGATTCGACCACTCGCCAACAAACTCTTATCCTCATAGTGCGGATATAAGTATAAAAAATAGATGAATAATGTTTGACCACTCACTATTCCATAAACTCCAACATGAACTCGATAGGAGCTATATAAACTCACTATGGATTGAACTCAACCATCCACAAACTAACTCCGCAAACCCAAGACTGGGGGTAGGAGTATAAATTGCTGGAAGCTGAATATGACAGCTCACTAAAGATCCGACTTGTTGTTCTTTACGACTTAAGGCAACGACTGCAAGGAGGCCATAATATAAAACAAATCGAAACGACATTCGAAGTTACGGGTAACCGACTTTATCGTGCTATCGGATCGACAGGTAATATCGATCCAAACTTCCTATATCATGTCGATGGATCGAAGGTCAGTATCGATCCACACCAACCACAAACGATATGACCCGAACGTCCATCGAATAGCTCAAGTCACCAGAGCATGGACAGGATAATAAACCACAAACGAAGGTGACATGGCCATTCATTCTCCATCACCTTCCTTTGATTCATCGGGAGGAGTATGAAACCAGATGAGCATGACTCAACCACTCCTGAACTAATTCTGTAACGACCCAGAATTTTAGTCATTTGAAATTGGAATATTTAATTGATTTTAAATATTGAAAAGTTAATTTTATAGGTTAAATAACTTGAATTTCAAATATACGATTTATTGGATAATTTAATTATTGAGTTTAATAATTGAAATTGTTTAAATAATATAATCTTGGGTTTTAATTTAGATAAAAATGATTTCAAAGCTTATTTAAATTCTATTTAATAAGAATGAAGATAATAAAACTTTTAAATTGTATTTAAAAGTGATTTAATTGATTTTGAAAATAACTCATTTTAATTAACATATAAAAATAGCCTTTTGGGGCACTGCCTTGGATTTCGACGAAACCAGTTCCATTGGAACTGTAATAGTATATTATTGTATGATAACGAATCTCATGACGATTGGACGTATCGTTTGGTCATGCGAGATTGAAACGCGTAGAAATTAATTTCAGAAATTAATATAATAATTGGGTTCGAAAAACTATCTTCTGCATATGATCGAATTAGACCTCGAGACTAGGTCCATTGCGTTTGGAATAGGGGTCTAACGTATAAAACGCTAGGCGGCATGCCTCATTTGGGGTTTGAGATTTTCGGACGTTTAAAGGCTTGAATTTTCTTTTAAAATTCAAATAATGTGTATTTATATTTTTCCCCTACCCATACTTTTCACTGTGCCGCCCATTTCCTCCACATTCAAGCCATACCTAATCTTAAAAATTTATATCACTTTATCCATATTCCCTCCCTTTGCTTAAAATATTTCCATTCGGTGAAAAGAATAAAAAGATTGCAGAACAAGAAATAAAATTCTATAAAATGGAAAACTTGAATCTTGGACCTCGTTGATTTAAAGCATTGATTTGGAATGCTTTTAGGATTGTTCGACTTTGGGTTTAGAGGGCTCGGCTGGCGTTAGTGGAGGATTTAGACTAGGGTTTGGGAATGCCATTGTTGTAAGCATTGTTTTGGAATGCGGGTTTTAGATTTAAGGTTGCAGTGTTATTTAGCATCGATGGACAAAAGATGATGGAGTCAAGCAGCCTGAAGTGTGTTGCGACATTCCACTGTAGCAGCGGAAAGTGGGTTTGGTTGCGATGATGGAAAAGGGACGGAGGCGTTGAGCTTTGGCACTGAGGTGGAGTTCGAGGTAGGGGATTCGTCGGCGAAGTCCAAAGGTCAAATGGTGGTCCGAGGCAGTATGGGAGGTGCACGGCATATCCATGATTTTTTATGTGCAGGCGTCGAATTGGGGAAGATGATGGAGGGGTAAGGTTGTAAATTTGTTTAATTATGTTATTAGTTTAATAATTATAAATTTTAAAAACCGATAACTTAACATTTTAATAACTCTCTCATACTAGGTCCGATCAAGATGAAACTTTTTGCATTGAGCTTGTGATGATGAAAGCTCCGCAATGGAACTGGTTTGGATGAATTTGGAGACAGTTGAAATTTGGGCTAAAATCAAACGACGTTCGATTTTAGTTCCAAACCGAAACGCCTCGGCGACTACAGAAAATTTCGGTGAGTTAAAGTCACCTTTTTGGTTAACTGGTATGATATATATTTGATAAAAATTGTTGAATGATTGTTTGGATTAATTACTATATTTATTAGTTAGTTTGGATATATTCCCACCCCTGGACCGGATGAGACCCTATTACGTTCTCGTGTAAGAGCGGATGACCCTTTGTATAAGAATCCCACCTTGAAGTAGTTAATTTATATTCTGTGATTATATAACATTTGTGATGTAGGAAAAGCAGGTCGGAGGGATCTAATAGGATTCCTCACCTATTTTGATTTTATTTACATATATATGTGCTGATATATACACACACACACACATAAGCTATGATGTAGGGGGACCGGTTGGAGGGATCCAACGGGATTCCTCCCTATTGTTGAATTGTTTCAAGAATATTTATTTTATATGGATTATTGAAAATGAACCTGATTGTGAACATTACGGTTATAACATTGTTATATGTTTGAAAAACTAAAACCCAGTAGCGATAGAAAATCAATATCGGTATTGGTTGAGCGTTGGTGGCTATTGGCCTTAAATTAGTATATTAATAAATACTATAAATTGCCATTTGAGTTGGAATTGGTTTTTGAGACAGCGAACGATTTTTAAATCCGAAATTGGGTTTCAGAAATATTTTGTTTTAAAAGATTATCTATTTAATTATATTTAATATTTTGTTTTAAATGATTATCTATTTAATTATATATAATATTTTGTTTTAAAAGTTATTAAATTATATTTAATATTGTTTAAAAGTTATTTAATTAAATTAATATTGTTTTAAAATTATTTAATTATATTAATGCTGTTTTAAAATTAGTTAATTATATTAGTGTTGTTTTTAAAGTTATTTGCTTATAGTTAATATTGTTTTAAAGTATTTATCAAAATGCTAATATTTTGAAATGTTAATTTTTGTAAGAATAATTATGGTTTGAAATTAATAATAAGGATTTATTACTAAGGTTTTGAAAATAAATCATTATTGGTATTTATAATAAGGGAAAGATTAATTATTATTGTTTATTTATCCATAATGTTTAATTTAAATAATTATTATTATCATAATAGTGTTTTGAAGTAAATGACCATTATCTATTTATAAATGTTTTGGGATTTATAAACAGAAATGTATTGACAGATTTGGGTTTATATGAAGAATATTTTTAAAAGGGTTTGGAGACTTAAAGAGAAATTGTTTACGATGTATTATGAGAGTTTTGAAAATGATTGGATTTTTATAAACGAGTTTAAGAAATGGATTTATAGACTTATGAAAGGAGTTTATAAATGATTTATGGATTTATAAAGGATTTATAAATGATTTTACAGAATGTACAAAAAGGGTTTATAAGTGATTGGATTTTATAAAGGGATTATAAATGGTTTTTTGGAGATTTATAAAATGGTTTATAAATGGTTTTGGAGAATTGTAAGGGATTTATAAATGACTTGAGAATCAAATAAAAAGAAAATCTTTCTCAATTTTGTAAATATACTTATACCGTAGAGATAAGTATATGAGTGCATTTTCTAAGATGCAAGGTGTAATGTGTGTGAATATACTTATACCGTTGAGATAAGTATATTCTAAGTATTGAAAATATGGGGATTTGTGGATACATCTTTGTAAAAGTATTTTTTTACAACAAATTTACAAAGTGTTTTTAAATGAATGAAAGATTTATTAAAAAGAGGCTAGTGGTTGCTTATGTGTTTAACCAATATTGTTTTTCCCTATGGAATAAATCTTTGTTTGAATGTGTGTTTATTGATAGTTAAATGATCGACTATCAAAATCTTGGCCTAAACATGTAATCCTTTTTAATTTTGGTTATATTCCCTACTTAACACCAAAGGATTTTAACTCGAGAAATATCTAGGAGAAACACGGGAATTATATAGGACAGTTACTGTCGATAGTGCTATACTGTACATATAAAGTCGTTTTGTTCTTCATGGAAAAATGATAAGAAGATCCGTCTACTTAAACGGTTAGGGGGTGATCCCCGCTCTTGTGTATTGTATGATTATTTCCTAAAGAACCGGTATTGAGCATTCTGTAAAATCGACGATTGTTTTTTGGAGTGCCAGGAAAGCGAATGAGTGTACTCATAAGAGATGACTCGAAATCCGTGACCACTCTGAAACCATATATGGTTCTATGGAGGAGTTTCGTGACATATATTAAAATGTTGGAATCCATGTGTCGTTCTGAGACCCGTTGGGGTATGGGAATCCATGTGGGATTCCATAATCTATTTGGTGGCGGTGCATAAGCTGGAGCGCCGGACGTAGCCTCATTGCCAGTAATGGCTAAAACCAGATGTAGGAGGCAAGGCCAGTAGGGTTGGCAAACCTATAGGATGCAGTCGGCTCCTCCTAGACATTACTTATAGTTGTAATGCATGCATGGGGTGATGCATTCGGTCTTAATGAGACCAGCTATGTTTATCGTATGGTACATCACTAGGGATGTATATGGCTTTGGAAGGATATCTCTGATCCTTGTGCAGGAGGACCGTTCTTGAAGTATTGAGGGCACCTCCATGGAATCCTACACAATTAGCGAACGAGCCTTGTCGGTTTTTGATTATATGCCTAGTATTGTTGTGATGTACACTCACGAGCATCACAACTACTTTATTATTATTTTCACCCTTAGACATTATTGTAATATTAAAGGGTTTTCTATAGAAAAGGTTTTGGTTATCATATGGTAAAAACCCGTTTGTGTTTATGTGCGGCGTGGTCTTATGAAATACTTTTGATTTAAAAGATTTTATAACTTTAAAATCTAGTTGGGTGTGTTTTCTCACGCTGGTTTTCCAAACTGACTCGGGTGTTATTTTATTATAATGCTCGAGTCAGACCGAGCATATTTATAGATTTTAGTTGGAAGCTTTGGAGCTTTAGGAGACGAGCTGGGGGCCCTAATACGTATTCACGTAGATGGTTATTTTTATACTATATTCGTTGTATTTATCAGCAATTGTAAGGACTGGCTGTTATAACTGTCCAGGCTAAAATAGGTTAGTATACTCTTATTGATGTCTGTATATACAGATATTACAGTTTGTTTTTTATAAAGATTTGTTGTATATTATAGATTATTCGTTCCATTGTGAGATTCTGTGTTGTTTTGTTTTCTTCTTATCTTCTTTCTTCTTTCTTTCCCCTAATAATTGGGTTTTTCAGCATTCGATTGCTCGGCATGCAATACAGTGGACGTATTAGTGTTGATTTTCGAGGGTTGAAAATCCTGATCATTACATTTGGTATTAGAGCTGAAGGTTAAGCGAGAATCTTGGCTTTGGTGGGGTACTCATTAGAGATAGGGTCAGTAGCACCCTAGAATGAGATTGAGTGTATATATATGAGCGTGTATTTTTTAATGATATAAAAATTGTTTTATATTGTGTTGATTGGTCAGTTAAGTGGCTTATGGATTCTGGTCAATACGAGTAATTAACGTTATTGATAGGGATCTGTAAACACTTGGACAGAACAATTCCACATAGTATTGTTTTGTAATTGGGTAAATGAAATAATTTTACCTTGAATATATTTTATATATAAAGGAATAATTTTTCAGAAATTATTATAGTATACATGATGTGCTTGTTTGTTAGAAAATGATAATGTTAGGTTATTATCATTTATTTGTTGTTGTTTGTGATCGAATAAAACTTGTTATAAATTTAATGCAAACAAAATAAAACAATTAAGAAATGATTTTATATGACAAAGTGAAATTATATAAATGTGAATTATAAATTGAAAGGAAATGAAATTTCATAAGTATTTATAAATATGGCTTATATTTTAAAAAGGATTTAAAAGCCGGGAATTTGGGAATTTAAATCCCGTTGGTTTTGGAAATTATTTTTCAAAGTTTTGGAAAATAGTAGTAATATTATTTGGAAAATGTTTTGAATAAAAATATTTGAAAAGGACACTAAAGAAATAAAAATTACTGAACTCACTTTAATCGCTGGAAAATAATTTCGATGATGACTACAGCATCATCGACGTTCATTTTCGGGTTTCCAGGAGAGTAATTGCTACCATTGGAGTTTTGTTTTGGTAAAGCTAGTTTTGATTTAAAAATTCAAAATTATGATTTGAATTACAAAGAAATCAACTATAATATTTCAAAATAGTTTGAAATAAATAGGAATAAGGTGTTTAAATTCTAGAAATTTTCATTTAAGTGTTTAATGAAAATATGAGAAAATAAGTTTGATAACTTATAAATTTTGAGAATTTGTAAGTAAAACAAAGTTTTAAAATTTTGCATATGAATGTTGAGAAAGCAAATTCGAAAAGAAGATTTAACTTAAGTTAAGTTAAATAAAATGATTTTTGGAAATGAAATTGATTATGATTTGAAATGAACCAATTACATGGACTAATTAAATAAGTTAGTGAAGTGAAAACGGTTAGAACTGAATATTGAAATTGGAAAATGAATTGAGTTAAATGGAATTGAAATTGATTTGTAATAGATATGGACTTAGGTTGTGAAGTGGTAATAAACATAAGAAGTGTTGTATGAAATGCTTATAAACTTGTGTAAAATTTTCTAAAATAATTCATAAATGAATTTAGTATAGAGTGAAATGTTTTTAAACATAAAATTTGAAGGAATAATTCTTAGGTGATATTAGTATTGAAAGAAATATATTAAGTAATAAATGGATGTGGATAAAGCAATGTGGATAATTGAATGTAGATCAATTAAATGTGAATAATTGATAATAAATAAAATGAATGAGAATGAAGTGAATGCGAATAAAAAAAATTGGTATGGCTAAGAAATCAATTGAAATAAACTCGTAAGTTGTACGTATATTATTTTATTCACATAACAGTTTGATCCAGATTCGAGTACATGGTTACGAGATGATTTACATTGGTTCGAGTTAGGATTTTTCACTCGATTCTCGATGGTGAAAACTGGATATGGATTTTTGATTGGTCCTGGAATTCTCTATCATAGTATACGGCTATGCAAGGAGAATGGTTGTTTCCAAATCAAGGAACCGGATCTGAGTCCGCACTAGAGGGTAGTGTGAATGACACTAGTTCGAAAGTGAAATTGTGTGGTCGAGCGAGTGATCAGATTTGAGATTTGCGTATGGATGATATATGTACATCGTACGGGCTTTGGTAAAGCAAATTTTGACAATTAAAATTGCGAAGTAATATGATTATGAACTATATGATTGGATATCATTGGTAAATAAGATGCAGGTACATAAAAGCAAGAGCTAGTTTACTGCCTTTTATTTCATAAGTAAAATTTGGTTGCCCGACAAAAAGGTACATGTTTATATTGTTTTTTGGTTTGATGGTTTTATGATTGAGCCACTTGGCTTTTGTTTTCTTTTGCTGATTTAGGCTCAGGGTGGCGATTCTTAGCTGTTTCAATCGAGTCGTGCAAAGGAAACGCTAGAAAAAAATTTCATAAAATTAAGGCATAAGGAAATTTTAAAGAAATTTTTGAAAACTAAAATTAGATTTTGAGTTATAACCTGAAATGATTTAATGGGATGCAATTAGTTGGAATCTATGAATGAATTTGGAAACTTAGTAAAAGTAATAACAAAGTTTCAACGAGTTGATTTTTGAGAAAAGTTAAAGGCTTAAAGGGATTTGGTAAGTTATTTCAACTAATTGAATTTAAAAAGTAATTGGTTTGGGCATTTTTCTTACCTTGTCAATTTCGGGGACGAAATTCTTTTTAAGGAGAGGAAGAGTGTAACGACCCAAAATTTTAGTTATTTGAAATTGGAATATTTAATTGATTTTAAATATTGAAAAGTTAATTTTATAGGTTAAATAACTTGAATTTCTAATATAGCGATTTATTGGATAATTTAATTTTTGAGTTTAATAATTGAAATTGTTTAAATAATTTAATCTTGGGTTTTAAGTTGGATAAAAATGATTTCAAATCTTATTTAAATTCTATTTAATAAGAATGAATATATTAAAACTTTTAAATTGGATTTAAAAGTGATTTAACCGATTTTGAAAATAACTCGTTTTAATTAACATATAAAAATAACCTTTCGGGGGCACTATCTTGGATTTTGACGAAACCTGTTTCATTGTATCCGTAATAGTATATTATTGTGTGATATCAAATTTCATGACGATTGGATGTATCGTTTGGTCGTGCGAGATCGAAACACATAGAAATTAATTTCAGAAATTAATATAATAATTGGGTTTGAAAAACTACCTTCTGCATATGATCGAATTAGACCTCGAGACTAGTTCCATTTTGATCGAAATAGGGGTATAACATATAGAAATGCTTGGTGGCACGCTTTGTTTGGGGTTCGAGATTTTCGGAGGTTTAAAAGTATGATATTTTCTTCTAAAATTCAAATAATATATATATTTCCCACCTATCCATACTTTTCACTATGCCACCCATTCCCTCCACGTTCAAGCCATACCTAATCTAAAAAATTTATATCACTTCAGCCATACTCCCTCCCTTTGCTTAAAATATTTCCATTCAGAGAAAAGAAAAAAAATTGCAAAACAAGAAATAAAATTCTATAACATGGAAAACTTGAACCTTGGACCTCGTCGAGTTAAAGCTTTGATTTGGCATGCTTTTAGGGGTGTTCGAATTTGGGTTAGGGTGCTCGGCTGGTGTCAGTGGAGGATTTAGACTAGAGTTTGGAATGCGATCATTGTGAGCATTGTTTTGGAATGCGGGTTTTAGATTTAAGGTTGCGGTGGAATTTAGCATCGATGGACAAAAGATAGTGGAGTGCGGTGGCCTGAAGTGTGTCAAGACATTCCACTATAGCAGCGGAAAGTGGGTTTGGTCGAGATGATGGAAAAGGGGATAGAGGCGTCGAGCTTTGGCGCTGAGGTGGAGTTCGAGGTAGGGGATTCGTCGACGAAGTCCGTAGGTCGAATGGTGGTCCGAGGCAGTAGGGCAGGTGCACGACGTATCCATGATTTTTTTGTGCATGCGTCGAATTGGGAAAGATGATGGAGGGGTAAGGTTGTAATTTTTTTTAATTATGTTATTAGTTTAATAATTATAAATTTTAAAAACCAAGAACTTAAAATTTTAATAACTCTCTCATACGAGGTTCGATCGAGACGAAACTTTTTGCATTGCACTCATGAGGATGAAAGATTCACGATGGAACTAGTTTGGACGAATTTGGAGACAGTTGAAATTTGAGATAAAATTAGACGATGTTCGATTTTAGTTCCAAACCAGAATGCCGCCCCGGTGGCAAAAAAAAAATTCGGTGAGTTAAACTTACCTTTTTGGTTAATTGTTATGATATATAGTTGATAAAAATTGTTGAATGATTGTTTGGATGAAATACTATATCTATTAGCTGGTTTGGATATATTCCCGCCCCTGGAGCAGATGAGACCCTGTTACGTTCTCGTGTAAGAGCAAATGACCCTTTGTATCCGAATCCCACCTCGAAGCGGTTGATTTATATTCTATGATTATATAACGTTTGTGATGCAGGAAAAATAAGTCGGATGGATCCAACAAGAATCCTCACCAATGTTGATTTTATTTACATATATATATGTGCTAATATATATATATATATATATATATATATATGAGCTGTGATGTGGGGGACATGTTGGAGGGATCCAATGGGATTCCTCGCTATTGTTGAATTGTTTCAATAATATTTCTTTTATATGGATTATTGAAAATGAACTTGATTATGAACACTACGGTTATAACATTGTTATATGTTTGAAAAACTAAAACCCAATATTGATAGAAAATCAATATCGGTATTAGTTTAGCGTTGTTGGCTATTGGCCTTAAATTAGTATTTTTAAAAATACTATAATTTTCCATTTGAGTTGGAATTGGTTTTTGAGACAGGGAACGGTTTTTAAATCCGAAATTGGGTTTCGGAAATATTTTGTTTTAAAAGATTATCTATTTAATTATATTTGATATTTTATTTCTAAAGTTATTTAATTATGTTCAATATTGTTTTAAAGTTATTTAATTAAAATAATATTATTTTAATATTATTTAATTATATTTATTTTGTTTTAAAATTAGTTAATTATATTAGTGTTGTTTTCAAAGTTATTTGCTTATAGTTAATATTGTTTTAAAGTATTATAAAAATGTAATATTTTGAAATGGTAATTATTTTAAGACTAATTAGGGTTTGAAATTAACAATAAGGATTTATTACTAAATTTTTCAAAATAAATCATTATTGGTATTTATAATATGGGTAAAGAGTAATTATTATTGTTTATTTATCCATAATGTTTAATTTAAATAATTATTATTATCATAATAGTGTTTTGAAGTAAATGATCATTATCTATTTGTAAATGTTTTGGGATTTATAAACAGAATTGTATTGACAGGTTTGGGTTTATAAGAAGAATACTCTCTTTTTACCCGCTTATTTGTTCTTGCCTACGCTTACATTTTTTTAATTTAATTCCCACCTTTATTGGTATCACACATCTTTTCTTTTAAAATATTATTATCACGTTTATATCTCTTTATTTAACACTTTGGGATTTTCTGTATTTAATGCATTGGAGTCACGTCTCTGCTATGCAAATGTTAACATTGTAAATTTCTATATCTTATCCAAAAGGAATGTTTTGTGGTATTTGGAATTACAAGGAATTGTCTTTTCATAGTGATTGAAATAGACAGTACAAAATACGGTAAATACCCATATTTTATACATCTTTTTCCATTTTTAGGTGCATTTCTTGTCATTTAAAACAACGCACTTTTATTTATTTTAGACTTGATAATGTATAGAAATTCATGTTACAATATCCTAAATTCCAATGAATTAAAATACCAATTAAACCCCTAAAATCTTACTATGATTTCTTATTTTACATTCTTATTATCCATTTAAACATGAATCTAGAATTATTACGTAAAACACGAATTCATGGTTTACTATTTTCAATAATAAATTTAGGGACTGCTAATATCCCAAACATTTTATAGGTTTGCATTTCATATAACATATATAGATATCAAGTTAACAATAGCAGAATATGTTGGAAAGGTTTTTCAATTTCATTTCATGTGTCCAGATTTAGCATAAAATTCCATTTACATTTAAGGCATATAGGAATAGATCTACAACGATATAAATCTAATATCATATAAAAGTATAGAATATTCCCACTCACCTTTTTAGCTCCAATTCTCCAAATCTAGATCCATCCCCTTTTAATTTGACTCCCTCTTACTTTAAATCCAAAATATAAAAATGATATACACCTATTAGAATTACGGATCTGGGAAAGGATTGTTTTAAATTTAGATTTGAGTTTAAGATTCATGATTTACCTTTCTTTCTCCGTTCTAAATCGATCCAATTCTTCTCTTCTCTTATTCTTCGCTTTTCTCTGCTTAGACACACACACACACACATAATAGTTTTATTACTTTTAGAATTATAGAGATTGTAGAGAAAAGAGAATGGCAGAGCTCCGCTCGTTGATCCAGAAAATAGGAGAAGAAAAGTGAGAAACTAGATCTATATTTATAAGAGTTTGGAGTTAACTTGGAGCGTTAGATTTTCCCTATGCAATCTTTATTTTAATCTGAGATGCACATTAAAAACTTGGCATGGAAAAAAAATTCGTTCTATCCAGATCGTTTAATCTACGCTCCAGATCCTCCAATTAACACATAATGGTCGACCGTTCATGACTTTGGGTCGATCGCTATCAGTTGACTTAGGTGCATCTATGGTCCACCCGCCATCTGTTCGAGTGATGATTAATTAGCTGCGTGATTTTGTCAATTTTTATTGCTTGTTAAACGATTGCATTTTTTTAATTCTTTTAAATCTGATTGCAATTTGTTTCCACTTATATATATTTTCTTAGATTTGATTTTACATTAACATTTCTTAACGTTCAAGTTTCCATTAATGCTAGTAATTAGCATTGATTAACTTTTATTACCATAATTACGTATATAATTATTTCCAATTCAAAAACTTCAAATGCTAATAACCTTTTCGTTTGAACCCCGATCAAAAAACTTTATATATGAAAATTGATCAAAATATCACCACAAACCCAAAGGTATAAGTTTCATAGCTAATTTCTGACGTTTGCAAAAAATCTATTTTTCAATGTCACTAGTTATTAATAAATTTTCTTTTAACTAGTTATCGTAAATTATGGGATGTTACATTCTCCCTACTTGAAATAATTTCACTTATGTAATTCCTCAAGGACTAAACAATGTAACATAATGTACAACCATTCTAAACTAACAAATCAATTAGTGTATAACCAGTTTTACAACCAATCAAGTACATGTGTGTAGTGAGTCACATATATGTGATAAGCATACCGAGCAATTCTAAATTGGCGCCTCTTATATGGATGCATCTTTTTAAAACAGTTTCAAAAATATGATGCAAACACCCTAAATATACAGGCAGTTCTATATGCATGGAACTTTTAAAAACCAAAAACTTGTTTTTACATCCAAATATTTCCACATTTCTATGAATAAAAGTACAGTTCAAACTATTTTGCATCCATACCTACCATCCAAAATCCTAGCACACCATTCCTAACATCTAAATTTAGAAAATCCAATTTTCTAAACCAATTTTTCTTTATGCCGGAAAGAGGGTTTAGATGGAAAATTCCATATTTCCACCCTTTTCTCTCATGTACCCTACTTCCCACTGTACATTGGAACCTTTCCTTATGCCCAAATATCTCTTTCCATGTGTTCAAAGTACAATTCGCATAATAAACTTTTATTTTAATACTTTAAAACAGGGTTTATTTCAAAATTTGACTTTTTGTTCGCCTATCGACAAGGTATACTGAAAAAGATTCCATAGCTAAAACTGCTTCCTTATCTTTAACCGTATTTTATTTTATTGCCATTTCTATTGTACCGTAAAATCTTATTAACCAACCTGTCAAATATTCCCGCATGTCACGTATGTGGCATTTCCAAAATTTGAAAATTTCTTTCATTTCTACCCAAAATATTTATATAATACTTTTTAAAATGTAGGTAAAAAATTTAGGCTTTAAAAATCTTCATCATATATTTTTTATAAATTTCTATAAAAGTATTTTATTTTTCAAAACCAAGAATTTAGAAAAAAAAATTAATAAGTACACATATTATATTTTCCCTCAAAATAATTTATGCCACACCTCATGAAATCGGGGTTTAGTTAACAGTTTAATGTATATAATGGACTTCACCTATTTACGCGATAAATTTTAAATTCCAAAGCTTTTCTTTATTTATAATAGCAGCCAGCACACAAGTTCAATTATAAATTTCAAATTTCAAGGTACAAGAACATTGACCTGTGGCTTAGCAACATTCTTTCCCCGTCCTCCGCTTGTTGAAATTTATTTTTCGAATTTTTTTGACTTCATATTTTATTTCATTTTTATCCTAGTAGTATTAAATAAATTTTCTTAATTTATTTCTTAACTTCCAATCTCTACTATTTTTCTTTTTTTGTGTTAGCTAAATGTGTTTCCTGAAATTTCATTGTCTTATTGTTTCCCCGTAATATTGCAGTCCACGCTAAAAACACATAAAAAAGGAACATTTCCTATAATATCATACGTGCTTTTATACCAATAGAAACAACTAATGCTTACAACCCAATTAAAAGACAAACAATTGCTGGAAGGAAATACAATTGCTATTTTTAGCTACTAACTACTACTACTATAGAAATTACTGACATTCCAATCATTCTCCAATCCACATGTCTTAACTCTCCTTTATAGCTTCTAATGAATAAGGTCCTTCCATTACCATACTCAATTATGGAACAAATTGTGCATCCTCCCACACTGTAGTGGGTAAGAAATACAAACTATGCACCCTTTGAATAAATCACTGAGAACGAGTAACTTTTCCCACCCTCTATCTTCCCTTTCTTAACTTTAAGTCTACCAAAGTCCTCTATGTGTGTTTGCTATCTCATTATCCTCTATTACCATCTTCTCTCAATCCTAATCTCTTGATAGTATTCTCAAAGTTTGGTATTTAGCTCCTTCATCCTTGATCCTTTATACGAACATGACCTAGAACTCGTAGAACTGTAGAAGAATTTAATCTATATTGCATGCACATGGTTAAATTTTATGTTTATTATGAACTAATTCTTGGTGTAAATAGACTATGTTGTAAACAGACTATGTTCTGGATCAGCACTGTTCTGTTTGATATTTATCTTCCCCGTTAGTCTGATTTTGACAAGATATAACTGGACTATGTTGTAATACTATTAAACAAGTAACTATTTATAAAACAGTTACCATATTTACACCACTATTTGACTAAGGCTACTACAAGCTTAAAGAAGCTTGAAGGTTAGATTGCAATACACACACACATTGTTATTTCCTTTGAATCCTTAATGAGATTATCCTACTAATATACAAGCATATACATACAAGTTCCCTTTATTACTGTATTACTAAAACAACTGAATTAAATTCAAAGTAAAATGGGCATACACTAATTCATAAACAATAAATCTACCCACAACACCAAATAAGCTGTTTTGTAACGCTTTCTCTGTTATGATTTGTCACGGTTATTACCGTGATAAATTAATAACAAAAATAATCGTGGCAACTGAGGCCAACGTTTATAACCGTTAGAACGAGAGGTAAATTTGTAAATACTTTTAACTATTAGGGAGGGCCGTGTAATTCCCATTTTTCGTCCACTCATTCCCTATTTTCGTCGTTCGCAACGCATT
This sequence comes from Allium fistulosum, assembly GCA_030737815.1. Lineage (NCBI taxonomy): Eukaryota > Viridiplantae > Streptophyta > Magnoliopsida > Asparagales > Amaryllidaceae > Allium > Allium fistulosum. The sequence goes on from CM060901.1 coordinate 1,422,666,233, forward strand.
ACCGTATCATCAAAATTCTTCACTCTCTCGCGATTTAGGGTTTCAAATCCTCCAATTCACTGTATTCAGCAGTCAAGTTTTCTCCTACAGTTTGCTCTCGGGATCCGGCATTCACATCGACATCTATGGTTCGAGTTAGGGTCTACTTTCATGCCACGATCTGGGTATATTCAAATTCTATCACTATTTGTTTTAAATGTGAATCTATGTATTGAACTGATTTCGATTTGAATTAGTTTTTTTTATTTCGAATTTCGATTCGATTTTATATTATCTTCTAATAGTTAATGGGAACCAGGACCTCTATTAGTTTGAATAGAATATTATGTTTAATACGAATAGTGTGTTTAATGCCCATGAGAGTTGTGCTTTGATTCTTTCCCTATATCTTGTACTTTTTAAGTTTGTATATTTTTTCATTAAATTCCTTTTCTATGAATATCTATAAATGAAACCTTCTTAACATTAGACAATAGAAAGTCCATTTTATCTATTTTATTTTGGTTCATGCTCTTCATTTTATTTGGATAATATCATACTGGATACCAAATGTGAAAAGCTGCATATTGGATTTACAGAATTGGGAAATACAACCAGACACTGACCTCGATTAATAAGTGATCCTATTTGCTTAGTTCTAAATGCAACATTTAAACCACAAGCCATTTTTAACATTCTGAATAGGTATAAGCTTTCCCATAAAGTATTAGGTCTAATAAAATTAACTTTATCACATATGGCTGCTGCACTAGCTCCAAATCCAACATTAGAAGTGAACAAGTATCGAATTTGTTCAGCGCATTGTGCAAACTGATCACTATTAACAGAAATATGCAGAATACTATTGCTAATAATTCTCTGGAAATCTCCCACTCGTAAAGTTGAATTTTCTGAAATATTATTTTCCATTTCCCAAGTCACCAAACTAAAGAACATATAAGGCAGTTTAAGAGCATGAGCTAAAGTATTTTTATTAAAGGTTCTAGTTTTAGATTGAGCTATCTTATTATTAAACTTAAAATGAGACTTAATAGAATGCATTACTTCTATACTTTTCATTTCATAAACAGTAAAGTAAGATGCAACATTAAAAGAATCTTGAGTTGAACTCATTCTAACTATTGTAATACTATTGAATGGCCCATTCACTCCAACATAATAATAATCAGCCCTTGGTGAACATTTCAAAGAGGCGGCAAAAGTTTTAGCAGATTCATAATTATGATTAATCAAATCACCAAGAGTTGTTGTATCAACAGCAGAAACCACTTTTGATAAAGTTGCAGCTGCAAAAGCAGATGGCGCTATTTTATCATTACTATACAAATCTGAAATTGTGATTAACTTTCCTATAATTGTATTCCTTACTCTATCCTCATTTGGTTTAGTAAATTCAGAGTAATAAGCAGAATATAGTTTCATCATTTCATCAAAGGCTTCTCCAACATTTGCTGAAAATTTTTCTGTTCTCCTTTCTGATTTCCCTGCAGACAAAATTTATTCTTTGAAATTGTCATCAATAACATTTCTGAAAATTTTATGATAAAAATATGACCTTCAACATGCCTAGCACATATAGAATAATTAGAATCAGATGGAAGCACTTTGGCTTCCATTTGTAGTTGGTTTGGTTACACTGATACCAAATTGATTTACAGAGATATATAGTCTATGCTTTTTACCAAGCACGTAACTAAATTCTTTGTCAATCACAACATGAGTTTTCAAATTGCTAAATATTGAGTATTCATCAGTTGCAAAAGGGTAGAATTGTCATTTTAGGAGGTCGTTAGTGAAACATTAAATATTGAGTACCAAAAGCTCTCAGTCCTGTTTTAATACAAATAACGCTTATAGCAACGAGCATAAACGTCGTTAAGTGTTCAGTCTATTTATCAATGTGTAATGCTGTTGTGTTCAATATTTACTTCAAGACTGTATTCTTGCAGTTATATATATGAACTATTAGATGATTCTATCAATTGGGTAATGATTGTATGTTTTGCTAATGGATTTACATTTTCATTCCAGGATGCTAGATGTGATCCAGAACAGATGCAGTGCGAAAAGGAGAAGTTAAAGAAGCAACAACTAGAAGGTATTCATATGTAGGATCATAAATTACTAGTGCTTTAAAAACTAACAAATGAGCCCATGTTTGATGTATTTTCTTTTAATAACTACTTATTATTTTTTAATAGAAAATCAAAAGGTTGAAGCTGAAAATCAAAGCAGTAGAGACTGTAGCAGAAATGAAAGCAAAGGCCAAGAAGCTACAACGAGAAAAAGAAAGGCAAGAAGCTTACCTGACACTTGAATAGGTGTACTTACTGACAACAATATCCATTCTATTTAGTAGAAACACATTTCTCGATATGGATCTTTTTATTTTTCCAGGTGGAAAGAACAATTGATTTTTTTCGAAAGTAGCTCCTACTCTTATGCTAAATCTTTAGGTAAACCTCTATCTCATTTGTTTTACAATAATAATAAACTTTTGTGCTAAATCTTCACACCAAGAACGTAGATTTTTTTATCAGTGTTGAATAACATGTTTTTATTGCTCAATGAAAGCAGTAAATGAATTGATTTATCGTTATATATGTTAAATAGAGTAGAGAAGGAAGAGAGGTGCATGGAAGTTGCATAGAGAAGTGGTCAATATATTTTACTGAAATATATAATCTCAAAGCAAAATTTGATTTTAATTGTCCATAAGTGCAGAAGTAACCCTTTTAAGATTGTGAATTGTATATATATTCTAGTTTAATTATCCATTCTATAGTTTTCACTTACTCCCTAGTTTCATTTTCCTTACATTCCCAGTTTAAGGAAACACACACGCATATCAAACATAAAATTATAACCAAAATGTAGTCATTTAAGTATCAAACATAAAAAAAAATAGCAGCAAAATTTAAGTGAGGTAAAATAACTTATGACTGTTAAGGCAGAATGCTTACTGTCTAGTAGTTGCATGAACACAAAGCACAAATGGTATACATACCCCATATAAACGTTGCGCACACAAATCCAACACGCATCTATAATGAACACAAAGCACAAATGGTATACATACCCCATATAAACGTTGCGCATCCAACACTAAATTGTACACATTGAGAAACACACGCAGGTAAATATAAAGCATAGCATCCAGCAGCAAGGATGCACTAAAACAAGAAGAAAATGCACACGTTCGTATATACAGCTGCACAAACGCATTTACACACACACTCAGTTTACATTTACACACACACGCATTGAACAACTACAATCTGCACCCTATCAAAAAAAATTTAGTTAAATTAGCCACTTTCTAAAAAATAGCCATAATTTATAATTTATAAAAAAAGTAAAAACTAAGCAGTATAAAATTTTGTCCGGTGGTGGACTTGAGAACTGCCATTGAAAATGCTTTTAGTTTGGCTAAAAATACATTTTTTGATTAAAATTTTAAAACAATTCCAATTTTGCTATAGGAGCTGGTATAGAATTTTAGAAAGAGGTTACTGGATGATATAGGATTAGCAGCTGCTAGCATATATGCTTGCATCCACTTCAAAATTTAGAAAGGAAGCTATAATAGAACAAAATCTTACTGCTTGGATTGTGAGGTGGTGTCGTGTGTTGCTTTTCAAGCCTACATTTCACAAAATATACCTTTGACAAAATAATAGTTATTACGATACACGGCACATTTAAGATATAACCTCTGCATCAGTTATAGCAGCAAGAAATTTTTCCTCAAATATGTGTCCCTAAAAGTAGCGACGGAGCCATATAAACTTGACAGAGGTTAGTAGTCTCCGCTGACATCTATTGTAATTCAATATCGCATGTTTCATTAGTTATATTGTGCATGACTGAAAATATTTTACATCTGTGATTGTGTATGTTTATAAACTTAGTCAAAATGATTTGGAAATAACTTAATTTACTCAAGCAACATACAGATGTGACTCTATTATGCATAAGAGTAAGGATCACTGCCTGCACAAATGATTTATATCTTGAGAATTAAGTACAAAGTAGATGTCTGCAAGAAGCAACGCTATGCACATAAAACAAGATAATGAAATAATCATATATGAATAAATTATTCTACCCAACAAAGTTGTTGTTCAAACTTGCTATGAAAATTTGGATCTGGAGGAAATCAGGCAAACACCTAGTTCATATTTTAAGATCCACCCTTTTATTTAGAAAACTGTCATCACTCTTCACAGCTATATGCGCTTGATCACATATGTCCACTGATTTAATGACAAGATCTGCATTTTTCTTTAATTTCATGGTAAGTTCTGCATTGGGGCGGTCATTATACTCAACCTAAATAAATTCATTTGGAAAAGTATTTTATTTTAGGAACAATAAAAATTATCGATTTACTAAATATAAATATCAGGTGATATTTAGGATATACTGGATATGATATGTAACTAAGGAGGCAGACTATTGAATAAGTACTTACCCGCCACTTAGCAGTGCTTGGATCTTTACCTGAAAATGACACGGTACATCGAAAAATAAAGTCACAAATGAAAGCTGACCTATAAATACGAGCTAACGAGATCATGTAAAGCTAAAGACACTCACCAGTTGATATGCGTCTTTTGCGAACTCGCTCCATTGCAGTGTTTATATCTACATCAATAAACCTGGAATCGAGCAAGGAAATAATAGAAATAACAGTGGAAATCGAGGATGAAAGTAAATTACTTAATAGTTGGGCAGACCACAGGAAAAATCCTCAAAGACAGAGATCTCAAAATGAATATGTATACAAAACACACAATTAAACAAAGTACATAACACAGTAGAAAAGTTAATTAACATAGCTTGAGGAAAGTAATCAAAGGCTCCAGTTACTGTGGTTTACAGCAGGATGTTATAATCCTTGTCAAACTGAAATTACAAAGCATTGTCTGTAGGACTATATCCTACTTTTTAATAATATTGTAAATGATGTTCCCAAAGGGTACTTAGAAATTGAAGACAATCTTTACAGGCCTGAGATTTTTTCAGGAGGTAGAGTAGCATGTAATTAGTGTTCTTGTTGCTTATAGGATATGTTTTGTTCTTTTTTGTTCTTGTTGCTTACAGGCCTGAGATTTTTCAGGAGGCTGAGTTTTTAGGTGCTGCGGTGGCAGCATATGCTCGATATGTAATAGCTGATTGCTAGCAATTGTTTCATGCTTGTTGGTGTTTGTTATTTTACTTGTTTATCATTTACATGGACATGCATATATTATTTATGCTTTATCAGTAAGTTACTAAACACTATGTAGTTGTATTCTGAAACTGTGTTTTAAAGTTTGTTATATATATTATGCTTGTATGCTATAATTTGTGGTGTTGGTATGAAGTATCCTTTGTGGTGTTTGAATGAAACATAAATGTTTGGTGTTGTTTTAATTATTGATCGTTTGTTTTCTTAATGTTAATACTATATATTTTTTGTATAGATTGTTTGTAGCTATAATATAATATTGATGCTATATAGTTTGTTTGATACTGCTTTAGTTATCACGGTTATAAGTGTTAGAAAATAATCTTTCGTAATGGTTATAACTGTGATATAATTTGCATTTGTCATGGTTATAAGTGTTAGAGTTTCCTTTTTGGTAACGGTTATAAATGTTAGAAACCATTGTTCTATCACGGTTATAAGTGTGAGAAATTACTATTTTATCACAGTTATAATTGTGAGAAATTACTATTTTGTCACGGTTATAACCATGAGTAAATAATATTCTGTCACGGTTATAAGCGTGAGAAATTACTATTTTGTCACGGTTATAACCGTGAGTAAAAGTGTGACTGAATTTGCCCATGGTACCTATTTTCACGGTTATAACCGTGACAAAATAGTAATGTCACGCTTATAACCGTGAGGAAATAGCCTTTCTGGTGTTGTGTACCCAGATTTATAAAACAATTGTTTACTGAGTATTCATTTGTATCTATCAATATTAGTGTGATGTCTATCATTTAGGATACTAACAATTTTTCTAGCTATAAACACTACTTGCAACTATAGAAAATAGCAGCTAAAAACCATCATTCAATCATAAATTGTTCTTTATAACTTCCAACTTTCAATCCTAAATATCATATCAGATTCACCAACCAGACTCAAAAAAATATACATGTAATATATGTGGGATAGTTATATTTTACCTCTCCCTTATCTTTCTCGTTTTTACCCATTGATGTTTCAAGTTCAATTGTCTTTCGCTAAGTGAGCAACCTAGAAAAAATCATAGTATACAAATAATTAGAACATCGTACTAATTAGCCATTATTATAGAATATAAAAATCATGATGTGAAATGGCAGTAATTTGCAAATGAATGATTATTTTTTCCTAAGTTTACTAATCGGAATTGATGATTAATTAATATAACTATGTATAAAACTAAGTATATTTACACCCTTTATGAATATAACAATGTATAAAACAAGTATCAATAAAGGATTCCTATGTCATACCAAAATGCCATCACAATCCTTCCTTATATAACTTTCATCCCCATTATCAACATCTCTATCATTAAGTAGTGACTCATCTATCGGTTTGCTAGTTGACTCATCCTCCTCATCATAGTTTTCCAACTCATGAAAACCTCTCGGAGGTGCCCATAGCACAACGTACCAATTTGAAAAACTACTTTCTCTAAAAAAACACACTTGTACAGCTTGTGTTGCTAAGATGAAAGGATCACTTGCAAATTGATTTTGGAACTGATGTAAATTGACTAATGTAAATCCATCTTTAATCTTAACTCCACGATCAATATTTGCCCAATCACACTTAAATAAGGTAATTTGAAACCGGCGGTAGTCTAACAAAAAAATTCACGCAAAACCCCATAATATATTACTTTCTCAATGGACCCATCTACTCGAACAGTACTTGCCTCAATGGAAACACCACTAGTTTGTGTAGACTTCTCATAGTCTTTTGTATGAAAATGCCGGCCATTAATAATATAACCAATATAAGAGATTACTTGACGGCGAGGTACGTATGAAAGCCAATTTATTATTTCACTAACATCAGATGTTTTTCTATCATCTTTAACCTGGAAAAACATAATGTTATATATAAAGACTGATAACGATAACATATACTTTTATATCAAACTTATCCATCTTAAAAGAAGATATAACGCTTTCAACCTTTTATTCAAACCAATGACTAAAAGTCTCTGAATGCAGCTTTGAAAGTTCCACATCATCTCGTGAAAGCCGGGGATGCAAACGTTTCAGCTACTCGTGAATCATTAGATTAGCTAGTGATCAAGTCATCGTTTTTGGGTTGGTGTTCCACTGCTCTAGCAGGATCTAATTTTCAAACTGATCACAATAAGTATATGGAAAAACATGGCCAGTGAGGTGATTAATATATATGATAAGGATTTTTACTTTATACACACACTTGTATAGATGTATAGACGTGTGTGTGTGTGATATAGACACACACATCATCATCAAAATATAGCAAAATAGATGTCAGCAAGCATATATATAGTTTTAGTTTTGATAATGTAACCTAATTATATTTAGTTGGAAATAGAGGTTCAATATTCCTTCAAACCTACATGGATAAACACAATAGCCTTCTATTACATGGATAAACACAATAAATTTCAATTATATCTCCTTGACCCGTCGAATATATCACAAGGTGATTATGGATATACCAAAAAAGGACAGATGCAATCACATAAATAATCATGTAGCCCTTTTTCCTAATCAAAACGTAGCCCTTGAATGGATAATATGACATCGTTTATTGATTAATTTACTATAAAGGTAGTAAATTTTCACTTAACTGGATTGTTTTGTGAATACATAGCGCTATTTATTTCTTTGCTTCATCCAGTCAAATTGTAGACCACACATAACAAGAAATAAATTCTTGGGTATTGGGTTTAATACTGTACTAGAGTCTAAATTAGCTAAGATAGATATGAAACTAAACTCCTCCCGCCCTTGGATTGTAATCCAATCATGTATGCAAGTAGTAACACACCGATAATTTAGCTAACACAAATAATGTTTTTGTTTTAGTCACCGTTATTAACATACACAACACAATCAACTTAGTTGAAATGAAACGTACTGAGTATCCAAACAAAACGAGCTCAGTACCCAAAATTCAATCAATTCTACATGTTAACAAAGGAAACAGGCTTCCCATGGCAAATAATCAACTTCTCAATCGAATGAGTACAGCATTTCACGGATGAACAAAATACAAAGTGAAATCGTGAAAAGTTAAAAAGGAAGAAGAGAACACAAAAATTAAAATTATTTGAAAGCAGGGTTATAAAAAAGGAGATTCGTACTTGAATAATGAGGAGGCGGAGCGAAATCGAAATCATGAAACTTGATTTGATTTCGCGTGCCCTAGGAGAAGAAACAATTTCACGTGCCCTAGGAGAAGAAACGATTTCGCGTGCCCTAAGAGAAGAAAAATTTTATGTTGTGGAGGATTGGAGGGGACGAAGAGGTTTTCGTAGAAAAGTGGCGCGTGCCCAAGGTAGGAAGGCGAGTTTCTGAAATTTTCTGAAGTGGTCACGTAAGCTACAATTGTCATTTCCATATTGTATAAAGTGTTAAACCAACAAGGCATAAGCTACATTTGCCAGTCATCATTTACACATTAAAATTAATTTACAAGTCAATGTTTTTTGACAGTATTTTATAAGTGAATATGAAAAAATGTTGCCTGAAATCTTATTTAGAGAATTTCTTAAAAGCTCAAGTAGATCAAACAAATGCACTTAAAAATTATCAGTTATGTTTAAATAATTATCATATAATAAATACATATGTACTTATGTTCAACTAATATACGATTATTTAGCGATAAACTTGCATCCATCAACTTCTTTGCCATATTCTACACTTGCACTTGAAAATCTCCACACAAAAATAAATAGTTGTTCAAGATTAAATTTTTAGTCTTCTTAAAACAATAGCTTTCCATATAAACATAAGATGTGAACCAAACTTTACCAAATACTACGTGAACGATAGCCAAACGTAGGTGCTTAACCAAATATCCAATATTATTTAACGAAATATTGCATAAATTCGTATATATTGCAAACAAATATATATGAAATATTATTTAACAAGTATTTGCGACCAAACATATGTGAAATATTACTTAACTAAACATCTAATAATTACCAAAAAAAGTTTGTGGCAACAAACTCATTTTGAAAAGTATAATAGGAAAATTTCTATCTAATTTTATAAAAAATGCATGAATATAAGAAAATATTTCTGTCAATATTTTAGTAAATATATTATCCAGTTAACTAAAATTATTGTAAGGTGATCTAACAAAACTGCTAAAATTATTACGTAAACATAATGTTTAACAAAACATGAGTTTCTCAATTTTGGTTTTTTTTTCCTCTTGAATATATTAATTTTTAACATGATTAATAGTTAAAACATTCTCATTGTATTTTATTTTGAAAACTTCATATATAATTACTAATAGCTGGAAAGTAAAATTAAGTCTATTGGAGCACTGATTAAATCTGCCTTACGACATTTAAAATAATCAAAGGAAACGACGGTCAGTTAATAGTTGTTGAAAATTGGCATTTATAAGAAGTGGTAAACTGAAAAGGTTATAATATGTATCGATTACAACTAGCAAAAAAAAGCTGTAAAAATTGACATCCATTACAACCAGTAAATGAAAAATTTAGTAATAGGCATATATTACAATGGACAAAGGACAATAATTGTAATATGTTTCTATTACAACGTGCTTTCTTGAACTGTTGTATTATGCACTGAAAATTGACGTCTATTACAACGGACTAGTACAAACCATTGTAATATGTTTCTATTACAATGAGATTTTTTAGACCGTTGTTAAAAACTGACGTCTATTACAACAGACATGACAAAACCGTTGTAATATGATTCTATTACAACCGGACTTCTTGGATTGTTGTATTATGCACTGAAAACTGGTGTCTATTGCAACAGACTAGTATAAATCGTTGTAATATGTACCTATTACAACCGGGTTTTTTGAATCGTTGTAAAAACGCTGTTGTAATTGAGTATTTTTGTTGTAGTGCGAACTCATCACACTTTAATAATCATGCAGAAACCTAGAGAATATATTCACGCTTCAGTAGACACATATTTATTTTAATTAACTTTACTTCAATTAGGTTTAGCCCACCAATTCTTTCTGTATATCTTCTTGCATATTTGGTTGCTTGCAACTGTATATAAAGTTATAAATCAACCCTTGAATCAGAGAGTCAATATTATGCCAACTGAAGCTAACAGACCTACTAGTAGTCGAATATTACTTCTGTTAGTCCTTATCGAGTTTTCTGGCTTTCCTAGGTTTACTGGTATTAATGGCTTCTGTTGCTTTTTTGGGGTTTCAGGTACTTCAGGTTTATCTGTTATTCTCGGTTGTTACGTATGTTTTGGATTCTCAAGCACTCTTCCCTTTTCTGCAAGTGTTTTATCTTCTACCTCTCTTTCCTATTTAGAACTGAAGCTTCAAGATATGACTTTATGTAACTCAACCAACAAACCTGTAGAAGTTGAAAAGACAATAGCCTACTTCTTAAGGTAAAACATCTTTAAGATCGATATTATAGGAGAGGATCGAACTTCCTCTATAGATTGGATTTTTATCATATGTCAAGAATACTGACAGATTTTTGGTGCTTGAATTGTAAGTAACCCATGCATTTGTAGTTCGGTCGTCACTGATGCTACTATTTTATGAAATTTTTGCAACCGAAATGATCCAGTTGACTTCGATCCCTACGTGATTTGCTGAACGGTCTAATGTAGTCTTAAATGTGTTAAACCCAACCGCAACAACCCCATTATCCGGACTGCTAAAATGTGTGTGTTTGTGTATGTGTGTGTATAATATATATAAGAATAGTTTTACATTTTTTCAAAATATGAATTCATTTTTGCTAGTAAAATTCTATTGGAATACAAATAAAGACACTTTGTGACATAATTTGTCTCAACCATTTATTCTTAATGTGCTTTAATTTATGTTTGAGATGCAGTGGGAACGTAAGTAATAAAATACATTTTTTTTTTTTGAAAGAAGGTAATTGGGCCAAGCCCAAAGTTTTACAAAGCTAAAGGGCAACCGGGTAAAAACAAGGCAACCCGAACTCATTATACAAACCCTAAAACACAGAATAGGGTTTCACAACACCGCCTCCAAAACTCAACGAATAAAAATGGCGGATCGCCAAAGGCGATTCAGCTGAAAACGCCTCCAAATCAAGCACGAGCTTTATCATGTCTTCTTGCTACTTTCACCTCTCTCCCAGTAAGAAAGGCACTGGTTGAATTTACTTCTCATGCTAATATCGGCGTTAACAGAGCTGAAATGATTTCTCAAGTCATCGTTGTGCTTAGCGTGACTACAAGTTGCAGATCTGGTGTTAGCGCAACCCAGATCTGTAGTTTTGTAGCTACCATCGCCACCTACGAGATTGTTGTCTGGAGGCTCGTTGTTGACATGATTGGTATGCTGATGAGTACTGGAATCAGTTTGATAATCTCTCGGGTTGAGAAGATAGTGTTCAATATGCTTACTGCCAGCTTCTTTACTCCAATAGTCAGCAAGGAACTCGAATCTGGTCTGATTTCTGATCTTTTTCTTAGATTTTTGGAGAATGATTTTGCTGTCATTTTCAATAATAATCCATCTTTGCTCTTTGGACAACTTCGTATTGTTATGGGTACGGTTGTTTCTCTCTTTCCAAAGATGATAAATTGCAGTAGTTAGAAGAACGTGAGCAAAGTCTCTTTCAAGGGATTTATTTCTGAAATGATTGTTGATCTCGATAATAATTTGGTTAAGATCCATGCTGTTGATATTGTTCATCCCCAGTTTCGATTTAATTTGCTTCCAAATGTAATAACTGTAGCTGCATTCAAAAAATAAATGATTCACATTTTCATTCGATAAATTGCATAAGGAACAGAGTGAAGAATTGTTTCTACCCCATTTATTGATAATATCCAAAGTTGGCAATCTATTTTTAATAGCAAAATATGTGCATATAGCCATCTTTGGATTATTCACTCTATTCCATATGCATTTGTACCATTCAACCGTAGGTTGTTTATTTCTGATATGCTCCCAAGTTTTTTTGAAAGAAAACTTACCATTACTGCTAGCTAACCAAACCCAGTAATCACTATCAGCATCATGATCTAAGGGGATATTGATAATAGAATTATTATGAGGATAAGTGATAGGATGAATCTGAGGTTGCCATTGATTATTTCTAATTATGAAATTAACACTAGCATTAGCCTCTCCACAAATAGCAAGATTATCCCAACCAACCCTGTTAATAAAAGAGTCATTATGAAACCAAGGGTCAAACCAAAGACTAGTTTCATGCCCAGCTTTAAAATTTCTTTGAATTAAAGATTTTCCCACATCCCTGCATTTTAAAATTTGATGCCAAGTGTTAGATTGGTTGTTTTTTGGTAGAGTTGTCCAAAAGTTTTCATTTTTGAGATATTTGCAAGACATCCATTTTGTCCATAAAGAATCACCATTTATAAATCTCCAAAAAAGCTTTAATTGACAAGTTAAACTAAGATCATTGAGATTTCTGATACCTAGCCCACCTTCTTTTTTGGGTTTGCAAACATTATCCCAGCTGATTTTATGATATTTTCCTCTCCAAAGAAAATCTTTACATCTGCTTTCAATTTTTTTAATTGTAGCAGTGGGGATGTGATATGTTTGAAACCAGTATAGAATAATGGCATAAACAACAGTCTTAATTAACTCAATTCTACCAGCAATTGATAGAAGCTTGCATGACCAAGTTTCCATTTTGTTTTGAATTTTTTCAATCAAATAGGAACAATCACAGTCTTTGATTTGATTAGAAGACAAAGGAAGACCTAAATATTTAATAGGAAGATTACCTTCACTTACATTAAGAACATCCAGAACATCTTTTTTGTACCTGCAGTATTTGCTGAAATATGCCTTTGTTTTAAATTCATTAATTTTAAGTCCAGCATATTTGTACATGTTCTCAAAAACCTTACTAATAGCCTCTGCATTATCTTTGTTAGCTTTAGAGAACAACATAAGATCATCAGCATAAATCAGGTGAGTAATGGATGGTTGAATTCTATTAATTGGAGAAATATTGTTTTTGATAGTTTCAATATCAATAAGGATAGAAAAATATTCCATGGCTAAGGTAAAAAGATAGGGAGAAAGAGGGTCTCCCTGTCTGATACCCCTGTTACTCTTTATGAAACCCTCAGGTTTACCTTGAAATAGAATAGAGAAGGTGGGTGTACTAATGCATTCAAAAATTAGCTTACAAAATTTAGCAGGAAAATTCATACATTTCATGATATGAATAATAAAATTTCTGTTAACTTTGTCATAAGCTTTTTGAAGATCAACTTTAAGACACATATTGTCCCCTTTTTTATGATTGAAATTCCTGACCATTTCATGTGCAAGCAAAGAATTTTCATAAATTAATCTGCCAGGAATATAAGCACATTGATTTTCAGAAATTAAAAAGGGGAGAAACAGTTTTATTCTATTACTTAAAATAGTAGCAATGATTTTGTAGATAAAATTGCAACAAGAAATTGGTCTGTAATCTTCAATACAAGTTGGATTTTTGTTTTTTGGAATTAAGGTAATGAAAGTATGATTAAAGCTTTTGAGCAATTTACCTTCACTCATAAATTCATTAGCTACTTTAGAAATATGCTCTTTGATATTATCCCAATGGATTTTGAAAAATTTTGCATTGAAACCATCGGGACCAGGACTTTTATTATCTCCTGCATTAAAAATAATTGCTTTGATTTCATCAATACTAACAGGAGCTAGTAAGATGTCAGTAGCATTATTGTTTAACACATTCTTACACGCAATATTAGGAAAACAAATTTCATTAGAGTCAGAGAAAAATAACTGAGAATAGTAATTAATAGCTTCATTGACGATTTTATCAAAATTATTAATGCACTCACCTTTACTGTCAATAATTTTACCAATGTTGTTGATATGCTTCCTGCAGCTCATTTTAGCATGAAAAAATTTGGTGCACTCATCACCCTTAGTAAGCCAGTCAACTTTGGCTTTTTGCTTGTGATTGACAGAGTTTATATAAAGTTCATGAGAAAGTTTAGCTTGATTAGAAAAGAAATTATCAATAATATCAGTGTTACCAGGATTATCATCAGCAAGTTTTTGTAAAATTTTCCCTTCCTCCCTTAAATTATTTAAACAGTCATTATTATTAGAGTTAGCCTTGTTCCAATTTTTGATTGTGGTTTTTGTATTTTTAAGAAATTTGCTAAACTGGGCCTGATAGGAGCCATTATAAGAAAAAGTAAAACAATCTTTTATAATATCATTATAATCATTGTTTAAGACCCAACCATTTTTAAATCTAAAAGGAGCAGCTTTAGGATTATTCTTATTAATAGATTGGTTTTGGAAAAAATTTATCAGTAAAGGAGTATGATCACTAGTATTTTGCTCAATAGAGTAACAACAGAAATTTGGAAAATAATTACAAAATTTGTCATTAATTAACACTCTATCAAGCTTACAATGAATATTTTTCTCCTTTCCAGATTTCCAGGTGTATTTATTGCCAATCAAATTAGGCTCAATAAGCCCAGATTCAAGTAAAAATTTATTGATTTTATCAAGCTTACTGTGGGGAATTTTGTTACCACCAAATTTTTCATTAACATGAAAAACAGTATTAAAGTCACCCAAAATAATCCAAGGGAAATCGTAACTTTGACTAAGTGCTTTTAATCTATACCATAGACTGTTTCTTTCATTTTCAAAATTACTACCATAAATATTGGTTATCTGAAGGGAAAACCCACCAACATTTTTGAAATTGCAGTCTATAAATTGAGTATCTTTATTTACATTAACTAAATTCCAAATATTAGAATCCCAAATGACAAGGATTCTACCTTTACTACCACAATCATTATTGTTTATAGATTTACAATTGTTGGAGAGTTTAAAACAGAATTTCTCAGTGTTAATATCATCCATCTTGTTTTCAATGAGGGCAACAACAGATGGTTTATAAATTCTAACCATATTTAAAATGTCAGTTTGTTTAGCAGGGGAATTCATACCCCTGACATTCCATGCCATGATAGTCATAAAAATTAATAAAAGGATAAAATAAAAGAAACAGAGTTTCAGATTGAACCTGATACACTGCTACTCTTACCCTTCCTCTTTTTGTCTGATCTTTTAGCTTTGAGCCTTGTGGTCATTTCATTCCAGTCTGGATTGATTGATATGTATTTTTGCCCAAAAGCTTTCTTCTCTTTACCCATGCTTTTGAATTTACCAATAGCTTTAGTCTTAGGAATATGAAGTTCTGATATGTCAAATTGTTTTTCAGGTTCCCCCATAACATTATCAGATGCAGATACAATATAACTTTCTGGGATTAGAATGCGAGAGATGTCAAACTCTTCAGTATTGCGAGGCAAAGTTGAGTGGATGCCATCATTGTCCTCAACTTCTGCAGCTTTATCTGATAGTGGTTCGCTCTCCATAGTGAATTCAGGACTCTGATTGGCGCACAAAGGCTGGATATTGTTTGCGTCATTCTCTTGATTGTTTGTAATTAAACATAACTCTGAAATTGGGGGGATTTCAGAGTTAAAGACCTCTTTACTATAGATTTCCTCCTCTGGTCTGCTTTGAGAACTGTCTTTTGAATTTTCTATTATTTTCCCTGTATGATGAACTTCCTCAGCAAGGATCTGGTCGTCTTGATCAGTGAGCAAAAGAGATGTTGTTTCTTGGTCGAATATGATACCATTCTGGTTGATTCGATCTTTATTCTTTTGTATATTTGATTCTTTTGGTATCTCTTTGTTGAGATGCAAATTTTGAAGAGTTGCATTTGCATTATTTTCTTGATCACTGACTATTTCCTTATTTTGATTGAGAGCTTTGGGTATCCATCTTTGTTCTGTGACACATTGCTCTCTGATGTGTCCAAAACATTTACAGATGCTACACTTCGGTGGAACCCATTCATACTCAATCTTTTGGGTAATATTTTCTCCATTGTATAACGTAAGATTTATTTCTTGAGGAAGTTCATCATTTGCAGATACCTCCACCAGAAGACGAGCATAATTCAATCTCGTTTTCAAGGTTGTAGCTGCATCCATCTTAATGGGTTTTCCGATAATGCTGGCCATTACACTGAAGGCTTCGCGATCCCAAAGTTTAAGATTAACATTGGGTAGCTTAACCCATATCGGCATCGTACTAAGGAGATCCCTATCCATATTAAGGGATTCAGACCATCTTCTCATTATGATGAGCTTTCCATTATAAAAGTATGGGCCATTCTGAATGATCGAATCGCAATCTTGAACTTCTTTGAG
Source organism: Allium fistulosum (assembly GCA_030737815.1). Lineage (NCBI taxonomy): Eukaryota > Viridiplantae > Streptophyta > Magnoliopsida > Asparagales > Amaryllidaceae > Allium > Allium fistulosum. The sequence continues at coordinate 1,422,682,715 of CM060901.1, forward strand.
TTTAACAATAAAAAACCCATTTTCTCTGGTAAAAATTTCGAATTCTCCAACAGGTTTCCAAACACGTTGAATGTAAGCTTTGAAATATGTATAATACGGTTTGGTTCCAACAACATAAACTAAGATCGAATTACTCCAACAATCAATTGCTCTTTTGCAAACAGATTCTTTAATCAAACCGAATTTCTTACTGTTGATTTTGATCGGAGCAATAGTTTCAAGATTGCATTCATCATTGTTAGGTTCTTTAGATTGCTCAGAGACGATTTCAGCCCAAGATCTTTGCCCTTGCGTCTTGTTCAGAGAAAAATTTGTGGGTTTCTTTGGTTGGTACGATTGATTTCTTGAATTTGGAGGAGGAATGGTTGAATTCTGACCATTTGTCTTCTTTGTTTGAGAAAAACTGCCTCGCAAATTTCTCTGATACTCATTCAACATGGGCTGACGTTTCTTCTGTGATCTTGATTGAACCAACTGAAACCCATCTTTATCTATGATGATTCCATTGCTTGATTCTCTGATGTGAGACTCAGGTGGTCTGTTAAGGAGGTTTGAGGAAGAAAGATGAGGGGGATTTCTGTGAGGAGATAGATTTTCCCCCATGGCTGAGGAAAACCCTAAATTTCTTATGTAGTTAGCTGCTTAGTTTCAGTTTTAGTAATAAAATACATTGTATCATAGTATCTTTCAAGTTGTATCTTAACGCTTGATCCCTTTTATTATATGATGACGTCATGTGTAAGTTATATTTAATGAATGTATTGTTTTTTGGTACCTGGAAAATGTAAGCATAGTACTCTCGGCATTTAATTGAAGTTCCATTAACATTTCAGATGTTTAGGTCTCAACCGAAACTTTCATAATGTAGTATGGGAGGACATTATAGAGATTCTTAATAACCATGCGTTTCTAGAATTCCCGTAAGCTGATCTATTGTTGTGTGTACAACGGTTACCCTACCATTTGTAAGAATTGTTTTATCATGACCATCTATCATTGCGAAAACTGATGAAGATGTAGGGAGTGCATGTTGTCGTTTTAATGGTCGTTCTTTATTTGTAATTTTATGATTATGGAACTTGGGAAGTTTTGAAAGTCGATGAAAGTTTTGGGCATAATCATTATCTCATCCAATACAAGTTGTATCCTTTCAACTATTTTATGTGTGTATATATATAATAGAAAATCTTGTACCGTTAATTGATGCTATTTTAACAAGTAAACAGTTCAATTTTTTATTATGGAAGCTAATCGATGACATGTTGTGGTGTCAGAAAATATAAGTTCACAATATGCAATATGAGCTCAAATACAACTTTATACTGGGCAAAGGAAGATAATATATTTTTCGGTTGCATACTTTACTTTTGTCCTGCATCATCGTAAAGTCTACAATACACATTTATTGCAGTGACCCGTCTTTTCAACCTTCAAAATTCGACACTAATACATCCACGATATTCACGTACTGAACATCTGAGTGTCGGAAAAACAGATTGTTGGGGTGAAAGAAAAGACAGAACGTAATCTCATATCGTGACGAGTAATATATAATATCCAAATGACCTTTAAAGAAGAAAAATTTAATATACATACAACCATCAGAATGAACTAATCTATCATCGGCCTGTACAGTTATAACAACATGCTCTCTCAAATGTTGATAAATACAAACAAGAAATAAAATGGAAATAAAAGATACGTGAATATCCTGGAGTCATCCAGCTCGTCTCTTGAAGATCGAAAGCATACATGACTAAATCTGGGAATATACTTGGGTTTAACCTAAATATTATAAGAAAATAACACTTGGATCAGTCTCGTAAACCAGCATGAGAAATTCAAATCGTATGGACTTTTATATTTAAAAAATCTTTCAAAATATAAAGGTATCTCGTAAGACCTCGCCAACATAAATACTGAGGAGTTTTTACCTTACGGTCACCAAACCATTTTGACTAGAAAAACTGATGATAATTCAATAATATCTAGGGTTTAAAATAAATATATAACATAGCCGAAATGCTTACATCTCACATTCCAGCATATTTGATACATACAACTAAGTCTGTAAGGCATATATTGGAAAATGGATTTCATTAATGACAATGCTACTAGGTACTACCTATTACAGTATGCCTCTATAGAAAATGTACCGATGTAATGACCCGTATTTTTGGGTCCTCGAATTTGAATATTTAATTTGTTTAAATATTCGAATTTGAATTAAATTATAATAAAAACTATGTTTCAAATTTAGACTTGATTTTCAATGACATATTTATAATTTAATTTATAGAATTTTTCCATAATCTTTAATTTGCAAAATAATTAAATTTTCGATTGACGCGTTTTGCGCCAAACGTCGGTTCTTTTAAAATTTTACAGAATAAGTTAACTTGTCTATTTTATTATTATTTTGTGATCGTCACACATTGTTAAGCGCGATCATATTTTTATTTTTGTCATTTGCGGCCCGTACGCAAACAGAATATTGTTTAGCGTAGTAGCCTAAAACTTTTATAAAACAAATCTTCGCAAATCTTTACATGGACATGCTTTTGACTGCTGCCTTGCATATTTTTGCCTGTCCTTTGCATGACATTGGTGGCTTGCATTAGATTGTTATCCTTGTATTGCTTAGCTGTATTATATATGCATTCAGATATACCCAGGACTTACGGGAATGGTGTACACGTTTTCATTTTATTTTTTTTCTTTCACTTTGTTTTCCTTCTGCATGAAATGAAACACAGCAGACATGGAAAGGTTGAATCACACAAAACACATTTCATTTTCTTCCTGCATGAAATAGTGAACACAGCCAACATTCTCACTTCATTTCTCTATCTTTCTTTTCTTTGCATGCATGTGTGTGTGGTGTGTGTGTCTATATATATATTTGTGTCTGTGTGTGTTCAAGTGTGTGTAGGTGAGTAGCCTGCATTGGAGGCGAGTGTGAAAGCTAGAAGGCGGAAGGTTCGTCCGTGTGTCTCGAGTAGGTGCGGGTTTATGTTGGCATGGGTTATCAGTGGCCAAGGGGCATTGTTAGGGGAGAGGCCCATCACGAAGGGTGCATGGGGTGAAAGTGGAAGTTTGGGGCCTTAGAGCTTGCAGGGGAGCGCATGAAGAAAGTGGTGTGAGGAAGGACATGCGCATGAAGGAAGAAGTGGAGGTTGGGCTGAAGCTTGGTGGGTGTTGTAGGCAAGGAAAAGAATGAAGATAGAGGGGAGGTGGAGCTACTGTAGTTTGCAAAAGAATTTGCAAATTAGTCCACAGTAATGTGTTCAATTACATGTATGGAGAGGGGCAGTTTGCAGGCATTAAAGTTTTGGGCGCGGATGTTTTGGTAGTGGGCCGAGCCAAGTGGACTAAGTGAGTAATATATGTAAGTTGTTTTGTTAAAATTACTAGTAGGAAGCCCATGCCGATGGCATGGGTGTAATTTGTATATTTATTATTTATAAAGTATTATTAGTTAGATTATTAGTTTTAAATTTGTTGTATATAAACTATATGAGATGAAATGTCAATTTGATTTTGCAAAGCTTCTGAGTTGGAGAGTTCATTTTGTAATATTTAAATTACTGCAGAACCCAACCCATGATTAATGTAAAAGGTTTAAATACATGAGCACTAAACAAACTGATATTCAACATTTCCATTAGTATAGTAAAAAAGAAAACTGTATAGGTGGCAGCTCTTTTTTAAGAACAATACTAAACATATATTAGAAAGAAATAAAGTATAATATAAATTGAGAACAAATGCAAACAATGTAAAACTTACAATACCCCGATGAATAAACTATGTACTCTCCTAATTATATACAATTAGCATGCATGTTTACATAAATGAAATGAGCTTTGATCATTTATACATCTTACAGTCTACTTTGTTATAAGTGCTTTGATCATTTATAGATCTTAATTTAATCTTCATGCTATAAATTCATCAAATGAAAACTAAGAAATATCCAAATGATCCTTAATCTTTTTTGTTATCTTTGATTAATCTTCAACTTCGAAACCTATATTCATTTGATATTATAGCTAACTCACTTTTTAGAGAGCAAATCCCCTAGTTTCTTTTTTGTGTTTTTGTGTGAGAACAAATCTCCACCATTCATTACTAATTTATTAATTTATTGAAACTTTAAAAATCAAAGAATGATGGGTGGATTTCAAGAGATAGGAGACTTTTTCCACTCTATTTTCATCCCAACGAAAACAGTTTCATAGCTATTTTCAATAATTTCCAAGAATTTATACTAATTTGCATATATTGTGATGAAAGTAACTGAAATTATTATTTTAAAAAAATTAGATACATAAGAATAATGTGAGGAATAAAAAAATCATATTTTAAAAGAACTATGCACGTTGAAATTTTGTGGTTTAAGTTTCGAAATAGAGCATCAGGCAACGAACTTTATTTTCAAGTTAAAAGGATACACGAAATATGTTAATACCAAAATTAAATTTTAATCAAAATTTAATGTACCTTCTTAGTTTCTTTAAATCAAAGATTAAACTTATGGAAATGCATTGTATACTTTTCTGTATTAAGACTAATCACCAATAAACATATGTCTAATAGCCCCTATTTTAAACATGGAAAATATATGGATGAAAGGTTGTAATCAAACAGGTATGGTCCTTTTTAAGTAGAAAACCATTACATATAATCAAATGAGCACTTGCCATGTTTCGGTAGTCTTGAAGCCTTTGTTCTATCACCTTCTCACTACTCAGCCACCAGCGTCCACAAAGGAATACTATGCCTCTGTATTTCTGATCTGCGTCTTGCTTTCAAATTCGCTTCCATCCCTATATGCACCTCCGTGCTAACTCACTCATTATTTATTGAAGTAGCTTCAGATAAGAATTTTCAAACTCGTGTAGGGTGAATGCCTGGTGCATATGCTTCATTCAGCCCAAATACTACAGGCTATTTGATGTATGCTAGTTTTTGAGTTCAACCACTACAGGTATGCTTCAAGTGTAAGCTTTATTCATTCATTTAGTCTATCATTAATCATTATGTTTTATATGTATCACGTTGGTAGCATGCTTCAATGACATTTCAGTTTTGTATTTTAGCCAATTAGAATATGCGACAATATTGCTTCCAAATCGCTTCAGTCAAGGATCTGTCATTTCTGGTAGATCTGGATCTTATCCCATCACATGTCCACTTAGCTAGCACACTCCGATTATGTTTCTAGTATTCATTAATGCCCTTTGTTGTCCAGCCTATGTGAATGCTACATATTGCTTCAACTGTCAAGTATTAATAAAATTCAACCCGATTTAATTCTCATATTAGTTGTATTATTTCAGATTGGAGCGGAACAGGATAAGTTTGCTTAGGTGCTCAGTTTGTTTCAAAAATTTATTTTCAGTTGGTATTCATTGTTCTCCTCATTTAGTACCAGTGATTCAGCCAATCAACTCTTCGGTGTTTAAAATAGCCAGTCCCAATTTGTCTCAAAACCTACCTTCAATGCCTCATAACTATTTCAGCCCTTAGTTTATCTTTGGTGTTTCAACGTTTTGCTTTAGCAATATTTTATATTTCCGTGTTTTAGTCCTCGGTTCCTTTTCAGCATTTCAGCATCGCTTCTAACGCTTTCAGTCCTTAGTTTGTTTTAATTCTTCTCCAGTCGACTGAGCTTCATCTTATTAATCCATGCCATTTAGCTGGTTTGCCTTCCATTTATCATTTGGCTACATCATTAGCATGCCACATTAAACACTTCTAAACTTCAACTCTTCCCACTCAACATCATATTCAACACAGCACTTCATAATGTGTGCATGAGTTGGCATATGGATCAAGGTCAAACAACCATTTTTAACCACTCGGTCCATTATATACTTTACACTCCTTAATTTCAAGAGTGAACATAAAAAAGATAAGTATATACTACCATCACTTTTCAAACCATACACGTGTTCATTGCCCACCATAATGCACAGAGGCTAACATAGTGGAACCCTCAAACAAAAATAACATTCAATAGAAGTGAAAGTTGACAATATCAGTAAAGGAAATGAACTTATTAGCTTACATTACATAACAGCCGTACTTGATAGAAGTTGAGCATAAAACAAAATGTAAACGAAAGCAAGTACGGCAGAACATTGAAAACTTATTGGTTATTCCTGCTTACATAGCTAAAAAATAAAATAAAAATACAGTTGGTGTGTCATCTAAAGTATTAAAGTTTCATTTTTATAAATAGCTTATGTGCATATTTGTTTTATTTAAAGAAATTTTTTTAACAGCAACATGAATATGATAGGTAGCAAGTGAGAAAATGAACAAAGACATAGAGGATATTCATAAATTTCTTGCATTCATCATGAAAGAAAATAAACATAGAAGAGTGCAGAAATACCTTAATCATTTTTTTTCCAAACACACCATAGATTGTCAACAAACAACATTAGAAATCCATTAGACAACAGTAACTTTTCATTTTCTAATCAAAACAAAGATGGAACACAATTTATGAATCTCACTTCAAGCATGCATAGAATCATCTTATGATGGAAAAATGAATATTGAAATTTAGTGGTCACTAATTCGTAGCAAATCATATTAAACAACCCACTTTTTCAGTGCATCTCAAGCAAGGCTACTAACATCCAATGCAAAAAGAATTAGGATCACAATGGCCAAGTAAAAGTAAGCAGATGAAAAACCATTGGGTGTGAGTTCATCATATATCATCTATTGGCAGCATGGATATCTCTTACGCGAGTATCTTAGCGGTTGTAAATTTCCACGAAAAAGAAAATTCAAGTGGGGGTTCTCTGATCAAGCGTGATGTTGAGCACTCAACGTCTAACAAAAGACTTTGTAGAGGAATTCCAATTTGAGCAAGAAATGAATTTTTTTTGGCAGAAGAAGATAAATATACATTACAAACACTTATTTGAAGAGAAGGAGTTAGAGATGTAGGTACTCATTGAGTTGGTGGAAATTAATCATAAATAGAGGATAAATAAGTGGGAGACCAATCGAATGAACGTGAAGTGTACTTGGAATGATGTTGGGTAAGTGGGTAAAGCATGAAGTTGGCAGTTGAAACTGAAGAACGTGAGGAAACAAAAGTTAACTGCATGAGAATAAAATAGCAGAAGTTAATTTTTATTAGGTGGACAATTCACAGCCACTTGATATCTTTGTATTTATTAAATCTCATCTGTTCTTTGTCATCCAACCAATTTTATTATATAGATATATGAAACATGTTAATTTTGAAAATTTATACATCGTTCGTATTAAATCCGTTTAACCAGCGAATTTTTGCATTGGGTTCGTATGGACGAATGCAACATTCTAGCATAACCTGTTGGTAGCTTTGGACGTGTTACAATAATAATGTTTAAAATTTTATTTAATATATTATTAATGAGATTTTAAAGATAGTATTTTAAATGAGGTCTAATTTGAAGGAAATAGAAGGATGTTTAAAATAATAACTTATTATTTAAAGTTATTTAAAATTATATAAAGTTATTTTAAATAATATATGGGTTATTAAAGGAACCTTAATGGCTCAAGGAGTTTATTAAATAAGTTTGTTTAAATATGGAAAGAGTTTTATAAATGGTTCTGGATATCTATAAAAGGATTATAAGTGAGTTTTAAAGATCCGACAGAAGAAGTTTTATAAATGGTTTTGAGATTCATCAAGAATATTTTATAAATAGACTGGAAAATTTATAAAGGAGATATTTATTTATAAAATAAAAGAGATTTATGGAAGGGATTGGTGTTTTGGGTTTCTCCGTTTTAAATGACATTTGGGTTTGATCATTTAAATATGATTTCAAAATAGAAAATCTTCCTAAGTGTTTGGTGAATATACTTATATCATCGTATAAGTATATGGAAAAGTTTCTAAGTTTTGAAAGTGAAATGGTTTGTGAATATACTTATACCATTGAGATAAGTATATGGTTATATTTTCTAAGTATCGAAAATATAGTGGTTTGTGAATATACTTATCCTATTGAGATAAGTATATGGAAAAGATTTCCAAAAGTATTTGAATGGTGATATTTTTTTAAATAATGGAAACTTATAAGGCTTAGTGATTTCAATAGGAAATGTAATCTTCTTTGAATGTTTGATTATTTAATAGTTAAATAACCAATTATCAAATCTTGGTCTAAATATGTAATCCTTCTTAATTTTAGTGGTAGGGAAATATTCCCTACTTAACAACGAGGGATTTTAACTCTGGAAATATCTAGGGGAAACACGGGGATTTTATGGTACAGTTACCATCGGTGGTGCTATATTGTACATATAAACTCTTTTCATTCTTCTAGGACAAATGATAAGGAGATCCGTTCACTTAAACGGTTAGGGTGTGACGACCCGACTTTCCACTCCCGGAAAATCGCATCGATAGTAAGAAAGAAAGGGGTGAGAAGTAGAAAAGACAAGAAGAGAAAAGAAAACAAACACAAATACTCACAGCGGAAACGAACAAAATATATTATATCACATAAATATTACATAGTATCATATACAACACTTATCAGAGTTACATAGATTACATATCATATACTAGACAGTTATAAACATCTGTCTAGTTATTACATCTCAATACAATACAGAGATCAATACAAAATCAACACAGCGGAAACTACTATCTATCTACAACGCCGAAGCCTCCTGCTCCATTGCTCCTCCACAATTCGTCAAGGCTAACCTGAATTCCCTTGGCTACTCGTAAAAATTTGAGTACCCAAGAGTTTATAAAACAGAAATAAACAACTTGGGTCAGACATGGGTCTGGTGTGAGTAACAGGTTAAACTTGTTTAACTTCAAAAACCTTTTGAAAGAAAAGGTATCACGTAAGACTCCCCACAATTAAACATGGGTAAGTTTTTACCTTACGCTAACCAAAACATTTGATAGGAAATTCGATTGTATTATAATAGGGTCTAGGGTTTTCAAATAAATATGAAATAGCTGAAATTGTTACATTATTAAATTAAAGCATACTAGCCAACAAAGTGGGTTATACAATCAAGTCCGTTATCACTTATTGGAAATTGGATTCCATACAATGGCAGGGCTACCGGGGTACCGCCCGTCACAGTACGTGGCCTAGATCACCGTACCGAGGATCACTCCCAATCCCCTGCAACACAAGGTCGGAACATCCCTTACTGGATAATTCCCGCACAAGATACCTCACGGTTGGGATCAGCAACCGCACCACTAAGTCGAAAATAGAAAGGGACATCTAGACAGAGGTAACCTTGTCCTACTTGGGTGCTACCCACTAACCTTGCTGCACCTCCCCTGTTTTAGCCATTCTCGGTTTGTGAGGCTTGAGGTCACGATTACCTTTAAAAAGAACACATTTATCTTAGAATGCTCATCGTCCACCTGACGATGTGCTGAAAGCATTCAATCCATACAAGTTCGTTCCGGGTTCGAACGAAACCAAAGGCATTATCTCGTTACACTCGTTTTGGAATCACCCTCAGAGTTAACGACAATAACCCTTGCACTCTGAATCTTCATCTTCACTTGATTCACGACCTATCGTTAATTTGGATCGATGTGGTATTCGGGTCTCCAGACCTGGAAATCCGGTATACGGAAACCCGATCCCGGTCTCATCGAAATCCAAAACGTATCTTTTAAGGCCAAGTTGTTTTAAAGGTTAAAACAATTCAATTCGTTATCTTTATACACAAAGAAAGATAATTCACAACAGATAATCAACATTATCAGATAGTCCATACAATTCAACTAACATCCATATCACACAGCATATATCTCATCAGAGATATCAATCAAAGTCAAGTATCCAATACTAACACCCATTCATAAGTAATGATTTATATCATCTTAATTAATTTAAAGTGAATTAAATTAATTACTTCATTTTATAAATCCTTCTTACTTAACCATTAATTAATTACAATCAATTAATTAATTATCCTCTAATAATTCATTTCAATTAATCATCTTGATTAATTATCTTTTGATTACATTCAAGTAATTTATTCTCAATTAATTACTTAAATTAATTATCCTTAACCACTTATTGTAATTAACCTTTAATTACTTCATTAATTAATTTACTAAAATTAATTAACTTAATCAACTATAATTAATTACATTAATCCTTAATTAATTACATTGATTAATTACTTCATTTATTAATTATTACTTAATTAACCAATCTTAATTACATCATTAATTATATTAATTAATGATCCTTAATTACAACTTAATTATTAATTACTTAATTAAATTAATTACATTAAGTAATTAATCTTTAATTAAACAACATTTATTAATCACCCTTGATTAATCTTCAATCAGTAATTAATTACCCTTAATTACTTTCATTAACTAAATTAATTATTCCTTAATTAATTTCTTAATTAATCCCTTGATTAATTATTCAAAGTAATTAACTCAAATTACTTCTATTAATAAAATCATTTATTCAACTAATTACTTCCAGTAATTATCTTATTATTTACTCCCCTAAATAATCTTACCTTAATAATTACATTAAGTAATTATTATCAAATCATCTCGTGATTATTCTAAATTAATTAAACTTAATTAATTAACTTAAATAAATCAAATCAACTTAAATTAATTACTATAAGTAATTAATTCTTAATTACTTCCAATAAGTAATTACATTTAAACAAATTCTATAATTGATTATCTTCAAATTAATTAATCTAATTAACTATTAAATTAATCCTATTAATTAATTATTTAATAATCCATAATTAATGACTTCATTAACTATTATTTAATTACTTTCCTTAAGTAATTAACTTATATTAATATTATTAATTCTAAATTAATAAATCTTAGTAACCAATTTATTAATCTCTAATTACTAAATTAATTAAGTATTAATCCATAACTTAATTAATATTTAATTACTTATTAATTAATTCCTAACCATTAATTAATACTCTAATTTATAATTTCTAACTACAAATTAATCATCCCTAATTAATTTATCTTAATTATAAATAAATTAGTTTAAACCTTTAATTACCTATTTAATTAATCCAAATGATTAATTAATCAAATAATTTAATTATCTATTAAATCTCCTAATAAATTAAATAAACACAAGTCTTTAATTATTTTAAGATAAACTTTATTCTTATTGATAAACAAGTTATCATTTACCATTCATATTTGAAACATCCATTTCAAATCTACTTTTAAATTTCATTTTAAATTCTGTATTTAAAATGAATACCAATTTATTTTTAACTAAGTTTTTAAAACCAAATTAAAAACTTTTACTTATTAAAAATCTTATATTTTCTAAGAAGTTTTAAAAAGAACTTAAATCAAATTTCTTCTTAGATTTAACATTTAAACATATCTACACTTAACCTATTTAAACATTTAAATTCATAAACTAATTATCTAATATTAAAGTTTAAAACTAAACTTGTCTTTATAAATCAAACTTTGATTTACTGCTTAATATTACTTCAAAATTTAATTTAAATTTAAATTTCAAACAGTCAATTATAAAACCTGTCAACACTAAAACTCTCGAACCCAGCCTATTTGCTTCGAGTCCCCACCCTAATTTCCCCGAGTCTCCCTCGCAAAAACACTCAAAAGTCTCGAGTCTTTCCTGCCACTTGAGTTCAATACTCTAGCTCCACTACTTCGAGTCGCCTCTCCCATTTCTTCGAACATCACCCGGAAAAATTACGAGAAGAACTCGAGCCATACCCCTCTGTATCCAGATTCACCAGACATCAAATCGTGTGCACGTGCACGGCCAAGATCAACGCCTCCGGTCATCACTGCATCGACGAACAAGTCGAACATCACCTCCAGCTTCGATTTCATCCATCAGTTCCCTTCCAATCCTTCTCGAATTCGAACTCGACTAAATCAAAACCTGGAAACACTGGCTCGCGACCAACCACCCACCTGTCATCGCCTCGTCTTCGCAAACCCATCCACCAGAACTCCTCCAACTCCGGTCATGACTTCGACTACCTCAGAGCTTCACTTTCCCAAAATCTTAGAACACTCGATCCATCCATGAAAACGAACGAAACAAATTCATAGCCTAACTTAAAACTAGGGCTACAGGAAAGAAACCATCACCGCGGCTACCAAAAAGATTTGCATCACCATCAACTATTTTTCCAAGCTTCTCTGATGGCTCCTCTACCCACAAGAACAATCCCGGCCCTTCACTATCAATAGATCACCAGAATTTACAAGTTTTCCCCTTTTTGTTAAAACCAGAACTGCTCCTTTAATCCTAAACTAACAACTATGATTTTAATACTAAAAATCATGTTATCATTTATGTTTTCAATTTATAAATCTGAATTTATAAATTACAAGGTTCGAATTTTTACTTTTATATAACATGCACTGTTATTTTTGATTTCCAGAGACACTTGTGTTTAAAGTTTAACTTAACTAAATTTTAAAACATTCTTCTATGATAAATCAACAATTCTTACTTATAAGTTAAGTCCTAATAAACTAAATCAAGTGATAAAAGATTTAAAGGAAATTTTGAGTCTGGCAACAAAACAAAACAGAACAGAGAACATATTCATGCATACAATACATCCATATATACCAAACCCAACATGCATTTGAAACCAAACATAACACAGAGAATTACATCACATTTAATTACTGCAAACATGATTATCACATGAAGAAATCAAGCAACTTACTTAAGTTAGTTTAAATAAAAATTGTTACTCACCATTAAAATGGAGACAGAGCCTATCTTTTGAAAACTGTTTTGAAGACTTGAAAATATAAGGCCAAATCTTCTTTGCTTTTGATAAAACTTGTGATATGTTGTTTTAGACTTGCATGCAGACTTGAACAAATCCAGATTCTTTTTTTTTACTTTTGAATTTAAACTTGCATGTTGCTTCCAGAGATGAAAAATGCAGGCAGTTCTCTGAGTTGATTCCAGATTTAAAATGAATGCAAGCTTTTTGATTTCAGATCTGTAACTTGGTTACAGATCTTATGTTTTTGAGGAAGATTTGTTTACAGACTTCAGTTTGAAGTATTTGATTTCAGGTTTCTTTTTGAAAATGGAGAAATGCATGAAGGCTGAAGAGTTGATTTGGAAAAGAGTTTCAGGATTTGATTTTTGGAAACTTGTTTACAAATTGTTGAATTTTAGTTTTTGGTTGGAGGCATTTGATTCTCTGATTTGTTTCAGAATTGAATTAGAGGAAAGATCTAATTTGTTTTTCTCTTGGCTTTTGAAAAATGAGAAGATTAGAAAAGAATGAGAAATGAAGAAATGCAAATGTTAATATACATGTATATTTATGATTTATAAAATAAAAGAAAATGAAAATAAATAAGGACACTTGTCCTATACATTTGTTTATTAAATTACACATGTTATAATGAAGCTTTAGATAATGACACTTGTCATTTAAGTAATTACACATATTTCTATTTATTTTAAAAGTAAATAAAAAGCCTTTTTCTTGTTTATTTAAACACTTATCTATATATATTACTTTTTAAAGAAAAACAAAAACTAATTATATTTATAAATATAAGTTTATACAAATATTATAATATCCAACAATTTAAATATTTATTCTTTTGAACTTTAAACTTTAAATTCAAATTTAAATAAAATTAAATCCTAAGATTCAATTTAAAAGTTAGGTTATATATATTTACATACACTATTTATTCCATTTAAAATAACAATTCCTTTTAGCATTAAAATTCATACATATTAAAAATAATACATTATACTTATTATTTGAAAATAACATATTTTATAATTTAAACAAGAGATTATATTATCAAGAAATATTTAAAAAGAAATAAAACAAACCATTTTTGTAAATCTTATTTATTTAAACTTAAGTTAAAAATATCTTAAACCAATTAAATATTTTCTTAAAGTATTTTAAAACTATAAAATTACTTATTTAAATGTCTTTGAAAAGTCCAGATTAAATTAAATATAAATTTCCAATTTACCCAAAGTTTTCTATTTACAATATATATAAATAAATATATATATATATATCCAAATAGAAATATCTTATTAACTTTTAAAAGATAAAATCATCAATTAATACTAATTTAATCAGATTATTAAATTAAATTCAAATCTTATTATCAAAGATTATCCATATCAATTTAATTATTAAACAGATTATTAAATTGATATTGTCAAAATTTCCGGGATATTACATTCCTCCCCCCTTAAAATAATTTCGTCCCCGAAATTTAAACAAAGGTAATTTAATAATCTTATTAAAGATTTAAATTTAAAACATAAGCATATACTATCATCCATATGCTAACAACCATAGCAGCCAAATCATCCAATCAAACCATTTAACTATCTAGACTAAATTCTAGATAAAATTCCTCGAGTTTCCCCAAGTATATATATACCGGGATACTCGCTCTACAAACAATCTAAACTACTAAGCTATAGATCTCCTACTCATCTAGATCTATAGAACTAAACAGAATATCAGACTACAGACGAGTCTGACTCAACTACCAAACTTCCCAAAACTGCAGATTCCAAAACCAAAGATAGATCAAACACGTACTCCCTCAGAGATACGTAAAATACAATGAATTCCAGTTATCCAAACTGACAATTCAATTCAGAAGTCCAAATACTTATCCAAATCAGAACACAGACGAGATCCAAACATAACTCTACTTCACAACATCAGTAGATTCCAAACTTACTTCTCCCATCCAGAGATACACTCCAAACTGCTTTCGCTGCTCAATTCTGATCTGAAGTAGAACACAAACACAGACTGGACAACTCATTCCAGAAATAAGGTTCACTGATCCATAAAGAAAACTCAGATACTCCATCAACTTGAGTTGCTTCACCAACTCCATCTCTAGGAAACATCCTTCCACTAGACTGAACCACCGGTATCACTCCTGGAATCCAGTCGATAAGAAAACTCAACCTTCAGATGCGGACAACTCCTGACTTCTCTGGAGACATCCAGAAAAACTCTGACAACCCAAGAGAACACTCAGACAATCGCAAGTCACTTTTGCGATCAACCCAGCCTAATTCCAAAGAAAACTGCTCATCCTGAAAACTTCCTGCCATCACAGAATACTCCGAGCTGCACTGCTGACACTGATGCTCTTATCCAAAGCTCTTCGAGAAACTCGGACTCCAAACCAAAGCAGAAACTTCATGCTGAACTCAGCCACAACACCGAAGCATTCACACTTCCTTAAACTTGTTCCAAAGAAAAACATCTTCGGAAACATCCATCGTCACTGTATCTCATCATACAGCTACTATTACCTGAGGTATCAAGGTACCATCACTCGCTT
Organism: Allium fistulosum; assembly: GCA_030737815.1. NCBI lineage: Eukaryota > Viridiplantae > Streptophyta > Magnoliopsida > Asparagales > Amaryllidaceae > Allium > Allium fistulosum. The sequence continues at coordinate 1,422,698,106 of CM060901.1, forward strand.
CTGTTCAACCGACAGATCCAACTTTACTCATCCAAACTTCAAAGATAAACTCCGAACCATAACTGGTTTCCTTCAGAGATCGATGAAATCCTTCACCACAGCAAAGCTTACTCGAGACAGTATTGGGTCTACAGTCTCGACAGATACACTTCCAACCTCAACATTCAGACTCCAACCATTTGTAGTCGTGTTACACACACCACTACCCTATCTACCTTTATAATTTATATTGTAAAACCTGTACGGGTAACCCAACAGATAGGTAGAATAGATATATATAATTATATAAAAATTACAAATACGCTCTCTCACGATAGACACCACTCCAGAGCTTAGGTATTCGCTCAACCTAATGCTCTGATACCACGTGTGACGACCCGACTTTCCACTCCCGGAAAATCGCATCGATAGTAAGAAAGAAAGGGGTGAGAAGTAGAAAAGACAAGAAGAGAAAAGAAAACAAACACAAATACTCACAGCGGAAACGAACAAAATATATTATATCACATAAATATTACATAGTATCATATACAACACTTATCAGAGTTACATAGATTACATATCATATACTAGACAGTTATAAACATCTGTCTAGTTATTACATCTCAATACAATACAGAGATCAATACAAAATCAACACAGCGGAAACTACTATCTATCTACAACGCCGAAGCCTCCTGCTCCATTGCTCCTCCATAATTCGTCAAGACTAACCTGAATTCCCTTGGCTACTCGTAAAAATTTGAGTACCCAAGAGTTTATAAAACAGAAATAAACAACTTGGGTCAGACATGGGTCTGGTGTGAGTAACAGGTTAAACTTGTTTAACTTCAAAAACCTTTTGAAAGAAAAGGTATCACGTAAGACTCCCCACAATTAAACATGGGTAAGTTTTTACCTTACGCTAACCAAAACATTTGATAGGAAATTCGATTGTATTATAATAGGGTCTAGGGTTTTCAAATAAATATGAAATAGCTGAAATTGTTACATTATTAAATTCCAGCATACTAGCCAACAAAGTGGGTTATACAATCAAGTCCGTTATCACTTATTGGAAATTGGATTCCATACAATGGCAGGGCTACCGGGGTACCGCCCGTCACAGTACGTGGCCTAGATCACCGTACCGAGGATCACTCCCAATACCCTGCAACACAAGGTCGGAACATCCCTTACTGGATAATTCCCGCACAAGATACCTCACGGTTGGGATCAGCAACCGCACCACTAAGTCGAAAATAGAAAGGGAAATCTAGACAGAGGTAACCTTGTCCTACTTGGGTGCTACCCACTAACCTTGCTGCACCTCCCCTGTTTTAGCCATTCCCGGTTTGTGAGGCTTGAGGTCACGATTACCTTTAAAAAGAACACATTTATCTTAGAATGCTCATCGTCCACCTGACGATGTGCTGAAAGCATTCAATCCATACAAGTTCGTTCCGGGTTCGAACGAAACCAAAGGCATTATCTCGTTACACTCGTTTTGGAATCACCCTCAGAGTTAACGACAATAACCCTTGCACTATGAATCTTCATCTTCACTTGATTCACGACCTATCGTTAATTTGGATCGATGTGGTATTCGGGTCTCCAGACCTGGAAATCCGGTATACGGAAACCCGATCCCGGTCTCATCGAAATCCAAAACGTATCTTTTAAGGCCAAGTTGTTTTAAAGGTTAAAACAATTCAATTCGTTATCTTTATACACAAAGAAAGATAATTCACAACAGATAATCAACATTATCAGATAGTCCATACAATTCAACTAACATCCATATCACACAGCATATATCTCATCAGAGATATCAATCAAAGTCAAGTATCCAATACTAACACCCATTCATAAGTAATGATTTATATCATCTTAATTAATTTAAAGTGAATTAAATTAATTACTTCATTTTATAAATCCTTCTTACTTAACCATTAATTAATTACAATCAATTAATTAATTATCCTCTAATAATTCATTTCAATTAATCATCTTGATTAATTATCTTTTGATTACATTCAAGTAATTTATTCTCAATTAATTACTTAAATTAATTATCCTTAACCACTTATTGTAATTAACCTTTAATTACTTCATTAATTAATTTACTAAAATTAATTAACTTAATCAACTATAATTAATTACATTAATCCTTAATTAATTACATTGATTAATTACTTCATTTATTAATTATTACTTAATTAACCAATCTTAATTACATCATTAATTATATTAATTAATGATCCTTAATTACAACTTAATTATTAATTACTTAATTAAATTAATTACATTAAGTAATTAATCTTTAATTAAACAACATTTATTAATCACCCTTGATTAATCTTCAATCAGTAATTAATTACCCTTAATTACTTTCATTAACTAAATTAATTATTCCTTAATTAATTTCTTAATTAATCCCTTGATTAATTATTCAAAGTAATTAACTCAAATTACTTCTATTAATAAAATCATTTATTCAACTAATTACTTCCAGTAATTATCTTATTATTTACTCCCCTAAATAATCTTACCTTAATAATTACATTAAGTAATTATTATCAAATCATCTCTTGATTATTCTAAATTAATTAAACTTAATTAATTAACTTAAATAAATCAAATCAACTTAAATTAATTACTATAAGTAATTAATTCTTAATTACTTCCAATAAGTAATTACATTTAAACAAATTCTATAATTGATTATCTTCAAATTAATTAATCTAATGATAAGTGATTAATTGTAATTAGTTAAGGATTAAAGTAATTGATTATAATTAATTAATTAATGAAGTAATTAAAGGTTAATTACTGTATTGGTTAAGGATAATTAATTTGTGAAATTAATTAAGATAATTACTTAAATGTAATTAAAGTATAATTAATCAAAGGCGATTAATTAAAATAGATAATTATAGAAAGATTAATTAATTTATTTGTAATTAATTAATGATTATATAAGTAAGGTTTATAATGAAGTAATTAATTTAATTTACTTTAAATTAATTAAGAGATGAAGTAATTAATTTAATTCACTTTAAATTAATTAAAGATAGAGATAGTTAATTTAAATAAATTTTAAATTAATTATCTTATGATTGAGTAAACCGTTGCTTATATAAGAATGAATGGCATTGATTTGAATTGAATGCATGTAATCTCAGAAATGAGATAAGATGTTGGGTGATATGAATACTTGGTTGCATTATAATGGTAATATAGATTAACTATTGTGATGTTGATATGGATTACCTATTTGGTTATGAATCATCTGTTTAAATGATAATGTGATTATCAATTGTAACTTGTGAATTATCTATCTGTATAGATAAGTTAAATTGTTTAAACCTTTAAAACAACTTGGCCTTAAAAGATACGTTTTGGATTTCGATGAGACCGGGATCGGGTTTCCGTATACCGGTATTCCAGGTCTGGAGACCCGAATACCACATCGATCCAAATTAACGATAGGTCGTGAATCTCAAGTGAAGATGAAGATTCAGAGTGCAAGGGTTATTGTCGTTAACTCTGAGGGTGATTCCAAAACGAGTGTAACGAGATAATGCCTTCGGTTTCGTTCGAACCTGGAATGAACTTGTATGGATTGAATGCTTTCAGCACATCGTCAGGCGGACGATGAGCATTCTAAGTGATATGTTCTGATTAAAGGTAATCGTAACCTCAAGCCTCATCAACCGGGAATGGCTAAAACAGGGGAGGTGCAGCAAGGTTTCGTGGGTAGCACCCACTGAGAGCAAGATAGATCCCTGTCTAGAGGTCCCTTTTCTTTTATTCGGCTTAGTGTGTGGTTGGTCGCGCCAACTACGGGATTGTCTTGTTCGGAATTATCCAGTAAGGGATGGTTCCGGCTTTGTGTTGCAGGGGAGCGGGCGTACTCCTCGGTACGGTGATCTAGGCCACGTACTGTGACGGGCGGTACCCCAGTAGCCCTGCCATTGTATGGAATCCAAAATCCAATAAGTGCCAACGGACTTGATTGTATAACCCACTTTGTGGCTAGTATGCTGGAATTTAATAATGTAACAATTTCAGCTATTTCATATTTACTTGAAAACCCTAGACCCTATTATAATACAATCAGATTTCCTATCAAATGTTTTAGTTAGCGTAAGGTAAAAACTTACCCATGTTTATTTGTGGGGAGTCTTACGTGACACTTTTGTTTCCAAAGGTTTTCAGAGTTAAGCAATTTAACCGTTTACTCACACCAGACCCATGTCTGACCCAAGTGTTTATTTTCTGTTTTATTAAACTCTTGGGTACTCAATATTGTATTGAGTAGCCAAGGGATTCAGGTTTAGCTTTGACGAATATTCTGGAGGAGCAATGGAGCAGGAGGCTACGGCGTTCGTAGATATAGTATGCCGCTGTGTTGATATCTGTGATAGTGTCTTGTCTTGTATTTGAGTTTTAATGTCTAGACAGATGTTTATAACTGTCTAGTAAGTGATGTATATGCTATGTAACTCTGTAAATTGTTGTATACTATGTAATAGTTTATGTTATTAATATAATTTATTCGTTCCGCTGTGAGATCGTTGTTGTTGTTTCTTTCTTTCTTCTCTTCTTTTCTATTTTCTACCCCTTTCTTTCTTCATAATGATGCGACTTTCTGGGCACAGGAAGTCGGGTCGTGACATTTAGAAAAATCACGATTTTTAATTAGGTAAATCTAGAGCATTAGGAAGTTGAACGTGAAATGGGTTTATGTTGATTTCTGGTGATCGAATTTGGATACGAAGGTGCAGCAAGGCTTTGTGGGTAGCACCCACTGAGAGCAAGATAGATCCCTATCTAGAGGTCCCTTTTCTTTTTATTCGGCTTAGTGTGTGGTTGGTCGCACCAACTACGGGGTTATCTTGTTCGGAATTATCCAGTAAGGGATGGTTCCGGCTTTGTGTTGCAGGGGAGCGGGCGTACTCCTCGGTACGGTGATCTAGGCCACGTACTGTGACGGGCGGTACCCCAGTAGCCCTGCCATTGTATGGAAACCCATTCTTCCTACGTGCCCTTACGGTTTTGATTGTATAACCCACTTTGTGGCTAGTATGCTGGAATTTAATAATGTAACAATTTCAGCTATTTCATATTTATTTGAAAACCCTAGACCCTATTATAATATAACTGGATTTCCTATCAAATGTTTTGGTTAGCGTAAGGTAAAAACTTACCCATGTTTATTTGTGGGGAGTCTTACGTGATACCTTTTCTTTCTAAAGATTTTGAAGTTAAGCAAGTTTAACCTGTTACTCACACCAGACCCATGTCTGACCCAAGTGTTTATTTATGTTTTATAAACTCTTGGGTACTCAAATTTTTACGAGTAGCCAAGGGATTCAGGTTTAGCTTTGACGAATATTCTGGAGGAGCAATGGAGCAGGAGGCTTCGGCGTTCGTAGATATAGTATTCCGCTGTGTTGATATCTGTGATAGTGTCTTGTCTGGTATTTGAGTTGTAATGTCTAGACAGATGTTTATAACTGACTAGTATGTGATGTATATGTTGTGTAACTCTGATAAGTGTTGTATACTATGTAATAGTTTATGTTATTAATATAATTTATTCGTTCCGCTGTGAGATCGTTGTTGTTGTTTCTTTCTTTCTTCTCTTCTTTTCTATTTTCTACCCCTTTCTTTCTTATTAATGATACGTCATTCTGTGGAATGAGTGGCGGGTCGTTACACCTCATATTCAAAAGCTCTTATTCAACCTTTTTAACTTATCTATTTAATATAAAAACTTATTTAAACTTATATTTTGAAAAACAATTTAGTTTTACAGAAAAACTTGTTTTATCTTTGTTTTTTTTTTAAACTTAAAACATTTTTCCTTTAGAAACTTTAAGCCTGTATTCCCATACCGAGTAAATCGTTAGAAACCCCGAGGCAACCCTCGAGTAAAACCATCAGAAACTCGAAGCGACCAACACCCCTCACCCAGCTTCGAGTAAAACTCGAATTTTCCCGAAGTAAACCCGAGCTCCTACTATTCTTCCCCAATCAAACTTCCAGATGCACACGAACGTGCTCGTGCATGTGCACCGTCACGCCCATCGACGGCGAACCCTCCTCCGGCCATCACTACGTCGCTCTCGACCTCGACATTCGAACACGCAACCCAGAAACCTTACTTCAATCGAAAATCGAAATCTGACCCTCGAGCTCGAACTGCCTGAACCCAACATCATCGAAATTCGACCGCCACCGATGATCCATCACTCGAGACACCATGCCAATCCCACCGATGCTTCGTCTCGACCTCCATAACCCACTGCAATAAACGCGATCACCTCCGGTAGCTTCTCACCATCATGAAACCCAAAAGAATATCAACGAAAAAACAGTGTCTTAAACCCTACTCCAATGATCTCCGACCATCACGGTTAACGATAAACCTTGCTACTATTTCCTGAGGTTACCAAAATACCATCACTCTCTTCAGCTCATCCAATAGATCTACTCTATTCATCCAACTTCAAAGATAAACTCTAAACCATAACTGGTTTCCTTCAGAGATCGGTGAAATCTTTACACCACAACAAAGTTCACTCGAGACAGTATTAGGTCTACAGTCTCGTCAGATATACTTCCAACCTCAACACTCAAATTCTAACTATTGGTAGTCGTGTTACTCACACTACCACCTTATCTACCTTTATAACTTATATTGGAAAACCCGAACAGGTAACCCAACAAATAGGTAGAAATATATATATTTCCTTTTTGAAAACAAAAGCATCTCGTAAGACCACGCCACAAATAAACATGTCGGGTTTTTACCTTACGATAGCTAAAACACTTTTTATCAAAATCCTCTGATATTATAATAGTGTCTATTCACAAATACTTATTAAAATAGCTGAAATTGTTACATGATTAAATTCCAGCATACTAGGTATACAAACAAATACCGTACAAGGCACGTAGGGAGAATGGATTTCCAACGAATGACTAGGCACTGGGGTACCACCTGTCACAGTACGTGGCCTAGATCACAGTACCGAGGAGTACGCCCGCTCCCCTGCAACACAAGGCCGGAATCATCCCTTACTGGATAATTCCAAATAAAATCACCCCACGGTTGGGATCAGCAACCGCAACACTAAGCCGAAATAAAAGGGTCATCTAGATAGGGATGACCTTACTCTCAAGTGGGGGCTACCCACGAAGCCTTGCTGCATAACCCCTGATTTTCAGTCATTCCCAGTTGATGAGGCTCGAGGCTAAACGATACCTTTATAGCACATATCCCTTAGAATGCCCATCGTCCACCTGACGATGTCACGAAAGCATTCGTCCATAGAAGTCCGTCCCGGGTCCGAACGGAACCGAAGGCACTATTCCTACTACATCCATTTTGGAAATATCCTCAGGATTAGTAGCGACTAGCCCTTGCACTTCACTGCTCCATCTTCAACTCTGAACACGTTACACGAAACGTACAAACCGGATCGAAGTGGTATTCGAGTCTCCAGACCTAGAATCCCGGTATACGGAAACCCGATCCCGGTCTCTTCGAAACGATCAGCGCATTTGGCCAATATTGATAGTCGGTTATTTAACTATCAATTAACATCCACAAGCAACCATCACACAATAAATAATTTCCCACATTATTTATTTGCCTCAAATATCTTTCCAAGATATATTTTCAAATTTTCAAAGCTCATTTGAAAACAATTTCAAACAGTTTCCGCTTACGGAAAACATTTCCCAAATAATTATTTCCACTGAATCACCAAGTACAAAATACTTTTAATTTTAAAATAATTTAAAAACACTTTATTTTAAATATATCTTATAACATTGAAATTAAACTACTTTAATACTTTATTAAAAATATATACTTTAAAATAAACCACTTTATAAATATAAACTAAATTCCTCTTTAAAACATAATACCAAATCACTTTTATATAATTACTACAATAATAGATTTTTGAAAATACTTACTTTGGAAATTAACCTTTAGAAATAATCAATTTCATAAAACATGCATTTTTAAACAAATTAGAACTTTTAACTTATATTAAAAATTACTTTGAAAACGTACTTGGCTATCCAGAGAAATACACTTCTCTTCACATCCTTTTAAAAATAAATCAACACTTATTTTTAAACCAATTCATATTCCTTTTATAAATTCCCACCTTGAATTTATATTCTCAAATATCCAATGATATCCCATTTCACTTTATAAACCCAGTTTATCTCTCCAAAATCTCATTTCTCTTTAAATTTCAAATCCCAAAGTATTTAAATCAATTAACAATTGATTCTCCAATTTAATTTACTTTGAAATAAATTTCCTTACTTAATCCATTTATTTCCAAATTCATTAACTTCCAGATTTTATTTCTCATTATGATTTAAAATCTTTAAACTGAAACACAAGTTTCAGATTTTACCAAATTCCTTCTTTCTTTTTAATTACATTTAAACATTGAATTAAAATAAATTATTAGTCAATTAAATTTAATGTAATTGACTGTTCGATCATCTGAAATGTTGTAAATTAAATTAATGAATGATTTGTTAATCAAATCTATTTAATAGAAATAAATTGCTCGATTAGTTCGAATATTAATAAATCATCTAATATTTATTCAAGGTCTAAAATCAAGAAGAAACAGTCAGGATTGGATCGGATTGGCAAAATAAAAGCAAAGGTGAGTTAATCTCACTCAGTTAAATTTAAATGGTTAAATTTAAATAATTGATTGGATGATTGCATTGATTGATGTGCTATATTATATATAGTAATATATAGCAATATATACATATTGGCATATGTATATATTGGAGTTGTTGATATTCCCGCATTATATAGCGAATGAGACCCTATGCGCCGCATAATAGCGGATGATATTTTATAAATCCCATATACCGCGATATTCCACCTTGAAGTGGAATTGGTATTGTGCTAACATCTGTGGATGCAGGGAAACAGGTTGGAGGGATCCAACTGGATTCCTCAAAATATTTAATTTTGTTTAAATATTCTGTGATATGATTGTTGATATCCTGTGATGATTTATATTGGATAATCTGGTTGGATTGAATTTCCCAGTATAATGTGTTACCAAAAGCAATTGAATTGGATTTTTGGAAAGAAATAAAAGAGTAAAATTTAGTTAAGTAATTCTAGTGAATTCGAATAAATTAAATATGGAAAAAAGGAATTTTGAATAAATAGAGAAATATTGAATTTAAAGAAAACGTATGTGATGTTATTTAAAGGGATAAAAATTTATTTTAATTCAATGTTTAAATGTAATTAAAAAGAAAGAAGGAATTTGGTAAAATCTGAAACTTGTGTTTCAGTTTAAAGATTTTAAATCATAATGAGAAATAAAATCTGGAAGTTAATGAATTTGGAAATAAATGGATTAAGTAAGGAAATTTATTTCAAAGTAAATTAAATTGGAGAACCAATTGTTAATTGATTTAAATACTTTGGGATTTGAAATTTAAAGAGAAATGAGATTTTGGAGAGATAAACTGGGTTTATAAAGTGAAATGGGATATCATTGGATATTTGAGAATATAAATTCAAGGTGGGAATTTATAAAAGGAATATGAATTGGTTTAAAAATAAGTGTTGATTTATTTTTAAAAGGATGTGAAGAGAAGTGTATTTCTCTGGATAGCCAAGTACGTTTTCAAAGTAATTTTTAATATAAGTTAAAAGTTCTAATTTGTTTAAAAATGCATGTTTTAGGAAATTGATTATTTCTAAAGGTTAATTTCCAAAGTAAGTATTTTCAAAAATCTATTATTGTAGTAATTATATAAAAGTGATTTGGTATTATGTTTTAAAGAGGAATTTAGTTTATATTTATAAAGTGGTTTATTTTAAAGTATATATTTTTAATAAAGTATTAAAGTAGTTTAATCAATGTTATAAGATATATTTAAAATAAAGTGTTTTTAAATTATTTTAAAATTAAAAGTATTTTGTACTTGGTGATTCAGTGGAAATAATTATTTGGGAAATGTTTTCCGTAAGCGGAAACTATTTGAAATTGTTTTCAAATGAGCTTTGAAAATTTGAAAATATATCTTGGAAAGATATTTGAGGCAAATAAATAATGTGGGAAATTATTTATTGTGTGATGGTTGCTTGTGGATGTTAATTGATAGTTAAATAACCGACTATCAATATTGGCCAAATGCGCTGATCGTTTCGAAGAGACCGGGATCGGGTTTCCGTATACCGGGATTCTAGGTCTGGAGACTCGAATACCACTTCGATCCGGTTTGTACGTTTCGTGTAACGTGTTCAGAGTTGAAGATGGAGCAGTGAAGTGCAAGGGCTAGTCGCTACTAATCCTGAGGATATTTCCAAAATGGATGTAGTAAGAATAGTGCCTTCGGTTCCGTTCGGACCCGGGACGGACTTGTATGGACGAATGCTTTCGTGACATCGTCAGGTGGACGATGGGCATTCTAAGGGATATGTGCTATAAAGGTATCGTTTAGCCTCGAGCCTCATCAACCGGGAATGACTGAAAATCAGGGGTTATGCAGCAAGGCTTCGTGGGTAGCCCCCACTTGAGAGTAAGGTCATCCCTGTCTAGATGTCCCTTTTATTTCGGCTTAGTGTTGCGGTTGCTGATCCCAACCGTGGGGTGATTTTATTTGGAATTATCCAGTAAGGGATGATTCCGGCCTTGTGTTGCAGGGGAGCGGGCGTACTCCTCGATACTGTGATCTAGGCCACGTACTGTGACAGGTGGTACCCCAGTGCCTAGTCATTCGTTGGAAATCCATTCTCCCTACGTGCCTTGTACGGTATTTGTTTGTATACCTAGTATGCTGGAATTTAATCATGTAACAATTTCAGCTATTTTAATAAGTATTTGTGAATAGACACTATTATAATATCAGAGGATTTTGATAAAAAGTGTTTTAGCTATCGTAAGGTAAAAACCCGACATGTTTATTTGTGGCGTGGTCTTACGAGATGCTTTTGTTTTCAAAAAGGATTTTTGAAACTTAAATAATCAATTTGAGTGTGATTTTCTCACGCTGGTATTCCAGACTGACTCGGGTATTGTTTTATATGATGCTCGGGTCAGACCGAGTATTATAGGTTACAGGATATGATGCTGTGGAGCTCAGGAGATGAGCTGGATGGCGAGACGTATCTCCCGTACTTGTTTATATATATATATATTCCGCTATGTTGATTGTTGTACTCTGTTGTATTGAGGACATGATATGGTTATTAATTACATCATTAATTATATTAATTAATGATCCTTAATTATTCTTAATTACTGAAATGGTTTAAGATAATTAATTTGTGAAATTAATTAAGTATTAATTACTTAAAGTAATTAAAGGATTATTAATCAGGAATGATTAATTAAGATGGATACTTAGAGTAATGATTAATTAATTGGTTTAATTAATAATTAAGTAAGCAGGATTTATAGAATGAAGTAATTAGTTTAATTCACTTTAAATTAATTAGATGATATAAATCATTACTTAAGAATGGATGAATGATATTGAATGCTTTGCATTGTTGATATCTCTAATAAGAGATGTGCTGATCTATGATATAGATGTTTGGTTGGATTGAAATGATAATATGAATTAGTCACATTTGGTATCTTTCCAAATTTAACAACACAGACATCAACAGTATCTCGTGCACATGCACGAGAGTTCGCCGCCGCTCCGGTCATCACTGCCATCGCTGGCAAATCGACCACAGCCTCCCCTTTCGATTTCGACCACCTTAACTTCAAACAAACTCCAAAACCGAAAACGAGTAGTTCGATCACCCAGGCACTCAATCCTGATCAACTAAAACGCCTCGCCGACGACGAACCGGTCCACCAGAACCCACGCCATTTCACTCAGAGACGCACCACACGACTACGCTTTGATCCCCACCACTCCGGTCGACTCCGGTCAACCATCAACGTCGCAAAAGCTTCAGAAAACCCCTCGTCCCAGACCCGACATCGAACCCTAGTTCGACGTCGTTCATTGAAAGTAATTAATTGAAGGAAAGTAATTTGAGTTAATTACTTTGAATAATTAATCAAGGGATTAATTAAGGAATTAATTAAGGACTAATTAATTTAGTTAATAAAAGTAATTAAGGGTAGTTAATTACTGAATGAGGTTAATCAGAAGTGATTAATATTTATGGTTTAATTAAAGGTTAATTACTTAATGTAATTTAATTAGAGTAATTAATAATTAATTTGTAATTAAAGATCATTAATTAATATAATTAATGATGTAATTAAGAATGGATTAATTAAGAAATACTTAATAAATGAAGTGATTAATTAATATAATTAATTAAGGATTAATATAATTAATTATAGTTGATTAATTTAATTAATTATGGTTAATTAATTAATGAAGTAATTAAAGCTTAATTACTATAAATGATTAAGGATAATTAATTTGAGTAATTAATTAAAGGATAAATTACCTGAATATAATTAAAAGGTAATTAGAGGATAATTAATTAATTGAGTTGAAATTAATTAATGATTAAGTAAGCAGGATTTATAAAATGAAGTAATTAATTTAATTCACTTTAATTCGATCAAGTTTCAAAGATGAATATTTGGTTAATTTAATTAAACATGTTTGTTTAAATGTATATGGTTAAGGGTTAATCACCTAGTGTTATTAATTAAATAATTTATTTAATAAAGTTAATTAAAGGATTGAGGTTAATTAATAATGTGATTAATTACTAGTTAAGGTAATTAATTAAAAGAGAGTAATTAATTAAGGATCATTAATTAAATAAATGATGTTATTAATTAAAAGATAGTATTATGAAGTCTCAACGTTTCCGACTTCATAAATCACATTATAACATTCATTATGAAGATGGATACTTAAGGGTAATTAAAGGATAATTAATTAATTTGTAATTAAGATTCATTAATTAATCACTTCAATTAATAAATGTTGTTTAATTAAAGGTTAATTACTTAATATAATTAATTTAATTAGAGTAATTAATAATTGAAGTGATTAATTAGTCACATTTATTAATCACCTTTGATTAATCTCATTTAGTAATTAACTACTCTTAATTACTACACTTCATAAATTAATTACTCCTTAATTAATTATCCTTTAATTAATCCCCTGATTAATTATACAAAGTAATTAAACTAAAATTACTTTTATTATTAAAATCTTCTTTAGTTAATTACATCCACTAATTAACTTTAATTACTTTCCTAAGTAATTATACTTTCACTAATTACATTTAAGTAATTATCAAATTTCCAAATCATTATCTTAAATGTAATTAGTGAAAGTATAATTACTTAGGAAAGTAATTAAAGTTAATTAGTGGATGTAATTAACTAAAGAAGATTTTAATAATAAAAGTAATTTTAGTTTAATTACTTTGTATAATTAATCAGGGGATTAATTAAAGGATAATTAATTAAGGAGTAATTAATTTATGAAGTGTAGTAATTAAGAGTAGTTAATTACTAAATGAGATTAATCAAAGGTGATTAATAAATGTGACTAATTATCTTATTTAAATTGGGTAAATTGGAAATTTATATTTAATTTAATCTGGACTTTTCAAAGACATTTAAATAAGTAATTTTATAGTTGTCTGAGACATGTTAATTTTAACTGTCTAGTACATTTGTGAATGTTGTAACTCTGATGTATTAAAATGTAATTAACAAATACAGTTTTTCTTTGTATAACTGTTATTATTATTTGTTATTATATTTAATCCGCTGCGAATGTGAGATGTTGTGTTCTCTGTTCTTCTTTCTTCTTTCTGTTTCTTTCTTCTATCTCTTTCTTTTTCTTCTAACTATCTGGAATTTTCAGGTTCGAAAATTCCGGGTCGTTACATAGGGGGTGATCCCCGCTCTTATATATTGTCTGATTATTTCCTAAAGAACCGGTATTGAGCATTCCATAAATCGACGTTTGGTTTTGTGGAGCACCTGGAAAGCGGAAGAGTGTACTCGTAAGAGATGACTCAAACCCATAACCACTCCAAAAACCATATACGATTCTATAGAGGAGTTTCGTGATATATTGTGATGTTAGGATCCATGTGTGATTCCGAGACTCGTTGGGGTATGGGAATCCATGCGTGATTCCAAGACCCGTTGGGGTTTTGGAATCCATGTGGAATTCCGTGATCTATTTGGTGGCGGTGCGTAACTTGGAATACCAAACGTAGCCTCATCAGCGGGAATGACTAAAACCAGAAATAAGAGGCATGGCCAATAGGGTTGGCAAACCCATAGGGTGTAGTCGGCTCCACCTCGACGTTACCTATAGTTGTAATGCATGCATGGGGCGATGGACTCGGTTTTAGCGAGACCAGCTATGTTTTTCCTATGGTACATCACTAGGGATGTATGCTGCTTTAGAAGGATATCTCTGATCCTTGTGCAGGAGGACCATTCCTCGAACTACTGAGGGCACCTCCATGGAAATCCTACATAATTAGCGAACAAGCCTTATCGGTTTTAGATTATATGCCTAGTATTGTTGTGATGTACACTCACGAGCATCACAGCTACTTGATTATTATTATTTTCGCTCTTAGACATTATTATAATATCACTGTATTTTCTGATATAAAGGTTTTGGTTTTCGTAAGGTAAAAACTCGTTCGTGTTTATGTGCGGTGTGGTCTTACGAGATGCCTTTGATTTTAAAGGATTTTATAAGTTATAATGAATAAAATTCCTTGTGATTTGAGTTCTCACGCTGGTTCTACCAAACTGACCCGGGCGTTGTTTTTCATTAAATGCTCGGGTCAGACCGAGCATATTTCCATGTTTAGTTGGATATTTTTGGAGCTTCAGGAGAGGAGCTGGAGGCCCAAAGACGTATTCACATACATGGTTATTTTCCCGTTGCATTCATTGATATATATTATTCAGCAATTGTGAGGACATGTTGTTATAACTGTCCAGTTGAAATAGGTTAGTAAACTCTGATTGATGTCTGTATATACTTATGTTACAGATTTTTGTGTGTGTAAAGATTTGCTATATATTGTAAATCATTCATTCTGATGTGAGATTCTGTGTTGTTATTTTTCTTCTTGTCTTCTTTCTTCTTTCTTTTCCATAACTATCAGTCTTTCCTTTCAATTTGGGTTGGACATGTGTGGTTTATTGTCAGCTTAAACTGTACGGAAAAGTGGGTCGTTATAGTTGGTATCAGAGCTTAGGTTGAGGGAACACCTAGGCTTGGTAGGGTTGACTCATTGGAGATAGGGTAAGTGAGACCCTAGGATGAGTTTGAGAGTGTGTGTGTGTGTAAGAGTGTGTATTTGTTAATGATATAAAAATGTTTTATATTGTGTTGTTTGATCTGTTGAGTGGCTTAAGAATTCTGGTCGATGCGTTTGGCCAACGTTATCGATAGGAATTTCCTAAACACTCAAACAAGACCAATTGACATAGTATTGTTTTAAAATGGGTAAATGAAATAATTTTACCTGAGATTATATTTTACATATAAAAGAATAATTTTCCAAAAATTTAATATAGTTATTCTTAGTTGTACTTGTTTACTAGGAAATGATAATATTTTATCATTATCTTCTAGAATTTGATTAGTCATGCTTGTTCAATTCTGAGCATTGACTATTATCTGTTAATCTATCTAGAATCTTCCTTTTGAAACCTGGTTTGGGAAGATAGGAATTTGGGAGCATTGAAAACGAATACCTTGTGAATTAAGTTTCACAATTTGAATATAAGGCGTTCGTTGATAATGTTGAGTTAAAATTTGATTTCTAAGGGTTGTTTATTTAACAGAAAATGTGAATATTTGGAATGAATATTTTAGAAACGATTTTATAAAAAGGTTGATTTGATAAATTTAATTTTAATAAAATGTTGTTTTATTAAAAGGAATTTGAAATATTATTGAAATATTTGGAAATGTTGAATACAAAAGTTGGTTGTATTTGAGGGGTTTTGTAAAAGAAGTTTATTAAAAAGAAAACCTAAATATTTCTGAAGTAAATACTTGAAAAATGATTTATAAAAGGAAGCTAGAATATTTTCGAAATAGAAATGATTACCTTTAAAAGGAGATACTTTTATAAATTTGATTTATTAAAATGTGTCTTGTAAATAAAAGTAATTTGAGAGTTTAAATCCCGGTGGTTTTGGCAAAATGGTTTTCGAGGTTTAAAGGGCTAAAAATAGTATTTGAAAATAATTTTGAGTTTCTAAATAGGGAATTGCTACCATTAGGACCTTGCTATATAATTGTTTAGATAAAACAAATTTTGGTTTGATTCCAAATGTATGGTTTTATTTACTATAAAGTACATGGGTATATTGCTATTTCAAATGGTTTTGGAGAAAGGAGATAATAATTTTAATTGAGATAGTTTTGGAGTATAAATGATTTTGGAAATGGTAATAATAGTTTTCTAAAAGGGGTTTTCGGTGTATCAATATATTGGAATAGTTCGCTTAGAAATATATTTAAGTATAAATGTTTTTAAAAAAGAATTTTAAAGATTTGGATTTGGTTCGAGGAATAAGTCCCGATTTATTTTGTGATGATCAGAATAAACTTCTAAGTGACGATCGGATGTTTGCTTAGGCGAACAGTATTATGCACTTAGTAAATTATTCTCTTTGCCATTGTACGATCGGAACAAGTTCAAATCCGAACGAATCCATAGTAAGTTGGAAGTTGATAGTTGGGTAAAAATATATTTATTTGGAAATATATTTAGTATTGTTTCAAAATGGATTTGAAAAGAAAGAAGTGGTTTTAAGTTAACTAGTTCAAGTGGCTCGAAAATAACTAAAAATGGGTAAGATATACGTTTGGACGGTAAACGTTTCTCTTGAGTATTATCCTTCTGGTAAGGAAATATATGATACTGTTTGGTAGTACCCAGTTCCTTGGTATAATTTTGGGGTTACTCGAGCTATATATATATATATTTCTGTAGAATAAATATATAGTATTATTTCAAAAAGTGTTTTGAATAAAAACCGAGTGTTTTAAATTCTTAAGTGAATTCAAAATAAAAGTTTGTAATTTCATGGCACTGCCATCCCTCCCATAAAAGTTTGTAAAACCGGGTGTTTTAAATTCTTAATTCTTAAGTGTTTTACAAGTAAGTCACCATCCCTCCCGTACTTTCATGGCAGCTCCCATCCCTCCCGTCACTTCACCTACGTCCCTACCTGCCCATCACCTATCCGTTGCTCTTCTACCCCCTTCCTCCTTGCCTCCTCCTCTTCCTGACCCGCCACCTGTCCCTGACCTGCCTAACCCTTCCTCCACCTCAGTGGTCCCTTCTATTCCTTCTTCTTCCTCCCCTCATCATGTCCTCTCTGGTCCTCCCTCCTCCTCCCCTTCTTCACCTACAGCTCGATAAAAATGGACTTCCTTATTCTACAACAAGCCAAGGAATGCGGAGAAGTACATCCCTGTTGAAATGAGCCCTTCTTTCAATGGTGATATACTCGTTCCTCCCAGTGATGTTATTGAAGCTAGCTCTCTTGTCTGGAATGAATACATTGTTGTTGTTTTTTTCGACAAACCACTTTCTTACACAAGTGTTATCTTTTATCTAAAAAGAGTTTGGAAACTAAAAGGTACTATTACGATTAAATCAGATGGTTTTGTCTTCCTCTTCCTCTTCTCTTGTGAAGAGGATAGGAATAGGATACTGCACAGTGACCCCATTATTATGAGTTTTTAACGACAAATTTTCTATCGGTTTAGAAAATCGCCGATAAATTTCAAATTAAATTTAACCGCAAGCGCACGACGTACAATTGTTAGTACGTGGCGAGTACGGGTCGATCCGTAGGGAATTATTGATTTTAAATCTCTATTCAATCAAATTAACCAAAGTCGAGAGAATGTTTAAACTAGAAAATGAGAAAACTAACAAAAAGAAAGTGATAAAAATATGATAGTTGAACGACAATTTAGAGATAAATCCACTCTCTAGATCACATAGTTCAACAAAATATGAAATTATGATCTTTCTTTTTTGGTCATTAGTGAGTTTAATTGATGTGCTTATCATAAGTATGGCCTATTTATGCTACTAATTAGCTCAACATAAGCCATCAAATTATAACACACCACTTAAACCACTTAGTCATTCTCATGAAAAATGACAACAAGTTGAAAGTAAAATCTATTTTAAGCATGGCCTATCAACTATTGATTGGAAATATAGACCATCAAATTTTGATTTCAACATTAACTTGATTACCATAATCATATGTAGATGAAAAGGTAATTTGTGTTTAGTGATTGTTTAAGCATAGCATATTTGGTGTCAACAATATAGGCTATCAAATTCAAAGCAAAAAACAACAAGTTAAACCACTTCATGCATTGTCATAAGCACAAAAAGAGAGCAATAATTATCAAAATGTTGAAGCTATATAATTAGAGAGCTTCATTACCCCTAAATTGAAAGGGTTTAGCCTCTCATATTTGTTATCAAATCAACAAATGTAGCTTTCAACATTAAATAAAAACAAGAGGAAAAAGAAAGCAAAATGAAAGGAAAAGCTAAGTAAAAATAAATAAACACTAATCTACTTGCATAAAAAATAAACTACACTACTAACATAAGAAGAGGAGCATGTAAATAAAATAAAACACTAACTAACATTGCAAAAAAAGGAAAATTACATGAAATAAAAATGGCTAAGTAGCCATGAAAAGAGAAGAGAGCTTTCTTTTATTTTTGATCCTAAACTAAACTAAAGAGAAGAGCCTAAAAGAAGAGGAGAGTTACATGAAACATAAGGGGTATTTATACAAGTTTAAAACTCTAATTCACATTTTTGGGGAATGCCCAAACTACCCCTCTAGGAAGCGCGGTGGCCAAATAACCATTAGCATCCAATAATCATCCATTAAGTGTACATGAAGATTTAATGGCCTTTTAGCATGTGCATTAGCTCCTAAGTGTACATTAAGGTAGGTGGGTAAGTGGGGTCCTCTATGATCATCACTTTGAATTATTTCCATCTGCATTCCTTTGTATTCACTCTTGTGCATGCATATCTTCATGAAGCCACTTGTAAAATTCACTAAAATTCCTAAAACAACATAGAAAATTACAAGTAAATTTTCACAAATTAATAAATGCACAAAAATGACCATTTTGCCCCTATATGAAGATGAATATGTGTGATTTGAAAATAATTTGAATTTTGGTTTAAACAAGTTAAAACATCCAATATGATCATTTATTTAATTTAAATAGATTAAATATTGTGGTAAAAATATGCACATTTACGTGCACGTCAATGAGAAACAAACTTTTCATCATTAAACCATGGGATCCTACTATAGGCAATGTTTGTGGTAGTGTCACTTCTGTACCAGTTTGGGTAAGATTCTATAACATTCCCATTTTCTTGTGGTCTCCATATGGAAACAACTGGTTAGCCTCAAGGCTTGGTAAGCTTCTCTGCTTGGATGATTCTATAGAGAAGATTGAGAGGCTCGACTATGCTAAATGTTTGATTGAAGTTAAACTAGACAAATCCCTGCCTGATTCATTCCCAGTTCAGCTGCTAGATGGGGGAAGTCAAAATGTGGAGGTAAAATACTTATGGAAACCAGATATATGCACCAATTGTAAAGTTTTTGGTCATAACTTAAAGGAATGTGACAAACAAATAGAGCAGTGTAGCCTGGAGGATGATATAACAAAGCAGTGTGAAAAAAAGGAAAAGGAGGCACAGAGGGAAAAACTAGATTATAAGAAACCAGTATTTAAGAATAAAACTAAATGGCGGGTTGTGCACAACCACAAGAAGAGAACAAACATTCATGTAAGGAAACCAGTGGATAAAGGAAAGGTAGTTACTGAAGATACAAAGAAAGATGAAAATGAAATTAAGTATATTGAAATTAAAGAGCAAACAGAAAAAGGAAAAAATGAAAAAGAAAAAAGTGAAGTGAATATTGAAAATAAGAAGTGTGACGACCCACCTCCTCGATACTCAGAAATCAACACTAATACATCCTCGGTATTCACGTGCCGTAATTCTAAGTACCGAAGAGGCAGATTATCATGGATTGAAGAAAAAAATTAAAATAGAAGACAAGACAATAATAGAATCTCACATCGTATTCAACTCATAATCATACATGTCATAACTTCAAATTTCTCCATCAAAATTAATACAAATCTAGCTGGGATAGTTATAACTGCATATCCTTACATATGCTAGTATAATACATAACACAGCGGAATAAATAGGTGGCTTCTACAAAAGATCCAAAATGCTCCAAGCTTCATGCTCCATTCCAAAATGCTCTAAGCTTTCCTAACTACTTGGCTGCCCGGAAAAATAGGGCACCCAGAGTTTAAAGGGAAAAGAAAATAAACTCCGGGTCAGTCATGGGACTGGTGTGAGAACTCAAAATACGATGTTGGGAAACAAAAAAGTATCTCATAAGACCACGCCGCACATAAACACGGAATGGGATTTTACCTTATGATAACCAAAATCTTTATTACATGAAATTAAGGGATATTATCTTTAATGACATTCTTTGAAAACATTTGAAAATAAACTTATTGATCTTAGCCAAAATCTTTACCATTATTAAATTTCGGATACCAACTGATATACATTATATATAGATCACTCGGTGTGATTTAGAATACAATGTAGACATTCTTCTATACAAGTTCGTTTTGGGATTAAACGAAACCGAAGTCACTTTCCTACCACATCCTATTAGGATTAATAGCGAATAGTCCTTGCATTAGATATTTCATAATGAAGAAACCACCGCTACTATATGTATATTGGGAGTTTATCCCCAAATGATTAACAAGCAATTCTTCACTATGAAAATCCTTATATCAATGTCTTCAACATATTTTACTTCAAAACGTAAATTGGTTCGAAGTGATTTTTGGATAGGAATCACCCAAATCCGACCTCGGTTCCTTCGAAATCCAATCATCAATAAAAATGATGTAATTAGATGATTGTTGTTCGATTCATTTCATTTCTCTTCATAAAAAATATCTTCAAGAGATATATCTTTAAAATCTTCTTCTTTAAATACATAATCATTTAAACCTCTCTTTTGATATTCCCACATCGTTTTTAAAGAGTATCTTTGAGAAAATAGGATTATAGAAATCACTCTACATTTATTCACTATCAATTTCGTATTCAACAAGTGCTATGGGCAGAATAACGGTGAGATCACCTTTTAAATTCCAGGAATAGGACGGGTTCCCTCTTCGGATTTTAATAATGAGTATAAGAAGATTATTTCTATAAAATCCAAGTTGAGCATCCGAGCTTTCCCTTCGATCTATTCCAACCCTCGTCTAAAAGATAAAGTGAAGGTCAGGTAAGTTTAGGGCACTGGTTGCTCCATTCCTAACCTTAGTTACGCACCTTGTTTTACCGTTTAGCTCTCACAGGCGGGACAAATGTACTAGTCGTTTCTGCATACTCATTTTCTCTTTTTAAATCACTTAATTATTTTGTTTAACCCCCTTTTGAAATAATTTTAAATTGTTCAAATCTCTTTTAAAATACTTTATTATTTACTTAAAATGTTTACATAAGACTTGGAAAAGAATTGTTTAGTTCCAACCTTTATTTCAAAAGTTATTGAAAAACGTTGCGAAAAAGTGTTGCAAATAGTGTCTTAAAAGCTATATTCTTTAAAACGACTTTTATATCATTTAGAAATCCATCTTTTCAACTTAAATCACTTTTAAAACATTTTTAGAATTTATTTCATATTTTTAAAATCTTTAAAATATCAATTTTAAACTTTGGTCACGTTACCGCAAAAGCGCGATTTTTCTGGAAAATTGTTTTGGACATATTTTAAAATCTACTTAATGAAATCTTGATTTTTTTGAAAGATATGGATATAGTAGTCCGGAAAATTCTTATATCGAAAATTCCGAGTTAAATTCCATTCCGTATACTTATTTAAACTTTTCGGCGCGAAATCGCGAACTACCGTTGCGCGACGCGCCTAGTTTTGACATATTTCATGTTTTTTATTCAAACTTTGTTAAAACAAGTTTATATGTTTATAAAACATTTTTAGTACATTTTAATCATTTTAAAAGGCATTAAATGATTCCATATCACTTTTCAATTTATTTTGGAAAGTGTTTTCCGTGTGAATCATTATCGTTTATATCGTGACTTGTTTCAATATTTACATGCAATAAACAACATATGGAAATCAATATCATAACCAAACATCCAAACAAACATATCACAACATCACAACCAAATATATACATATAAAAAAGAGTTCTCACTTTGTTTGGATTTGGCAGATGAAAAATCGGCTGTAGCATCGCTACTCGTTGTTTTTCGCTCACGAATCTTTACGCACTTAGACTCGAATGGCACAACTTGGCTTTGGGAAGGCAAAGAGTGATCGGCCTTAGTTGATAGGGGGAGGTTGGCTTGGGTTTGACGGTGGAGGCTAGGGCCGTGAGTGGAGGAAGAGAAATGGAGGATTTTTGAGGTGGTTCGGGCGGAGTTTTGTTGATATTTCTCTTTGTTTTATTTTGAGAATATTTTGACATTATTTAATTATGAAAAGAATCCATTAAAGAGTGGGAAAAAAGCTTAAGAAAGGAAGAAGAAGTTGTGTAATAAGTGAAGAAAGTGGATGGCTATTTATAGAAAAAGTTTTGGATTAAAATAATATTTTGTAAAAAGACCAAAATACCATTTTTTATACTTTAAGCAAACTAACACTTAACATCACATTTCAAATCATTACTTTATGTCATTTTTACTTAAGTATTAAGTAAAAAATGTAATAATTATGTTTGCTTGATTTGATGTTTACTTTTTGACTTTATAACTCTTTTTTGTCTTTTTATGCTTACTTTTTCTTAATTATATTCTAGAATTTTCTAAGTATGTTTAGTAAAAGTAAACTTAATTAGTAACTTAATTAATCATACTATTTGAATATATGTTCATATATAAGAAAATAAAGGTGCAACGACGTTGTGACAACTTTAAATCGACAAAACATTGATTTTCGACAAAATGTTTTGCGGTCACATTTTGACATTTGAGTTAAACTATTTATTTATGTAAACCAAATTTGAAATTAAATTTGTAAAATATTATTTAAAAATATAAACGATTATAAATTAATTAAAATAATTTATTTAACAGTTGAAACTTACTTTTCTAAAATTAGCATTTTCTCACTTTTATCGGTATAAGCAAATGTTACTATTTTTTTATATATTTCTATTTCCAAATCCTATCTAATATTATTTGAATCATGAAATGTGATATATTTTACATTTAAAATCACTTTAAATGTTATATTTTGATGTGGACAAATTCTAACTCGTTACATTCTTCCCTCCTTAAAAGAATTTCGTCCCCGAAATTATGGAAGAAGCTTGCTCGAAAAAGGAAATATATTTGATAAGATGGAATAAATATACAAGAGTACGAATAAGTGACTACACCACAAGCGGTGAGTACACTATGTCGATAGATACAGTCTATACATAATCTAAACTCAGGACATGCCTTTCTCATTCTGTCTTCTAGTTCCCAGGTGCAATCCTCTGCATCTCCACTCCATTGAACTTTAACCAACCTTACAATCTTCCTTCTCAGTCGCTTTTCATCGTGATCAATGATTCGAACAGGTCATCTAATAACTACCAAATTAGATTCAACCTCTATATCTTCTTGGGCAGATGTTTCTATGATTTAATCTGGATCATACACATTCTTCCGTAAACGAGATATATGAAAAACATTGTATACAACTGACCATCTTTCTGGCAGTTGTACTCGATAGGCTAGTGGGCCGATCCGCTCGAGAATGGGAAAAGGTCCAATATATCGAGGTACTAACTTTCCAACCTTTCCAAATCTTACCACTCCTCTCATTGGAGAGACTTTCAAAAATACAAAATCTCCAACTGAGAATTCCAAATCTCTACACCTCCTATCTGCGTAACTCTTTGGCCTGCTCTATGCTTCTTTCATCTTTTTTCTGATCATGTCAACTTTCTCTGACGCTTCTCGTGCTATATCAGGGCCAAGTACTAATCGATCATCGGTCTCGATCCAACATGCTAGGGATCTATATGGATGACCATACAAAGCTTCATATGGTGCCATGCCAATACTAGCTTGATAACTGTTATTATAGGAGAACTCCACAATATGAAGATAATTTTCCCAAGAACCTCCAAAATCTAAGATGCATGCTCTCAGGAGATCTTCTAGTACTCGGTTTACCCTTTCAGTTTGCACCATCAGTCTGGGGATGATATGCGGTGCTAATATTCAGCTTCGTTCCCAAAGCTGTTTGTAATGCTTTCCAGAACTGACTAGTGAAGATTATATCCCGATCGCTTACTATACTGCTTGGAACTTCATGCAATTGGACAATTTCCTTCATATATATCGCAGCAAGACTTGCAGTAGTTCGTGTTGGCTTTACAGGGATAAAATGTGCACTTTTAGTTAATCGATCTATGATAACCCAAATGCCTTCATTTCCCTTTTTGGATCGAGGTAAGCCATCGATGAAATCCATTGATATCTGGTCCCATTTCCAAGTCAGAATTTCAAGAGGTTGAAGTAACCCTGCAATCTTCTGGTGGTCGCTCTTGACTCGTTGACAATTTGCGCATCTGCTAACTTGGATAGAGATATCCCTCTTTATACTCTTCCACCAAAAGGTCCTTTTCACGTCTTTGTACATTTTGTTGATACCAGGGTGAATGTTTAGCTTGGATTAATGGCATTCAGCTAATATTTCTTGTCTTAAATTTTCAACATTGGGAACACAAATTCTTCCTTTCAATCGTAATGTCCCACGGTTGTCTATTTCATAGTCTGAACTATAACCCTTATTTATCCCATTAATGATCTACCATAGACGTCGATCTTCACTTTGCTTACTAGCAATCCTTTCTAGAAGAGTCGGGGTCACCACCAAATAAGTTATAACGGCATGGTTCCTACTTAATGCATCTGCTACCACGTTGGCCTTTCCGGGTGTATATAAGATATTAAGATCATAAGCCACGACAAATTCTAGCCACCATTGTTGCCTCATATTTATGTCCTTCTGGGTGAAAAGATACTTCAAAGATTTGTGATCTGTGAAGAGCTCAAACTTTTCACCTATTTAAAGAAGGAATATTATTTATTAAGGTCAAAAAAAGTTTATTAAAATAAACTATGAAGAATTCTTACCTAGCAAATAATGCCTCCATATTTATAATGCGAACACAACGGCTAATAACTCCAAGTTGTGTGTTTCATAATTCTTCTCATGAGTCTTTAGCTGCCTACTTGCATAAGCAATAACCTTCCCATGTTGCATTAGCACTGCGCCTACTCCTTCTCCACAATCATCAGCATTAATGGTTAAACCGCCAGTTCTATCAGCTATAGCTAAGACTTGAGCGCTAGTCAACCTTTTCTACAACTCATTAAATGCTTCTTCACATTTCGGTGTCCATTCAAA
Source organism: Allium fistulosum (assembly GCA_030737815.1). Taxonomy (NCBI): domain Eukaryota; kingdom Viridiplantae; phylum Streptophyta; class Magnoliopsida; order Asparagales; family Amaryllidaceae; genus Allium; species Allium fistulosum. The sequence goes on from CM060901.1 coordinate 1,422,723,654, forward strand.
TTTAACATCCTTCTTTGTTAACCTGGTAAGATGGGAGGAAATTTTTGAGAAGTCCTGGATGAACCTCCAGTAATATCCTGCCAATCCTAAAAAGCTACGGACGTCTTTTGGAGTTTGTGGTGTCTTCAAGTCTTGGACTTCTACAACTTTCCCTGGATCAACCAAAACTCCTTCTCCTGATACTGCATGCCCTAGGAATCTTATTTCTTTTTCCCAAAAATGGCACTTTGAAAACTTGGCGTTAAGCACATTCCTTCTTAATATCTCTAGCACCATCTCTAGATGCCTCTCGTGTTCCTCTTCAGTCTTTGAATATATAAGAATATCATCTATAAAGACTAACACGAATTTATTAATCACAACTGTGAATACTTTATTCATGAGATCTACAAAATAAGCAGGGGCATTAGTTAACCCAAAAGGCATAACTAACCACTCGTAGAAGAAATCTGGACCTTTGAATGCAGTCTTCTGCTATTCTAAGTTGGTGGAATCCTAAGGCCAGATCCATTTTTGAAAATACCTGAGTACCATGAAGTTGATCAAACAAGTCATCTATGTGGGGTAGAGGATACTTGTTCTTAATTGTTTGCTTATTCAGGTCTCGATAGTCTACACATAGCCTTAGGGAACCATTGGACTTGGCAACGAAAACAACTGCTGCTCCCCAATTTGAGCGACTTGGTCTTATCAATCCCTTCTTCAACAATTCATCGGTTTGTTCCCTCAATTCATCCACCTCTCTGGGAGCCATTCTTTGCTTTTGGTGAACAACGGGTCTTGCATCGGGAATCAAATCGATATGAAACTCAATTTCCCGATGTGGAGGCAAACTTTTTACTTCTTCAAAAACATCTGAAAACTTCTTAACTATCGGTATGGTCTCTAATTTTCCTTGGGGTGAATCAAGTGCATATTGGAAACTATCCCTTACCGGACCGAGCTCCTTATACCATATTTCAATCATCTTCCCTAACTTTGTCTTTGCTGATACTGTCCTCCTAACACAATCAAGGACAACTTCATATTTGGATAGCCAGTCCATACCGAGAAAAACTTCAAATCCATTAAAATCAAGGACAAACATGTCACATGAAAAATAATGGAAAAGATAGGTAACTTGGACATCTTCACAAATCATACGAAGGTTTGTTGTACCGCCTATGGGATTTAACACACAGATAGGGGTATCTACTATTTTGGTGGTAAGCTCTAATTTTTTAACCAATTCTTTGGAAATAAAACTACGGATAGCTCTAGTATCAAATAATATTTTAACTAGAATACCCTTAACACAAATAGCACCCTCCAGAACTCCTCTTTCTTTGGTTTCTTCCGAAGTTAATGGTTCTTCTTCCATGGTATAGACCTTAACCGGCTGGACTGTCTCTATAAATGGACAACCCATCATCATACGCCCTTGTTGGTGACAACTAGGACAGAGTGACATAGAGGAAATATTATTTGCTTGCTGCTTCTTCCTACAATTCTTAGTTATATGCCCTTTATGCTCACGATGTCCACACTTGACACCTTTTAAATTTTTTCTCTTCTTCCCTCCAAGTTGCTTCTTTTCCTCTAGATTGAATTCCTTCTCATTGGGATAGTTACTACTGTTAATAATATTCAATACTGATGTTGGCTTCTACTTATCAAGAATTTCATATTGCAAACCCATATCTACTAGGTTTGAGAATGACCCCTTAAGGTGAGCAGTCATTCTATCATAAAACACTTTTCTCATCCCAGCCACAAACATTTCATTCTTCTTAAGTGGAGTATCTATCAGTCCAGGCCTAAAGAGAGATAATTCATCAAACTTCCTCAAGTATTCTTCCACTGGCATTTCTCCTTGCATTAGATCCATAAAACTTTTATAGAGACATGACTTCCGAGCATCTGGTAGGTATCGTTCTTTGAAAACCTTCTTAAATCTTTCCCACAAAATATCATCTTCTGGTTCATTGATAGTAATTGACTCCCACCAAGCCGAAGCTCCATCCTGCAATTGCCAAGATGCCAAGAAACGCTTTTACTCATCCTTTATTTCCAATCCTTTAAAAATTCTCTCACATAAGCGGAGCCAATTCTGAACTTCAACAATTGATTTTGTACCTTGAATGGTTTCTTGTCCACATTGGTATAAGTTAGGCAGAAAGTTGCCAGGTTAACCAGAGTTTGTACCGGAACTTCCCTTTTGTTGCCCTTTCCTCTCCCTTCTTAGTATTCATTTCCTACTACCTGAGTATAGTAAGATATCCTTTTAGAACACAAAAACGAGATTATCTTAGGGAGTGCGTTTTGAGTATTGATAACTAGAATATACTTATTCAGATAAAGATTTCTAATACGCTCTGTCTTAGACTAAACTCATTCTAGGGCATTGCTAACCCTATCTCTAATGAGTTGACCCTATCAAGAATTAGGTATTCGCTCAACCATAAGCTTTGATACCAAATGTGATGACCCACCTCCTTGATACTCATAAATCAACATTAATACATCCTCGGTATTCACATGTAGTAAATTTAAGTACCGAAGAGGCAGGTTATCATGGGGTAAAGAAAAAAAATAAAGATAGAAGACAAGACAATAATAGAATCTCACATCGTATTCAACTAATAATCATACATGTCATAACTTCAAATTTCTCCATCATAATTAATACAAATCTAGCTGGGATAGTTATAACTGCATATCCTTACATATGCTGGTATAATACATAACACAGCGGAATAAATAGGTGGCTTCTACAAAAGATCCAAAATGCTCCAGGCTCCATGCTCCATTCCAAAATGCTCCAAGCTTTTCTAACTACTTGGCTGCTCGGAAAAATAGGGCACCCAGAGTTTAAAGGGAAAAGAAAATAAACTCCGAGTCAGTCATGGGACTGGTGTGAGAACTCAAAATACGATGTTTGGAAACAAAAATGTGATATCTCATTAGACCACACCACACATAAACACGGAATGGGTTTTTACCTTATGATAACCAAAATCTTTATTATGTGAAATTAAGGGATGTTATCTTTAATGACATTCTTTGAAAACATTTGCAAATAAACTTAATTAATCTTAGCTGAAATTGTTACCATTATTAAATTCCAGATATTAGGTTCTACAAACAAATCCGAAGGCACTTATGGAAAATGGATTCCATATAAATGAAAAGGTAAGGGACTACCTTCCGACAGTACACCTCTAGAGGATGCACCTAGGGTCCAGATACTGGGCACCTAAACCAACACATAACCGGCCTACCCCTTCTTGAATAGTACCGAATAAGTCATCACCCCGGCCGTTACCGACCTTTAATAGGATCCCGAGTCATACATTCACCACATACTTAGACATGTGTAAAGTAATCTAGAAGGGTGATGACATCTCATAATGGGAGCGACCCACTTAGCCCGGCTGCTTCTACCCTGTTTCTGTCATTTCCGGGTGATGAGGCCTGAGGTAACGATTACCTTTTCACATAGCACATCTCCTTCCACTTTGAATGCCATATTGCCAATCCACTCTCACATGACTGATTTCTACAAATGTATAAGTTTCTGTGCTCGTGCATCTCAGGAAAAGGTGTTAAGCTAAGAGAAGGTGTCTTCTCCGCCACCGACTGATATACATTATATAGAGATCACTCGGTGTGATTTAGAATACAATGATAGACATTCTTCCATACAAGTTCATTATGGGATTGAACGAAACCGAAGGCACTTTCCTACCACATCCTGTTAGGATTAATAGCGAATAGTCCTTGCATTGGATATTTCATAATGAAGAAACCACCGCTACTATATGTATATTGGGAGTTTATCCCCAAATGATCAACAAGCAGCTCTTCACTATGAAAATCCTTATATCAATGTCTTCAACATATTTTACTTCGAAACGTAAATTGGTTCGAAGTGGTTTTCAGATAGGAATCACCCAAATCCGACTCCGGTTCCTTCGAAATCCAATCGTCGATAGAAATGATGTAATTAAATGATTGTTATTCGATTCATTTCATTTCTCTTTATCAAAAATATCTTCAAGAGATATATATCTTTAAAATCTTCTTTTTTAAATACAGAATCATTTAAACCTCTCTTTAGAATATTCCCACATCATTTTTAAAGAGTATCTTTGAGAAAATAGGATTATAGAAATCACTCTACATTTATTCACTATCAATTTCGTATTCAACAAGTGCTATGGGCAGAATAACGGTGAGATCACCTTTTAAATTCCAGGAATAGGACGGGTTCCCTCTTCGGATTTTAATAATGAGTATAAGAAGATTATTTCTATAAAATCCAAGTTGAGCATCCGAGCTTTCCCTTCGATCTATTCCAACCCTCGTCTAAAAGAAAAAGCGAAGGCCAAGTAAGTTCAAGGCACTAGTTGCTGCATTCCTAACCTTAGTTACACACCTTGTTTTACCGTTTAGCTCTCACAGGCGGGACAAATGTACTAGTCATTTCCGCATACTCATTTTCTCTTTTTAAATCACTTAATTATTTGTTTAACCCCCTTTTGAAATAATTTTAAATTGTTCAAATCTCTTCTAAAATACGTTATTATTTACTTAAAAATGTTTACATAAGACTTGGGAAAGAATTGTTTAGTTCCAACCTTTATTTCAAAAGTTACTGAAAAGTGCGAAAAAGTGTTACAAATAATGTTTTAAAAGCTATATTCTTTAAAATGACTTTTATAACATTTAGAAATCCATATTTTCAACTTAAATTACTTTTAAAACATTTTAAAAGATTTTTAGAATTTATTTCATATTTTTAAAATCTTTAAAATACCAATTTTAAACTTTGGTCACGTGACCGCAAAAGCGCGATTTTTCTGGAAAATTGTTTTGGACATATTTTAAAATCTACTTAATGAAATCTTTATTTTTTTGAAAGATATGGATATAGTAGTCCGGAAAATTCATATCTCGAAGAATTTCGAGCTAAATTCCATTCCGTATACTTATTTAAACTTTTCGGTGCGAAATCGCGAACTACCTTTGAGCAACGCGCCTAGTTTTGACATATTTCATATTTTTCATTCAAACTTCGTTAAAACAAGTTTGTATGTTTATAAAACATTTCTAGTACATTTGTAATCAATTTAAAAGGCATAAATAATTCCATACCACTTTTCAATTTATTTTGGAAAGTGTTTTCCGTGTGAATCAATATTGTTTATATCGTGACTTGTTTCAATATTTACATGCAATAAACAACATATGGAAATCAATATCATAACCAAACATCCAAACAAACATATCACAACATCACCACCAAATATATAAAAATAAATAAGAGTTCTCACTTTGTTTGGATTTGGCGAACGGAAAATCAGCTATAGCTTTGTTTTTCGCTCACGAATCTTTGTGCACTTGGACTCGAATGGCTCGACTTGGCTTGGGGAAGGCTAAGAATGCTCAGCCTTGGTTGATGGGGGGAGGTTGGCTTAGATTTGATGGTGGAGGCTAGGGCCGTGAGTGGAGGAAGAGAAATGGAGGAGTTTTAAGGTGGTTTGGGCGGAGTTTTGTTGATATTTTTCTTTGTTTTATTTTTGGAAATATTTTGGCATTATTTAATTATGGAAAGAAGCCATTAAAGAGTAGAAGAAAAGCTTAAGAAAGGAACAAGAAGTTGTGTAAAAAGGGAAGAAAGTGGATGTAACAACCCACCTTTTTGGACATTTCAAATCGACAACAAACCACACATGTCAGACTCAAACCATTCAAAAGGGAGGATTGTTAATGAGGTAAATAAGAAAAAAAGAAAACAAAACACAGAATCTCGCAGCAGAATAACAAAATATAATAATCAAATAAACAGTTCATGAAGCTGTTTTACAAATAACATTTTATTACACTTTTACAATTCAAATCAGAGTTATACATATATCAGAAATAAACAAATAATGCAGCAGAACACAGAATGTAGTGAAATAATAAATAGAAATAATATACTGAATCTTCGTCTTCGTCCTCCAGAAAATAAGTGTCTTCGCTAAACTGAAATACTCGGTCTGACCCGAGCGTAAAGTAAAACAAGAACACTCGAGTCAGGACTAACATTCTTATTTAAGTAAGTCAACTCAAGTGAAATGTATAGATAACTCAATAAGTGAAATGCTTAGGTTTAAATAAACATAATCTTTCACACTATAAATCTGTTCAGTTCAAATACCGACTTTATGTTCGTTTCCAATCGATTCATTATTAAATCCAACTTTAGATTTCAATTTTTCACTTAAAGCTATTAAGTTATAATCAAACAACAAGTTTAAATCTAAAAAATCCAATTAAAACTTTCATTAAATTAATTAAATTTCAATTTCATAATTTCAAGTTCAAACATAAATTTAAACTTACAATATTCCAATTTTATTTCTAAATCAATTTATTTAAACCCAAAGTGGTTTTATATCGGGTATGTATCATTTCAATCCAAAGTGATTTTCCTAACTATCAGGAAACTTGGAGTGTGAGAACAATAACAACATAAATAACATAACATGTCAATTACCAACATGCGTGCATAATTAACAATTTAATATATACACATGCATAACTAACATATCACATGTGTCACATATCGTAAACAACATAAGTGAATATTTCAAATTCTAACATAACATATAAATATATAACATGACATATATACAAGGAACTTGCAAGGTGATTTACAATAAATTAACATGGCATATCATTTTTCACAAACATAACACATTATTTCCACATAGCATATGTGACATGTTATTAACATAGCATGTGCAACATATAATTTTATTAACTAACACATTTGTTTCAACATAGCATAGGTGATGTATTTCAACAAGGCATATACAAATATTTTTTCTAACATAACACATTTTTTTTCATATCATATGTGATGTATTTCAACATGGCATATAAAAATATATTTTTCTAACATAACACTTTTTTTTACATATCATATGTGATGTATTTCACATACATATGTGACAATTAATCAAATCAACATAACATACTACTTGTGACATATAAAACAACATGTGCATGTGAATATCATAACAAAAATTCAAGGGAACATAACAACATATATCACATATTCATATCTAAAGCAAACATTTCTTATAACATTTCGATGTTTATTTACCTAACAATAAAAATGTTAATCGTGAGTGATTGCTCACCTTTCGAGGTTAGAGAGTTTTTGACAACACAAATATGTAGATCCTAGTTGAAATCCAAACACGACAAGCTAACCAATCTGACGCAGCGGATTACACAAAACAAGATAGATCGATGAACGTAGCAATCGGTGGATTGATGAATACTGAAATGTAAAACTGACGCAGCGGATTACACAAAACAAGATAGATCGATGAACGTAGCAATCAGTGGATTGATGAATACTGAAATGCCCGAATTCGTTGATCCGAAGATGCCGAATCCTAGCTATCTCTGACACGTTGATCGCGCACGATACCGTGAAGAGAGATCTACAATTCTTCGAGCGTTGATCAAGCGCACTTGATTCCGCGAATTGGCTTCAACGATCGAAGATTCGAGCGCACTCGAATGTCGAAGGTGGGGATAGGAGATACACTCAACTACCGATTTTAATTGAAAGCACAAAGCTAACAAACAAGAATTTTGTTCGAAAATCAACAACCTTTACAAAATGACACAACTTGCCTATTTATAGGCTACAACACATTAGACAGAAAATTACACAACACTTAAGTCGTTTCCGACTCATCACCCTACGACCTATCATAAGTCGTTCACGACTTAACAGATTACAACACAAACATCACGACTTACGTAACAAAACGACTTAACAATAAGTACAAAGGAAACAATACAACATATAGATCGTCTACGACTCAACATACAATTCACGCGACCTAACTTCAATGCCCCAGCTTCCATCAGCGACTTAAAGAATCAACGGCAGAGATTAACGCGACATAAGAATCAATGGCATCAAGCTTCAACGACCTAAAAGAGCGGCTTCATAAAACTGCGCGACCTAAGTCTTGCGACCTAAGTCCTCGCGACTTAAGACTTCGCGACTTATCTCTCCATATCACCCAGCGACCTATCTTAGGTCGTAACTCGTTTGTGCGACATAGTATAGGTCGTAACATATCTCTGCGACCTAAAGTAGGTCGTAACCCTTTAACTCGTCTTCCTTCCATCACCCTGAACCCAGTAACTCGCGTGCCGCTTTTGTTAGGTCATGAGCGACTCAATAATAGGTTAGGTTGTCTACGACTCATCATGTCCACACGACTTAGGATTCTGTTAGGTCGTGGACGACTTATCACTCCTTCCTTAGGTCGCAAACTCGAGATAACTTCTTCCCCTGGTTTCCAGTTAAGTCGCAGCTCCCCCTCTCGTGACTCCTTAGGTCGTGGACGACCTATAACTTCTTCGTTAAGTCATATGCGACTTAAATCCTTAAGTCGTGTGTGACTTAGACCTTCACTTCTGTCCTGAGCTGCATCATCCTCCCCAGGTTGAGAAAAATTCGTCCTCGAATTTGTAAATTCTTCCACATCAGCTCGTTCATTCCCATGATATGGTATGGGATGTTTAACATTGAACACATCAGAAGTATACACATCCTCCGGCAGCTTCAACTTATAAGCATTTTCATTAATTCGTTTCACGACTTCTACAAGACCAATTTTTCTGGCTTTCAATTTGTTATAAGCGCCCACTGGAAAACGATCCTTTGTTAATACTGCATAAACCCAATCACCTTCATTAAATTCAACATTTCTTCGCTTCAAGTCTGCAGATCGTTTGAATTTCTCATTTGCCTTTTCCAATCGTTCTTGAACGATCCTATGACACTCTGACAATCCTTCAACAAAATCAGCAGCTCGCTTGACTGTCTTCTTTGGTTGTGGTATGACTGTTAACTCCAACGGCCCCTTTGGTAAACTAGAATATACAATCTGAAATGGATTGAAACCCGTACTACGGTTTACAGCATGATTATGCGCAAACTATGCTTGACATAACTTCACATCCCAACTCTTCAGATTGTCTTGAACAAGACATCTCAACAAATTTCCCAATGATCTGTTCACAACCTCGGTCTGTCCATCCGTTTGCGGATGATAAGCGCTGCTAAAGTTCAACTTCGTTCCCACCATCTTCCACAAACTTAGCCAAAAATGACTTAGAAAACGAGTATCCCTATCCGACACAATAGATTCTGGCAATCCATGAAGGCGATAGATTTCTTTGAAAAATAACTGAGCAACATTAACAGCATCCGCCGTCTTCTTACAAGCAATAAAATGCGCCATCTTCGAAAATCGATCCACCACTACATAAATGGAATCATTACCACGCTGCGTTCTTGGCAGCCCCAACACAAAGTCCATACTCACGTCAATCTAAGGTTTAGATGGTACGGGTAATGGCATATATAACCCTGCATTCGTAGCGGTTCCTTTCGAAACTTGACAGATATGGCATCTCTCAACAAATCTCTCTACTTCTTTCCTCATTGATGGCCAAAAATAAGATTGCGAAATCAATTGCAAAGTACGGTCTCTACCCACATGGCCTTCTTCATGTAGCTCCTTCACAATTTTCATTCTCAAACTACCCTCCGGTATGCACAATCGACTTCCTTTAAAAAGAAACCCATCCACCATTACAAACTCATCTGTCTTTCCCTCCTTGACTTTGTCAACAAACCCTGCAAAGTAAGGATCTTCTGTAATCAGTTCTGGCAATAATTCAAAACCCGTCACCTCAACTTTCATCGTTGTCAACAAATGACTCCTCCTACTCAAAGCATCAGCTACTCGATTCGTCACCCCTGACTTGTGTTTGACAACAAAAGTAAACTGTTGCAGATATGCGATCCACGATGCATGTCTTGCTGAAATCTTGTCTTGCCCTTGTAAATGCTTCAACGCCTCATGATTAGTGTAAAGAACGAACTCTTTCTGAAATAGATAGTGTCTCCAGTGTTTAATAGCTTGCACAACAGCATAAAATTCCACATCATATGTACTATATCTCATCTTCACTCCCGATAGCTTCTCGCTGAAATAGGCAATAGGACGTCCCCGTTGACTTAACACTCCTCCAATCCTAACCTTCGATGCATCAGTATGTAATTCAAACAATAACTGAAAATCAGGTAATGCTAGAATTGGTGCTGTCGTCAACAATTCCTTGATACGTTCAAAAGCAACCCCTGCTTCCTTCGTCCATGCAAATTGTTTACCCTTCATACAATCTATAACAGGTGCCATCACACTACTAAAGTGCGGAATAAATCTTCTATAAAATGAAGCCAACCCGTGAAAACTCCGAACCTCTATTATCGTCTTGGGCTGTGGCCAATCTCTAATCGCCTCTACTTTACTCCGATCCACCTGTATCCCTTCCTCTGATACAACATACCCCAGAAATAAAACATTATGCGTCATGAACACGCATTTCCTCATTGCAGCATAAAATTGTTCTTGTCGCAGTACCATCAGTACTTCTCTCAGATGATTCAAATGTTCCTCTGGACTTCCACTATATATCAGAATATCATCGAAATACACCACCACAAACTTCCCAATGAATGGTCTAAAAATCTGATTCATCACCCACATGAATGTACTTGGCGCATTTGATAAGCCAAATGGCATTACCAACCATTCGTATAGACCCTCCCTGGTTTTAAAAGCTGTCTTCCACTCATCACCTGGTCTGATACGAATTTGATGATATCCGCTCTTCAAATCAATCTTCGAAAAGATAGTTGCCCCACTCAACTGATCTAGCAAGTCATCCAGTCTTGGCATTGGAAATCTATACCTTACTGTGATCTTATTCAATGCTCTACTGTCGGTGCACATCCTCCACGTCCCATCCTTCTTGGGTACCAATAAAGCTGGTACAGCACAAGGACTCAGACTCTCCTACACACGCCCCTGTTCAAGCAACTCTTCCACTTGCCTTCGCAACTCCTCATGCTCTTTTGGACTCATTCTGTAGTGTGGTCTGTGAGGTAACACAGCTCCTGGAACAAGATTAATTTGATGTTGAATGTCCCTCAACGGCGGTAACTCCGTTGGCAACTCTTCTGGAAATACATCGTTAAATTCTTTCAGAACAGGTTTTACTTCTTCTGGGACTTCCACCACTTCATGACTCTCTCGTCCAATCAACAAGAACACTTCAGGCTCCTCTTCTACCTCCTTAACAAACTCCTTCAAAGATAACAAGGTTTTCAGATCTTCAATCTCTTCCAGTTTGTTTTCTTCCTGTTGTCGCTTCTTGGGAACTAGCGTAATCTTTGTGCCTTCAAACATAAAGCTATAACTGTTGGTACGTCCATCATGTTGCACCGCCCGATAATACTGCCATGGTCTTCCCAACAACAAATGACAGACATCCATATCTACCACATCACACCAGATTTCGTCTTTATATTTCTTCCCGATTGAAAAATTCACACAAACCCTTCGTCCAACCTTCACCTCCCCGCCTTTCCTCAACCAAGCCAACTTGTACGGTTTTGGATGTTTCTCAGTTTTCAATGCCAATTTCCTCACTTCTTCTGAAGAAATTATATTATCACAGCTTCCAGCATCAATAACAAATTTGCAAACTTTCCCAGAATAGTACATGTCGACTGAAAAATATTGCTCCTCAACCAACTACAATCCTCCTCTAGCTTTGGTGTTAAACAAGACCTCCTCATCATTAGATTATAACCTTCGTCTCCCGTCACTTCTTCTTCCTCCTCATCAGGTGGTGAATTGGAACATTCAGCTTCTTCATCCTCATCCGCAACCTCTGCTATCATAGCTCTCTTCTTCGGTTTGGACATTCATTACTTTTGTGGCCCATCTCTTGGCAATTATAACATTTGAAACCATTACTGACCTTCGTCTTCCCAACCTCATTCACAACTGGCTTTGCAACAGCTTTTGAAACATTAGAACTTCCACTAACACCCTTCACTGGATTGTTGGAATTTGTAAACACACCTCCTCCTCGTCTTCCCTGTTTCTCCCAAGCTAATGCTTTCTGATGTGCTTCCTCCACAGATCTAGGATCGAACATATTCACCATATCCTAAATCTGCATTCTCAATCCCCCAATGAATCTGGCGGTCAGCTGTTCCTCCGTTTCCATAATATCATTTCTAGCAATGGGTTGATAAAATTCATCAGTATAGTCGTTAACAGACTTCGTTCCTTGTCTCAAGTTTTGCAAACGTTGATACATCAGAGATTGATAATTGTAAGGTAAGAACGTTGCTTTCATCAATTTCTTCATCTTCTCCCAAGATTCAACCTTTGACTTCCCCATTCGTTCACGTGTAAGCTTGGTTTGCTGCCACCATGCCAAAGCTCTACCCCTCAGCCTTGTAGCAACCAACTTCACTCTACGATGTTCTCGAACTTCCTTGAAGTCAAAAATCTCCTCCACATTAGACAACCAATCCAAAAATTCCTCAGCTTGCATACCACCCTTAAACTCTGGTATTTCAGTCTTCATCCCAGACTCCCACTTGTGATCATACTCTGATTGATTTCTTCCTTGGCCTCGCCCATGAACACTACCTCTGTCATACTCCTCTTCAAAATCAGATGTGTGTCGACGTTGATCCTGACCACCAACATCTCTACTACCATCATGTCTACCACCTCCATCCCTTCTACTAGCATTCCTCCGATCACGCTCTCGATTGTCAACATTTCTATAACTTTCTTGGCTCACACTTCTATGATCATTATCATTACTTCTCTCTCAATTGGAATGTGGTGAAACTCTACTTCTCCCATGGTTAGTTTCAGGTGAAACCCTTCTCTGATTTTTATTCATCTCCAACATCATCTTCTCTAATCGACCAATTCCTTCATTGAGCTTCTCACTAAAATTCTCATTAATTCATTGCTCCATCTCATCAGCTTCTTCTCTTCTATACAAAGCTTCAACGTTTTGGTGACGATTAGCTCTCCTTGGTGGCATGATTCAAAATTTTCTCAAGCACTTCAACAACTTCACACTTTAAGTTTCAAACACCTTTCGTACTTTGATCCAAAATGAAATGGATCGAAAACTCCAACTTTGTTGCAAAATATGATGAACACGATGAACACAACTTCAAGACTTCAAACAAATTTGCACGGCTCAACACTTCAAGCTCGGCTAACACTTCAAATGAGGATGATTCCTTCAACTTGCTCTCGGCCTAGCTCAAGACCGTACCAATCAACACTTCAAACTTCAAATTCTCGGCTCCAAGACTCGATTTAGCTATGATTGGCTAAAACAAGCTCTGATACCAAAACTGACGCAGCGGATTACACAAAACAAGATAGATCGATGAACGTAGCAATCGATGGATTGATGAATACTGAAATGTAAAACTGACGCAGCGGATTACACAAAACAAGATAGATCGATGAACGTAGCAATCGGTGGATTGATGAATACTGAAATGCCTGAATTCGTTGATCCGAAGATGCCGAATCCTAGCTATCTCTAACACGTTGATCGCGCACGATACCGTGAAGAGAGATCTACAATTCTTCGAGCGTTGATCAAGCGCACTTGATTCCGCGAATTGGCTTCAACGATCGAAGATTCGAGCGCACTCGAATGTCGAAGGTGGGGATAGGAGATACACTCAACTACCGATTTTAATTGAAAGCACAAAGCTAACAAACAAGAATTTTGTTCGAAAATCAACAACCTTTACAAAATGACACAACTTGCCTATTTATAGGCTACAACACATTAGACAGAAAATTACACAACACTTAAGTCGTTTCCGACTCATCACCCTACGACCTACGACTTATCATAAGTCGTTCACGACTTATCAGAATACAACACAAACATCACGACTTACATAACAAAACGACTTAACAATAAGTACAAAGGAAACAATACAACATATAGATCGTCTACGACTCAACATACAATTCACGCGACCTAACTTCAATGCCCCAGCTTCCATCAGCGACTTAAAGAATCAACGGCAGAGATTAACGCGGCATAAGAATCAATGGCATCAAGCTTCAGCGACCTAAAAGAGCGGCTTCATAAAACTGCGCGACCTAAGTCTTGCGACCTAAGTCCTCGCGACTTAAGACTTCGCGACTTATCTCTCCATATCACCCAGCGACCTATCTTAGGTCGTAACTCGTTTGCGCGACATAGTATAGGTCGTAACATATCTCTGCGACCTAAAGTAGGTCGTAACCCTTTAACTCGTCTTCCTTCCATCACCCTGAACCCAGTAACTCGCGTGCCGCTTTTGTTAGGTCATGAGCGACTCAATAATAGGTTAGGTTGTCTACGACTCATCATGTCCACACGACTTAAGATTCTGTTAGGTCGTGGACGACTTATCACTCCTTCCTTAGGTCGCAAACTCGAGATAACTTCTTCCCCTGGTTTCCAGTTAAGTCGCAGCTCCCCCTCTCGTGACTCCTTAGGTCGTGGACGACCTATAACTTCTTCGTTAAGTCATATGCGACTTAAATCCTTAAGTCGTGTGCGACTTAGACCTTCACTTTTGTCCTGAGCTGCATCATCCTCCCCAGGTTGAGAAAAATTCGTCCTCGAATTTGTAAATTCTTCCACATCAGCTCGTTCATTCCCATGATATGGTATGAGATGTTTAACATTGAACACATCAGAAGTATACACATCCTCCGGCAGCTTCAACTTATAAGCATTTTCATTAATTCGTTTCACGACTTCTACAGGACCAATTTTTCTGGCTTTCAATTTGTTATAAGCGCCCACTGGAAAACGATCCTTTGTTAATACTGCATAAACCCAATCACCTTCATTAAATTCAACATTTCTTCACTTCAAGTCTGCAGATGGTTTGAATTTCTCATTTGCCTTTTCCAATCGTTCTTGAACGATCCTATGACACTCTGACAATCCTTCAACAAAATCAGCAGCTCGCTTGACTGTCTTCTTTGGTTGTGGTATGACTGTTAACTCCAACGGCCCCTTTGGTAAACTAGAATATACAATCTGAAATGGACTGAAACACGTACTACGGTTCACAGCATGATTATGCGCAAACTCCGCTTGACATAACTTCACATCCCAACTCTTCAGATTGTCTTGAATAAGACATCTCAACAAATTTCCCAATGATCTGTTCACAACCTCGGTCTGTCCATCCGTTTGCGGATGATAAGCGCTGCTAAAGTTCAACTTCGTTCCCACCATCTTCCACAAACTTAGCCAAAAATGACTTAGAAAACGAGTATCCCTATCCGACACAATAGATTCTGGCAATCCATGAAGGCGATAGATTTCTTTGAAAAATAACTGAGCAACATTAACAGCATCCGCCGTCTTCTTACAAGCAATAAAATGCGCCATCTTCGAAAATCGATCCACCACTACATAAATGGAATCATTACCACGCTGCGTTCTTGGCAGCCCCAACACAAAGTCCATACTCACGTCAATCCAAGGTTTAGATGGTACGGGTAATGGCATATATAACCCTGCATTCGTAGCGGTTCCTTTCGAAACTTGACAGATATGACATCTCTCAACAAATCTCTCTACTTCTTTCCTCAGTGATGGCCAAAAATAAGATTGCGAAATCAATTGCAAAGTACGGTCTCTACCCACATGGCCTTCTTCATGTAGCTCCTTCACAATTTTCATTCTCAAACTACCCTCCGGTATGCACAATCGACTTCCTTTAAAAAGAAACCCATCCACCATTACAAACTCATCTGTCTTTCCCTCCTTGACTTTGTCAACAAACACTGCAAAGTAAGGATCTTCTGTAATCAGTTCTGGCAATAATTCAAAACCCGTCACCTCAACTTTCATCGTTGTCAACAAATGACTCCTCCTACTCAAAGCATCAGCTACTCGATTCGTCACCCCTGACTTGTGTTTGACAACAAAAGTAAACTGTTGCAGATATGCGATCCACGATGCATGTCTTGCTAAAATCTTGTCTTGCCCTTGTAAATGCTTCAACGCCTCATGATCAGTGTAAAGAACGAACTCTTTCTGAAATAGATAGTGTCTCCAGTGTTTAATAGCTTGCACAACAGCATAAAATTCCACATCATATGTACTATATCTCATCTTCGCTCCCGATAGCTTCTCGCTGAAATAGGCAATAGGACATCCCCGTTGACTTAACACTCCTCCAATCCCAACCTTCGATGCATCAGTATGTAATTCAAACAATAACTGAAAATCAGGTAATGCTAGAATTGGTGTTGTCATCAACAATTCCTTGATACGTTCAAAAGCAACCCCTGCTTCCTTCGTCCATGCAAATTGTTTACCCTTCATACAATCTGTAACAGGTGCCATCACACTACTAAAGTGCGGAATAAATCTTCTATAAAATGAAGCCAACCCGTGAAAACTCCGAACCTCTGTTATCGTCTTGGGCTGTGGCCAATCTCTAATCGCCTCTACTTTACTCCGATCCACCTGTATCCCTTCCTCTGATACAACATACCCTAGAAATAAAACACTATGCATCATGAACACGCATTTCTTCATTGCAGCATAAAATTGTTCTTGTCGCAGTACCATCAGTACTTCTCTCAGATGATTCAAATGTTCCTCTGGACTTCCACTATATATCAGAATATCATCGAAATACACCACCACAAACTTCCCAATGAATGGTCTAAAAATCTGATTCATCACCCACATGAATGTACTTGGCGCATTTGATAAGCCAAATGGCATTACCAACCATTCGTATAGACCCTCCCGGGTTTTAAAAGCTGTCTTCCACTCATCACCTAGTCTGATACGAATTTGATGATATCCGCTCTTCAAATCAATCTTCGAAAAGATAGTTGCCCCACTCAACTGATCTAGCAAGTCATCCAGTCTTGGCATTGGAAATCTATACCTTACTGTGATCTTATTCAATGCTCTACTGTCAGTTGACATCCTCCATGTCCCATCCTTCTTGGGTACCAATAAAGCTGGTACAGCACAAGGACTCAGACTCTCCTACACACGCCCCTGTTCAAGCAACTCTTCCACTTGCATTCGCAACTCCTCATGCTCTTTTGGACTCATTCTGTAGTGTGGTCTGTGAGGTAACACAGCTCCTGGAACAAGATCAATTTGATGTTGAATGTCCCTCAACGGCGGTAACTCCGTTGGCAACTCTTCTGGAAATACATCGTCAAATTCTTTCAGAACTGGTTTTACTTCTTCTGGGACTTCCACCACTTCATGACTCTCTCGTCCAATCAACAAGAACACTTCAGGCTCCTCTTCTACCTCCTTAACAAACTCCTTCAAAGATAACAAGGTTTTCAGATCTTCAATCTCTTCCAGTTTGTTTTCTTCCTGTTGTCGCTTCTTCGGAACTAGCGTAATCTTTGTGCCTTCAAACATAAAGCTATAACTGTTGGTACGTCCATCATGTTGCACCGCCCGATCATACTGCCATGGTCTTCCCAACAACAAATGACAGACATCCATATCTACCACATCACACCAGATTTCGTCTTTATATTTCTTCCCGATTGAAAAATTCACACAAACCCTTCGTCCAACCTTCACCTCCCCGCCTTTCCTCAACCAAGCCAACTTGTATGGTTTTGGATGTTTCTCAGTTTTCAATGCCAATTTCCTCACTGCTTCTGAAGAAATTATATTATCACAGCTTCCAGCATCAATAACAAATTTGCAAACTTTCCCCAGAATAGTACATGTCGACTGAAAAATATTGCTCCTCAACCAACTACAATCCTCCTCTAGCTTTGGTGTTAAACAAGACCTCCTCATCATTAGATTATAACCTTCGTCTCCCGTCACTTCTTCTTCCTCCTCATCAGGTGGTGAATTAGAACATTCAGCTTCTTCATCCTCATCCGCAACCTCTGTTATCATAGCTCTCTTCTTCGGTTTGGACATTCATTACTTTTGTGGCCCATCTCTTGGAAATTATAACATTTGAAACCATTACTGACCTTCGTCTTCCCAACCTCATTCACAACTGGCTTTGCAACAGCTTTTGAAACATTAGAACTTCCACTAACACCCTTCACTGGATTGTTGGAATTTGTAAACACACCTCCTCCTCGTCTTCCCTGTTTCTCCCAAGCTAATGCTTTCTGATGTGCTTCCGCCACAGATCTAGGATCGAACATATTCACCATATCCTGAATCTGCATTCTCAATCCCCCAATGAATCTGGCGGTCAACTGTTCCTCCGTTTCCATAATATCATTTCTAGCAATGAGTTGATAAAATTCATCAGCATAGTCGTTAACAGACTTCGTTCCTTGTCTCAAGTTTTGAAAACGTTGATACATCAAAGATTGATAATTGTAAGGTAAGAACGTTGCTTTCATCAATTTCTTCATCTTCTCCCAAGATTCAACCTTTGACTTCCCCATTCGTTCACGTGTAATCTTGGTTTGCTGCCACCATGCCAAAGCTTTACCCCTCAGCCTTGTAGCAACCAACTTCACTCTACGATGTTCTCGAACTTCCTTGAAGTCAAAAATCTCCTCCACATTAGACAACCAATCTAAAAATTCCTCAGCTTGCATACCACCCTTAAACTCTGGTATTTCAGTCTTCATCCCAGACTCCCACTTGTGATCATACTCTGATTGATTTCTTCCTTGGCCTCGCCCATGAACACTACCTCTGTCATACTCCTCTTCAAAATCATATGTGTATCGACGTTGATCCTGACCACCAACATCTCTACTACCATCATGTCTACCACCTCCATCCCTTCTACTAGCATTCCTCCGATCACGCTCTCGATTGTCAACATTTCTATAACTTTCTCGGCTCACACTTCTATGATCATTATCATTACTTCTCTCTCGATTAGAATGTGGCGAAACTCTACTTCTCCCGTGGTTAGATTCAGGTGAAACCCTTCTCTGATTTTGATTCATCTCCAACATCATCTTCTCTAATCGACCAATTCCTTCATTGAGCTTCTCACTAAAATTCTCATTAATTCATTGCTCCATCTCATCAGCTTCTTCTCTTCTATACAAAGCTTCAACGTTTTGGTGACGATTAGCTCTCCTTGGTGGCATGATTCAAAATTTTCTCAAGCACTTCAACAACTTCACACTTTAAGTTTCAAACACCTTTCGTACTTTGATCCAAAATGAAATGGATCGAAAACTCCAACTTTGTTGCAAAATATGATGAACATGATGAACACAACTTCAAGACTTCAAACAAATTTGCACGGCTCAACACTTCAAGCTCGGCTAACACTTCAAATGAGGATGATTCCTTCAACTTGCTCTCGGCCTAGCTCAAGACCGTACCAATCAACACTTCAAACTTCAAATTCTCGGCTCCAAGACTCGATTTAGCTATGATTGGCTAAAACAAGCTCTGATACCAAAACTGACGCAGCGGATTACACAAAACAAGATAGATCGATAAACGTAGCAATCGGTGGATTGATGAATACTGAAATGCAAAACTGACGCAGCGGATTACACAAAACAAGATAGATCGATGAACGTAGCAATCGGTGGATTGATGAATACTGAAATGCCCGAATTCGTTGATCCGAAGATGCCGAATTCTAGCTATCTCTGACACGTTGATCGTGCACGATACCGTGAAGAGAGATCTACAATTCTTCGAGCGTTGATCAAACGCACTTGATTCCTCGAATTGGCTTCAACGCTCGAAGATTCGAGCGCACTCGAATGTCGAAGATGGAGATAGGAGATACACTCAACTACCGATTTTAATTGAAAGCACAAAGCTAACAAACAAGAATTTTGTTCGAAAATCAACAACCTTTACAAAATGACACAACTTGCCTATTTATAGGCTACAACACATTAGACAGAAAATTACACAACACTTAAGTCGTTTCCGACTCATCACCCTACGACCTACGACTTATCATAAGTCGTTTACGACTTATCAGATTACAACACAAACATCACGACTTACGTAACAAAACGACTTAACAATAAGTACAAAGGAAACAATACAACATATAGATCGTCTACGACTCAACATACAATTCACGCGACCTAACTTTAATGCCCCAGCTTCCATCAGCGACTTAAAGAATCAACGGAAGAGATTAACGCGGCATAAGAATCAATGGCATCAAGCTTCAGCGACCTAAAAGAGCGGCTTCATAAAACTGCGCGACCTAAGTCTTGCGACCTAAGTCCTCGCGACTTAAGACTTCACGACTTATCTCTCCGGATCACCCAGCGACCTATCTTAGGTCGTAACTCGTTTGCGCGACATAGTATAGGTCGTAACATATCTCTGCGACCTAAAGTAGGTCGTAACCCTTTAACTCGTCTTCCTTCCATCACCCTGAACCCAGTAACTCGCGTGCCGCTTTTGTTAGGTCGTGAGCGACTCAATAATAGGTTAGGTTGTCTACGACTCATCATGTCCACACGACTTAGGATTCCGTTAGGTCATGGACGACTTATCACTCCTTCCTTAGGTCGCAAACTTGAGATAACTTCTTCCCCTGGTTTCCAGTTAAGTCGCAGCTCCCCCTCTCGTGACTCCTTAGGTCGTGGACGACCTATAACTTCTTCGTTAAGTCGTATGTGACTTAAATCCTTAAGTCGTGTGCGACTTAGACCTTCACTTCTGTCCTGAGCTGCATCACAATCTTATCCATAGCAACAATCTAATAGAAAAGCAAAGCACGACAATGCAAATCGAACAGATTGAGTTTTCTTCTTCTTTTTTTAGAGAGATGAAGCAATGGGAATTTGTGGATTTAGAAATTTTGGAGTTTATGTAGTTTTGAGGATGGAGGAAGTGTGAGCAGAAAGCTTCAGATAGAGGAATGAGAAACAATCTGTACGTACTTTAGTTTTGTTCTCTAGTGGGAAATTGAAAAGTCAACAAGTTGGAAAGTGGGAAGGTGATAAAAGAATACAAAAATAAAGTAAGCTTTTCAAAGAAACGACGTGGTTATGTGTTTAATAAATATAAACATGAACAGGCTAGCATGAATGATGCACGTGCATTAAATCTGAATTGTTAATGGACGAATTAGTGCAGGCAGAAGTTATGAAAAAAAGTGAATACTAAAAGTTATAACGTGTAAAAATAAATGCTTAGATGCAAATACAAGAGGTATATAAGAATTAGGTCGAATAAAAGTGGGTGAGAGAATGTATAGCTAACAATAAGAATGGAAAATGAATATATAGAAAATAAATGAAAGTTTTATGAAATAAAGAGAGAGGGTTTTTTTATATGAATAGCTGAAATGTGAGAGTAAACAAGACAGAAAAATATGAATGAGATAGTAGTTAGAAAAAGCAATAGAATATGAAACGTGCATGAATATGAATTCATGATGAACATCACCTTTCATACTTCAAAAGGAATTTAATGTCACATTAATTCAATATGGAAATATTTTTCAAGTTAATTAATTTCTTTAACTCCAAATCAACTCAACTTTACACCTATCTAAAAGTTTTATTAACATACAGTAAATAAAATTTGAACACACTAATTAAAGTAACGATGAACACCGCTACATAAAATAAAAGGAGAACCATGATTCCAAATTCCAAATCAAAATTGGCGTTTTTCTCAGCGCACAATCATGAACATAAAATATTTAATTTATTCTAAATTTTACGATTAGCATTAAAATCACTTCTATACTGCCAAAGATTACTATTCAATGACCGTAAAATATTGCATCAAAATTCAATTTTTTTCTTTTTATAAAATTACACTTACTTTAAAAACAACAACGTTTATTTTGTTTTCATTAAAACATACTTTTTTTAACAATAACGTACATTTCTTTTGTTAAATCCATTAATTACAATCAATGGTTTTTTTTGCCTCTTTAATATTGAAAGATTCCAAATCGACGGAGTTTTAATTAGTTTCAAAATTACACTTTAAAGCGGATCCTGTACATTTCATTCATTAAACGCCATTAAGTTCAATTAAATTATCTTTCCCTTTTATTGAAAGATTTCAAATTAAATCCACGGCAATAAATTTCAACATTAAAATTTAAAACGGAAAATAATTAATGGATAGATAATAAAAACAATTGAATTCTTTTTACAGTAACTTAAATACATTTGTAGAATTGTTGTTTACACATAAGATAATTAAAACAACTGAATTCTTTTTACAGTAACTTAAATACATTTATAGAACCGTTGTTTACACATAAGAGTGATAAATTAACTTGCTTAAATAGATTATTTTCCTACTCTTGTAATCCATCTGTATGTTAAAACATAGTTCAAATATACATATATTTCTTCCTTTAAATCAATCATTCTATTCTTTATTTTAATGAAATTAAACCTACATTAACAAATGAAACATTCATTTCATTTGATATAAATGTTCTTTTCATTAAATCAACTTTCCTTATATTTTCATAAAACATAAGCTACGTTTAATTACACCTATTAATTTACAATTTGATGTCCTCTCTACCATTAATTGAAATTATTCAATTACATTAATTTCAATTATTTACAAAGGTTAATTTAAAATGAACAAAATGAATGTAATGAGAAATATAACAATTATTTCCTATCTAATAGTAATTTAAACATAATTACACACTATTGGATACAAACAGAAATTATACATTTCATACCAAATAATAGTTTCTCATCTCTACAATCAATCTTTCAGCTACCAAACATTTCAAATAAATAAACATATGATTTCTTATTTAATAAAGTAACATTTATTATTCCAATCAATTGGAAATTTACATTCAGACAATTGTTAATTTCACTCAAACCAACGCTATTAAAATACACACTAGCATTTGTTATCATCCTTACATTATTGCAAACATGTTTCATTAATAGAATTTTTACTTAAGCTCATAACTTGGATTATAATTAAATTTGTATTAGTAAAATCTTACAAAAAAATTCCTAACAATTTTATTCAAAAATCTTATTTAATTTAATATTTTTAAATGTTAAAAAATGCGGGTCGTTACAATCTCCCCTACTCAAAAATTTTCGTCCCCGAAAAGAAACAAGAAGGAATTCAAAATTTTGTTATATTTTATTTAAAACAGTCAATTTATTAATCCGAAAACGTACCTATTTGTTGGGCAAACAAACTTTATTTATGAAACCAAAAGCAGTAGCTGTTGCTTCTATAACCTGTATTTCACTTATATCATCCAAAGAGTTAAAATTATGTGAAAGAATAATATTTCAGTTGTTTCAAATCAATAGCACAAACAACATACAATATATCACAATCATATGCACACAAAACTATACAACCATCATAGGTAACAAAGAATCCATCACACATCCATAGCAACCAAAACTAATGGTTTGTTCAGGTTCAGAACTTTTAATCGTACAAGGGTGATAAATAAACTAATAAGTGTACTTTATGCTCAACAGCCTTAGATAATCACTTAATAGATTATTCATACAACCTCAAACAATTAGAAGTATTCTTTCCCAAACTTCCCATCAGTCAAACAACAAGAATTTTAAATTTACTTAAATTTATTCTACTAGTTTTTTCTCTCTCATCATTTACCTTTCCATTCATTTATTTATATAAAAGATCAATCACTCGCATAATTTGTTTTCCATTAAAGATTTAAGTCATTAATGAATCATTTCATAAAATACTACTTAAGCTCCTACTGCCTTACCTAAGTTTATAACTTAATTCTGTTATAGAATAAAAATTTAAGTTTTTGGTATTCGCTCTTGAAGAGAAAAGAAATATTTCAATATATCTAAAAATTCAATTAAAACATTTAATCTCATTCACTTAGTAAGAATATAAGATATATTTAAAACATCCTCATAGCATTTTGCAAGGATTTTCCAAAAAGTTTATATCAAAACATATGATAAGCTTTTAAAAAAAAGTTCCTTAAATTCGATAATTTATTAGACTCATTATTTTAAAATAAGTAGAAACTCTAGATTATTAAACTGAAACTAATAGTATACTCAAATCTTAAATTAAATATCCAAAGCAAAGTATAAAATTTCATATCTTCATAATTAATTATACACACTTGTTTTAAAACAAATATTCAAATCATGGAAAAACATTATTATGGTTTAATACAAAATTCAAATAGTAAATAAACCTATAAATTTACTATTAGTACTTCGAAAGCAAGTAAATATTTCAAACCATACCTCCAAAATAGAGATTCAAATTCATTTGTCAAGTATATTACCATAAATGAACTTCGCAAATCAAATTTTTTTTTCATTTATATAATACCTTTAAATTATACATTCAAAGAAACTTATATAAATTTTACTTGAAATATTCATTTGAAAACTTCATTTGCAAATCAATCATCTTTAATACTTTATGAAAAAATTCATCTGTAAAATTTCTTGCTTCATATATAAATACCATTTAAAAAATTTAAATAACATCTTTATAAATATAGGTAAACTATTTGAAAACAATTATTTACATCATTACTTATATTTAAAAAGAAGTTATTGAAAACCTTAAATCCATTATTTATAAATTTTATTAGTTTTAAATCTCAAAATACTTTTAAACATCATTAATAAATCAATAATCATTAACTTTAAATACATTTTATTTAATTAATAACTTCGCACAATATTTACAGCACTAATAATTTACTATTAAACCATGTTTTACATAAATAAACAATATTTTAAACATTTTAAAGTATTTAGAAATGAAAAAAAATAACCAAAATATCTTTTATATAATACTTTATCAAAATACTTTTATAACTCGATGTTTTAACAAGTTTATCCTCGTTCTTGCAGACTCTAGTCGTACGTTGATCAAGCGTAAGACTAGAATTCTCTAAGTACTTAGTAGACCTGTTTCAACACCCAGTGAAAAATACTTAAAAACATGTATGAGAAGTACTGCTCAAAATTTGATGTCAAATGATGATGTTACGATAGCATTGGCCCGCTGCTGATCCAGAATTTACGCAATGGACACAAAACTTTCCAGAAGATCCTTCCACCTTCTGGATTCCAGAAAAATATCGTAGCCATTTTGTAAACAAGGGACCATCAACCCCTGCTGCAGTGGTAACTGCTGATTCAATGATTTACGCAACGGATGCACTTCCTTCCCGGAAGATCCATAAACAACAGATCCCAAGATTGAAAGTGCCTCCATTGGGTAAACTAAAGAACCATCTACCCTGGAAAAAAAATCGAGGAACTCATGAGTTTAAGTCTGGACAACCATATCGGTTCGAATCCATTTCTGAATTCACCCAAGTATATTAGGGTTTATCGGTCGAATCCATTCCTGGATTCCCCAAGTCCATCTGGGTCGAAGCATATCACACTATACTTCTTCGTTGAGGGTACTTCCCCATACCTTTTACTTCAAAATATAACATACCATATATAGTACCCTTTCAAAATAATAGCTTCAAATATCGCACTTATATAAATTCCATTATATATAAGATTTCATTTTCAAATAAAGTACTTTCCAAAATCAATAATCTCGAATATATCAAATCATTCTTATATAAATTCCTTTATATGTAAGATTTATCTCTTTAGATCGAATACCTTCTAAAATCAATAGTTTTAAAAAATCACCTTATACTTATATAAAGTCCGTCTTATACAAGAATAAAAATTTTTCCAAAATCAACTTTGCTGTATGAAAAGCCATATGGGATTGAACATCATTGCTTTATAAAAGGTTTTGAATTTAGAATATTTTTGTACATAAAATCATTTTGTGAAATAGTTTTGTATATAAAATAGTTTTGTAAAATAGTTTGTAAATAAAATAGTTTGTAAAACAGTTTTGTAAAAATAAAATAGTTTGTAAAACAGTTTTGTAAATAAAATAGTTTGTAAAATAGTTTTGTAAATAAAATAGTTTGTATAAGAAAAATAAAAGAAAATAGTTTTGTAAAATGGTTTTAAATTAATAGTAGTTTTGCATACAAGAAAAATTCCAATTTAAATTACAAAGATATCCAACCCAATGACTTTCAAATTCAGCGTCAAAGCATATCAATAATATTAGAACATAAGAGGTACATATGTCATCATTTTACAAAATCACATTTGATCGCTCGCTCGAGTACACAAGTTTGCTTTCGAACTAGTATTTTTCATTCAACTTCCCTAATGCGGACTTCGATAAGGTTTCTTGACTAGAAACCAACATTCTCCTTGCATAGCCATATACTATGATAGAGAATTCTAGAATCAAACCAAAAATCCATATCAAATATTCGCCATCAAGAATCGAATGAAAAATCCTAACACGAAGTGGTGTAATTCACATAGAACTTGTGTACTCAAATCCGGATATTTTTGCGAATAAAACAATATACATACAACATACGTAATTATTCTAATTTGTTTCATCACAATTACATTTCAATTAAATTCATTTTTAATCTCATTGATTAACACAAATATCACTTCATACTTTAATATTTGTTTCACAGAATTTCTCCAATTAATATAAAACATTAATGTATTCATTCTCATAAAATTGCTTATATTTCTCTTCACTTTAAATTACATTCATTTCACATGTAATATTTCTCATTTAATACAACATTTATTTGCAAATCTTTTCATAAGAAATTTTCTTAAGTTCATAACCAATTTATAAAACTTAATTCCTTTTTATAAGACATTGTTCGAGTTTAAAGTTATCACAACTTTATTTATAACCATTTATTACATCAATTTCATAACAATTTACAAGTCATGGCTTTATTTATAATCATTTCACTTTTAATTCATATTTTCTTATCCCATTTACTTTCACCTTTACCTTTCAATTTATTTATGTTAATTAAATTTATAAACATATTTTTCTCCAATTTAATCACATTTACAACATTTCCTTAATCACAATTTCAATTTAAACATCCCAAGGCTTAAAGTTCACACTTTTATATTATTACATTACATGCCAAGAATGTATACAACAATTATATTCATTTACTAGACATAGATATAACAAATTAAACCTTGTTTCACTTGCTTTCAAATTAATGTTATCAAATTCAACTGGATAATTCAACACAATTTCTAAGTTTTAACTCATATATTAATTTAGAAGGTTTCGATTATCCAAAATATCCAGATATTCCAATTTATTTCAATAGTTGAAACTACCGGTCAACAAACAACAAAATTCACAACAACATTTCAGTTTCATAAACAAATATCCTAATTATTTATTTTGTTCTCTTTAATACACCATTATTAAACTAGTGTTTAGTCCATTATTTCAATCAACAATAATTGCCAATGTTTATAATTTGATTAAATACAACAAATTAACAATAAATGATAATAATTAGATATTACCATTTCATAAAACAAACACATTACAAATAACTATATCAGTTATAAAAATTTATTCCTTTATATATATCATATAATATTAGGAAAAATAATTTCATTTCAAAACTTATATAAAACATTTTTATAACACTAACAAATACGCGCTCTCGTATATACATTCAGACAACTCATTCTAGGGTACTACTACCCTATCTCTAATGAGTTAACCCCAACAGGCTAAGGTATGTCTAAACCAAAGCTCTGATACCAACTGTAACAACCCACCTTTTTGGATGTTTCAAATCGACAACAAACCACACATGTCAGACTCAAACCATTCAAAAGGGAGGATTGTTAATGGGGTAAATAAGAAAAAAAGAAAACAAAACACATAATCTCGCAGCGGAATAACAAAATATAATAATCAAATAAACAGTTCATGAAGCTGTTTTACAAATAACATTTTATTACACTTTTACAATTCAAATCAGAGTTATACATATATCAGAAATAAACAAATAATGCAGCAGAACACAGAATGTAGTGAAATAATAAATAGAAATAATATACTGAATCTTCGTCTTCGTCCTCCAGAAAATAAGTGTCTTCGCTAAACTGAAATACTCGGTCTGACCCGAGAGTAAAGTAAAACAAGAACACTCGAGTCAGGACTAACATTCTTATTTAAGTAAGTCAACTCAAGTGAAATGTATAGATAACTCAATAAGTGAAATGCTTACGTTTAAATAAACATCATCTTTCACACTATAAATCAGTTCAGTTCAAATACCGACTTTAATCCAACTTTAGATTTCAATTTTTCACTTAAAGCTATTAAGTTATAATCAAACAACAAGTTTAAATCTAAAAAATCCAATTAAAACTTTCATTAAATCAATTAAATTTCAAGTTCAAACATAAATTTAAACTTACAATATTCCAATATTATTTCTAAATCAATTTATTTAAACCTAAAGTGGTTTTATATCGGGTATGTATCATTTCAATCCAAAGTGATTTTGCTAACTATCAGGGAACTTGGAGTGTGAGAACAATAACAACATAAATAACATAACATGTCAATTACCAACATGCGTGCATAATTAACAATTTAATATATACACATGCATAACTAACATATCACATGTGTCACATATCGTAAACAACATAAGTGAATATTTCAAATTCTAACATAACATATAAATATATAACATGACATATATACAAGGAACTTGCAAGGTGATTTACAATAAATTAACATGGCATATCATTTTTCACAAACATAACACATTATTTCCACATAGCATATGTGACATGTTATTAACATAGCATGTGCAACATCTGATTTTATTAACTAACACCTTTGTTTCAACATAGCATAGGTGATGTATTTCAACAAGGCATATACAAATATTTTTTCTAACATAACACATTTTTTTTCATATCATATGTGATGTATTTCAACATGGCATATAAAAATATATTTTTCTAACATAACGCTTTTTTTTACATATCATATGTGATGTATTTCACATACATATGTGACAATTAATCAAATCAACATAACATACTATTTGTGACATATAAAACAACATGTGCATGTGAATATCATAACAAAAATTCAAGGGAACATAACAACATATATCACATATTCATATCTAAAGCAAACATTTCTTATAACATTTCGATGTTTATTTACCTAACAATAAAAATGTTAATCGTGAGTGATTGCTCACCTTTCGAGGTTAGAGAGTTTTTGACAACACAAATATGTAGATCCTAGTTGAAATCCAAACACGACAAGTTAACCAATCTTATCCATAGCAACAATCTAATAGAAAAGCAAAGCACGACAATGCAAATCGAACAGATTGAGTTTTCTTCTTCTTTTTTTAGAGAGATGAAGCAAGGGGAATTTGTGGATTTAGAAATTTTGGAGTTTATGTAGTTTTGAGGATGGAGGAAGTGTGAGCAGAAAGCTTTAGATAGAGGAATGAGAAACAATCTGTACGTACTTTAGTTTTGTTCTCTAGTGGGAAATTGAAAAGTCAACAGGTTGGAAAGTGGGAAGGTGATAAAAGAATACAAAAATAAAGTAAGCTTTTCAAAGAAACGACGTGGTTATGTGTTTAATAAATATAAACATGAACAGGCTAGCATGAATGATGCACGTGCATTAAATCTGAATTGTTAATGGACGAATTAGTGCAGGCAGAAGTTATGAAAAAAAGTGAATACTAAAAGTTATAACGTGTAAAAATAAATGCTTAGATGCAAATACAAGAGGTATATAAGAATTAGGTCGAATAAAAGTGGGTGAGAGAATGTATAGCTAACAATAAGAATGGAAAATGAATATATAGAAAATAAATGAAAGTTTTATGAAATAAAGAGAGAGGGTTTTTTTATATGAATAGCTGAAATGTGAGAGTAAACAAGGCAGAAAAATATGAATGAGATAGTAGTTAGAAAAAGCAATAGAATATGAAACGTGCATGAATATGAATTCATGATGAACATCACCTTTCATACTTCAAAAGGAATTTAATGTCACATTAATTCAATATGGAAATATTTTTCAATTCAATTAATTTCTTTAACTCCAAATCAACTCAACTTTACACCTATCTAAAAGTTTTATTAATATACAGTAAATAAAATTTGAACACACTAATTAAAGTAACAATGACCACCGCTACATAAAATAAAAGGAGAACCATGATTCCAAATTCCAATTCAAAATCGGCGTTTTTCTCAGCGCACAATCATGAACATAAAATATTTAATTTATTCTAAATTTTACGATTAGCATTAAAATCACTTCTATACTGCCAAAGATTACTATTCAATGACCGTAAAATATTGCATCAAAATTCAATTTTTTTCTTTTTATAAAATTACACTTACTTTAAAAACAACAACGTTTATTTTGTTTTCATTAAAACATACTTTTTTTTAACAATAACGTACATTTCTTTTGTTAAATCCATTAATTAGAATTAATGGTTTTTTTTTTGCCTCTTTAATATTGAAAGATTCCAAATCGACAAAGTTTTAATTAGTTTCAAAATTACACTTTAAAGCGGATCCTGTACATTTCATTCATTAAACGCCATTAAGTTCAATTAAATTATCTTTCCCTTTTATTGAAAGATTTCAAATTAAATCCACGGCAATAAATTTCAACATTAAAATTTAAAATGGAAAATAATTAATGGATAGATAATAAAAACAATTGAATTCTTTTTACAGTAACTTAAATACATTTGTAGAATTATTGTTTACACATAAGATAATTAAAACAACTGAAGTCTTTTTACAGTAACTTAAATACATTTATAGAATCGTTGTTTACACATAAGAGTTATAAATTAACTTGCTTAAATAGATTATTTTCCTACTCTTGTAATCCATCTGTATGTTAAAACATAGTTCGAATATACATATATTTCTTCCTTTAAATCAATCATTCTATTCTTTATTTTAATGAAATTAAACCTACATTAACAAATGAAACATTCATTTCATTTGATATAAATGTTCTTTTCATTAAATCAACTTTCCTTATATTTTCATAAAACATAAGCTAACGTTTAATTACACCTATTAATTTACAATTTGGTGTCCTCTCTACCATTAATTGAAATTATTCAATTACATTAATTTCAATTGTTTACAAAGGTTAATTTAAAATGAACAAAATAAATGTAATGAGAAATAGAACAATTATTTCCTATCTAATAGTAATTTAAACATAATTACACACTATTGGATACAAACAGAAATTATACATTTCGTACCAAATAATAGTTTCTCGTCTCTACAATCAATCTTTCAGCTACCAAACATTTCAAATAAATAAACATATGATTTATTATTTAATAAAGTAACATTTATTATTCTTCATTAACATTTATTATTCCAATCAATTGGAAATTTACATTCAGACAATTGTTAATTTCACTCAAACCAACGCTATTAAAATACACACTTGCATTTGTTATCATCGTTACATTATTGCAAACATGTTTCATTAATATAACTTTTACTTAAGCTCATAACTTGGATTATAATTAAATTTGTATTAGTAAAATCTTACAAAAAAATTCCTAACAATTTTATTCAAAAATCTTATTTAATTTAATATTTTTAAATGTTTAAAAATACGGGTCGTTACAGTGGATGAGTATTTATAGAGAAAGTTTTGGATTAAAATAATATTTTGTAAAAAGACCAAAATACCATTTTCTTATACTTTAAGAAAACTAACACTTAACATCTCATTTCAAATCATTACTTTATGTCATTTTCACTTAAGTATTAAGTAAAAAATGTAATAATTATGTTTTTTTTGATTTGATGTTTACTTTTTGACTTTATAACTTTTTTTGTCTTTTTATGCTTACTTTTTCTTAATTATATTCTAGAATTTTCTAAGTATATTTAGTAAAAGTAAACTTGATTAGTAACTTGCTTACTTTAAATTGACAAAACATTGATTTTCGACAAAATGATTTACGGTAACATTTTGACGTTTTAGTTAAACTATTTATTTATGTAAACCAAATTTGAAAGTAAATTTGTACAATGTTATTTAAAAATATAAACGCTTATAAATTAATTAAAATAATTTATTTAACCATTGAAACTTACTTTTCTAAAATCAGCATTTTGTCACTTTTATCGGTATAAGCAAATGTTACTTTTTTTGTATATTTCTATTTCCAAATCCTATCAATATTATTTGAATCATGAAATGTTATATATTTTACATTTAAAATCACTTTAAATGTTATATTTTGAGGTGATCAAATTCTGGGTCATTACAAGAAGGGTGAAAAAGAAGTGGAAGAGGGAGAAATTGCATTATCCGTTGTAAATGACAGAGTTAATAATGAAGATACTACTAAAAAATAAGAGGAAATTATGATAAGTACTAAGAATAAATTTGATCTCCTTCTTGCAATGAATGATGATGATGATGAGCTACTTAATGTGGAGAATGAAATTCAAAAGGAAGCACTAATGTTTCAGGCAATGGCACACAACTCTGATGGTAATTTGAATAACAATTGTAATACAACACAGCAAGGGACAAATAAGACAACTGCATGTGAACCAAATAAAATAGTTATGAAGGAAGCAAGACACATAGCAGTTAACAAGCATGCAAGCATTGAAGACACTCAAGAAGTAGTTGCATTAAATAACAAGGAGAAACAACCAGAAAATCAATTGATAAATTCTATATGCAGAAAAGACCAAATTCCACTTTATAATCAATGCCTCCTGCCCATACATGATACTTCTGACAACAACATGCAATCTATGCACGTGCACAATAATTCTTCCTTTAATTATCAACCCAATCCCAACCATCTCCCTACCAGCTCCACAACCATTTCCAATTCATCTGAACCTTCCTCCCTGCATAATGGCCATATTCAACCACCTCCATCCTGGTCAGCTCCCTCTCCGACCATCACCCCCCTCTTATTCCCAGCACAAACTGCCTTTTTCTCAAACTCTTCTATCCCCTGCCAAAATTAGGAAGAACAAAAGAGGCAAATCTCTTGATAGAGACTTGAACTCAAAAGGTGAATCATCTCAGTTAATCCCTCACATTAGAGACCTACACACCCCAATCATGACCAGGGGTAGCAAAAATAAACTTCTTTCCTCTGAGTAGTTTACTCAATGATGCACACTATATGTGCATGGAATATAAGAGGAGCCCGTAATGATATCAAATTAGACCAATGCAAAAATATCATCAAAGAATTCAATCTGAAGATGATAGCTATCCTAGAAACAAAGCTCAACACTTCCCTGACATGTAGGGTTCACAATCCTTAAACACTTTCTATCACTCTAATCCTTTCCACTATGCAAATCTTGCATCTTCACTCTATTCATTATCCTTCCTCCACCTCTTTCTACCTTTCCTTTGTATATGCTGAAAATTCAGTCAGTTCAAGACAATCGCTATTTAACCTCATTCCCTCCTTTAGACAGAATTCTCACCCATGGTTAGTATTAGGTGACTTCAATAGTGCCACCAGGCTCACTGACAGATATGGTAGAAATCCTTGGTCCCTTAATGAGATCAAACCCCTCAATAATGCAATAGAAGACTCTAATCTTATTGAAATTAGGAGTATTGGTGCTTCTTTCTCCTGGAATAACTCAAGCAGAAACTCCCCTCGTACATTTTCCAAAATAGACCTTGCCTTCTGTAATGAAATCAATCTTACCAAATGGCCAAAATTATTCAACCACCTTCCTCTTCTTGGCCTTTCTGATCACTCACCCCAAATTCTTTCCTTTGGAGATGCTGCCATGAGAGGAAATTCAAGTTTTAAAATTTTTAATGTTTGGGTCCATTGACCAGAGTTTTTTGATATTGTTAATAGATCATGGACTAACACTTTTCATGGTAACCCAATGTTTATATTGTAGTGCAAACTTCGGGCAACAATGGTGGCATTGAAGGAATGGTCCAAGAATAAATTTGGGAAGGGTGATCAAGCTTCAACTGCTTTGAAAGAAGAATTAAAAATAGTGCAGTCTGAGATGCAACAAAACATGGATGGATGTGACTCTGGTAAGGAAGGAAACAGAAATCTCTAATCAACTTAATGAAGCTTTGATGGTGGAGGCTAAAATGATAAATAAAAAAACTAGAATGAATTGGTTCTCTGAAGGAGATATAAATACTTCCTTTTACCACCCTTCACTTAAAGCAAAGCATTATAGAGAGAACATAAGTGCTCTTCTCAATGATAATGATGAATGCAAACTGACCCCCTTGTCATTAATGAAATGTTTCTTAATTACTTCAGGGATTTATTTGGAAATCACAATCAATTCAACCCAAACCTTCAGAACCTGGAAAATATAAATCTCCCTCAGATTAATCAAGAAGACTGTCACTTTCTAGGTGAAGCAATCACTAATTCTGAGATTAAGGAGGCGATCTTCTCACTGGATTCCAACTCATGTGCTGGCCCTGATGGATTCAATGCATTCTTCTACAAATCGTGATGGGCCATCATTGAGAAAGACTTATACAAGGCAGTGCATAACTTCTTCAATGGGTGCAAGATGCTCCACTCTATCAACTCTACCAACATTCCCTTAGTTCCTAAATTCAAAAATGCAGACCTTGTTCACCAATTCAGACCTATTTCATGTTGCAATACAATCTACAAATGCATCTCCAAAATAATTGCAAGTGGGCTTAAGAAAGTCCTCCCCTACATTATATCTTCCAACCAGGCAGCCTTTCTTCCCTCCAGGAATATACTTGATAATGTTATGATGTCTCATGAACTGCTTCAAGGATACAACAACAAGAAAATCTCACCTAGAGCAATGTTAAAACTGGATATATCAAAGGCATTTGACAGTCTGCAGTGGGACTCTATAATCAGAATAATGTCAATGATGAATATCCATACGCACATTGTGGCATGGATATATGCCTGCATCTCCACTGCTAGGTATTCTTTAATAGTTAATGGTAATAATGTTGGTTATTTCAAAAGCAAACAAGGCATTAGGCAGGGGGTTCCCCTTTCTGCCTACCTATTTATAATTGTCATGGAAGTATTAACTCAAATTTTTTTACACCAAGTCCAGTCTGGGAAGTTTAAATTACATCTTAAATGTAGACGGTCGCAAATTACCTCTCTAATGTTCGCTGATGATTTGGTGGTCTTCACTGCTCCTACTATGGAGTCCATCAATGCAATTCTTGAAAGCCTTTCCCTTTTTCACTACATAACAGGCCTTAAGATTAATCTTTCCAAATCAAGTATCTTAAAGCCGGTGTTCCTAAACTGTACAAAACTACAATTTATAATGCTACATCACTACATCCCAGTGATGAAGCACTCAGCTACCTTGGCATCCCCCTGGCATCTTCAAGGATTACTAAAGCTCAGTATATGCCTCTGTATGACAGAATCCTTATAAAATTAACAGCTAGTTAAACAAACTACTAAGTTAAGCTGATAGACTAACTTTGATCAATTCAGTTATATTCTCAATGACAACATACTAGATGAGAACTTTTGTCCTCCCCACAAAGTTAATTCAGATGATAAGGAGTGATAGGCTACGATTCTTTTGGAATGGTAGTATTTACTCTAAAAAACTGATACCATGCTCCTATTCTAAGCTTGAAAAATCTAAAGCCAAGGGTGGTCTGGGAATTAAAAGGCTTGAAGTGTGGAATAGGGCAGCACTTGCAAAATATGTTGATGTTATACATAATACAAGACCTAGTATCTGAAAAGAATGGTCAGCAGCACACATCATAGGAAACAAGCATTATTGGATAATGAATCCCCCTCAAAACTGTAGTTGGACATGGAGTGTTTATTTAAAATAAGAAATAACTTCTTGCCACTGGTTAAATTATCTATTGCTCATGGTGGAAAGGTTAGCTTCTAGTACGATCCATGGCTACAAGTTGGTCTCATTCTGGCCAATATAATGAATCCTCAACAGATTTTTCAGATTGGAATCCCTCTATCTGCTAAGGCATATCAGTTTATACATCATGGCCATGTCACACATCCATACTCTAGTAACCAGATCCTTCGTCAACTATATGATCGGTTCAATGATAAAAAACTATCTCAATCTGTTGGTGATGGAATAAAATGGACTATCAAGCAATGTGATTTCAGCATTTCATTTGTATATAAAGCCATTACAGTTGACAATCTTAACCTTAGCTTCAGCTGGAGTAAGAGAATTTGGTTGAGACATAATTCAGAAAGAGAAAATATGTTGCTTTGGAAGGTTTTTCATAATGCAATCAACAGAAAATCAAACTTGTATCACCGAGGATTGATAACTGATCTGTTGTGCCTTTTTTGTTCTCTTTTTGAGGAAAACTCTCTACATTTATTCTTCAAATGCTCAATTATATTTTACATTTGGAATAATGTAATGCAAAAGATAGGAAGAAATAACGCCACTGCAAATAGTTTGATGGAATGGGCTCTGATATATAAAGCTAGAAGATGGAGAGATATGTATACATTTATCCTTTTGTTCACCTTAAAGGTCTTCGTTCGAGTCATATGGCATGAGAGAAATTCAATTGTATTTGGAGCAAAAAGAAGAACACGGAGGTAGCTTCTTCATTTCGTTCTTCATGAAATAAAAACGAGCATGAAATGTTCTTCAATCCAGTTTTGTCAATCTATAATTGATGCTATTGGTCCCTAATGAATAGCTTATGTGTTTTCCTATCTGTTGTGTTCTGTTCTTTCCCTTGTATTATTGGAGCTCCTTGTCTCTAGGTCTTCTTTTCTTTTCTATTGCCCTTGTGATTATTTTTTTTTACTTTTTCTCTGACCTAAGCTTGTTTAGGTTGGATTTTGTTTCTCTTGTGTGCTTCTATAAACTGGTAGGGGACCAGTTAACCCCGCTGGC
Source organism: Allium fistulosum (assembly GCA_030737815.1). Lineage (NCBI taxonomy): Eukaryota > Viridiplantae > Streptophyta > Magnoliopsida > Asparagales > Amaryllidaceae > Allium > Allium fistulosum. Next base: position 1,422,760,412 of record CM060901.1, read on the forward strand.
TTTGCCAAAAAAAAAGTTTGACTTATAGTTTTGTATACCCTTAAAGGATGATAATGAATTTTATAAGTTAAGCTATGTTTTATAAAAATGCTTTCATAAATAATTTAGAGGTAATAGAATTAGTATTAGGAATAACCAATTAAAATAAGTACGTAGGATGGATGTAGATCATTTCTCTCTCCATATAGTTTTGATCTAATATTTGAGTACAAGGCTTTAGGGTGTTTCACACCTTTCCAAATAAGGATTTAACACTCGATTTTTGACAGCTAACACTTGATGAGGATTTTTGGTATGGGAGCAAAGTTTTCAATCATAGCTACAACTATGTAAGGAAAGTAGAGGTTCCTAATAAAGGAACCTGATCAGGGTTTGCACTAATAAATCGGGTGAACGATGCTGGTTTGGATGTGGAGTTATGTATTCGAGTAGTGGTGGAATCAGATTCTATATATGAATGATCTATGAACATCATGCGGGCTTATGAATAGTATTGAGTGTTAATTTGTTGAAATTTCGAGGAAAAAATTATTTTTAAAGGGGGGAGAGTGTAACGACCCGTATTTTTAGATCCTCGAATTTAAATATTTAATTTGTTTAAATATTCGGATTTGAAATAAATTATAATAAAAGCTATGTTTCAAATTTAGACTTGGTTTTCAGTGATATATTTTTAATTTAATTTATAGAATTTTTCATAATTTTATTTTGGAAAATAATTAAATTTTCAATTGACACGTTTTGCGCCAAACGTCGGTTCTTTTAAAATTTTACAGAATAAGTTAACTTGTCTATTTTATTGTTGTTTTGTGATCGTCCTACATTGTTGAGCATGATCATATTTTTGTTTTTGTCGTTTACGGTCCATACGCAAACGAAATATTATGTAGCGTAGTACCCTAAAACTTTTATAAAACAAATCTTCGCAAATCTTTACATCGACATGCTTTTCGCTGCTGCCTTGCATATTTTTGCCTATACTTTGCATGACATTAGTGGCTTGCGTTAAATTGTTGTCCTTGTATTGCTTAGCTATATTATATATGCATTCAGATATACCCAGGACTCCAGGGAATGGTGTACACGTTTTCATTCATTCTTTTTCTTTCACTTTGTTTTCCTTCTGCATGAAATGAAACACAACAGACTTGGAAAGGTTGAATCACACAAAACACATTTCATTTTCTTCCTGCATGAAATAGTGAACACAGCCAACATTCTCACTTCATTTTCTCTCTATCTTTCTTTTCTTTGCATGCATGTGTGTGTGGGGTGTGTGTATCTGTGTGTGTGTATATGTGTGTGTGTTCAAGTGTGTGTAGGTGAGTAGCTTGCATGGGAGGCGAGTGTGCAAGCTAGAAAGCGGAAGGTTCGGCCATGTGTCTCGGGTAGGTGCGGGTTTACGCCGGCATGGGTTATCAGTGGCCGAGGGGCATTGTTAGGGAAGAGGCTCGTCCTGAAGGGTGCGTGGGGTGACGTGGAAGTGGAAGTTTGGGGCCTTGGAGCTTGCAGGGGAGCGCATGAAGAAAGTGGAGTAAGGAAGGACGTGCGCATGAAGGAAGAAGTGGAGGTTGGGCTGAAGCTTGGTGGGTGTTGCAGGCAAGGAAAAGAATGAAGATAAAGGGGAGCTGGAGCTAATGTAGTTTGCAAACGAATTTGCAAATTAGTCCACACTAATTTGTTCAATTGCATGTATGGTGAGGGGGCAGTTTGCAGGCATTAAAGTTTTGGGCGTGGATGTTTTGGTAGTGGGCCAAGCCATGTGGACTGGGTGAGTAATTATATAAGTTGTTTTGTTAAAATTATATATGAAACATGTTAACTTTGAAATTTTATATATCGTTCGTATTAAATCCGTTTAACCAGCGGATTTTTACGTTAGGTTTGTATGGACGAATACAACATTTTAGTGTAACCTATTGGTAGCTTTGGACATGTAAAAATTTATGACGTCTGAAAACGGACAGGATTTAAATCACGTTATTTTAAATAATAACGTCGTTTAAATTTATATACCTTAATTATTGATGTTTATTTGACCAAATAAAATACTGTTAATTTAAACTAGATTGAATATGGTAATTGAACATTGGTTTAGCGGAATAAAACACCATTCTGCTAATTGGATTAATTTGGCAATTAACTTGTAGAATAAATCCCCATTCTGCTATTTTCTAGATTGGGACATTTGATTATATATCGTAAACTAATATGCCACTTTGAATGAGTGATATATTAACTAATTATAGTTAAGTGTTGGATTTATTTATATAGTCATGGATTATGAAAATATCTATTATTAACTTAAAAGGTTAATTGTATAATATGGTAGCTTGTTTTAAGTACCATGGTGATCGTTAAGCCTCCTTCGAATCTAAGAAGCTAATTATTGATTTTAAAGTTATTTTAAGAATAATTATTTTTATTATAAGTTTTAAGGATAATTATTATTTAGTAATAAGATTTTAAAAAGGTAATAACTTATTATAATAATAATATTTTGAAGATAATCTATAATCGATTTATTAATGTTTAAGTTAATTATTGTATTAATATGATTCTTAAAGGTTATTCCTTAATGAATGTATAATTATTATTTTAAAGTTATTTAGTTATTGTTTTATAAATGTTTTTAATTTTAATGTAATTACTTATTTTAAATGATTTAACAATACTTTAATTTTTAATTAAAGCTAATTAATTATATTGATTTAAGTTATTTAATTATATTTAAAGGATAATTAATTTTTATATTAATATTAGTTTAAGGTTAATTAATTACTGTTTAATAACGTTTAAAGTTAATTAATTGTTATATTAATACAGTTTTGAAGTTAATTTATTAATACAATAATAATGTTTAAAAATTTATTTAATATATTATTAATGAGTTTTAAAGATAGTATTTTAAATGAGGTCTAATTTGAAGGAAATGGAAGGATGTTTAAAATAATAACTTATTATTTAAAGTTATTTAAAATTATTTTAAATAATATATTGGTTATTAAGGGAACCTTTATGACTCAAGGAGTTTATTAAATAAGTTTGTTTAAATATGAGGAGAGTTTTATAAATTGTTATAGACATCTATAAAAGGATTATAATTGAGTTTTAAAGATCCGAGATAAGAAGTTTTATAAATGGTTTTGAGATTCGTAAAGAATATTTTATAAATAAACTGGAAAATTTATAAAGGAGATATTTATTCATAAAATAAAAGATATTTATGGAAGGGATTGATGTTTTGGGTTTCTCCATTTTAAATGACATTTAGGTTTGATCATTTAAATATGATTTCAAAATAGAAAATCTTCCTAAGTGTTTGGTGAATATACTTATATCATTGTATAAGTATATGGAAAAGTTTATAAGTTTTGAAAGTGAAATGGTTTGTGAATATACTTATATCATTGAGATAAGTATATGGTTATATTTTCTAAGTATAAAAAATATAGTGGTTTGCGAATGTACTTATCCTATTGAGATAAGTATATGGAAAAGATTTCCAAAGTATTTGAAAGGTGATTTTTTTTAAATAATGGAAACTTATTGAGGCTTAGTGATTTCAATAGGAAATGTAATCTTGTTTGAATGTTTGATTATTTGATAGATAAATAACCGACTATCAAATTTTGGCCTAAATATGTAATCCTTCTTAATTTTAGTGGTATGGAAATATTCCCTACTTAACACCAAAGGATTTTAAATCTCGAAATATCTAGGGAAAACACGGGGATTATATGGTATAGTTATCATCGGTGGTGCTATACTATACATATAAACTCGTTTCGTTCTTTTAGGACAAATGATAAGGAGATCCATTCACTTAAATGGTTATGGGGTGATCCCCGCTCTTATGCATTGTCTGATTATTTCCTAAAGAACCAGTATTGAGCATTCCGAAAATCGACCTTTGGTTTGTGGAGCACTCGGGAAGCGGAGGAGTGTACTCGTAAGAGATAACTCGAACACGTAACCACTCCAAAAACCATATACGGTTCTATAGAGGAGATTCGTGATATACTGAGAGGTTGGGATCCATGTGTGATTCTGAGACCCTTTGGGGTATAGGAATCCATGATCAATTTGAGATAAGGGAATCCATGTGTAATTCCGAGACCCGTTGGCGTATTGGAATCCATGTGGGATTCCATGATCTATTTGGTGGTGGTGCGTAAGCTGGAATGCCGAACGTAGCCTCATCAGCAGGTATGACTAAAACCAGAGATAGGAGGCATGGCCAGTAGGATTGGGAAACCCTTAGGGTTTAATCGGCTCCAGCTAGATGTTACCTACAGTTGTTATGCATGCATAGGGCAATGCACTCGGTCTTAGCGAGACCAGCAATGTTTTTCCTATGGTACATCACTAGGGATGTATGCTGCTTCGAAAGGTATCTCTGATCCTTGTGTGGGAGGACCGTTCCTCGAAGTACTGAGGTGCCTCAATAGAAATCCTATACAATTAGCGAACGAACCTTATCGGTTTTTGATTATATGCCTAGTATTGTTGTGATATACACTCACGAGCATCACAGCTACTTGATTATTATTATTTTCGCCCTTAAACATTATTATAATATCACCGAATTTTCTGATATAAAGGTTTTCGTTATCGTAAGGTAAAAACTCATCCGTGTTTATGTGCGGCATGGTCTTATGAGATGCCTTTGATTTTAAAGGATTTTACAAGTTAAAATAAATAAAATTCCTTGTGATTTAAGTTGTCACACTGGTTTTACCAGATTGAACCGGGCGTTGTTTTTCCTATGATGCTCGGGCCAGACCGAGCATATTTCTAGGTTTAGTTGGATATTTTTAGAGCTTCAGGAGAGGAGCTGGAGGCCTAGAGACGTATTCACATACATGGTTATTTTCCCATTGCATTCATTAATGTATATTACTCAGTAATTATGGGGACAGGTTGTTATAATTGTCCCGCTGAAATAGGTTAGTAAACTCTGATTGATGTCTATATATACTTATATTACAGATTTGTTTTTGTGTAAAGATTTGCTATATATTATAAATCATTCATTCCGTTGTGAGATTTTGTGATGTTATTTTTCTTCTTTTCTTCTTTCTTTTGCCTAACTATCCGCCTTTTCGTTCAATATTGGTTGGATATCTGTGGTTTATTGTCAGCTTAAACTGTACGGAAAAGTGGGTCGTTACAACCGAGATCACAAACCTTGCAACCCCTACCAACACAAAACCGGCCTACCCCTTCTTGGATAGTACCGAATATGATCAGCACCCCGGCTGCTAACTTGACAAATTGTTCCTATAGGCCCTAGTATACATAATCCAAAAATATCAATCTGGATGAGGATGATCATACCCTAATGGTAACGAACCAAATGGCCATGTTGCATATCCACTTCTTTAGTCATTTCAGGGTGTGAGGCTTGAAGCTACTTTTTACCTTTTTAGCAAATCCCACTTGGAATACTAACACTGCCCTTCAAGCAACAATGCAATGTCAGTATTCATCCGTACAAGTTTTTCAGGATATGAATAAACCGAAGGCACTACTTCTACTACATCCCTAGGATTAGTAGCAAGTAGCCCTTGCACTTCAAAGAACTCTATCTCTGATTCCATCATCTTTAAGATGTCTTCAATTTGAACGCTTATGCCAGTCCAAAGTGGTTTTTGGATAACTTATGTGATCGCTATCTCTCTGAACCAACAATTAATAGTTTCAAAACTAGCTAAGAATTAATAATCGGTTATTTTACTATCAAATAAGCAGACAACCAAATCAAAGATTTAATTTTACATGGAAACCTAGCATTATTAAGCACATAGGCAACCACTAAGCCTCTTTAAATAATCCTTTCATTAGTTAAAACCACTTTGTAAATACTTGTATTAAAATACTTTTACGAAGATATACATATGTATACTACTCATTCATTATTCATCTATACTTTCTAATGCTTTGAAAAATATCCATATACTTATCTCATAGGTATAAGTATATTCATAAACTCTTAAAAAATATTTCATTTCCAAAAAAACATAGTTAATTGGGTTAAAACAAATGTCTTTTAAAAACATTGATAACGATAAACCCAAAACACTTTTGGTGTAAGTAAATGGATCATATAGAAATTAGACCAAATATACTTACAACCATTTTCGATTTCAAACTTGTGTTATCCCTCGATTAACATTATAGTCGGATAAGTTAGCGTACCATCCATGCCTTGACATACATTCTTAAACTCTCATAGATAGAGACGAGTTTCCCTACCTCAGGATTTGGTGTTAAGTACGAAAAGAATACTTTCCATACAACCGTAAGTTTTAAAAGGATTATTTATAGAAATCAAGTCTTCTATACTTTCCATATTTTTGACATTTTAAATTACTCTATCCCTCATCCAGAAACAAAGCCAGGTAAGTCAGGGCACTGATTGCTCCTAGCCTTGCCTTAGTTAAACACTCTGATTCTAGATCTCACAGATAGAAGATCAGTCTACTAATCGTCTTTTAATGCCAAGAATATGACTACTTAATTTCCATAAGTAATCGAATTCGTATACGGAAATAATATTTCATATACTTAACATCAATCTTTGATTTCAAACTTAAACTGTCCTTTGCTTAACAATGAAACAGTTCAAGTTGGGGTATTATTGCCCTTCAACCCTTGACTCGACAACATTCTTATCTTTCATGATAAGTATAAATTTACCTAACTCAAAGCTTAATGTCAAGTATAAGATTTCAAAAATCCCATATACTTTTTATAATGAACAAAATATTATAAACAAACTCCTTTCCATAAAAGTGCACTTGCTTTATTATATCAAGTAATCTTTTAAACCACTTATATAAATTTAAAACCTCTTTTTAAAACACTTTAAACAAAGTTTAAACTTCCATTCAAATCATAACTTAAAACCACCACCTTTTAAAAAAATACGACTTTGAAAAGTAAAGGAATTTCCTTTATATAATCCATTTATTTAAATATCTCAAATTAAATTCTTTAAATCTCAAATCTCCTTTTAAACATTCTACTTTTCAAAATACATTTTTTAAAATACTTAAATATTAACTTTAAACTCTTATACAAAACATTACATGGAAATCATTAAATAAAAACCCAACTTTGATTTGAAAAGATAAAATTTTCCCTTTTATAAAATTTAAACCTCTTATTTAAATAACTCAAATAAATTCTTAAAAATATATTTAGAACTTCAATCTCCTTGTTAAATACTTATAAAACTTTTATAAAACACATTTGGAAATAATTTACAAAACATCCAAGTAGATAGCTTTTAAAACTTTACTAGAATCGTAAATTTCCAAAGTGCATCCATAGCGACTATCGCTATATGGACTGTAACTTTTAAAACTTGTTTTGTAAATCAAATAGCTTTTAAAACTCCATTTTTTCTATACTTTATATTATTATAAGTATAAAAACATTTACTTCAAAATATCCATAAGTTGTAACTTTTCAAATAACGGAAAAAGACTTAGCGACCACTCCAGCACATAATCAAGCGCTACAAATGTTTCTACACTAAAAGAATTCAAATTCCCAAGTCATATCACAAGAATTTACATAAACAATAATATATGTAAATAAAAATCAACATGGCGAGGAATCTCGTTGGATCCCTCTACAACATTTCAAATGCTTCGAAGTGCCTTTGTCGTGACCTATTTGCTACCAAGTACTTTGACTTTCTTTGCTTTAATCCCCTGCAAAGAATGGTTATTTATGTCATCCGCTTCCAAGTGGAATTCAAACTATTTTACTCACTATATACACAATATAAGCAATAATATTTACAACATATAAACATTCATTTTTAAAGCTAAAACAAAGTGAGTTATCTCCCTTTTATTATGGCCCAAACTTTTCCCAAGGTTGTTACTCTTTTCCTACTACTACATAACAATTCCAAGCTACCTCCTTTCCTTTGCTAGACTCGACAAAGCCCTCTTTAGGCTTCCAATGTGCTTGGCCATGCCATGAAAAGCCCCCTATAGTGCATGGCCAAGGATGAAAAAAAGGTTCATGGCATAAATTTTTTGAACTTAAGGTTATATTGGTGATATAAATGTTGTTCGAAAGTTGCATTGAAGTTTTAAGGAGGAAAAGAGTAGTTTTGATGTGCTAGGATTTATTACCATGGATGAAGAGAGAGAAAAGAGTGAAGAAGTAGAAAAGATGAAATGAGCAAAGTTGAAATGAGAACAAATACCTACTTATATATATTTTCCAAAAAGTGGCAAATTACCTTCACTACCCCACAGCCAAATTACCACTCTACCTTTCCAATACCCATCCTCCTTTCATGGTAACATGCTTCTTTAAATCATGGAAACATGTCTCTTTAAATTATGGAAACATGTCTTCTTAAATCATGGAAACATGACTTCTTTATTACTTAATTCTTATTAAATATTTTCCAACCTCTTATTTAATCTATTAATTATATTTTAGTGCTAACCACTTCTTATTTGTTAAGTTAGTTTGTTCAAATGTAAACTAGCGTGCACAACAAGTTCAACAACTTTTGTTCGATAAAAAGTTGAAAATCTGAAAACGAATTTTAATCATATTTTTAATTTTTCACCAAACTATTTATTTATGTAAACAAATATTCAAAGTAAATTCACCGTAATTATGTATTAACTAAAAGAGGATTATTTGATTAATAAAAATCATTAATTGAATATTCAAAATTTATCAAATATTTACAAATCAAAGCGATAAAATTCAGCGTCGTTACATTTGTATTTGTGATCCTAGACTTTCTTTTTTCCATGTAAAGCAATAGATAAAAGAATACCAACATTACAACTGAAAGATACGATAATTTCGTTAGCTTGTTAGATACCAATATTGTTAAATTAATCATTAAAAAATTTAAGAAAAAAAGACCAAGGTCCTTTTGTAAATAACATTACATATATTCTATCAAAATACATGACTCTTTGTTACACAATGAACTATACTACAAACTCCAACCAGTGCGAATCCGTTCTACGCACATGGGTTTACGATGTGGTTTCGACAGTGCATTTTTTGGAATTTTAAGTTATATAGAGTTGAAAATACATGTTTACAGATTGTAATTCATTTGATTAGATTTTTTTAGATACTACCAACAAACATTTTTTTTATAAACTTTCTTAACTAATACCGAAGCATAAAAAGAGAAAATTAATATTTTAGAGGATAATGGTTTTATACAAAAAACGATAACATCAACAAACAGTTGTTCCTAACTTGATAAATATTATACTATTAAGCATGTCTACTTATTAGTTTTCAAATGTAAGCGATATAAGTCAACATAAATTTATCCTATGTTTAAAATATAAATTTAAATATGTACATAATTTGGTTTGATAATAGTATTCTAAATTTGGAACAAAGAAACTGTATCCAAAGTGAAATAAGGTTAAAATTAGTCTCAAAGAAATCGCGTTCTAACATTTGCATTATTATATTTTTTGACATTATGTATAATAATTAAATTAGAGAAAATATTATAGTAGATTTGAAACATTATATTTCTAATACATATAATGTTCTATGACATGACACTTATACGTAATATGTACATTGTGTAATCAAATATTTGGTATAGTCGGATAATTTTTCCTTTTACTTCAAATATTCATGCAAATGTAATAACTAAAATAATATATGATAATAAGATTAATTCAAAGTAAATTAAAATCACCATTAAACAACATACTTATGAATACATAGATACACGACAATCTATTAAAAATAAAATTCGCATCAAATGGTGTAAAGAAGCATAGTTAATAAAGCAAAGTAATGAAAATAGATTATTATTTGTATTTATAAAATAGGCACCTAGATATGCACAGAAGAAAAAACAAATCTTTGATGTAGGATGAATTTTATATAGTAAAATAATGATTTATAAAATGCAAGTAGTGCCTAAAGTTAATTTCATTTTATTATGAACCAAAATCCGTGGATTCTATGGGTTACTCAAAGATAAATTATGTTGTTTTCCATCAATAGTAAAGTTAAAACTTCAACATCAGTTATTGTTAGTTCTTGAGATGATGGTTTTGATGACAACAACCTTAGGACTTGTTATAAAATATAAATAATAATATCTTTGTCTAGATATATATGTATATGCAGGATATATATATATATATCCTCTTTAATTGTGGAATGAAATCCACCTTCTCGGTTTAACAGTGGGATGGAATCTACAACCTCTTTAGTGGGATGGAACCCACGACTTCTCTAGTGGAATAGAATCCACGAAATTTTCAAAATGACTTATTTTTAGATTTTTTTCAAAACTATCTTTTTAAAAAGACATATCTCTCTCTCTCTTGGTTTAAATATTTTAGCCTTAATTTAAAAACTATTTTTAATCATATTAATTTCAAAATCATTTCTTGTTTTTAAACTATCTCCTGGTTTTAATGTTTTAGCTTTAATCTCAAAATATTTATATATTTAGTTTTTATTACTTTATATTTCGTAAGATCACTTTCCAAAGTTTTTTAATAAAGTATATTCAAAATAGTTTACAAAGTTCTAAGATTGTTTCGACAAACTTTAGAAAGAAAATCTCTTTCAAAAGCAGTGTCTATTAGTCATAACCTTTCGTGAATGGACATGACCGTTGTTCTCCTATATATACCGGTTGTTTTCAATGAATTTTAAGTAAGTTTTTCTTTATTTCTTCACTCCTTCTTCTCCACTCAAATATTCTCTTATATTTCAAATGCTTCAACAAAACTCTGCCAAAATTCTAAGTGAATCAAACTCGATCGTCTCCAGTATGATTCTCTGCCACACTCTCTCAAAGATCTCGGTGCTATTCAGAGTTATAGGATCATTTGTAATCAAAGATCAAAAGATCAAAGTGTATCAAGTCTCTCTCTGTCAAAGTGTGATTGGAAACGATGTGATTATGGCCTGTAAATCAATTGGGTGTGATTGTAGCCTGTAAATCAATTAGGTGATCTTGTAGCCTGGTTAAATCAAGAGAGTTTGTCGTGGACTCGGAGATAGGAGGGTGTATCTAGTGGCCTTGAAATCGAGGTTGTAATATCGACATTATATTTGAAAAGAAATCTGCACAAGAAATTGTATGAGACTAGATGTAGGGTAACTCCGAACCAGTATAAAATCCCGATGTGCTCTTTCCTTTACTACTTTTATTTACTATTTTCATCTGTGTCTGGTTCTGTGTTTGTGAATTGCATCTGTTTGGGTTTAATTTGAAAAGATTTCAAAAGGATTTATAAAATTAACTAAACACTATTTATCCCCCCTCTAGTGTTAATTATGCATTAAGATCCGTAATCCGCATTTCCTATAGTTATGTCCATTACTAATCTCCATTATTTTCATGTAAAATCTCCAAATAACTAGTTGAATGGAAACATTTGTAAACCTCTCCTGCAACAAACTGACATCGCTTAATACCAAACTCTACATTAAAACATAATTTTCATTTCAATTCGACTCTTGTTTAATAATTCATCACCTTGTCTTTTTTCAAGCAATTAGCCTTTATTTGTTTTTATTCGTCACATGGTATCATGGTCCAAACATGATATCTTGGTCTAAACATTTAAATTGAGACATTTGGCATGACTTTTATTGGTAGCACTTACTCAACATCGATACTAACGCTCATAATATTTTTTGTACGAATAAACGTTAAACCAATATAATTTTAACCTAATTCATATGTTATGCATGTAAGATAATGATTTCCAAGCATGTAAACATACGTACAATATAACGTTGCCAAAAATGTGAAAGGAATGAAATCTTTTGTTTGTTTATTGGAAAAAAATTTCTATAAATATTTTTTTCTCATTTATTTATTCTTTTGCCAAAAGTGAGAAAGGAAAGAAATACATTTGTAATACAGATGGTATGTTTCTACTTTATTATCTCTAACAATCAAAAAGCATTTGTTAAAGTTACATAATATACACATTACATGTTCTCTCGCAGAGTTAGAACTTACAATGCGTTTGAAATACTGTTGTTAAAAGGAGTTAATTAAGATGAATTAATAGATTACCAATCAATTCTCTAATTGATTGACACTAAGAAAAATTAACACGTAGTCAATTTTATTTATTAAATGTAATTTCAATATTTAATATTATTCACACAATTATTTAGTTGAAATATATATATTAATTCCTTTTATATGTTGCATGGAAAATATTATTTGATATTATATTTTACTATTTGAATTTAGTTTACTTATAAATAGCAATACTAGACATAGTCGTTGGACGTATATGAATAAACATGTGCAAATTCATTTTATTATGTATTATATATATGCACATACATTATTTAAAGTTAAATATTGAAAGATAAATTAATGAACTTTTTGTACACAAATTTCTAGTGTCAGCTGCTACCAACCAAGTTTTTGTGTTTAACTCATTAAGAAAAGAGTCCTAACGAGGTTCATATTTATTCCTAATTTTGTAAGGGTAAATTCTAATCACGTCACCATGTTATATTATCAGCTTTCAACTAAAGTAAAAAAAGTAATATTGTCAAATTTTCAAATTAACTAAGTTACGGATATTTTCTTACAAATTTATAAATTTTTAAAACTAAACATATTTTCTAATAGTTTCAAAATATGAAGGATCATCACATTTGGCATTGTGCATTTTGAAAAAGAAGCATCTTTAGCATAATATATTTTTGAATTCATAAACAATTATTGAAACTAATGATGACTTTATATTTAGAAAATATTTTAGTATTTACATGATTCTAATGTATATAAATATATGAATAAATATCATGAGAATGCTTTGATATTTAGCTTGGTATAAACTCGAGAGAATATAGGTAAATTAAGATAAGGATAGCTACTAATTTAAATCTTAATAAAAACTAATTATAGAATTATTTACAATATGAATTTAATATTTTATTTTAATCCGTGTTAAAATAGAGAATTGGCTACAGGTTGATTATTGAATCAATTCTCTTTACAATTTAAATGAAGTAATTAATTACCATTAATTTAAGAATTCTTAAATGAATATTATAGATGAAAAATCTGAGTGTGAAGTCATCATTAATATCAATAATAAACTTAAAAATAAACATATAAAGTTTCAAATTAACCTATAATTGCTTGTACTATTCAATTATGTTAATAATATATAATCCAATAGCAATCTAGTTAACCTCATTTATTTTCAAGAAAAAGTTCAAATTAAATTACACATATTCTATAATAAAATTTTAAATTAGGCTAAATTTATTTTTTGATAGTTTTAAATTTTGCTAAAAGTAGAAAGTAATAATTTTAGAAACTTGATGCATTAAAAGAACCAAACATGACGTTATTCTTGAAATGGAAGTACAAATAATTGTTGATTTCACCACCTGATATTTTTCTAAAGTTCGCGTGCAATTTAAGTTATACATAACAAATATATAATAAAAGAAATAAATAGTGATATAAAATTCATTTGAATTTGTGGACAATCGGTGGCATATAAATTTCACATACTAATAGATATAAAGTTACTTTTAGCTTTAGAATGAATATATACTTATTGTTATATGCAATTAAAAGTGAAAGTAGTTTAATATATTTACTATATTTACTTTAAATTCAAAATAAATAGAGAATTAATTCCATTAATTTTAATTATTTCTCTTTGGTTTGATTCCAATTTTCAAATTAGAGAATGTATTATGCATTAATTCTCTTTTATACTTTTAAAACAATGCCAGAAGTAAAGAAGTAAGAATTTTAGAAACTTGACACAATAACAGAATCAAACATAAAACTAACCATAAAACCAAATGTATAGATAATCGATGATTAATTAATTAATTCTTTTTATTAGTTGTGTTGTAATATTGTTTAATGTAATTCATTCTAACTGAAGTTAATTTACTTACAAACATTATCAATACAAATACATGGAATGGCAGTCAACTCCCCATAATTGGAAGATGATGGAAGAAAAGTCCCTCCCAAAAAAGTTGTGAAAATTAGGTCCCTATTTTCAAATTTTGGCTAATTTATTCTACTTTTGCCCTTGATTTCAATACTAGAACGATTTTCTGTGAGGGGACGGTTTGGTAAAAAATAACAAAACAGGGACTTAATTTACATGGGTTTTTGAGTAGAGACTTTTTGTGCACGAGCTTTGAGAATAGGGACCTTTGGTCCAAAACCCTTTATGAATATCCATATCTTCAATCCATATTATCTGTAAATATCTCCAAACTAAAGAAAAACAACTTGATTTCCAACCAATTTTGTGGAAAATTATTGATAAGTAATTCACTGCTCAATAAGATCCCTAAAAAATCAATGGTAACCTGCATTAATTGAAAAATGCAATTCTCTTATAAAAATTTCACCAGCGGTTAAATAACATCATTCAAAATTGTATTAAAGTTTGGGTGTGATAAAGATGGCTAATATAAAATTTTACAAAAAAAAGTGTTGGTTGTGTAACGAAATATAAAACATTTAAATGGAAAAAGGTTTTAAAACACTTATTTAATATTTAAACTTCTAGCAAAATTTCAAAGATTCGTACTATAGCTAGATCAAAAGTGCTACTTTTTTATACAAGATACTATACAAAATTTTATTATTTTGATATTCTTACTTCAGATATAATGTTTTTACCCAAATTTTCTCTCATACAATTACATGGGATTCAATTGGAAAAAGAAGAACGCTGTCTCTTATACATCATGTAAAATCGGGGTTGATATCTTTGTAGAAATAAACCAGATATTCCTAACATAATAAATGAATTAAAGAACATGCAAAACGATACCAAAAAAAAATTAGAAGTCATTATTATATAAAACTTGAGAATAAAATAAAGTTTTCAACTTTTTAATCTGTAATAGATTTTATTAACCAATAGGTGATTTTGTGCTATACGTATATAAAATCAGTAATGTTAACAAGATTTCTTGCCAACACCCCAAAATGATGCTAAGAAAGGTGAATAATCCTTTATACAAGTAGTGCAAAAAAGGAAGGTGTGAATCCTTTTAGATCGGCCTTTCAATTAGGCTTTATTTAATGGTATTCCTCAAACAAGCCTTTCGACTGTGTTGAAAGAGGTTGGATTATGGGTTAAATGACCTCTCGATCAAGTTGGGTAGTTATGATATCTCCTTCGAAAGTCTTTCTTTCGATCTGATTGGTATACCCTGAGTTAAGTTCTTTTAGATAGGTCTCGACCTGGTTGGAGGCCTAAAGCTGTAGATTGGCTTGGGTTTTGGTTATTAAGCAGGATGGGAGGTTTCGACCTTGTCGAAAGCTTAGGGGCTTATCTTTCTAGAATTTAGGTGAGAAATCTTAAGCTTTAGTAGATCTGAGAGAGGTTTCGACCTTGTCGAAAGCTGTGGGTGTAACTTCTTTGGGTTCGAATCTGTAGTTTTAGACTTTGATATTTAGAAGATTCGCTACGAGCTTTTCGAAGGCTTTTGATCATAGAGTAGATAGCTTTGAATAGGTTACAAAAATTATTAGGGCCTGAAGAGGTATCGACTATGTCGATAGGAGCCTTTCGATAAAGGTTAAACCTGGAAAATAGAAGTTATTCCAGCAACAACTAAACTGAAATAGTAAAATAGCATAAAATAATTGAAACTTCTCTTTCTCCAACTCCAAAGACTTTATTTCTCTAAATTTCCAAATTGATTTGCAAACTAGGGTTACAATGCTTTTTCTTAAGAGAATACAAGCTTAGAATGAGAAGAATCATATCCCTAAAATGTGACCCCTTGGGTCTTATTTATAGACGCGGCTTGGCACCTTTCAACCCTGATGCTTTCGACTGGGTCGGAAGGTGGCTATTGAGAAACTTAAGCAAGCTGCCGCCTTTGTCGAAAGGTATGGCAACACTTCTCTTCTTTGAGTTGTCTTGAAAGTGATATCAACTCTGTCATTAGCCTTTGCCTTTTGGTTTCAATGATGTTGGTTGTGCCCATGTTCTTGTTTTGATCTGATGCCGAACCCTCCCTAGAGCACACTGGTTTCGACCAATTCGAAAGGCTTACTATAGCTTTCGAAGGGGTTGCTCCAGATAATACTTGCTTCTTAGCATTTTTAATAATGGCAAAACCGTTGTTTTCGAATGGTTTAGCATATATTCAAAGAGTTATTCTTCATTGTCTTCAGAAAGTGTGGCTTCGACTTGATCAAAAGACCTTCATCTAGTTGAGGCGTAGTCAATGAAAGCGGAATGGAGCTTTCATCTTCTTCACCTTCTTCGAAAGGTAAGAACTCTCTGGATATTGATAGGAGGAACCTTCCGACACCTTTGAAAGGTCTTTAAGCTTTTTAACTTTGATGGCAGTATCCCTTCGACTCCTTCAAAAGGTTTGGCTGCAGCTCTTCTCTCTAACTCTTTACTCAAAGAGGTCTCAACTTGGTCGAAAGGTGAATATTTGGAGTAACATTTGCCTCACCTCCTCCTCTGCGAATGGATGCTCTCGACTTTCCAAGTCTTCTTTATCGAAACCCAGAAGCTTCCCACCTCCTTGTCTTCCAGTGTAAATCTGGGCCGTCCTTTCAAATCTGATCTGATGGATGATAACTTTATGAGACTTTTCTTATATAACACGCTTTTCTTCTTCTTTTTACCTTTCTGGTAGAATCATAAGTTCTCCAAAGAAAGCTGAAGCCATTTCCAAGCGTTGTTCCATTGCAACCCAAGATGAAGTTAGTGCCATCCTCAATGATTTTGGCATCACCGGAATTAAAGTCGTTCCCATTTAGGAAACCGATACCATAGAAAACCCTCCTAAAGGGTATTTTTCTTATACTTCCATCCATATATGGCATGAAGGATTCGTACCCTTCCCAGAGTTCTTATCTTCATATCTATCTCATGTTGGAATCACCCCAATCCAGTTGTCTCCAAACGTCTATACTTATCTCCTGTCTCTAGAGATGATGGTGCTGGAATTCGGGCTCCCTTCTCTTAACGCTGAAGTGTTAAACTTCTTAACCAGGTTGGTAAAGCTGAGCAATCTCAATAACCAAATATACAGAGCCAACCCCCAGAAGAAGTTAGTATCAGATGGGGTCAACAAATTCAGGGACTGGGAGAACCAGTTCTTCTTCGTCAAATGTTGTGCTAATATCCATGGAACTTTTTCTTCTCCTCGTAAGTCTTGACTTGTGTTTTCTTTCCCCTACTCAATGTTTTCTGTTAACTAATCTCTTGCTTTATCAGGTGTCCCTGTCAAGGAGCTTAATGATGTCGACAAGAGAACAGTTGATTCTCTAATTGTGGCTTCAAGACAAATTGGGAGTAGACTGACGCTTCTAACTCCCTCAAATTTAAGAAAGCACTCTCTTCTGCCAGTGGGATAGAAGCTGTGCAGTCAATTCCCCGATATTGCCCAGATATATCCCGTAGCGGACTTTTGGAGAAACGATATTCCTATAAACTGACCCAATATAGCAGATCCGCTATTATCCCCGATATTGTTGCAATAATCCGCTATATCACCGATTTTGTTGCCCTGCTATATCCCCATTTCCTATAGATAAGCATTTTGCTTGATGTCTTGCTTTTATGTTTTATGGTAACTTCAAAGTTGATGTAACAATGACATACATGGTTGGTTATTATAACCTGTTCTAACTTTTTAAGTGTCAACTTTGTTTATCTTTACTTTATTATAAATTTTTTTGCTTAGTGGGAAATAATAAGTAATACTTATTCCTCTTTTTAGTGTAGAATGTTCATCATTCCTCTTTTTAAAGTCGTCCGCTATAACCTGCTATATCCCCGATATATCTCCGCTACAACTTTTCGCACCTCAAACGCTATGAAGCGGTAGGGCGCTTTAACTACACAGGACAGAGGGTCTTAGGAACTCCTCCCTCTATCCATTACACTTCATGTGGCAAATGCTTTCTCTCCCTGGAAGATGCTGAACACTTCTCCCCAATGTCTCCTATCTGTGTAGACCATCATGGTACGTTATTGGTCTAGTATTTTCTTTTCGTCCCTGGTATTCTTTGAATTATTTTGGCTGACTTTAATCTGCTTGAATTTGTTTCAGCATCTTCTCAAGTCACAGTGTCTGCTAGCGGTGTTGCCCCTCCTCCAACTTCTGGAGTGACATCTATTATTGCCTCCTTTGCATAGTCCAAGCAAACTTTTAAAAGGAAGCTAATGGAATCTTCCGCAGATGTGCCTCCGAAGAAAATTGCCAAAGTTATAGAAGTGGAGGAAGAGGAGGAGCTTATCTTCTGAACAAGTTCCGAAGAGCCCTGTTGTTGAAGCCCCTAAAGATAAATCGGAGCAAACTCCGCCTATTCCTGACCCTCTTTCTTGCATCTCCATTTCTAATTCTCCAGCTGCAATTGAGCGGATGCAACTGGCCTTGCTAACGACTCCCTTTGTAAAGCAGATTCCTCCAAAACCATCGTCTTCTTCTCCTCCCACCATTAATTTTTAAGAAATGACCAAGTCCATCCTGCATTCTGATCCTTTACTTCTTCTTGCTCTCCCTCTTTCACTCCTAATTTGTTGGGGGCATTATCGCTCTCTGTTATATTTTTCTTTTAGATTTCAAAGAGCTGGGTAGATTTGAACGAACATGTTTCAAAGTCTTCTATCGAATCCTCCAAACTTTAAGAGGAAAATTCTAAGCTCAAATACCAAGTGTCTTCATTTTCTGCTACTAAGGATGACGCCTCCACATAATTTGAATGAGTAAAGGCCTCTCTTGCTCGAGTTGAGTCTGATCTAGAGGTAGAAATGTGTTTTCGTCAACTTATTACCAACGATAAGCTTGCTATTGAGCTCACTTTGAAGGATTCAAAAGACGAGAAGGCTCGCCTGGTCACGAAGAACATCTCTTTGAAAGATAAATTCAAGAAGACCAGAGCTTCGCTTAAACTTGCTGTTTGTACTCTTACTAACGTCAAGCAGCAAGTGTCCCAATTTATCGATGTCACCTTAGGGCAAATGATGCTAAAGAACTATGAAGATGCCCTTATGCTTGCATACACCGACAACTATACGAATTGCCCTGACTTTGGCTTTCCTTCACTTGATCCTGCCCTAGCCGAAAGAGTGATGGGCAAAATCAATCAAATGAAGCAAGGTATTGAACCTGAGGACAAGGAGGAAATTAATGCTGTTGAAGTTATTTCTTTTGATGTCCCCTCATTCAAAATCGAATCAGACTCTGAGGAGGAGGGTGACAAGGATGACGCTGCTGAGGAAAAAGATGATGATGACGACAATGGCAGTGATGATGATAACGATGGTGATGATGATGACCTTACTGGAGGCCAAGTTCTTGATGGTGACAAATAGGGTCCTTTTGGAGTTTCAGAAATGGATGGTGGTGATCAAGCTGAATTTCCTGAAAAAGAGTGATCCCCTCAAAAGGATGTTCCACCTGCATCCCCAGGGCCATCCGCTGCTCCAGAAGGTGAGCCTGCTCTTGCTCAAACTGAGGATTCGAAAGAGCAGGCCTCTCAGGCTTCTGTTCTAGTTTCCTAGGTATGGAATTCCCTGTTTAAATATCTTTTTCTTCGAAGGTAATAATTAGTGTAAAATCATTCATTTTAGATAAGGAGGAAGTCTCAATTTCCCTATAGAACAAAACTTAAAAGAAAACAAGCAGAAATAAACGATTTATATATGGAGTTAGACAAACAGATAAAGGAGCATAACATCCTCTCTAAAAAGTATCATAGACTCGATCGGAGTGCCTCTGTTCTAGCATCTTTTAATAATCAGAGGGCTGCCTCATTATTAAAGAGAGCACGCACTCGATACAACGCTCTCTTAAACGAGAATCAGGAATTGCTTACTTTATTTTGGATGATGATCAAAGAAAGGGACATTTTAGTTAACTTTTTGTGTAAAGCTTATTGTAGACATTCTATTATAGACTTTTCGTACATAGGCGAATTCAACGAAGGTTTACTCAAGCATTTCCATAAAAGATACTTAGATGAATTCGGATCTGACCCACATCCTAAAGCTTGTTGGAATTTATGCGGGTCAGGTCGATTCCTCAAGATCTCCCCCCTGAAAAGCTTAAATACTATAAAGATAAATTTGTTTCTGAGTTTTTCTCTAAGTTTATTTTCTATGAACCAGATGTATGATTGAATATGTAACAATTAATTGATTTATGAATATATGTTTTAGCTTTGTTATCTATGCTTAGCTTCTCTTTACTGTACTATTACAGAATGACAGTTCTCTAGGTCGATTCATCCCTAGAGACCACTTAAGTTGATATGTTAAATTGAGAAGGTTTTACTCTGAAAATGCATCAATTTTAAAGACTTTGAAATTAGCGAGATATAGTTTTCTTTGAGATTTACAAAAATTGTACTTAGAATACCATCGCCTCCGTTTTGACTTCCTCGGAGATGAGAAGGAAACATTCCTTAAGGAGATCAGAACATTTCACTCTAAATTAATTTGCAGTCGCGATAGTCCCCCAACTGGGAAATAGAACTATAACAAATGCCCACTGGTCATAACCCCTGAAGGAGTTACTATGCCTTTTGATTCGACAGTTATGCTTTCAACTAACTCTCGAGATAAAGTTATAAAAGTAGTTTCCTAGCTTTAAATGTAATCAAGTTGTTTATTGTACCTTTTAATTTCGTAGCTATTCGAGTTGTAATATGTTATTATAATAATAAAGATATATATTTTTTATTCTGATTTTGATTCTGTTTTATATCTTTTGCTTAAATAGGAGCTACAGTTATCCTTAACTTCTCTTCCTCACAATTTATCGTCACGCGTTGATGTTATTAGAGAGAAATTGTTAAATGCGATCGAAGGGATTGTGGTTAGTGATGTGGTTTTATTAGAATGCTTCGACGGTAACGTCGAAGCTGTAAAATGGCATAAGAGGTATTTTCTTAAAAAAAACCATCGCCAGTGGTCACAAAGATTACATTGACTACCTTGAGGCTGAAATCAAGAATAAATATGAGATGATCACCATGCTTAAATGACAAGTGAAGACAAATCCCACAATCGACTTCAATCAAAAGATGTTTGAACTTATTCAGCAAATAAGTGACTTGGAGTTGAAATTAAAAGATAGTCAGGCACAGTGTGCCTCTCTGGAATTCATTATGGGGAACAAAACTTCGAGCATTGATTTGTCGGTCCCTCGCTCTACTCCTACGGCTATCAAACCCACAAGGTCGAAACTTCTTGCGGCCGAAAAATTTCCTACTATGCTCAACCCTCCTCAAGGCTTAGACGAGAACGTCATGGGCAACTGGTGCAGAAGAGTCAAATTTGAAATAGCAAAGTATTTTGATGAACAACAGAAAGTTAAATATTCTCAAACTATTAATGATTATGCCGCCAAGAATCAAAAGCTCGAGCGCGATATTTATCTCTTTTAAAAGCACATTGCGGAATTAGAAAGGGATAACAAGACCTTTAGGGTAGCAAATAGAGCCTTCAATCGTGCTCTAAAAACTAACATTGATGTCATTGATGAGGAAGACAAAATAAGGAAGAAAGAGAAGAAACTCAAGGAAGTTCTCTGTGCGGCCATTCGCCATGTCGTGGACCATTCAATCGTAGAGACTCTTAACAAGGCTGCTCAAGATTTGTAATTTATTTGTATGTTTGACTTTCATGAACTTGTTTTGTATGTGTGTGTGTGTAAAAAACTTCATAGACTTGTAAATTATCTCATGACTTATGTAAATTATATAAATTTGGAAAGTAGCACCTGATTTGCAATCCTTTTCTATGATGCCATTTCTAAGGTGCTTTTTGATAGCTCATTCATTATTTCTGAATTTGCCGAATCTTTCATTTCTCTTTGCTGTGCTGATTTTCTTGAGAAATATAAAACAAACAACATCTCTAATTATTAGCTTGAAATTGACATACCAGTCTATGTATATTGTTTTCTTAAATTAACAAATCATCTTGTTAACTACTTGGGAGATAATTTATATCAAACTTTTAAATCCCGTCTTCAACTGCGATGAGAAATACTTAAGAATTTAATTTCAACACTTTGGCTGGAATATCTAAAATTTGCTGATAGAAAATCTTGCACTATCACAAGGGTATAAATGTTGGAATGTAACCTTCAAGATATATTTAATAAAGAACTATCTTCAGAAATCACCATCTGAACTTTGGAAGTAGAAATCCTTCGACCCATTCCTTGTCATTAATGAGATTCGGTAAATTAGTAATCCAAAACTCAGATTTGGAAACTCTTAATAGCGACCTTTACGACAATATTCTTTGATCCAGATTCAGGAATTTGTGATAAATAATAGAATTTCATTATTGAAATTTCACACCCAGATTAGGGTTCAGATAGGTAATTGTCTCGATACCCAAATTCAAGTATATTAAGATAATCAGTGATCGATAGAGATTTGAAACCCAGATTTGGGTATTAAATAATAAAGTTCTGAAATAAATATCCCGAAACTCAGATTCGGGTATTAATTGACGACATTTAGATATGAAAGACCCGAAACTAAGATTTGGGTATTTATTGATGATGTGTAGAAATGAAAGTCCCAAAACCTAGATTCGGGTATTTATAAGTGGAGCCATGTTCTGCTCCTTTGATATGTGAACCCTAGAAGTAATCTGTTTAGTTGCCTCTTGAGCTTGAACGTCTTAGTTCATGATCTGATGAGCCTCTTCTCGGGCATAGACATCTTAGTCTATTACTGAATTTGCCTCTTGGGCTTGGACATCTTAGTCCATTATTTAGAGGGCCTCTTCTTAGGCCTGGACGTCTCAGTCCATTATTGAATGAGCCTCCCTTTAGGCTTGGACATCTTATTCCTTTGTTTGATGGGCCTCTTCTTGGGCCTGGACGTCTTAGTCCATCCGCTGCTCTTAGTTAGCTCATCTTAGAGGCTGGAACCAAGGACTTACCTGAACTCCCTCCAGGAGGTGCCCTACCCTAGCCCTTTTGCGGTGCAGACAGGGGCTTGTTCAGTGCTCTACCCTGGCCATTTTATGGCGTGGATATAGGCTTACTCTGTTCTCCCTCCAGGAGGTGCCTTAACCTAGCCATAGCGTGGCACGGATAAGGGCTTTTTCGGTGCTTTACCCTGGCCATCTTATGGTGCGGATAAAGGCTTACTCCGTCCTTCCTCCAAGAGGTGCCTTGACCTGACCAGAGGCGCGACCAAGGGCTTGTCCGGTGCTTTAACCTGGCCATCTCATGGCACGACTAAAGGCTTACTCGCCCTCCCTCTAGAAGGTGCTCTGCCCTAGTCATCTCGGCATGGATAGAGGCTTTTCTACCATCTTAGGTAGACTACCATCTTAGGTAGTATCCAAATATAAGGAGCATTTCACTCCCAACCATGTAGATTTTCTTTTTATAGAAAGTTGCTCTTTATTGACTTTTTTCTCAAATTCTTTTTACAAAGTCATGGATTTTTCCTTGACGAAAGAAGTTTATGATCATCCCCTCCAGGGCTCTACAATGGTTAGTTTCATGATCATTCATCATATGATAGTGGCAGTAGGGTCCTCCCAAATTCCTTTAATGTTTTGGCTTTTTCTTTTGTGACGGGCAATAGTTGAGCTCATCCTTAGTAAGCAAGTAGACATTTTCCATAGATGTTGTTAAGTTGCATTCCTTTGGAAGTCTAGATTTGAAGTTTGATTCTTGAGGATAACCCTTTGACTTTTTGCTCTTTGGCCTTATTGTTTCACGCTCTTCTGTTGCTTTTCTTTTTGCTACCCTTTGTATTTCTTAAGTTGTAAGTGCTTTTATCGTAGTTGGTTGCCATTTGTGTGCAAAGGCATTGTAATCATCCATTATTTCTTTCTCAAAGATTGTGCCTTTGGAATAATGTTGCACGGTTCTTCTCATTTGATTAAAGATATTGTCACTTCCATTTGTATTCTTTCCGAGTGCAAAGATAGGGGTAGGGCCAACATGAAAAGAATTTAAGCTCCACTTTTTGGGGTCATAAGATTCCGCCTTCTTCTGGTTTATAATTCTAAGAGCTTCTAGCCTCAATCTTTGCTCTTCGTCTTGATTGGAGTCCTTGACGATTACTTAGGAGAACCTTGCCAAATGTGGTTCAGAGGACCCTTGTTCAGATCTTTTAATTCTTCTAGCCATAATTTTCCAAAGCAGATAGATTTGAAGTAGGATTGATCCAAATGGGGTTAGAGAGTAGCAGTGTTAGGGTTTTATCCAAGTCAGAGGTTCGAGCCCTCCTTCTAGCGCCAAAAATGTTAACAAGGTTTCTTGTCAACACATCAAAATGATGCTAAGAAAGGTGAATAATTCTTTATACAAGTAGTGCAAAAAAGGAAGGTGTGAATCCTTTTGGATCGGCCTTTCGATTAGGCTTTATTTAATGGTATTCCTCAAACAAGCATTTCGACTGTGTCGAAATGGGTCGGATTATGGGTTAAATGACCTTTCGATCCAGTTGGGTAGTTATGATATCTCCTTCAAAAGTCTTCCTTTCGATCTGATTTATATACCCTGAGTTAAGTTCTTTTAGATAGGTCTCAACCTGGTTGGAGGCCTAAAGCTATAGATTGGCTTGGGTTTTGGTTATTAAGCAGAATGGGAGGTTTTGACCTTGTCGAAAGCTTGGGGGCTTATCTTTCTAGAATTCAGGTGAAAAATCTTAAGCTTTAGTAGATCTAAGAGAGGTTTCGACCTTGTCTAAAGCTGCGGGTGTAACTTCTTTGGGTTTGAATTTGTAGTTTTAGACTTTGATGTTTAGAAGATTGGCTTCGAGCTTGTCAAAGGCTTTTGATCAAAGAGTAGATAACTTTGAATGGGTTACATAAATTATTAAGGCTTGAAGAGGTATCAACTATGTCGATAGGATCCTTTCGATAAAGGTTAAAGATGGAAAATAGAAGTGAATCCAGCAAAAGCTAAAATGAAATAGTAAAATAGCATAAAATAATTGAAACTTCTCTTTCTCCAACTCCAAAGACTTTATTTCTCTAAATTTCAAAATTGATTTACAAACTAGGGTTACAATGCTTTTCTTAAGAGAATACAAGCTTAGAATGAGAAGAATTGAATCCCTAAAATGTGACCCTTGGGTCTTATTTATAGATGCCGCTTGGCACCTTTCGACCCTAGTGCTTTCGATTGGGTCAGAAGGTGGCTATTGAGAGACTTAAGCAAGCTACCGTCTTTGTCGAAAGGTATGGCAGCGCTTCTCTTCTTTGAGTTGTCTTGAAAGTGCTTCCGACTCTGTCGTTAGCCTTTGCCTTTTGGTTTCGATGATGTTGGTTATGCCCATGCCCTTGTTTTGATCTGATGTAAAACCCTTCCTGGAGCACGCTGGTTTCGACCAATTCGAAAGGCTTACTATAGCTTTCGAAGGGGTTGCTCCAGATAATACTTGCTTCTTAGCAGTTTGAATGATAGTGAAACCGTTGGTTTCGAATGGTTTGGCATATATTCAAAGAGTTATTCTTCATTGTCTTCGGAATGTGTGGCTTCAACTTGATCGAAAGACCTTCATCTAGTTGAGGCATAGTCAATGAAAGCGGAAGGGAGCTTTCGTCTCCTTCACCTTCTTCGAAAGGTAAGAACACTCTAGATATTGATAGGAGGAACCTTCCGACACCTTCGAAAGGTCTTTAAGCTTTTAAACTTTGATGGCAGCATCCCTTCGACTCCTTTGAAAGGTTTGGCTACAGCTCTTCTCTCTAACTCTTTACTCAAAAAGGTCTCGACTTGGTCGAAAGGTGAATATTTGGAGTAACAAGTAACTTTCTGAAAAGATAAATTAAGAGAACTATATTCATAATCCTACAAATTGCAAATTAACCTCAAATTAGAAATTAGAACAAAAACTGCAAATTTAACATTGAATTAATCGAAAAGAGAAATAATATAAAAAAATATAACCCTTTAATCAAGCTCAATCAAACCAGTAGTCTAATTTTTTTTGGAGGTCTTCAGATTGTTTTTCCATAAAGACTGTAACATTGCAAGCAAGGGGTAGGATGACAATTGCTGCATAATGTTAATAAGATCATAAATAATTAAAGTTGAATACGAGTTTAAAACTATTAATGAGTTCAAACAAAATTGTAGTTAGATTGAAAAGGTTAAAATGATTGATTAAAAATTGTTTGGAAATAATTTTTAATTTGATTTAGATTGGGAATAGAACTATTTTTGAATCATATCATATACATAAAAACTTAAAGGGGGAAGAGACAATATTGTGTGAAAATAAAACGGAAGTGAAAGAATTAGAAGATGATAAATGTCTTGATATACGTAAATAATGAAATAATGAATGAATGCTTATTGTACATAGAAATAAGAAGACAACATGTCTAAATTTTTATATAATTATAAAACATAATTGTTTGCCAGTTTTTGACCAAAGCAGCTAACTTAAAACGGACCTAGAGAACTCATACGGAGTCAGATTGACTTGAAATTTTGGGAGAACACTTATAAAACATAAAAAAAAGACACTCGCCAAAAATGGGCTTGATTGGATAAGGCTAGATGGATCGCTAGCGACTTAACTAGATGAATCGCTAGCGATCCATGTAGAGTGGGCCACAACACTGAAATTTTTAGGGTAGGTCCCAGACACTCTCTAGAGTGCACCTGCAAAGTTTCATCCGATTCCGTTAAGATTTGAGCAAGTTATGGATGATTATTCTAGACTAAGTGACGCATGAAGATGGATGATCAAACAAACTCCAAACGACTTGATATTTGGACAAGGCATCCAAAAGAACAAGCCAATAACACTTAAGGAAATTCAACTAAAAATAAGCCAAGGACTTGGATCGCTAGCGATCCATCACCTATGGATCGTTAGCGATCCATAGGCACGTTTGACGGGTCATCGTAACCTCTTGCACCTTGATTCATTTTCTCTTCTAAATATGTTTGCCAAGTTTCATAGCCTTCCAAGCACCTAGTTTGAGAAACAAAGACCCATCTGATTCTAATCATAGATCAATCTAACTCTTGTATGAATCACCGTCAAAACAAGGCAGCTAGCTACGAAATCACATAGAGAGCATCTGCATAAGGCAAGGAATGCAACCCAAGTGAAACGATCCAATAATATTCTAACAACATGGATCGCTAGAGAGCATCTACATCAATTCAGGTCAGGCCGCTGTGCAATTTTTGGAGCTCCTTTGTATCATTAAGTTTAGGTCTCTGGCAAAGCGGCCCAGCCCAAAAGCTCTCCAATCCCTATAAATACTCACCTATCCACATAAACAGGATCTTCCAGACTGGCTGTTGGAACTCTACAGAGATTACTTTTCACTCTTCTCTTCCCGCACAATAGCCATCTACGGGTTCACTGTAATTCTCCAGTGAACTTGCACTTATGACTTGATCTAACTTAGAAGATCCAATCAAATTATAATCAGATTCAACTTGTAACAACAGTCAGTCAATAAAAAAAGTTATAAAGTGGACGTAGGCTTCGTTAACAGCCGAATCACTATAAAAATCTCTTGTCTCTTTACTTTATCTGCAAGTTACTATTCATTTTTTCTATTTTGTGTGCCTTGATAAACATGGCTGGTGCTTTCACACTTAATCCAGGGTGTTGATCCATTTTTTCGGTTAACAATAATATATATATATATATATATATAACGTTTTATCATTATGTATTCTATAGGCATTAATGGTAACATTAATATTTAGAATTATAAATAAGTTTAGTGGCGTAACACAATACAAAACATTTAATTTAAAAAATGTTTATAGAACACTTATATGGAATGAAACTTCTAAAAAATTTCAAAGTTGTCTACTATAGCCGGATCATAAGTGATACATTTTTCTTCAAAATACTATATAAAAGTGTGTTATATTAATATTCTTTTACTTCATGTATAATGTTTTTCCTAAATTTATTTTCTTATATAATTATATAGCTTAAAACTAGAAAAGGACGAACGCTACAAAAAATGGAGTTGATATTTATGTTGCAATGAACTAATTATTCCCTATAAAATAAATGAATTAAACAAAATGCAAAATCATACCTAAAAAAAATCAAATGAAAGTCAATAATTATATAAAACTTGAGAATAAGATAAAGATTTCATGTTTACCTACAAGAGATTTTATTAATCAATAGGAGGTTCTGTGGTATCAACATATTTATGAAATAAGTAACTTTATGAAAGACAAACGAAAAGAACTATAATAATAATCTTACAAACTGAAAATTTAGCGTCAAATTAGAAATTAGAAATTAGAACAAAAGCTGCAAGTTGAACATTAAATTAAATGAAAAGACGAATAAGAAAAAAATCTAACTAGCGGACTAATTTTTTTTGGAGGTCTTCGGATTATTTTTCCATAATAACAACAATATTGAAAGCAATTGGTTGGAAAACAATTACTGTAAAATATGAATAAAATAAAATAAAATAATTCAAGTAGAATATGAAGTGGAAAACTGTTAACGAATTCAATCAAATTCTTGTTACAACAAAAAATTAAAGAGATTGAATAAAAATTGCTTAGAAAGAATTTTTAATTTGATTTAGGTTGAGATTCGAATTGTTTTTGAACTATAGCATGCATATGAAACTAGAAAAGATATTAGACAATACCGTAAGAAAATGAAATGGAAGGAATTAGAAAATGATAAATGCCTGAGATGTACATTGGTATTTCAAAGTTGCCTACTATAACCAGATTAAAAGTGATACATTTTTCTTCAAAACAGTATATAAAATATGTGTTATTTTAATATTCTTTTACTTCATATAACATATATAATGTTTTTCTTAAATTTATTTTCTTTTATAATTATATAGCTTAAAACTAGAAAAGGATGAACATTGCTAAAATGTAGTTGATATCCATGTAGCAATGAACCAATTATTCCCTATAAAATAAAATAATAAACAAAATGCAAAATCATACCAAACAAAAATAATTCAAATGAAAGTCAATAATTATATAAAACTTGAGAATAAGATAAAGTTGTCAAGTTTACTTGTAAGAGATTTTACTAATTAATAGGAGATTATGTGGTATCAACGTGTTTATAAAACCAGTAACTTTCTACAAGATAAAAGAATAGAACAATATTCATAATCTTTCAAATTAAAATTTTAACCTCAAATTAGAAATTATAAATTAAAACAAAAATTGCAAATTGAACATCAAATTAAATGAAAAGGCCAATAATAAAAAAAATCTAACCTTTAATCAACCTAGATCGAACCAGTAGGCTGATTTTTTTTGGAAGGCTTATTTTTCAATAAAACAATAATAATGGAAGCAATTGGTAGGAAAATAATCGCTATAAAATATGAATAAATTCATAAATAATTCAAGTTGAATATGAAGTGAAAAATTATTAACGAACTCAATCAAGTTCTTGTAAGAGAATAAAAAATTAAAGAGATTAACTAAAAAAGCTTGGAAAGAATTTTTAATTTGATTTCGGTTGGGATTTAAATTGTTTTTGAACTGTAGCATGCATATGAAACTGTGAAAGATAATGAGACAATATTGTGAGAAAGTAGAATGGAAGAGAAAAAAATTAGAAAATGATAAATGTCTGATATGTACATTGGCATTTCTTTTAAAATAGTCTATAAGACATTAATGAGTAAATTAGAAGTCTTTTCAGAAATAACGGTAATAATAAAAAGTAATGGGACACATGCCACCTCATGGAATTTTTTAGAAAATTGAAAATGAGGAGGACAGCAAATTTAAACTCAGCTATATAATAGAATAGATAGGCATATATTAATCAAACTACAATAAACACATAATTATTAAATTTCAAAACATTTCATTCTTTAAATCTACTTGATTCTTTGGTTTCTCGTAGCCATACATAAACCAACCCCAAATCAGAGAAACAGTATTGCGCCGATTGAAGCTGCCAGACCAACTATTAGTCCAACATTGCTTTTGTTTATATTCTCCGAGTTTTCTATATTATCTCCGTTTTCTGTCTTCTTTGTGTTATCTGGACTTTCCGAAATTTCTGGACTTTTAGCAGCTTCAGGACTTTTTGGCTTCTCTGGTGCTGGTGCTGGTGCTGGTGCTGGAGCTTTTTCTGGCGTCTCTGTTGGGCTTTCTGCCTTTTTTGGACTTTCTGCAACTGTATGGCTGTTAGGATCCTCAGTCTTTCCTTCGAGTCTAGACCTGAAGCTCCAAGATATGACTTCATGTGACTCGGCTAACAAACCTGTAGAAGCTGAAAAGCCAATTGCTACTTGTGAAGGTAAAACATCTCTCAAATCAATATTATAGGAGAGGATGGAATTTCCTCTATAGATTGGATTTTTAGCATATGTCAGGAATACTGACAGATTTTTGGTGCTTGAATTGTAAGTAACCCATGCATTTGCAGTTCGGCCGTCGCTGATGCTACTGTTTAATGAAACGTTTGCAACCGAAACGATCGAGTTGACATCGATCCCTACATGATTTGCGGAACGGTCCCATGTATTCTTAAATGTGTCAAACTCAACAGCAACAACCCCATTATCGGGACTGCTAAAATCAATTAGAGGTGCAAATAAAGCAAGAAGGCCACCTTCTGAGCCTTTAGGAATTGTTGCAGTGTGTTTTGCAAGGAAAAATGTCAAGCCATCACCGCAAAAGTTTCCATTTACGCATTTGATTACGAAGGAGAAATGCGTCATGAAGTCCGTAAGTTCTCCGGATTTCTCATCCCACAAAATAACTTCTTGTTTGTATAGAGCTCTGCCTGTGCTGGCTGAGCCTATGCTGTCCTTTGTGAGTTTGATTCTACCACCACTGATAAACGCATCACCTTGGTGTTCAATTAAAGATTTTGATCCTTGATCGAAACGTGAAATGTTGAAAAAGAGTGAGTTCACATATGGAAAGAAAAATGATGATATTAATACAAGAGTTAAACTGAAATTTTTAAAAGACATTTTTCTTGAACTGCTTCTAATTAAACTTTTCAAGATTGAGGTATTTATATGAAAACGGTGATGAAGTCAAGTCTTTGTGTATAAATTAGTGAAAGTAACGTTCACGCCTGGTTAGACAGAGACAGTTGTTGAATTTTCAATTGCATTAATTATCAATATGCAGCAGAATGCATGCACCAACCTGTTTTTTTTTTCCACTGCATTCGCTAAGTTTCGTTATATATTGTAATTGAACAGTGAGGTAATGCATATGACATCATCATCTGTTTAATCAAAGCCAAAGTTGAACCCTAATCTTACGTATAGGGTACTGCATATTTTATAATTGAATCATTCGCATCCTCATAGTTATCATTCTAGCAGACATTAATACTTAATTATCCCAAAAAGCATTCGAATCTTATTGTTGTTATCTACAAAAATTGTATCTTCCAGTTTACCAAAGCATATGAATCTTGAACGCAGTTGCAACTTGCAATGTACCATCTAACTGTTGTTTTAGATGAATAGTTTTCATGCTGATAAATAAATAGAAAATTCAACAAGTCAAGTCATGTATCTGGAATAATTCAACTGACTCGAGACTTTAAAATCAACAAGTCGCTTTCAATATATTTACTCGTCCACGGAAAGTTCAACAAGTGTCCACGGAAAGTTCAACAGAATAGTAGAGTCAGTTTGCAGGGGGAAAGAGGCATTTCATAAACTGATTAAATCATGTGATTCAGATTGAACCCTTCATGCACCGTTTAATCTATAACTATGAATCTAGACGTGTGTTAGGAGAAAACAATCGTTTAATACGTTTTATTTCCTTCATTCCTCCCTTGGTTCCTCGGGTTTCATAAAATAAATTGCACAAAAATTTAGTTTAATTACCCTAATTAATTATTCGTTCCTTTATACAATACTCCAAATAAGATAGCCGGAATAATGAAAATAAAATAAAATAAAACCTCACTACCAAAAAACATAGGATTAGAGACTGCAAGATTCGATTTCTAGCTAAGTTATTCAGTCTTTAGGTAGAATTTAAAACCTGATTAAAAACTGAAATTTCAGTCTTTGATTCTCTAGTTCTAACAATAATTAAAACTAAAATTTCAGTCTTAAGATTTAATCACTAATGAATCGATCTTAGATACCGGTAAAGACTGAGTATTTTGAGACAAACACTACTAGAAAAAGGCTTGAAACCGGCAGCATGGGGCGACGGCTTCCGACGGCAAATTTCCGATGGCTTCCAACGGGCCTTCGGCGGCCGTCGGAAGCCGTCGGAAATTTGCGATTATACCTCCAGCCGAGAGCCTTCTTCCTTCTCCTCCTTATACGAAAATTCCCCCAAAAAACACCCAAATTCAACCTCTAAACTTCCAATCCCTAATTTCTAGCTTCCGGATCTTCCAAGGCTCCTTAATCAACCTCCGTTATTCTTAATCTCAGGTATAATCTCTTATTTTTGTGAAAAATTCAGTTTTTACCCTAATTCTAGATTTGCATAAATTGATAAATTAGGACGAATTAGTGATTGCAATTGTTTCCAATAGCGTAATAACAGTTTATAGCATCACATGGTATACCGATATCATCTTTTATCGTGAAATTGTGAAAAATACGTATAATTTGTCGTTGTTCATGTATATGTAAATTGTTGTATATGCCTTGACTCGACGATTGTATACGTTATTTGGAATAAGATAAATTGATTGAATGAACTAGGAGTATTATATTGTGCGCGTATTTACTTATGAAACAAAAAAATGCATTACTCTAAATTATATTGTGTGTATTGAAAAATGACAAAAATGTTAAAACAGCCTTAAGTTGATGTAATACGTTGAATAAATGTGTTAAATTAATATATATTTTTGTAAATGTGAACATTGAGTAAAACTGTATTTTTTTGTAAAATGCGCGCATGTAACTGACAAATGTCCCTTAGAGAGTTTTTGACCCCGTCTGACGAGTGTTGTACATGATCATTGTATAAATAGTCGTTCTTTTCGAAAAACGACCATTTATATTCATCTGGTACAATGTTTGTCGGATTTGTCCCTGTATTGGACAAGTTATGAACACAGTAAGCATTTACATTTTGTATACTACTTCGTCTCAAACGGTTCATAAAATTTCGGCCTAACTTTTTTTTTGTTTCCTGCGTACACGCATTTGTGTACAATGCAGGGAACAAAAGGGAAATGCTGCCGAAATTTTGTTGAATCGTTTGAGACGAAGTAATATACGAAATGTAAATGCTTACTGTGTTTGTAATGGGAAGTAGGATGCCTGACCAATGTGAAAGATGAAGTTAATATAAATTAATTTTGCATAGATATTTGAATCATCTGAAGAAAAAAGTGAGGCAAAAAGCACGAGTTGAAGGTTCGATATGTAAATCTTACATCGAAGAAGAAGCTTCGTTCTTTTTCTCTCACTATTTCAGTGACCATGTGAATATTTCATTTCAAAGTGTTCCTCGTAATGACGAAGGCGACGAACAAGAGTCCTTTCAAACAATGTTATCTATTTTTAGACAATATGGTCGGCCTTCTGGAAAATGTGTAGAAATATGGTTAGACGATAGAGATCTTCATGTAGCACACACTTATATTCTTCTAAATTGTGCCGAGGTTGCACCGTTTGTTAGGTAATTTGAAATAATAATTTGTGTTTTATTCTTTTCTATAATGCATGCGCGTGTATAACCTAATGTAATAATTTGTTTATATAAACAGTGTTTATGAACGTGAACATCCGAACGGAGATCTCAGTAAAGAATTTTCTGGTTGGTTTTCAAATTACGTTTATGAGCCGAGAAATTGTGTTGTTGACGAAGGGTTGAAACATCTAGCGATGGGACCAAAAAGAGTGGTCAAGACATATCCAATATATTTCGTCAATGGATATAAATTTAACACCAAAGAATACGGTGCAGAAAAATTAATAAATAATACTAGTGTATTTGTTAAAGGTAGTGACGATCCAGAAAATCATTTAAATGATTTTTATGGCGTTCTGACACAAATTTTGCAACTGACATATTTCTCACGACCCGCGGAGGAGGTGTTTCTATTTAGATGCAATTGGTTTAGCAATGTTCCAGGTTCTGGAATTAATGTGCACAAGGATTATAATCTTATCGAAATAAAGCATACATCGCACTATCACAAGTATGATCCTTTTGTACTAGCCAAACAAGCATTGCAAGTTTATTACGCTCCTTATCCGTCTCTAAAAAGAGATAAAGCAGATTGGTCTGCAGTTTTTAAAACAAAGGCCAGATTCACATTTGATGAGAAGAATATTCCGGATGAACAAGCTTATCAGGCAGATCTTGAGTAAAATAACAAAATAATAATTATAGACGATCATACAGATTTTGGTCCTTTGATCGATGAAACAAATGTTTTGGTAGAAGCGTTTGACAGTGCGGAAGAAAATATCGTCGAAAACGAGACCGAATCTAAATCAGAAGACGATGATGACTGATATAAATCTGAATCTGTTTTTTGCAATTGATGTAACTATGTTGAATTCTTGTTGTATTATGAAATTGATGTAACTATACGAAACCAAATCCGTTTACTATTTTTTGCATGTTTTATGTTATTTCCATTTGTCATTTATTTAGCAATTTTTATTGAAAATGCAATGAACTCTGCTTATCGTTGGAATAGTACATCCATTATGAATCAGGTATAACACACTTCCATTTCTATTTCCATTTCAGTTATTAATTAAGCAATTTATACCGTTGATGTCATTTTCATATGAAATATATTAATTATCATGTTTTTATTCTCTTATATAATGATGTGTATATGTCACAGGTTTATCAATATGTCATGTAGAGGTAGGAGCTCTTCCCGATCGTCAGGAGGCGATGGCATTGGCCCATCGCAAGAGCCACAGCGTGCAGTTGTATCGTTAGTCCCTAGAGTAGATGGGTAAGAATTAAATTTTATTCAGCATCTTATTTTTTCTATGATATACGTACGTACTTATCTATATCGTACTTAAAAACAGGGGGTTCGATCTACTTCCTTCTAAGGTTGTGTTGGACGTCTCTAGAGCTTCTTATCCAGTAGGATGAGTGCCTGCTGGCTGAAGTGGGATAACATCCCTCCTCACATCATAGAGTGCATATGGCAGGATGTCCTAGTATGCATATTTTTCTGTTTTCCATTTTTAATTCGTTTTTGTCGTTTTTTTACTGTTTATATCGTTTAAAGTGTAATCTTTTTTTTAACACAGGCTGAGATAGACATCCAGACAGATGATATGATGCTGGCACGAGCATACTGGATGAAGAAGATGCGCAAGAACTACAGGGATACGATATCTGAGATTAAGAAATCTGGTAAGAAACCACGGTGGATGGGAGAGAGCGTGTGGCAAGCTTGGTTGAGATACTGGGACACGGACGAGGCGAAGGCAAGTATACTAATTTTTTTTGAATTATTAATTTGACGTGATCGAAAAATAACGTATAAAATTTTGAATGTACAGGTAGAGTCGGATAGAAACTCTGCAAATAGAAATAAGAATCCCGTCACTCATCGCGGAGGATCGAAGTCGTTTCAGCAGTATCGGCAGAAGTTGGTAAATTTACTGAATAATAAATGTAAATAGTTTATACTATATGATTTTAAATGTATAATAATTGTATGTAACAATCAACTTCAGGAAGCCGAGTCACATGGTCCTGTCAGCTATATGGACGTGTTCACCCGTACGCATGATGTCGAGCATGTTAATCCAGACGGGACTGTTTCGTACACATGGCAGGACGATAAATCCAGCAAAAGCTATGTAAGCATATTTTAATTTATTCAGTATTAGTAATTGTTTTAATTGTTAAACTATGATGACATAAGATATGATATTATTAATTTGTTAATGCAGGAGAAGTTTATGGAGCAGCGGCAGAAACTCCTTGCTGACACGGGTCGAGATCAGCTGACGACCAATGAGGAAGACGTTATTTTTGAGTCCGTTATGGATCCAGCAGAGCATGGTCGACGATACGGATTTGGCAATTTAGTGGTAAATAATTTCTTAAAATATGATATTTTCACTTTTTCAAAACAATAAACTTGGATTTTATTTATTTTTCAATTATTGCACTCCAGTAGTCAGAGTAGGGGACGGCGGAGTAGACATCAGAGCGATCTTGTAGAAGAGTTGCGGACTAGAGTTGCCCAGTTGGAGGAGCAGAACCGCCAACAGACCATGCACACCGCACAGTTGTTAGAGTACATGCAGCAGTAGCAGCATGGTGGTGGTCACTTTCCTTCCTCGGCTGGCTCTGAATCTGTAGGAGATTGATTCATTACTTGCTTTCTTGTTCGTTCAGGTATGTTTTGTTTTAATTTAGAATGATTTGATAGACGGCGTAGGTAATTGTTGATTTATGTATAATTATGTTTGACACATTTGGTTCTATGGTAGTATGAGAACATGTATGAGAATATTGATGAATTTGTGTATTAACAACATGGTAGAACAGTTATTATTAGGATTATGTTAATGTTGGAATGGTTATTTATATTTTGATGTAATTTTATTTATTTGTGTGTTTATTAAATATTTTGTGGTTTGGGTTTGAATATTTGGTTGGACTATTATATATTAGATTGTGCAGTATTGATATTCTAATGTTTGGAAGAGAAATGTGGTTGGAAGGCTAAATGTGCAGCAAATGTAAAAAAAAAAACAGCAGATTTCCGACGGCTTCCGACAGCTTACTGGTCAAAATTTCCGTCGGTTTTCGACGGATAACGGCGGCCTGTTTTAGGCGCTTTCCGACGGTTTCCGACGCCCGTCGGAAACCGTCGGTAACCGTCTGGATCCGTCGGGAATGAATACGACAGCGTCCGTCGAAAGCCGTCGGAAATACTGCTTCCCGACAAAGCCATTTCCGACGGCTATTTCCGACGGCGGCCGACGGTTTCCAACGGCCGCCGACGGCTTTTGGCCGTCGGAAAACGTGTTTCCCCTTGTAGTGTGACATGCGACTAGAATTGAGTTAAGCCTCAACCATTAGGTCATAACCAACAACAACGTGGCTTGTTCACTTCACTCTCTCATATGCTTTTGGACCGACCGAACAAGATACGCAACCAGGTAAGTACAATTAGCCACGGACCAGTTTAAAAAAAAATACTTTATCTATAACGGCGAAGTCTTCGCCGTTATAAGTTATATATAACATTCACGGTTTATAAAGGCGAAGATTTCTCCTTGTAAATTTATATCGGCGAAGACTTCGCCTTTATAAATTTATAACGGCAAAGTCTTTGCCGTTATATTTACCAGCCTCTGTTCACTCAACCAGCCGCGAGATCGGCTCAAACTAGCCATTGAGAAGTGAACAAGCCACATATGGTTGCTTCATGACTTGGTTAGCAACTGAACAAGCCATTGTTGGTTGTGCCCTTAAGAAGATACCATACCTGGACGTTGAGTGGTGGATTTAATTAGATAGCCTGACCGAATTTTATATTGATATTACTCTTGAATCAACAGGTGATATTTATTGTTTACTGTACTATTAAACTAAGTTAGTGAATTATATTTGTTTGCTACATTATGTTCGTGATTATTATACATGTTACTTTGTTATTAATTATCTTTTTGATGAATGTTATTAAAGTAATGTCGTTCTTAGTATGGTATTTTGTTTCCTTTCTTTTGTTATTTCTTTTGTTCGGCAGTAATACAATTTGAGATATTACAAAAACTAATGAATGTATTGTTTCATTCAAAAAATTAAGAGATAAAGAATTTTGTGTTATAAAAAGAAATATTTTATGCAAAATAATAAAAAAATAATGTTGAATATGCTAAAATTATAAAAACATACATACACACACATACATAGACCGATCAGAGACTATACTTTTCACTACAAGGGGAAACACGTTTTCCGACGGCCAAAAGCCGTCGGCGGCCGTCGGAAACCGTCGGCCGCCGTCGGAAATAGCCGTCGGAAATGGCTTTGTCGGGAAGCAGTATTTCCGACGGCTTTCGACGGATGCTGTCGTATTCATTCCCGACGGATCCAGACGGTTACCGACGGTTTCCGACGGGCGTCGGAAAGCGCCTGAAACAGGCCGCCGTTATCCGTCGAAAACCGACGGAAATTTTGACCAGTAAGCCGTCGGAAATCTGCTTTTTTTTTTACATTTGCTGCACATTTAGCCTTCCAACCACATTTCTCTTCCAAACATTAGAATATCAATACTGCACAATCTAATATACAATAGTCCAACCAAATATTCAAACCCAAACCACAAAATATTTAATAAACACATAAATAAATAAAATTACATCAAAATATAAATAATCATTCCAACATTAACATAATCCTAACAATAACTGTTCTACCATGTTGTTAATACATAAATTCATCAATATTCTCATACACGTTCTCATACTACCATAGAACCAAATGTGTCAAACATAATTATACATAAATCAACAATTACCTACGCCGTCTATCAAATCATTCTAAATTAAAACAAAACATACCTGAACGAACAAGAAAGCAAGTAATGAATCAATCTCCTACAGATCCAGAGCCAGCCGAGGAAGGAAAGTGACCACCACCCTGCTGCTACTGCTGCATGTACTCTAACAACTGTGCGGTGTGCATGGCCTGTTGGCGGTTCTGCTCCTTCAACTGGGCAACTCTAGTCCGCAACTCTTCTATATCTACAAGATCGCTCTGATGTCTACTCCACCGTCCCCTACTCTGACTACTGGACTGCAATAATTGAAAAATAAATAAAATCCAAGTTTATTGTTTTGAAAAAGTGAAAATATCATATTTTAAGAAAAAGTAAATTATTTACCGCTAAATTGCCAAATCCGTATCGTCGACCATGCTCTGCTGGATCCATAACGGACTCAAAAATAACGTCTTCCTCATTGGTCGTCAGCTGATCTCGACCCGTGTCAGCAAGGAGTTTCTGCCGCTGCTCCATAAACTTCTCCTGCATTAACAAATTAATAATATCATATCTTTTGTCATCATAGTTTAACAATTAAAACAATTACTAATACTGAATAAAATAAAATATGCTTACATGGCTTTTGCTGGATTTATCGTCCTGCCATGTGTACGAAACAGTCCCGTTTGGATTAACATGCTCGACATCATGCGTACGGGTGAACACGTCCATATAGCTGACAGGACCATGTGACTCGGCTTCCTGAAGTTGATTGTTACATACAATTATTATACATTTAAAATCATATAGTATAA